>CM064544.1:30984515-31628203 GCA_032716605.1 Paralithodes platypus | reverse complement strand
AATACATACGAGGTTGAAAGAAATGGCAATTTCTGCGTTGGAAATTTTATTATTCAAAGTTTCCAGGTCTCTGATGAGTTTGCGCTGGGTGGCAGGAAGTAGATGAAGGAGATGAGCAAAATTCATGGTGGTACAGGGTTACATTAAAGTACATGATGATACAGGATATACGACGCGTTTCACTGGACAACCAGCATTATCAAGTAAGGAAGGAATGATATAAAAGGTAAACAGGAAGGGTATATATAGAGGGTGGAGGATCAGAGGAGGCGGAAAACAGGGGGCAAAAGTCTGCTATTGGTGGAAGGGAAAACTAGGAGAGAAAAAGGGGGTAACCGCTTCACGCATGCGCACTGGATGCGGGATGGTGGTCGATAGGTGGGGTCGAAGCTGATTGGCTGCGTGTCGAGGGGCGTGGCCTAAGATGTGTGGCGCCTGCAGAAGACGAAGCTGAAGGAGGTAGCGCGGGGGGCTGCGTCAAGGGCACCGGGGGGCGAGGAGGGGTGTTAGGTCCTGTAGGGTAGTGCCTTTTGGCAGAAGGAAGGATCTGAAGGTCCAGAGTTTGGTTGTTGATGTTGGGATGTAAGGCTTGGATATATAAAGCTTCGAGTATAGGTAATCTCCTTGGGTCACTTTCTTTATCGAGTATGGTGGTGTGTTTCTCTAACTCGTTGCGTGTGAGGTGAGGGTGGTTAGGGGTGAGATAGTGGTCTTTGATGGCTCCAGCCTGAAGGTGAAGAGTTAACCGACGTGAAAGACAAGTCTGCGTCATACCAATATAGGAATGAGGTCCACAGTCCTCATAATTACAGGTATGTTGGTAAATGACGTGATCGTCGGTCATCGGGCTCTTTATCTTGGTGGAGGCTGGTTTGTTGCGGAGAACGAGGTTGGAGGTCTTGGGGGATTTGTAATAAATTATTAATTTGATTTTGTTTTCCGGGTTGGTTGGGTGGACATGCTTGGAGATTATTTCTTTTAAGACGGCCTCGTCATTTTTGTGTTCAGAGGACATGTAATTGCGGTAGAAGATCTTAATTTCATTGGGGGGGTCAATGTTGGGAGGGCTTTGGGTGTACCATTTTTCAAGATGGTGGTTGATGGTGCTGGAGATGTCGGAGTTGGAGTATCCGTTATTTACTAAAACTTGGGATAGTCTTTCTAGTTCCTGGTGGGTGTCGGCCCAGGTAGAGCATTGCGTGAGGGCTCTCCTAACATAGGCGGAGATGGAGGATAGAAGATAACGGCGGGGGCATTCACTATCGCCGTTGAGGCATTGTCCTGTGTTAGTTGGTTTAATGTAGACGGTGGTTTTGAACCCATGGTCGTTCAGAGCTACGAGGATGTCGAGGAAGGGGAGTTGTCCATTGTTAGATTTTTCAAAGGTGAAGTTAAGTCCGGAGGAGGTCATGAAGCGACGCTGGAGTTCCTGTAGTTCGTGGAGGTCCTTGATTTGCACGAAGATGTCATCCACGTATCTACAGTAGACGGCGGGTCGTTGGGCAGCTAGGAGCTCTTCCTCGATGGTTCGCAAAAAGAACTCCTAGGGGGCTGCCCATCGCCACACCGTCTATCTGCTTGTACATGTTGCCCCGGGGGCAAAGGAAGGGGGCCTCCTTGGTACATAGCTCCAGTAGTGTTTCAGGGCCTTCTCCGGGATGTCCAGTGTTGGTGTATCAGGGCAATGATAAATTCGACGTAGAATCATGTCAATGGTCCTATCCACTGGCACGTTGGTGAACAGGCTTTCTACGTCGAGAGAGGCGATTGTGTGGTTGTTGTTACGGGGGGCGTCTCGTAAAATTTCCAAGAAATCGTGGGCTGAGTTAAGGTTGAATTGGCTGGGCACGTAGGGGGTGAGGAGGTTGTTCAGGGCCTTGGCGAAAAAGGTTACCCCCTTTTTCTCTCCTAGTTTTCCCTTCCACCAATAGCAGACTTTTGCCCCCTGTTTTCCGCCTCCTCTGATCCTCCACCCTCTATATATACCCTTCCTGTTTACCTTTTATATCATTCCTTCCTTACTTGATAATGCTGGTTGTCCAGTGAAACGCGTCGTATATCCTGTATCATCATGTACTTTAATGTAACCCTGTACCACCATGAATTTTGCTCATCTCCTTCATCTACTTCCTGCCACCCAGCGAAAACTCATCAGAGACCTGGAAACTTTGAATAATAAAATTTCCAACGCAGAAATTGCCATTTCTTTCAACCTCGTATGTATTAAAGAAAATTTATTACCTGGCTTTACCAACATATATATATATATATATATGTATATGTATATGTATATGTATATATATATATATATATACCTGTATATGTGTATATAGAGAGAGAGAGATTCATGGCTGGATAGATAAGTATAACAAGATAGATGGATAGATAGATAAGTAGATAGAGGACGGGAGAGTATAATGTGTAGGCGAGAAAAGTTGTGTTCCATTATTTAGTCTATATTTAAGAAGAAGAGGGAGAGCTATGAGACGTGTGGTATATACTAGATGAGTAAAGTGGAAAACAGGTAATGAACCAATTTTGCTATAGATTTATGAGAATGAAGATGAACTACAGAGAGAGAGAGAGAGAGACATTTAGAGGATTTTGTGCAGCTTAAGTGGGATCTGTGGTAGTAAAAAAGGTTAAGTGAGAGAGTTCGAAGCCTGTTAATTGCTGGAAGCTCTTTTGAAACTGAATAAAATCGTCTAATAGTAGCTAGAATATAGTTAAAAAGACGTCGCCGCTAGGGAAGGAGTCAACCAAGGGATAGGACGGTACATATTTTGTTTTAATTTGCCTCAGATTTGTCTAAATTGATAGTCTATATGTGTATAATCTTAGAAGAAGAAAAAGAAGAAGAAGAAGAAGGGGAAGAGGAGAAAGAGAAGGAGGAGGAGGAATACAAATACAAAGGAGAACACACTGCAACAGACCTGTTGGACCATACGGGGCAGTCTGGATATCTAAAACTACTAATCTATTGACTATACGAGGTAGACAAAAGGATAGCAAAGAAGAAGGCTCCTCCCCACCCACCACTCCCGCCAGCTAATACTGGCATGGAAACAGTTGGAAAAATACCATGTAGTATGGCAAATCTGACACGGAATTTCGGATAGGACAGAGAGAAAATGAAGTTGATTTGTAATCTAAGCTAACTCTATTACTACAATTCTGCGCGTTATTCCAAAAACAAAAACAAATTTGTTAATTGGGGGTTATTTGCCAAGAGGAGGAGGAGGAAGAAAAGGAGGAGGAGGAGGAGGAGGAGAAGAAGAAATAGAGGAAGAAGAAGAAGAAAAATAAGGAGGGGCTATTTATACGTTTCTTATAATAAGAAGCTAACGATGATGAAGGGGAAAATTAAAGGTGAGAGTAATAAAGGAACCAGGACCGTAGGCGAAAATATTATGTAAAAACATATTTTGGAGTCAGTCAATCAGTAGCCAGCCCTTTCTCCCACATGGGGTAGGGAGGATCAGCAAGATACACGAGAAAGGAAAAAGAGGTGACAGTAGACGAACACATACCAGTTCGCCCACATAAAGCAAACACACAAGCATTCAGAAGCATCAATCACTCATCAGCACCCGAAATCAATGGCTTCACCTCAGATGGATAACAGTAAGCATAAAATAAAGAGAAAAACAAGAATAATGAATTGGTCAAAGAGATAGGAAGAGGAATATGAAAGGGATATGTTGATAGACCAGACCAGAGTTTTACATTAAGTCATTGAGAGATGAAGGGAGGAAAATATGGAAACCAGAATTGATTATCATATGATGAACGTGGAATTATACTGAAAATACACTGACCAGTAAATCAGTAATATAATAATGATAATAATAATAATAATAATAATAATAACATTAATACAAATAATAATAATAATAATAATATATTATATTAAGCTAACGATTATGTTGAAGAGAGAGAAATGGAGGAACTTGACACGTAGGGGAAACTAGTGTATAAGCGAATTTGATGAAGATATGTAAACAGAAGAGATAAATCAATTGATCAAAGGGAGAGATAAAGGAATATGGGAGGAACATGTAGACAGACCAGACCAGAGTTTTATGTTAAGATATTGAGGGATGAAGGCAGAAGTTTGGAGAGAGAAATAAACGAACCAGGCATAGAGGGGGAATATATTAGTTATGGGAACAATTTAAACCTGTTGATTCTAAAGTTTGTCGGTGAGATTTCCACTTGAGGTTTTTATTCTGGACCCCTTTCTCCCTCATGTTTAGCCCCACTGTGTTTTATATATATTTAGACGTTTGCCCAATTAGTTTGTCGATTTTAAGAACTTTTGCCCCATTTCTGTCATTATAAAAACTTTTCGTGCCTCATTTATGTGTCGATTTTTTTCCTGGCGAGCGATAGCGAGCTTGCAATTCAAGAGGAACCAGCCGTCGGTCTGGACATTTTTCTACCGAAGAATGTACAAATTTAACTTGAAAGGGGGTCTAGGAGGTGTATTATTGAACTTGATGGAGGTCGACGGAACAAACTAAAAACCTCCCTTTATATATGTGGACTATGGCAAATTATATTATCAGGATAAAAATATTTATGAGCGAGATAGATTTGGTGAGGAAACTTAACAGGAAAGAATAAGTATGTAGTATAATTATTAAGACAAATATTATGCTGAAACTATAATACCTAATTATTATGAAGTGTTAATGTTGGAAGGAGGAAAACGCGGTGGTTAAGAAGGAACACATTAATTAGGACTGATATATAATAATTTAAGAGAAAGTACTAAAACAGCATGATAACATATTATTAAGAGGGTAAGGAAATTGGTTAGGAAGAAAGGTAGAACGAACGGAGGATAATATGTGTGGAAGGAAAACAAGGTTGACAAGAATAATTAGATGGTTGAACAAATGTGGAAAATATTTGTCGCTTTAATCGACACTGTATTTACATAATAATAGCTTAACACATTATACTTTATAATCGACACTGTATTTACATAATAATAGCTTAACACATTATACTTTATAAGAACATGTATGAGTTTAGGGGGCTTGATATATTCAAATAAATCGACTGGGTTATGTTATGCCTCCAAAATGATTGTGTTGTACAGAGAAAACCATAGATTGTATTATTCAGTTCTGGAAAGAAACGTTCCTGGCCAAAGGGTTAATGAAAGGAAGGGGAGAGAGTAAGTTATTGTTCTGAGAGAGAGAGAAAGTGGTAGTGAGAGTGAGAGAGATAGAGTTACAATGACTTACTAGGAATAGTTAGTATCTCAGAGACCTTGTGGTCCATTCCGAGGAGATACTCGAAGTGGAAGGAGAGAGACTGTTTAGTGCACTACACTCCTTACAGTGTGTGCAAAATAATATCTACTCTCTTCTTGAACTGCTCTACTGAAGAACTGTTTACAACTTCGGAGAGAAGTTTGTACCAGGTAAAGCAGATCTTATGTGTGAAAAGGTTTCCGCAAATACTAGCGCTGAACCTGTTAAATTATAATTTCCAGACATGGTTGCGTGTTGTATTCATGTGAGGCTAATCATTTTGATATAATCCACATTGTCAAACCAATTAAGCATTTAAAAACAAAATTCATATAGCTGACATCGTAGTCTGGGCGTCTCCAACATAAAGAGATCAAGAGCTCACAACCGGTACTCATATGACAGTCTTCTTAGCGATGGAATAAGCTGTATAGCTGTAGCTTTGTAGCTAGAGAGAGCGAGAGCGAGAAATTGAAAATAGGTGAGTGTGTGTGAGAGAGTGAGTGTGAGAGAGAGTGAGAGTGAGTAGTGAGGTGCGGTGAAAAGAGGATATTGATAATGACATAATGGGGAAGACAAGGCAGCGTCCCAACCCCATATTTAAGTCTATTTATTTTATTTGTATTCATATATATATCATGTATTTATTGTTACCTACTGAAAGTGTTATAAATAGATGCCGTGTTGTATACCCCATAAATGTCTGCTTGTCACTATTATTTTTATTATATAGGTAAACCCCTTGAAAATTATGACGCTTTCTAACAATTTACTCTGGCTATTATTAGACGATTTTATTAAGTTTAGGAAGGAAGTATGGGACTCAAAGAGGCGATTGAGATAGAGTTGGGCCCTTTGACTGCTAGAGAGGCTTCCAAAATTGAATATATCGTCTGATGATAGTCAAAAATACATAAACTAAATGAGTTATCGTATCTTCTAAGCTAAGGGCTAAGTTATATATTGTTAGGCTGTACGATGTTTCCTGATTTTTTTTATTTTTCCATTTTGCGATTAAAGATTACATTACCTTGGAATTTGCGTAACTGAATTTACGAGATGATGTGTATCTATCTAGTTCTATACTTATTATCTATATCTACCTATACGCTCTCTCTCTCTATCTATCTATCTACCTACCTACCAATCTATCTATCTATCTATCTGCACGTTTATATATACTGTCATACACAATAAAAATCCCAGCAGGTCTTAAAATAGTACGCCTCTGTGTCCTGTCTGACAAATGACAGATGTTGCTTCTGTCCACATAATTAAAGGTCGCTGGCCTGTCATTCACTCGGATGTTTTTGTTTGTTTTATTTATTATGATATAATATTTTTATTAGAGGTTACCCGCTGGTCACTGTGTTTGTTAGTTTGTTTGTTTTGTTTACTATGAGTGTAGGTCTTTATTAGAGGTTACCTGTTGGTCACTGTGTTTGTTAGTTTGTTTGTTTTGTTTAATATGAGTGTAGGTCTTTATTAGAGGTTACCTGTTGGTCACTGTGTTTGTTAGTTTGTTTGTTTTGTTTACTATGAGTGTAGGTCTTTATTAGAGGTTACCTGTTGGTCACTGTGTTTGTTAGTTTGTTTGTTTTGTGTTATAGTGTAGGTCTTCTTATTAGAGGTTAACTGTGGGCACTGTGTGTGTTAGTTGTTTGTTTGTTTACTATGAGTGTAGGTCTTTATTAGAGGTTACCGGTTGGTCACTGTGTTTGTAGTGTTGTTTTGTTTAATATGAGTGTAGGTCTTTATTAGAGGTTACCTGTGGTCACTGGGTTTGTTAGTTTGTTTGTTTTGTTACTATGAGTGTAGGTCTTTATTAGAGGTTAGTTTGGTCACTGGGGAGTTTGTTTGTTTTCTTTATATGAGTGTAGGTCTTTATTAGAGGTTACCTGTTGGTCACTGTGTTTTGAGTTTGTTTGTTTTGTTACTATGAGTGTAGGTCTTTATTAGAGGTTACTGTTGGTCACGGTGTTGTTAGTTTGTTTGTTTTGTTTTACTATGAGTGTAGGTCTTTATTAGAGGTTACCTGTGGTCACTGTGTTTGTTAGTTTGTTTGTTTTGTTTACTATGAGTGTAGGTCTTTATTAGAGGTTACCTGTTGGTCACTGTGTTTGTTAGTTTGTTTGTTTTGTTTACTATGAGTGTAGGTCTTTATTAGAGGTTACCTGTTGGTCACTGTGTTTGTTAGTTTGTTTGTTTTGTTTAATATGAGTGTAGGTCTTTATTAGAGGTTACCTGTTGGTCACTGTGTTTGTTAGTTTGTTTGTTTTGTTTAATATGAGTGTAGGTCTTTATTAGAGGTTACCTGTTGGTCACTGTGTTTGTTAGTTTGTTTGTTTTGTTTACTATGAGTGTAGGTCTTTATTAGAGGTTACCTGTTGGTCACTGTGTTTGTTAGTTTGTTTTCTTTACTATGAGTGTAGGTCTTTATTAGAGGTTACCTGTTGGTCACTGTGTTTGTTAGTTTGTTTGTTTTGTTTATTATGAGTGTAGGTCTTTATTAGAGGTTACCCACTGGTCACTGTGTTTGTTAGTTTGTTTGTTTTGTTTACTATGAGTGTAGGTCTTTATTAGAGGTTACCTGTTGGTCACTGTGTTTGTTAGTTTGTTTGTTTTGTTTAATATGAGTGTAGGTCTTTATTAGAAGTTACCTGTTGGTCACTCTGTTTGTTAGTTTGTTTGTTTTGTTTACTATGAGTGTAGGTCTTTATTAGAGGTTACCTGTTGGTCACTCTGTTTGTTAGTTTGTTTGTTTTGTTTACTATGAGTGTAGGTCTTTATTAGAGGTTACCTGTTGGTCACTGTGTTTGTTAGTTTGTTTGTTTTGTTTACTATGAGTATGATTATGAGTGCAATTTCTCTGAACCAGGACCTTTCTAGAATTAATGAATGTGGACAAAAGAATCTAGTTTCCTTTAATGCACAGAAAACCAAGTACATTCAATTTTCTAACAGACAGAATCTCACTGCCTCCCATATATTTTTTAATTATGTAAATATTCCCACTTCCCCTAGTATTGACATTCTCGGTGTAACATTAACTACTAACTTGAGCTGGACACATTATGTTAGAAGCATTGCTAAGAATGCCTCTAAAAAAACTGGGACTCCTGTACAGAGTTCGAGAATTCTTTACTGACGAGCAGTTGGCCGTAATATATAAAAGTCATGTGCGTTCTCAGATGGATTACTGTTCACCTCTGTGGGGTGGAAGTGGAGTGGTTGCATTGAGGAAGTTGGACAAAATTCAAAATAAAGCTATTAGATTAATAAATAACCCTGCAATCACACAGGACCTTCCTACATTATCCATAAGAAGAAACGTTGCATCCCTTGCATTATTCTACAGATATTTTCACATCAATTGTTCCGAAGAACTTGCTTCAATTGTGCCGCCTCTCCACATCTTTCCCCGTAGAACTAGGGCAGCTGAGAGTGCCCATGAATTTACACTTTCTCCTCCACAATGCAGAACTTCTGCTTATCAGAATTCATTTATCCCCAGAGTTATTACTCTTTGGAATTCACTTCCCTCGAATTGCTTTCCACAAACTTACAATCTACAAATGTTTAAATCCAGTTGTTACAAAAATGTTATGAATGGAGGCGCTTTAGGCACATGGACCTTTTTGTTTTATCTGTGTTTTTCCTTCCTCCGTTCATTGTCTCTTAAAAAAGAAAAAAGAAAAAAAAGGTCTTTATTAGAAGTTACCTGTTGGTCACTGTGTTTGTTAGTTTGTTTGTTTTTACATGAGTGTGTAGGTTTTTATTAGAGGTTACCTGTTGGTCACTGTGTTTGTTATCTTGTTTGTTTTGTTTACTATGAGTGTAGGTTTTTATTAGAGGTTACCTGTTGGTCACTGTGTTTGTTAGTTTGTTTGTTTTGCTTACTATGAGTGTAGGTCTTTATTAGAGGTTACCCACTGGTCACTGTGTTTGTTTTGTTTACTATGAGTGTAGGTCTTTATTAGAAGTTACCTGTTGGTCACTGTTTGTTAGCTTGTTTGTTTTGTTTACTATGAGTGTAGGTTTTTATTAGAGGTTACCCACTGGTCACTGTGTGTGTTAGCTTGTTTGTTTTGTTTACTATGAGTGTAGGTCTTTATTAGAGGTTACCTGTTGGTCACTGTGTGTGTTAGTTTGTTTGTTTTGTTTACTATGAGTGTAGGTCTTTATTAAAGGTTACCCTCTGGTCACTGTGTGTGTTAGTTTGTTTGTTTTGTTTACTATGAGTGTAGGTCTTTATTAGAGGTTACCCACTGGTCACTGTGTGTGTTAGCTTGTTTGTTTTGTTTACTATGAGTGTAGGTCTTTATTAGAGGTGTGTGTTTAGGTTTTTATTATTATAGGTCACATACCTGCTATTCCATCTGTCAATCAATAAGTTTTGTTTACTTAGTGTAGTTTTGGGTGTGATTTGGGTGATTTTCTTTAGCTTATACTGTAATCTATCTCTGGGACACAATGGGTTAAATACGATCTCAATAAACCCTCTGAATTACGTAGGTCCTTCTTAAACTGCATAAAATCATCTAATTGTAACCAGAATCCTAGATAAATAGGCGTGATCGTGCCGAAGGGGTTAATAGGCGTGATCGTGCCGAAGGGGTTAATAGGCGTGATCGTGCCGAAGGGGTTAATAGGCGTGATCGTGCCGAAGGGGTTAATAGGCGTGATCGTGCCGAAGGGGTTAATAGGCGTGATCATGCCGAAGGGGTTAATAGGCGTGATCGTGCCGAAGGGGTTAATTGGCGTGATCGTGCCGAAGGGGTTAATAGGCGTGATCGTGCCAAAGGGGTTAATAGGCGTGGTCGTTCCGAAGGGGTTAATAGGCGTGATCGTGCCAAAGGGGTTAATAGGCGTGATCGTTCCGAAGGGGTTAATAGGCGTGATCGTGCCAAAGGGGTTAATAGGCGTGATCGTGCCGAAGGGGTTAATAGGCGTGGTCGTTCCGAAGGGGTTAATAGGCGTGATCGTGCCAAAGGGGTTAATAGGCATGATCGTGCCGAAGGGGTTAATAGGCGTGATCGTGCCGAAGGGGTTAATAGGCGTGATCGTGCCGAAGGGGTTAATCTTATGTATTTATTTTGTGATTTATTTGTTTCGCTCTTTTTTTCGTTGTTTCAGGTTTTTATCTTTTAGTCATATTTCCAAGTCTCCCCTTTGGCTTTTTCCGTTCCCATTAGCTTGGGTTCTCCATTTTCTATTGGCTCTTTTGTATCCTTCCCTTGATACTGGTTTCTGTAGTTTTCAACCTGCCTATACCATCTCTCTCTCTCTCTCTCTCAATATTTTCATCAGATCATTATCCAATGAAAATATATGCCAATTTATATCATTCGTTTGCTTCATTCATCCTTCTTTCTCTCCTCTATGCTAATCTTTATTTCTCTTAACCCTTCATTCAATTTGTCCTTCTTGTTGTCTTCCATCCGCCATAATCTGTCTGTAAAGTCTCATCTTATTGGTCGAGTCAGGATGAAAGGAGGCTCATAATTGGTTGGTTTTATGAACAGTGAGTTTTTCTCCTTCTTTTTTTAAGATAACGAAAAGTTCCCTGGACTGATTAAAAGAATATGTCTAACAAATTCTCACGAAGGGGGGCATATTAGTGAAATATGAGAGTATGTGTAGAGTGAGAGAGGGTGTGTGTGTGTATAGTATGCACATGTATGTATGGAGGTGTGCGCGTGTGGATAATATTATGTGTGTGTGTTTGTAGAGGGGCGTGATTGTGTGCGTGATAAATAGAGATATAGAGATTTAATGTGTATGTGTGTGTGTGTGTGTGTGTGTGTGTGTGCATGAAGTAGAGTAGGACCAAACTACCATATTATTATTATTATTATTATTATTATTATTATTATTATTATTATTATTAGGGGTTCGTCCCCTACGGGGAACCCCAATTGTAATCATTAAACCTGGGTTTTCATCCAAATTCTTCTTATGCGCCGGTTTCGACGCAATAACTCCAGAACCGCTTTTTGGATCGGGATCAAACTTTCACAAGAGGTGCGTTTTTGTATTGGGCAACTTTTGATATGCTAAACATCCGGTATGGCGGCCAAACAGGTCCGTGGCAGCCGATTTCCCGAAAAACTTGACGCCTAAATACCGTCTCTCCCACTCACAGGAAACGACTGGGCTTTGGCATGCGCACTCCCCTACTAATGCTCCGCAAATTTTATAGAGAAGGTTTTGCTTTTGCACGTGGGTTTTTTCCGGCAATCTTGAAAAAACCTCTAATTCCACTCAAAATTCCACATCTTGAAAACTACGCCGATGATCAACGCCATGCTTGCGTAGTTGGGTGAGGCTCGCGATTCCGAACGTTTTGATACCAAAAAAATATAAATGGGTGGAATAGTTTGGCCGCAGCATTGAAAACTGTCTATTCTTAAATTACTTTAAAACCGCATTCGCTACCCACACAAAGTTTACCGTCTACAGTCTATAGGCTTCCACGCATCCCCCAGTTTTGCTTAATAACATAATCTCTTTATTATTCAGATCTATCATTTTTCTTTTTATTTAACTCTCTCAAAGCAGTTTGAGTCCCTACGAATTACAGCAATTATTTAGCCAACCTACCTATACATAGCTACCCTACCAAATAATAATGATAAATTCAAATTTATTTTTGGTGAATGACAGAGTATTGGCTAAGGTTTTTAACAATTCCTCCCTTTGCCAAATGCTTAGTTTAATAACAATGATATGGACCTTTAAAGTTTTGGCAATTGCCCGTGTGACTCGTATTTTAACCCTCCTAAAGTGTTACCACGAAATACCGCTAGATCCTTTCTCAAAAGTCGCTAGCATGTTGCTACATAGCCAAACAATGTTAGGATAATGCTGCAATTTCTAAAGAGTTTTGGTTTGTTTGTTTTGCAAATTTTACAATGTAGTATGACTAGAATGTCTGAAATTTTCAAATTATCCATAGTAAATGTCTCTAGATATAAAAGAAATGGCTGCTAGATTGAAGTAAATAGCTCTACATTTAGCGGTAATATGTAGCTTTACAACTGGCAACACTGCAACCACCACCTCCCTCCCACCCTCCCAGTATGTCTCCACAAAATACCGCTAGATCCTTTCTCAAAAGTCGCTAGCATGTTGCTACATAGTCAAACAATGTTAGAATAATGCTGCAATTTCTAAAGAGTTTTGGTTTGTGTGTTTTGCAAATAGGGGTTTGTCAATGTTAAACTTCATCTGCCAATTTACTGACCATTCGTGTAAGGTATCTAGATCCCTTTGGAGGCACTCTATATCTCTATCTGAATCAATTGTTCTCCGCATTTTGGTATCGTCTGCAAATTTACTTATCCTACTAGTTATACCTATGCCCGATAAGTTAAATGATCTTTTGATATCTGTGACACAGCATTTGTATCCAACACAATACCCTGCTTGCAAAACCGTCGAACCCCGGACACTGTTGCTTGCAACTTTAATTATTATTATTATTATTATACAAAATTATATATAATAAGTCTACGGTCAACAACAACCAGATTATATCGTTGAAGGCAACCTTTATTACATCATATCTCAAAACAATTCCATGCAAGGCCCTGGAAAGGGAGGGAGAGAGAGAGAGAGAGAGAGAGAGAGAGAGAGAGAGAGAGAGAGAGAGAGAGAGTGTGTGTGTGGGAGAGAACGTATGCGTACGTGTGTTATACATAGTGTTATACATAGTGTTATACATAGTGTTATACATAGTGTTATACAGAGTGTTATACAGAGTGTTCTACAGAGTGTTCTACAGAGTGTTATACAGAGTGTTGTACATAGTGTTATACATAGTGTTATACATAGTGTTATACAGAGTGTTATACATAGTGTTATACAGAGTGTTATACAGAGTGTTATACATAGTGTTATACATAGTGTTATACATAGTGTTATACATAGTGTTATACATAGTGTTATACATAGTGTTATACATAGTGTTAGAAAGTTACATATTGTAGATACACTAACAACACAGACTTTGCTTTCCTAAAAGGTAATCAAGACTTACTTTGATGTACTATATGAAACCCCCAATAAAGGAAATTAAAAGCATTTAAGAATACAGATTCACTCTCTCCAGTTTCTATTCCCTCTTGCAATTTGATATATAAGAAACAATAGTTAGAAATGTAAAATCTTGCCAGTTATTGGATTCCATGTTGGCTATATAGATAAAGTTATATATGGACATGACAGTGAATGTTTTGCTATATATGTTTTATTATCATTTTCATTGTATAATAGTGTTCGTTGAAATCATTGTATCGGGGTTACTATCTATATTAAAATATATAATATACTTATGATCTACACCATAACAATGTATTAGTTCTATTTATAATGTGTATATACTTGTAAATTACTTGAATACCAGTCTATAATACTATTAGAAAACAGACTGCAGAGAGAGAGAGAGAGTGTGAAAGTGAGAGTGATAAATAGATAGATAGATAGATAGATACATAGATAAATACATAGATAGATAGACAGACAGGCAGACAGACAGACAGAGAGTGAGAGAGCATTGTCTTCGTCCGGCGCCCTTCCTTGTATTTATAGCTAATTTGGCTAAAATTGCCGGATATTCAATTGTTTTATCGCAGGAGAGAGAGAGAGAGAGAGAGAGAGAGAGAGAGAGAGGCAGCCGTGTAAACACTGTAAATTGGATGTGTAACTTGGGAACTTATTTATATTGGAAACACATTAAAGATAAACATAAACCAAAACATATATTAATAATATACATACATATATATATATAAATAAATATAATAAATAAATAAGTAGATAACGGTTCTGGTAACAGTGTTTACTGTGGTTAACCAAGGGGGCAGGGTTTACCATTATAACAGTTTAGCAATAGAAAAGGTTTATTGGAGGGAGATATTGCAGTTAGCTTACCAGATATTAAATAGATAAACACACACACACACACACACACACCCTCACACAGACGCACACACACACACAGAAACACACGCACACATTGCTATTTGCACATTTATTTCAATCAAGCTAGAATCAGTAGTTACCAAACAAAAGTTAAATACAAATAAACTGTAATAGAGATGATGATGGCCCAGCGCGAATCTTCTCTCTGGTCGGTTTAGTAAAAATAGGAAAACAAACAAATGTTGCGCGCCAAAAATGTTTTCTAAATTGGGCATAATCGATTGAAAACGAGGCTTTCCATTGGCGCCACAGCGAGCCACCCTGTGATTGGCTGACTCGAAGAGGGAGATGTATCGTGATTGGCCGAGAGCGAAATATAAAAGACCTGGTTCGGCAGCGCCTGGGGGTGATTGCACTCGGTACCGACATTGACCAGATGTTGCCCTAGGGGTGGGTGAAATTTCCCTGGCTTGCCACCAGGGTTCAAGTAGCCCAGGAGTGTCCAAACTCCATTCCCTGTCAGTTCCGTCTCACTCAGACGAAAATGAGTACCTGGATTCATGGTGGCTAAAATGAATTCAGGGGCCTGATTGGTGGCTTCCTACAACCAATCAACACACGAGACTGAGAACTTGGTTAGCCACCAGGATTGCTCAGTGGCCATTGGGCAGGCCTTCTCTCGTGTTCGCCTCGTCCCACCCATACGTTAAACTGGGTACCTGGAGTGTAAAATCGGCCTTGGCGTAGGTCGTATCACTAGGGTAAATTTGATTACTTGTTTCACCTTTCCTATATACTTCCGTTCCCTATGTGTTGTCCGTCCTGTCCCCTCTCGAAAAGTATCCTCAAACTGTCTCTCCAACAAAAACCAGCTCACGCAAGTTGGGTTAAGCCCCGACGCCTTCATCTCCTACTAAAATTCACTTCCTCACCCCCTACTACTTCCTCTGTACCAACTCTAGTATTCGAAGCATAAGAGTGATCAAATTTTTTTATTACTTGTTTCACCTTTCCTATATACTTCCGTCCGTCCGGGTGATGACCAAGAAAGAACTGGGGTTCTCGCAGAAAGGCTCCAGTCCTGACGCTATTCTTGACTTACAGTGTGCTGGCTTAATAATCCACTAGGGTTGATAGCCTCTGAAGTCCTATTTTAACTAAAAAAACAAAACAAAAGATGATGACTGTTACTCCTGAGGCTGGAGAATGGGGGAGGGGGATACAATAGATTTGTTTAATTTTATGTTTTGTTTTATTTGTTTTGTGTTTCAGCTCACACTGTAAATACAACATGGTGAACATTTAACAGTTTATGATAATTACTTCAAATATTAAAATAAATACATTACCCATTGAATAATTACATAAAACGACAGTATATTAGCATACATATATGAATATTATACACATGCAACAGACGTTTGTGATACATCAACTTGCACAATACTATTTCATACATAATATATTTATATACTTATGTTCGCAGTATTATGAATGTATAGACTACATTCAAACAGTCCCAATTGACCACCTAACAAACTAGCATACAGGGTACGTTGTTTGAAGATGAGGGGAGAGAGGGGGAGGGGTGATTGGGTAGGGGGATGGAGAGGGGTAGCGGGTATATTGGGACAGGAGGGAGGGAAGGAAGGTGGGCGAAGAGAGCTGGAAGGAGAGAAAGTTTTGATAGGAAGGAGAAAGAGGAGAGTGAGGAGGAGAAGGAGGAGGAGAAACTTTACTACATAATATAAAAGCATGGGGCGAGAGGAGAAAAGAGGCTGTGACGCTCACGCTTCCCCCAGAACCGCATGGCTTACTCGCTAGGACTCGCCAGGGCAGAGAATGTAGCTACAGTCTACCTATCATTGTGTACTTTCCTTCTCGAGAAAGCTTGTGTTGCAGACAGTTCAGAACTGTTCTTTATTTTCGTCTGTCACAATCCTTTCTATTTTATTTAGTCAATTGAAGGTATTGTGTTAAGTAGTTGAATGATGGGAAGGCGAGCGGGAGAGAGAGAGAGAGACCACGTAGTGTGACTTGGTGGTGAGTGTGGCGCGTGGCTGGCCCCCTTACATAAGCCTCGCGGGATTCGTTGCCTCCTGCCTAACACTGCCTACTAGGCGGCTGCTTACTGGGCGACTGTCGCCCGCCCTCGTGCCATTCCTGCGAACTGGGACTCCAGCGAGGCGGTCCCTGGGAATATCCTTGTCAGATCCGTCCCAGACAGCATACTCTAAGCATCTCCCATGAACTGTTCCACACTCTTGTCTTAGAATCTTTCTCTCCTACTGCCTCTATCATTTCCACTACTTCCTCACCTTTTATTAATATCAATCCCCCTCTGGTTCCCTGCATCCACACCTTGAATTGGTGGCCAGACTGCATTATATGCTGGATCTCACATTTCTTATGTACTAGGTTAAGGTTGAAGAGAGTCGTTGTCTTTTTGGGAGATTGTATTGCTCGGACTGTCTCCATCAATCACTAATGTTTCTACAGGGTTAAATAATGCTAGACTAGGGATCAGGTACCTTGCTGTTGGTGTTTTCACTGTGTGTAGGCTACTTTTGAGCTGCACGACACTACGGATTCTGTGGGTTACCTGGGTGGATCTTTTGTCTGTGTACCTTGGAGTTTAGACTGTGTAGTGCGTGAGGGCTGCTTGCCTAATCCACCCAACACTGTTCTAACTCTATTTGCTTTTACTTTTGAGGGTCGCCAGGAGGATACTCGATACTTGTGATCGAGAATCCTCAAGAGAGCACCCCTTCATATTAACGTAATCAGGCCGCACAGACCCAAGGTCCACACTAGGCTAGGAGCTGCCTTGCTCCACCAGAATTCTGTACCTTTGCTCATCCCAGCTAGACTTTATTAACCCGGGTAGACATTAGCTGGATTAGATCATATACTCTTTTATGCATACCCATTATTTCTACACAAGCATTTTGAGGTCTTGGTTGCTGTAGAGAGACACAACCAGCATAGACCGGTTTTGTTAATAGGAGTACTACTTTTTCGTGGCGAGCATTATTACTGTTGCACCGCTTATAATATTCTTGTGTCCAATAACATTATATGTCCAGCCTTTTTGTGTATTTAGCCTACACGTGCATTGTCCTGCCTCCTGCTATTTTGTGGTTCCATTTCCGATACGTTCTTCTTAGTAGCATCCGACATTATTCAGAAGATTCCTTGTTCGGTGCTTGAGGACTTTACAACACTTTCTTTCATAAAGGAGTGACAGATATTATTGATTAAAGTAACGTTAAGTAAACCTTCTTCTTGTTTGCATTAGATCACTCTTGTGATTTAATTAAGTTAACTATCTTTTCCTTGTGTACCATAACTAAGCAACCATATGTTATAGGTAATAGGCTGTTTCAGAGAACATCAGCCTATAGTAGAAGCACATAGATACTGAGAGTTAAGATACCCCGCTATCGCAGATATAACTCTGGAGGGTATATGTGTTCTTTGTTCGACGGGATTATATATCAGGGGTTGGATCTAGCGTTTCCGTTGTTGCATTTATGCCAGTCTAGTCCAATGTATAAGAGCCACTGATTTATACGAGACCCGATCGTAACAAGGCCTGAACCAATTTAGGAAGATTGGTAAAAATAAACCTACGATGTTGAAGGTATTATACAAAATATCAAACTATTTTGCAAAATAGCTTTTGAACCCAAACTATTTTTAAACAAGAGTTGGTGACCAATTGAATGACGCTGTCTTTTTGTACATTCAAATTTGATATAATACCTATGATCAAATGTTCCCGACCGCTTTGTATATTAAACCACAATATTTTGCTCCGTTGGACTTCCACGAATTATTCTATGCACAATTTAAGCTCCATACACCTTTATCTACACTACAGTAATATAATCCAACATATAATATAATAAACAGTAATCTATTATATCAAACAGTATTATCTTACATCATATAATCAACAGTAACCTATTTTATCAAACCGTAGTATCGTACAACATCTAATATAACATACAGTAATCTATTATATCAGACGGTTCCCAACTATGATCATCATACTATTACCCTCCCTTGTTAATTTGTTAATACTGTTGATGTGTTGTGTAGTAATATTGTAGTGGATGGAAACCCTTGATGGTTCGCTAATTCAACTGTATATCAATACTGGATATGGTAGATTAAAGTGATGTACAATGCTAAAACATATTCAATACTAGTGTACCTTACTTTTTGTAACATTATCGGTATATATACAGTATAATAATATGAGATGCGACAAGGAAATGAAATGCCAACCATTCCCCTCCAGCACCAAACCACAACCAACACCACCTCAACTATCCCGTTATACATTGCTTGCATAACAACCCAAAGCAACGTGGAGCGGCGGCCCCCCCCCCCCCCCCCCAACAGCTCAGCATCATCGAGGCAAGGTGTTACAGAAAACCAAGGGAAACCAGTGCAAAGTAAAAATGGGTAACTCTGATAAAACCCTGGTAGTCAAAGAAAATCAGAGTCCTCCAGGGTTCATAGAAAACCAGGATAATGGAGAGACTGCACTATCCACTTTGATAAACATGTGGCCAACAGTGAATATAGACAAAATGAAAATCAAAGCTATCTGTGTGCCCTTATACTTGTAAATTATCCAAACTGTGTTAGAGTGAAGAAGCCTATCCACCTTTCCTCCCAAATAAATCCTCTCACTAACCATAGCATAAATACACATAATCTAGACAATGTCATAGTAGACCATGCCCAGATAACTAGTCTAAATCTTTCGCAAATACCACTACCATCCACAATTCATGATCAAAGGTTTCCCATCTCACCCACAGGCAAGGTAAATGAATACAAAAAGTTAGTGTGACTGACTCTCAGGAAACAAATAATAACAGAGGCTCACTCATGTCCCTCTTGCCTCAGAGTCAGGTCTCCTTGATGCCAATCAAATCCGAGTCACTATGCACGTTGGCCATAGAAAAAGCAGGCCGTCAGCCCTCGGGTTAATGTACGATTCTGGGTTTGGAAATACCACCAAAGTTAAAAGTCAAGGTGAGGAACTTAATTCCTTGTATACTGTATTGCACCCGTATATTAGGAGCCCAGTAAATAGTTATCTTGCAACCAACGTTCTATGCGAGATTGCAAAAGAAACCCTTGACTTCTCACAGTCCAGCCACCCAAGTCTTGCTCAACACTCTGTGTTTACTCACAGTGCTGATATTTATTTATTGGTTGAGATGCCCTTTGATCAGAGCATATTAGGTGACTCTAGTACTTTTGATGCAAGCATAGATAACCTTTATCAGACTATATTTGCATCACTGTACTCGCTCGAAGTTTCAAATAGTTTGCCTTTGTCTTATCCGCCTATGCCTGTTAATACCTTCAGTATTCCAAGTGTAGGGGATTCTTTTTTTTCCATTAGACTCAATGCGGATTGCGACCAAGGTTGTTTCGAGCCGGGGAAAGAAAGAAAGTGAGACGAGCGTGCCCTACAGCTGTTTGGGCCAGAACCTACCTAAGGAGTTTGAAATCGTAGGCCCTGTAGTAAAACGTGTCCGGACAACAAGGGCTACAACAGTGCACCATATTCGATCTACCAGTGCCTCCTCTCTCTACATAAATAATTTTAGTGTTTTTTATGTATGTATTAGGTAACAATGATTGTTGTGAGGGTCTAGACCAAGGTATGATAAGGTTCTCAATATTAACGTAACGCTAGATGATTTTCTATTCTTCCCTCTATTCTTTTATTATCAGTTGCTCCATTGCGGGAGAAAACTTACACTGCTATCAGGCGGAAAACATTTATATACTTCTACGATTATAGGCTCCTAAATTTACTAAGGTAGAAATATACAAACATTATCCGGAGAATACGTACACACATATTACACGTCAATTTGAATGCTTACTCAGACCTTCGATTATACGCTACGTCTCATCAGGGTACAAGCCCAATAGTGATTAGTTCAAGTCGAGAGCAATTTACTCCTCAGTCATATATTTATGACTATTATATTTATTACAAGTTTATGAGTTTCTAATTCGTATTTATGACTGAGTTTATTCCATTTAATTACTAGTATAGGTCGCTTAGATTTATTGCTCGATTAGAAATCAAATACTGTCCTTTTGTCCATACTTATCAGTGCTACATTATTTACCTTGCAGTAACTATTATCTACACTTTTGCCAAGCCATATTTGAGAGCTTGTATATTTATATCAGGACTTTATTTATTGCGATTTGAGACTATTCCTCCCTTTTTTTGTATTCATTGTATGTTCAATTGTAACATTATTATATTATTTATATAAATCTTATGATTATTGTTCCAGAGATATATTGAGATTGTACCATAGATATTAACCCTTGTCTATCGGGGTCCAACTTAAGTCCGTATCGAAAAATTTGGGCAATGTGGCGGGGCCCGACTTAAGTCCGATGCAATTTTGGCGCAATTTTGACTGAGAGAGAGACGAGTGACGGGAGGAGCATGGGTTACCTCATGACCGCTGGCCACGGCCGCCGTGGACCAACTGATATGTACTCCACTTACATCCACCCTCACTCCCTCGCTACATACGTAATTATATAAAGAAATTACGGTAGTTTAGTGATTTTGCCCTTCGGTTGCACGATCGTTGCAAGACAATCAGTGATCGTAGAAGGATGGTTCGGGTGTCATTGGAAAGCTCAATTTACGCCTTTTCACGGATACATACTTGTATTACGCTCAGGGTCTTGTTTATGCATGAAAAAGAGCATGGAAACGACCCCATTTATGGTAAAAACACCCCGCTGAGCGGCGCAGTGCAATATACTCCACCACCCGCTCGTAAGGTGTTAAGGAATGAAAAGTGTAAAACCGCTTGTGTGTATTTTATGTCCATTGCTTATTACTGAAGTATTGTATATAGAACTAAGGCTACTCTTGGCCCAGTAGAGAGGCATTTCAGTTGACGATTAGATTAGCGCAGATTCCTAAGGTAGAAATCTCAATCAGTCTATATCACCTTTTCTTATAAACGTGGCCTAACAATATATATATATATATATATATATATATATATATATATATATATAAATCTATATATATATATATATATATATATATATATATATATATATAGTATATAGTATATATATATATATATATATATATATATATATATATATAGTATATAAAAATATATGGTATATTAAATTAACTATAATGACATGTGCAGTGTCATATATCAAGCCATATGATTTTATTAATCTTATATAATATAGCTCTCAGATAAGAGATAAATGTTTAGTATATCGATTACAATTAACCCCTTTAAAATGGTAGGAACAAAAACACCCTCTATCTATCTATCTTTTGCCTGACACCGTGATTCCCGAAGGGGTGGCCACGAACGAACCGCCCCCATGCACCTGTCCCCAGTCAGTCGACGCCCCTCCCCCCAACCAGCACCGCCTTCGTTCATGTAGTTCCTCACTCCATCCTTCCACCTCATATTCGGTCTACATCTCCCTCTCTGTCCCTCCACCTCGCTCTCGTACACCCTCTTAGTCATTCTCTCGCTTTCCATACGTTCCATATGGCCGAACCATCTCAAGTTGTTCCTTTTCACACTTTCCAGCACATCTACCTCCACACCACACCTCCTTCTTACTTCCTCATTAGTCTGTCTATCCCTCCATGTAACTCCGCACGCACTCCTTAAGTAATTCATTTCCACTGCTCTCACTCTTGGTCTGAGTCTCTCAACCAACATCCATGCTTCGCTTCCGTAAGTCAGTGTCGGGATTACCACACTGTCATGCAAGGACTTCTTCACTTCCATACTGACCACCCTATTTCTTGTTACTGCTTTTAGCGTTCCTACAACCCTCTTCCCCTGTTGTACCCTCTCCCGCACCTCTACATCCATAGTCCCATCTTTACTCAACACACTGCCCAGATACTTAAAAAGAGTTGACGATCTCCATAGCCTGACCGTTCAGCTTCACCTCACACTCTGTGACTTCACCCCTTTCGAAGACCATAACCTTGCTCTGGCGCTAGAAGATCTTATTTAACTTTAATCACATAGTTTAGTAAGAGAGTTAAGGTGATTGTCAACTTCCGTCACTTGATCTGATGTCAACACCAGTAATGAACCTGAGAGAGAGAGAGAGAGAGAGAGAGAGAATGAGAGAGAGAGAGAGATGGGATGCGGGGTTGAGATTGAGACAGCCATATAAACAAGCAGACAGAAAGACAGACAGACAAAGGGAAAGAAAGAGAGAGAGAGAGAGAGAGAGAGCAGACCATGTAAGCACCTTAAAGTTGACGTGTAAGGAGAGAACTGTATATTGGAACCATATATAAGAGGAAACTAAGATGCTGATATTGTCTCACTACATTTATATAAATGATTTAGGTGGGGTATAGAATCTATGATGATGGTGATGATGGTGATAATGATAATGATAATGATGATAGTGATGATATTGATGATTATTGGCGATATCGATGTAGATGATAGTGATGATGGTGATGATTATGATGGTGATAATGATGATGATGGTGATAATGATAATGATGATAGTGATGATGATGATGATATTGATGATTATTGGCGATATCGATGTAGATGATAGTGATGATGGTGATGATTATGATGGTGATAATGATGATATAGATGGTGATGTTGATGATTGTGATCAGAATGAAGATTAGAATTAGGATGATGATGATGCACACTCCGGAGAGAGAGAGAGTGAGTGATCGTGTGTGTGTGTGTGTGGATATGTTGTAATGTAATCCTTGTATGTCTATTATTTTGCTGTTTATTTTTCTGTTCTTAATTTCCATCACCAAAGTTCTCACACTGGAGAAAGACTATTAACAACAACAACAACAACAACAAATGTAATTTTGTGACGGTAAATAATAGTATATTTTGACTATTAGTACATGATGTAAATTTATCTTTTGTTTACGGCTTATTATACGGGAGGAAATTATTACAAATGTCCCTGTTTTATACGTTTGTATATTCCCTGTTTCGCTCCATTAGTTTGGAGATTATAAGACGTTCATTCCATTAGTCTGGCGATAATATGATGTTTGACCTCAGTCACGTGCCAATTTTTGGGGGGAAAGCAATACCGAACCTATTAATTCGAAGAAATTGGCGTTCTGCAATAACAAACAAAATCCTCTATAATAATTAAACCAAATAACCTAATAACACACAAGGCATCAACTAAGATACACTTAACATTAAACCAAATAACCTAATAACAAGGCATCAACTAAGATACACTTAACATTAAACCAAATAACCTAATAACACACAAGGCATCAACTAAGATACACTTAACATTAAACCAAATAACCTAATAACACACAAGGCATCAACTAAGATACACTTAACATTAAACCAAATAACCTAATAACACAAGGCATCAACTAAGATACACTTAACATTAAACCAAATAACCTAATAACACACAGGCATCAACTAAGATACACTTAACATTAAACCAAATAACCTAATAACACACAAGGCATCAACTAAGATACACTTAACATTAAACCAAATAACCTAATAACACAAGGCATCAACTAAGATACACTTAACATTAAACCAAATAACCTAATAACACACAAGGCATCAACTAAGATACACTTAACATTAAACCAAATAACCTAATAACACACAAGGCATCAACTAAGATACACTTAACATTTACCTTTAGTGACCTTGCTGAAAACACATACATTATAATATAATAACACACAATAATAATTCAAATAATAATAAAAACATAAATACAATAAGATAAACACAAAATAATAATAAAAACTTCAAATCCAGGAGCCGAGGAGTGTTATTGCACATCCTGTTTGGTAAATGTTGGCAAGTTTATTGTTGAATTGAAACCTTGATGTGGGGCTCCTGGTTCGCATATTCTGTTGTTATTTATGCACTGTATATATATATATATATATATATAGAGAGAGAGAGAGAGAGATACATAGATATATTATTAATGATAAATATGATGGTGTTGGTAATAGTGATAGTGATGGAGGTTGTGATGATGATGGTGATGACAGTGGTAGTGGTGACGCTGATGATGGTGATGGAGGTTGTGATGATGACAGTGATGATGATGGCTATGATGAAGGTTGTAATGATGGTGATTGTGATGATTATAATGGTGATAATGATGATGTTAGTGATGATATAATGACAAAGATGGTTGAGAGACGACTCGGGCGAGAGAAAGGGACCATAACAATGTGAGGAAAGAATGTGTGAGCAAGAATGTTGAAGCCAGACGTTATGAAGGCAGAATGTTGGTAGGAGGAGGAGGAGGAGGGTGGAAAGGGGAGGGGGAGGGGAAGGAGGGAGAGGAAGAAGACTAGGGGAAGTGATGAGGTAAGAATTATGGCAGAGGATGAATGATCGAAGTAGTAGAAAGAGAAAGAAGACGAGGAAGAAAAAGATTAGGAAGAGATGGAGGAGGAAAGAGAAGAGAAAGGATGAAGAGGAAGAAGAAGAATATATGGAGGAGGGGGAGGAGTAATAAGAAATATATATGGAGGAGGAGAAAGAAGATGGGGGAGGAGTAAAAGGAAATATACATTGAGAAGGAAGAGGAAGGAGAATATATCGAGGAGAAGGAAGAGGAGAGGGAGGAGGCAGTAGAGCTAAATAGGAGGAGGAAGAGGAGAGGGAGGAGGCAGTAGAGCTAAATAGGAGGAGGAAGAGGAGAGGGAGGAGGCAGTAGAGCTAAATAGGAGGAGGAAGAGGAGAGGGAGGAGGCAGTAGAGCTAAATAGGAGGAGGAAGAGGAGAGGGAGGAGGCAGTAGAGCTAAATAGGAGGAGGAAGAGGAGAGGGAGGAGGCAGTAGAGCTAAATAGGAGGAGGAAGAGGAGAGGGAGGAGGCAGTAGAGCTAAATAGGAGGAGGAAGAGAAGAGGGAGGAGGGCAGTAGAGCTAAATAGGAGGAGGAAGAGGAGAGGGAGGAGGCAGTAGAGCTAAATAGGAGGAGGAAGAGGAGAGGGAGGAGGCAGTAGAGCTAAATAGGAGGAGGAAGAGGAGAGGGAGGAGGCAGTAGAGCTAAATAGGAGGCAGAATTAAAAACAAATAGAGGAGGAAGAGGAAGTGAAAGAGGTAAATGATGCAGAAAAGGAAGACCATAAGGAAAAACGGAGGAGACAGGAAAAAGAAGGAAGGGGAAGAGGGAGAAAAGAAGGAGGAAGAGGAAGGACAAGAGGATAAGGAAGAATGTAAGGTCAGACTGCAGGCGGGTTGGAAGAAGTGTGAAGGAAGAATGCAAGTTATGGATGGGTTTTTCCCTCTCTTTTTTAAAAAGGTTGCAGTGGTCTTGGTAACTAAATTGGCTGTGGTGTTTAGGTTGCTTTTGAAATCAGGTAGTTTTCCTCTTTGCTGGCGTAAGGCTATTATCACTCCTATTCCAAAGGGAAATACTGCCTCATCATCTCCTAATGACTATCGCCCTATCTCCATTACACCTATCCTATCCAAGCTCTATGAGAGGCTTTTGTCCAGACGTCTTTCCTCTTATTGTAATAGTACATGTGATGCGCTTCTGACACTCACCCATGACTTGCAATCTTCATTGGACCAGGGACATGAGTCTCGTGTCGTGGCTATTGACTTTAGTTCTGCTTTTGATTTAGTCAACCATAAAGCACTTCTGTATAAGTTACAGCTCATCGGTATTGGTGGCAATTTTTTAAGGATCTTTGAAGATTTTTTTGACAAAAAGATCTCAGTCTGTGGTCATTGATGGGTGTCATTCCCCTTCTGTTACTGTTGTCTCTGGTGTTCCACAAGGCAGTGTCCTTGGGCCTTTGCTTTTTATTATTTTTACTGCTGACATGTGTTCCGAGCTTGAAAATAAACTAATCTCCTATGCTGATGATATAACTTTATATGCGTCAATTCCATCACCAATAGATCGACACGTAATTGCTATTACTCTGAATAGGGATTTAGCCAAAATTACATCATTGTAATTTGGGGCATGAAACTTAATGCTAGTAAAACACACTCTATTATCATCAGCAGATCTCGTACCTTGGATCCTCCCCATCCTTACCTACAAGTTTCTGGCGAGCAAATTGAGAATGTGGATACTCTGCGTTTGTTAGGAGTTACTCTTGATCTCAAACTTTACTTTTGAAAAGCATATTCGTTCTTTCTCCTCTTTTATTTCCCCAAAAATTGGTCTGCTTCGCAAGGTTTATAAAACATTTGCTTGTGACGCTACAGTTATCAAGTCTTTTTATGCTTTTATTTTGCCACATTTCGAGTACTGCTTACCTGTCTGGTTGTCAGCAGCTGACTGCCATCTCAAGTTGCTTGACAGGTCACTAAATTCCATCAGTTTTATTCTACCTCATATGTCTCTTGAACCGTCATCGACGTAAAGTTGGTGCCCTTAGTCTTTTCTTTAAAGTTTTTAACAACCCTCCGCATCCCTTACATGGGGTTCTGCCTGAGCCCTATGTCCGGGCTCGTGCAACTAGATTCACAAGCAAATTTAATGATCTTGCCATGAGCCTTGTTAATTTTTCTACTACACAGTTTTCACAGTGTTTTGTGCCGGCCATGGTTGACTTGTGGAATAAGTTGCCAAATGAGCTAGTCAATTCAGCTCATATCTCCATTTTTAAGTCTGGAGTTAATGCTTTTTTGCAGCATTAATTCTAATTTTTAAACTTATTTTATTCTATTTTATTGTATTATATTTATACTTGATATCCTCCACTGCATAATATGTTATCTGTGTTTAATATGTGTATATGTACAGTACAGTATACAGTATATGTTTTAATTTGTTCCTAAGTTGCCGTAGTCTCTCTCCAGTGCCTCCGGGTGTTTTGTGTGGATTCATCTTGATGGTGTTTCGGCACCCTGGTTGGAGACTTCGGCATCTCAAATAATAAAAATAATAATAATAATAACAAGGCCCCAGGGGTGATTCATAAGGCCTTATACTGGACTATGACCTCTCTCTCTCACTCACTCTCACTCTCTCTCTCTCTCTCTCTCTCTCTCTCTCTCTCTCTCTCTCTCTCTCTCTCTCTCTCTCTCTCACCACAACACCATCAGTATATTTCCCACAGACTCTCAACTGATTAAACTCACACCAAGGGACAGTTTGGGGTCCTCATGGTTGTGAACATCTAGAGAGAGAGAGAGTGTGTGTGAGAGTGAGAGAGAGAGAAAGAAAGAAAAGCAGCGAACGTGAGAGCATTCGTGTATGTGTCTGTGTGTGCGAAAGTGTGAGAGTGAGAGAGAGAAAGGAAGCGAGCGCCAGAGTATTCGTGTATATGTGTGTGTGTATGTGTGTGAGAGAGAGAGAGAGAGATAGAGATCATGGTTGTGAATATCTAGACTCCTACTGAAGGAGCAGGGACCACTTCCAAACATTGTCATAAGAGGTTGGTCCCATTGTTAACCCTTTGAGTACCAGCGACGTGTGTTATATTTAGTTTAGCTGTATTTAGACGATATTATGCATCTTGGGAAGGATCTGTGATAGGTAAAATGGTTGGTTGAGACAGTTGGAAGTCTTATCATTGCTAGAGGGTCTTCCCAAGCTAAATAAAATCATCTAATAATCGCCATAATATGATGACAAGGACGTCCCTGGTACTGAATGGGTCAAACGCACAATATACATAACTATACTCTAGTCATCATGAGTTGGCCAAAACTCATGCCTATTAACCTCTATAACTCAAATACGACTACGATATTCTCATTATTATTTCTACCATTTGGTAAGATTCACCCCGGGAATAGGTGTGTTTCTACCATTTGGTAAGATTCACCCCGGGAATAGGTGTGTTTCTACCATTTGGTAAGATTCACCCCGGGAATAGGTGTGTTTCTACCATTTGGTAAGATTCACCACGGGAATAGGTGTGTTTCTACCATTTGGTAAGATTCACCGGGAATAGGTGTGTTTCTACCATTTGGTAAGATTCACCCCGGGAATAGGTGTGTTTCTACCATTTGGTAAGATTCACCCCGGGAATAGGTGTGTTTCTACCATTTGGTAAGATTCACCCCGGAATAGGTGTGTTTCTACCATTTGGTAAGATTCACCCGGGAATAGGTGTGTTTCTACCATTTGGTAAGATTCACCCCGGGAATAGGTGTGTTTACACCATTTGGTAAGATTCACCCCGGGAATAGGTGTGTTTCTACCATTTGGTAAGATTCACCCCGGGAATAGGTGTGTTTCTACCATTTGGTAAGATTCACCCCGGGAATAGGTGTGTTTCTACCATTTGGTAAGATTCACCCGGGAATAGGTGTGTTTCTACCATTTGGTAAGATTCACCCCGGGAATAGGTGTGTTTCTACCATTTGGTAAGATTCACCCCGGGAATAGGTGTGTTTCTACCATTTGGTAAGATTCACCCCGGGAATAGGTGTGTTTCTACCATTTGGTAAGATTCACCCCGGGAATAGGTGTGTTTCTACCATTTGGTAAGATTCACCCCGGGAATAGGTGTGTTTCTACCATTTGGTAAGATTCACCCCGGGAATAGGTGTGTTTCTACCATTTGGTAAGATTCACCCCGGGAATAGGTGTGTTTCTACCATTTGGTAAGATTCACCCCGGGAATAGGTGTGTTTTTCCGACCGTCTGTTTTACCTGCCATACTATAAATACGTCTGACTGATGATCTCACTGCACACACACACACACACACTGTCACTCTCTCTCTCTCTTTCGTCAACCTATTACTCACTTCCATTCCCACAGACACCTTCAACTTCACCCTCCCTCCTCCCACATCCTCCCTTCCTCTTTCTTTTTTTTTCACTCTCTCTCACACACACACACACATAGCCAATACAGACTCATAATCCAGAAAACAAGGATATTTTCCACTTAGGCCTTGGAAAATCAACACTGATCTAATTTGACCTATTCTAAAGTACCTTAGTTAGTTAATTAGTTAAAATAGGACTTCAGAGGCTATCAACCCTATTGGATTATTAAGCCAGCACACTGTAAGTCAAGAATACCTTTAGGACTGGAGCCCCTTTTCGAGAACTCCAGTTCCCTGCTACCTTAAGGGGGCCCACCTCGTCTTTTTTTCTCTCTCTCTCCCTCTCTCTCTCTGGGTTATATCCATTCGGCCCCATTTAGCCCCCTGGTTTAAGACAATCATCCCCATCTAGGTGTCTATTTTGTTCCTGGCGAGCGGTAGCGAGCCAGCATATTTATATTAAAATGTTTTGACATCATTCTAAATGTGTACATTTTCGATAAAAAAATGTCTCCGGCGAAGCCAGATTTCTCCATATGATAGATCGCTATCGCTCACCATAAGAAATTGACACCTGGATGGGGATAAACGTCTTTAAGTAGTAGGCTGAATGGGGCCGAATGGATAAAAGCCAGAGAAAGAGAAAAAAGGAGATTAAAAAAAAGCAGGTCACCCACCTTAAGAGATACCTGTTATACCAGGGGTTCTTAACCTTTTTTTAATCACGGACCCCTTTGAAAATTTGTTGAAACCTATGGACCCCCTCCCAGGAAAAAACACAGATACGAAATGTTGCATGCAATGAACACACTTATTGTATTGAAAATTGATTGCCTCATACAGAGGGTGTCAATTCCCCCCCCCCCCCCACCCACCCCCACCCACCCAAAAAAACAAAAACAAAACAAAAAAACATGTTTTGTATTATCATTATATTTCCCCACTCCATTATCATTATAGCACGACTGAGCGCCGAAGCTGTGATCTCTAGGTGGGTCCGGGGGCATGCACCCCCGGAAAAAATAGAAAATTTAGAGCGCCTTAAATAGCATTTCCTGCTTCCTGAAGACAGTCAAAAAGGAAAATAGGAGGGACCAAATACTGTGCATAATATGAGGGACCAAATACTGTGCATAATATGAGGGACCAAATACTGTGCATAATATGAGGGACCAAATACTGTGCATAATTAGTATTTTTATTTGTTTTCTACATTTTGTTTTGTTATGTGTATGAAATGAGACAAAGGCAGGTTGCCTGTAACGAGTGTCTCTCCCAAAGCCGAAGGAGTGACAGGGCCGAATTCTAGGGACGTTGGGGTCAAAATATCTGTACACACGAAGTTTAAAGCAGTTTAAGTCATAGGATGAAGGACATTTTAACCCTCTCCGACATATGACGCGATTTTGAGCCTATTAGGGATACTTTAAAGCCTTTGTTACCATCAGGGGTATTTATAAACCTTTAGTTTAGTTACTTCAACCTCTGCAGTTGTCTTTGAGTTAGCTGTGGGCAGAAAACTAATGTTGGAGAGGTAATTATATGAGTGAGAGAACTCTATTTGATATTGCTAATCTGGCAACCTCTGCGTCAGATGTGCATGAAAGGGTTAATTGAGGGAGAGAGTTCCAGAGTTCACTTGTTGAGTAGAAGAAGACTGAGAAACTTTGCCAATTCTTGGGTTGAAGAGCTGGACAGAATAGGAGTGGGACTGTGTTGAAAGGCGGGTGCCTAATTATACTCTCCGCAAGGAAGGGGGTATGCACTGATAGAGCTCTGAAGAACATTGATTGTTGTAAGAGCGATAGTAGAGTGAAAGAGATGCAACATTGCGGCATGTAGAAAGAGATTGTGATGAACAGCTATAGCTGGGTATGCATTTCGGCGACATTGGGGTGAAACGGTTAGCGGTAAGTATAAAATAAAAAAATATATGTGATGCATAAATCCAATAGATATGCACGTGTATACCGCTTATATATTCTATTATCATATTTATAAGGGACTAGGAGGACCTCTTATAGACCCACAATGACGTGCTCTCCCTATCACCGCCCGAGCAAGACTGAAGAAAATTCTATTATCATTAAAATATTACTCTTGCCATATGACGGTTGTGTAATTTATTTGCTGGTCACTTTACAGTAGTTTACATAAACACACCTTCACTAGTTGTGAGCTTCAGTAGGACTGAGTCTGATTGAGTAATTCACTCACAGTTACCGTCTCCAGTCGGTATTAACACCTGATCGGGTCACGCCCAATACAGATTTTTAGCAGCCCTTCACGGACCCCCTGAAGCCTGTCCATGGACCCCAGGTTATGAACCCCTGAAACACGTATATCCCCCCCCCCCCCCCTGTCTACTCGCCCCTCCATCATCCCTACCCCCCTCCCCCTCCTTTACTCCCACTAACACCTTGGTCTCTCCCTCCCTCCCTATCCCTCCCACCATCACCCCTTCCTTTCTCCCCTACCCGCCCTCTATCCCTCCCTCACTCCCACTACCACCATGTTCTCTCCCTCTCTCTCCCACCATCATCCTCCTCCCCGCCCCACATCAGTTCTCCTCCCCAGGGTGCTTTTCTTTCTCCATCTGATCAGACTGCTATTAAAGGGGCCCTCACACAGCCAGGAGTGCGAGCTAGTGGGAGTCTAACAGGAGTCGCTAGAATCACTAGGAGTCATCGATTTTCACCGCGAGTGAGTGGGAGTCTAACAGCAGTCGCTAGAGTCACTAGGAGTCATCGATTTTCACCGCGAATAGGCCAGCAAGTCCGAATTTTCCCCTACTCCTAGTGACTCTAGCTCGCACTCCTGACTGTGTGAGGGCCCCTTACGTGATACCTCTCTCTCACTCTCTCTCAAGGAACTGGAGTTGTCGCATAGAGGCTTCAGTCCTGACGTTATTCTTGACTTACAGTGTGTTGGTTTAATAATCCAATAGGGTTGATAGCATCTGTAGTCCTCTTTTAAAAAGGGGAGCGTCCGTCATGTTTTGCAAAATAGTCCGATAATTTTAATGTTTATACAGGTGATAGATACCACATCTAGGAACATCATATCCACAAATGAATCAAATCGGAACAATAGTTTTCTCGCTACCTCGGACTTTCGCAATTTTTGCAAATTTGCTAACCGCTATAAGATTATTTTTGGTCCAATTTTAATAAGTAAGATATCATTGGAAAGAGGAGAAAAAATGTGACAGATTTTTGGATACACCTTATAGTTTTGCCGCTAATATATATATATGTATATATATTGTTTTAGGTTTTGAAAGGTTGCAAGCCTCCTGTCAAAAAAATCTGTCACAATGATTTATTGCATTTTTCCCCTCTTTCCAATTATATCTTACTTATTAAAATTGGACCAAAAATATTGTTTTTATAGGGATTTTTTTTTAAATAGCTATAGTTTTGAGAATAAGGCGAAAAACTAAATGTTTCCATTACCTAACGATTCCTCTATCAACTTACGAGATATTGCAACTGTTTGCTCCTGATTGATTTGATACATGCTCTGGCACTAAAATCCATTGCAATTTAATAAGTCTAAGTCAATAATGTGCCACCTGGATCCCCAAAAGTTATTTTATTCATTTGGCGCCATTGGCGTCATGAACTGCGCACCTCATTTATGCACAAGTTAGGCCATTTTCGATTACTCTAGGTTGTGTTATCGTTGGTTTGGATGGGTTAGATCTGTTTAGTGTTGAATATGTATGTTTGATGATGATGATGATGGGTTGAATGCTGATGATGATGGCTTAGATGATGATGATGATGATGGTTTGGATGATAATGATGGCTTAGATGATGATGAAGATGATTGTGCAAGTGCTATTGCTGGTGGTGATGGTGATGCTGATGATGCTGAGCTGAGGGCAGACACCTCTGTTGACTGTAATGTGTCCATATTTGTGCATAGTAACGCGATTGTAATGGGTATTATCGTTCATACCACGATACCCCCATATACGTCGCGAGTCCGCTGGTGGGTAGGGGGGGGGGGGGGGGAGGGATATTTAGAGTATTTTTTATTTTTCGAGTGTAAAACTTTGCCATATGATTCCTACACTACTACCAGCACTGTAGCAATGAAAATCTAATTTTTGTATTTTCCAACCCTTACCCCTATATCCCCATGGCGGACGCTCCCCTTAGTTAGTTAGTTAGTTAGTTAGTTAAAACTAACTAACTCTCTCTCGCTCTCTCTCATCCTTTGAAAGACGGCACTTTCAAAGAACACACATACACACACACACAAACACACACACATCATAAACCTGTAAGGATAAGGGGACATTTATTTGTTACCAAGGGGAACAAGAGGAGGGGACAGGAACAGAGAACTTATAGAAGATGGAAACAGAGAGGATTACAAAAACAGAAAGGATAAATTAAATGTGGCCATTATCTGATGGAAAGCACATTGGTCAAATACTAAATTACTCCCCCCCACACACACAATGGAGTTACGTCTACGATATACTTATATATTATAATTTTAAGTTTTTACAGAATTACATAATCACATAGCTATTTAAACACCATATAAACACACAGAGAACTAACCAATGTATCAAATGCAGGATGCAAAATTAACACATACGCTTGGCTGACGCAAAATACATAGTAACCAACATACAAACAATATTAGTACACCATTACAGGTGGGTTGAATCTACCTTGACTACCTGTGACATTAATTAACTGATGACTGTGTTGTACAAACTGTGGTCTGGCCTCAAGTTTATATCGTGTACTGATAATGTAATTAATGATGACGTGTTAAATGTTAAGAGAGAGGGAGAGAGCGTGTGTGTGTGAGAGAGAGAGAGAGAGTCACGTTTATATCGTGCACTGATACTGAAATTAATGATGAGGTGTTAAATGTTCAGAGTGAGAGAGAGATAGCATATTAATTAGATTCTTACGTAGCTATTCAAATTTTATGCGTTACTCTGACAAGTTAATTAAATAAAACTAATATTGAAATAGAAACGTTCTTGCTGTTTTCAGTTATTGTTGTTGTTGTTGTTCCCAAAGCTGCCTGGCCGAACAGCCCCAAGGCCCCGAGCAAGGCCAAGGCCATAACAGAGCGCCCCACAGAATCCTCCCTGCCGACCACAATAAACCCTGGGTGACCGAAGCCACTCCATCGCGGAGAGCTGAGGAGGGTGCGGAAACGCCCGGGAAACCAAAGCCTCACCCAGGGCCCTGTGCCCCTCAGCAATTATGAAGAGAAAGTTGAGGGGCAAGGAAAAATGTGACGCTTTGGCTTCCAATCTTGGTAGATTGGGAGGTCAATCCAAGGAAGAGACGCCATCACTTGAGATCTAGAAAATCTATTAGTAAAAGGAACAGTCAGAGTAAGCTATGGGTATGGCAGAGATCGCTCAGATCTCACTCTGATAGACCAGCCCATCACCAGTTATATGATCAGTTTATATAATCGGTTTACATTCATTATTCACTAACATTCTGGTATACAACATGTGTAACTTACTCTTATAAACAATGCACAAGAATATATTTACCACAATGACAGAATTTGCTTAGTATGAGATAATATGAAAATGAGATTGGAAAAGTTACATAATATTCATATTAAAATACTAAAACATCTATATGACATATTAAGCAAGCATTATTAGTGTGTGTGTGTGTGTGTGCGTGTGCGCGTGTGTGTGTGTGTGTGTGTGTGTGTGAATCAGACATGGGCATGATTATAAAAACTTATTGTGATTTGATTTTGATAATTATTCGGAATAGTTTTTGATTATGATTAGATTATGATTACTCGTTTATTCTCGTTTTTTTATTATGATTAGATTATGATTACTCGTTTATTCTTGTTTTCTGATTATGATTTGATTATGATTATTTCGCTTTTCGTATTTTTGATTATGATTTGTTTCTATTATTGCTTGATTATGATTATATTATGATTATAATCACATTTTAATGTGATTATTTTTTATTATGATTAGATTTGTTTCTATTATTGCTTGATTATGATTATATTATGATTATAATCACATTTTAATGTGATTATTTTTTATTATGATTAGATTTGTTTCTATTATTGCTTGATTATGATTAGATTATGATTATAATCACATTTTAATGTGATTATTTGAGCACAGTAATGATTATTATTAAGGTCAATTTTGTGTTCATTTATATATTAGTCAACAGTGTTTTGTGTTCAGTTATACATTAGTCAACAGTGTTTTTGTTCAGTTATACATTAGTCAACAGTGTTTTTGTTCAGTTATACATTAGTCAACAGTGTTTTTGTTCAGTTATACATTAGTCAACAGTGTTTTGTGTTCAGTTATACATTAGTCAACAGTGTTTTGTGTTCAGTTATATATTAGTCAACAGTGTTTTGTGTTCAGTTATACATTAGTCAACAGTGTTTTGTGTTCAGTTATACATTAGTCAACAGTGTTTTGTGTTCAGTTATACATTAGTCAACAGTGTTTTGTGTTCAGTTATACATTAGTCAACAGTGTTTTGTGTTCAGTTATACATTAGTCAACAGTGTTTTGTGTTCAGTTATACATTAGTCAACAGTGTTTTGTGTTCAGTTATACATTAGTCAACAGTGTTTTGTGTTCAGTTATACATTAGTCAACAGTGTTTTGTGTTCAGTTATACATTAGTCAACAGTGTTTTGTGTTCAGTTATACATTAGTCAACAGTGTTTTGTGTTCAGTTATACATTAGTCAACAGTGTTTTGTGTTCAGTTATACATTAGTCAACAGTGTTTTGTGTTCAGTTATACATTAGTCAACAGTGTTTTGTGTTCAGTTATACATTAGTCAACAGTGTTTTGTGTTCAGTTATACTTTAGTCAACAGTGTTTTGTGTTCAGTTATACATTAGTCAACAGTGTTTTGTATTGCAATTGACACTAACTTAAAGCAAACCACACCTATTTGGTGCATTTGGCTTCTTTATATTTGAATAATATATATGACTATGTAAATCACTTACCAACTATTGTTATAAGAAATAACTTATATTTTTTATAAGAGCTTTTATTGGTTTTGTTCTACAGTACATTGCTTTTCTTTGTTGTGTTTATTTCATTTGACAGTCCCTTAAGTCTTTCATAAGTGTATTAATTTGTTGAGCTTAGCACAAATGAAAACAAAGAATTGATCAATGCAAAATAATTATAGAATTGAAAAACAATATGATTATAAACTATATTTTTGTAGGCTACATTACTTTTCAATTAGGTGTTGCATTTGATAAACATCAACTCCTAAAAGCGAACATCAGTCATTCTACATCGCTCAGGACGAAAGACTTTCCCAGCAATAGAGAAAAGTCTCTCAACTGCAAATATGCTTGGACCTGGGACATGTATGTAATTGGCTAATTTAATAGGGAGACAAATAATTGCTACATGGAAAATACAAAGACATAATCACAATAATCATATTTTAATCATTGATTATTATGAAGAAAAATATGTTTATGATTTGATTATGAATAAAGCTCCAGCTTCAATTTGTATTATGATTTGATTATGATTATACCTGTTGCTTAATTTGTATTATGATTTGATTATAATTATACCTGTTGCTTAATTTTGTATTATGATTTGATTATAATTATACCTGTTGCTTAATTTTGTATTATGATTTGATTATAATTATACCTGTTGCTTAATTTTGTATTACGATTTGATTATAATTATACCTGTTGCTTAATTTGTATTATGATTTGATTATAATTATACCTGTTGCTTAATTTTGTATTATGATTTGACTATAATTATGTAATCACTGCCTTGGATTATGATTGATAAAAATATACTTTGAAAAGTAGACAGAATGAAAATAAACACCATGTGAGGAAGAGCACTTTATTGACAACGTTTCGCATATAGCTTCATCAGGCCAATGCCATACACCATGGTGTTTCTTCACATACGAAGAAACCACCGATGGTCATCTACCCTTCCTCGACCTCCTTGTCTCCCTCCACGACCACGGCTTCAAAACTACAGTGTACACCAAACCTACTAACAATGGCCAATGTCTTAATGGGGAAAGTGAATGCCCTAAACGATACCATCAGTCCACCATCGCCGCCTATGTCAGGAGAGCCCTCACCCATTGCACCACCTGGAATGACACACACAATGAATTGGAGAGCCTCACCCAGGTCCTAGTCAACAATGGGTATTCCAACACTGACGTCACCAATGCCATCAACCACCACCTAGAAAAATGGTACAAACAAGACCCCCCTAGCACCAACCCGGCCAATGACATTACATTTTTCTACAGAAACTACATATCTTCCGACCACACAACAGACGAATCCATTATGAAAGAAATAATTCACAAAAACGTCCTCCCCACCAACCCTGACAATAAAATAAAACTCATTATTTACTACAAATCTCCTAAGACCTTCAACCTTGTCCTCCGTAACCGCCCAATTTCCACCAACCAACCGAAAGACGATCATGTGATATACCAGCATATTTGCACCTCTGGGGACTGTGGACCCCTATCCTATGTTGGAATGACACAGACTCGCCTATCCCGTCGACTAACCCTCCACCTTCAATCTGGCGCTATAAAAGATCACTATCAAGCCCCCCACCATCTTGCCCTAACTCGCGCCGACCTAGACAAACAAACTACCATACTCGACAAAGAATCAGACCCCAGAAGACTAGCTATTTTAGAAGCTCTATATATCCAAACGCTCAACCCCAGCATCAACAACCAAACACAAGACCTTCAAATTCTTCCTTCAGGCAAGCGCTACAGGCATACTGCCCTCGTTCCTCTCGCCCTGTGCCCCCCTCCCTTACCTTTCCGCGCCCAGCACACAACTGACAACACCAACCAATCACAGCCACCCACAGCCAACAACCAACCACCGATAAGATTTAGTGCCCGTCTCGCGAATAGACTGCCTTCCACCAATGAACAGCCACCCCACACCCAGTAGCTCCGCCCACCTACCTATTCTTGATCCTCGAATTTTGTATAAATATGTTGCTTTGTCCTTATTCTAATCATTACCTGCCCATTCCCTGAAGATGCAAGATGTTTACTTGTGAAACGTTGGATCCACCATGAATTTTGCTAACCTGTTGTACCTCATCTCTGAACCCCAGAGGAAAATTGTTAGAACTATTGAAAGCTGTAACAATAAAATACTGAATGCTGAAACTGCTGTTGCCTTTAACCTCGTCTGTGGTGATGGGCTGGTCTATCAGAGTGAGAACTGAGCAATCTCTGCCATACCCATAGCTTACTCTGACTGTTCCTTTTACTTATATATTTTCTAGATCTCAAGTGACGGCGTCTCTAACGTGGATTGACCTCCCAATCTACCAAGATTGGAAGCCAAAGCATCACATTTTTCCCTTGCCCCTCAACTTTCTCTTCATAATTGCTGAGGGACACAGGGCCCTGGGTGGGGCTTTGGTTTCCCGGGCATTTCCGCACCCTCCTCATCTCCCCGCCATGGAGTGGCTTCGGTCACCCAGGCTTTATTGTGGTCGGCGGGGAGGGTTCTGTGGGGGCGCTCGGTTATGGCCTTGGCCTTGCTCGGGGCCTTGGGGCTGTTCGGCCAGGCAGCTTGGGGAACAACAACAACAACAACAACCTCGTCTGTTTAAAAGAGAATATATATATATATATATATATATATATATATATATATATATACATTTCGCATATAACTTCATCAATTGCCTGATGAAGCAAAACATCAATAAAGTGTTCTTCCTCACATGGTGTTAATATTGTCTCACCTTTCCTATTTTTATATCATATGTGCTGTATAGTTAAATGAAATAGGATTTTAGGGGCTATCACCCCTTCAGGATTATTAACCTTTAAACGGCGAACCTATGGTATTTGAAAGTGCCTGCCAGGCGAAGATATTTTGATACATTCCCGACGAAAATCGTCATTATCCAATAAATATCGTTATTACTTATTCATATGCGCCTATTTTACGTTTAATATGAAGATATTAACATGTAACAGCAATAAAACAAGTGGGAATAGTATTTGGGGGCTGAAAAAGACAATGTATTGCCGACCGGTTTATTCATGAGAGGAGAGCCGGCGCAGCACACACCCTCCCCCTCCCACTTATCGATCGACACTGATGTCTTGCTAGTGAAGTCACACTCTTGCTACGATCTCTATATGCCTCCTTTTCGACCTTGAAACCGGGTGGGGGATATTGGCGAGGAAAATAAACCGATAAACAAGGGAATAAGAGGAAAAATAGGTGATAATTAAATGGGGGGGGGGGTTGACACTTGTGGAGGAGTGATAGGAGGTATAGAGGGGAATGATCTCACTTAATCACATATTCCTTTGTTTTGAGTGCCACTGGGTCTTTTAAAAGGCTGTTTTTAGGCCTTGGATCTTAAGAGTCCCGTAGTCTTCGCCCAGTAAAACTTCTTAAGAGTCTCGGCGCCGTTCCCGGGTTAAGCCAGTACACTGTAAGTCAAGAATAACGTCAGGACTGGAGCCCCTTTTCAAGAACTCCAGTCCCCAATATGTGCTGTTATGTTGCCTGTTCCCATACCCAGGTTGATTGAAAACCTGGAGGTGGGAATTCCTGATCTGACCAGGCCAAAAATAACAACCGCTTTGACCTGACTGTAGAACTATCGTATATCGTTAGTGGTGGAGAGAGAGAGAGAGATATTTACATAGATACACTGATCACCTCGCGTAATTCTAGTAGAGATAGCTAACTGGAGATAGCTAATTCGAGAGAGAGAGAGGTACCAATGCCAGCTATATATCACACTATACCCCAATCACCATCCTTAGAGTTTTTACCCTTTAAACAAACGATCGCCATTACTCTGTCTAATGGTCTACATCCTTCATACCTACCTTCTGCTTTACCTCAGAACTTTAATGGAGGTGGGCATACATATTTCCCTATATATTTTTATTTTTATTATATATTTTTTGTTTTAGTTTCCTCCCTAGACTTCCACCAAGACAACCCCTATACCCCCATTCGAGATCAATTTGTACATTTTTCGGTAGCTTAATGTCCCGGCCGAAGGCCGATTCCTCATAAAAACACAGGCTCGCTATGGCTCGCCAGGAAAATATCGACACCTAAATGGCACGAAAAGTCCTAATATTGACAAATGAATGGGGTAACTAATGGCAAACGTCTAAACTTTGAAAACTAATGGGGCTAAACGTGAGGGAGAAGGGTGGCCAGAATAATCGACCATCTCCCCTTAATATGGCTTCACTAGTAGCATCATAACTCACACATTGGCTTGACCCTAACTCTCATATCGCTCATATTGTTATATGGCTTTCATTCATATATATAGTTTCTCCATAAGATATTAGTGTTTTAAAACTATTGGGACCTGAAGGTGATATCCATTGTACTTTATTGGGACCTGAAGGTGATATCCATTGTACTTTATTGGGACCTGAAGGTGATATCCATTGTACTTTATTGGGACCTGAAGGTGATATCCATTGTACTTTATTGGGACCTGAAGGTGATATCCATTGTACTTTATTGGGACCTGAAGGTGATATCCATTGTACTTTATTGGGACCTGAAGGTGATATCCATTGTACTTTCGGCCAAATAAGTGATGTCTCGGCACCAAGTATATTAAGGTCTATAATTGGTATCAGCAATATCTAATCATGATTTATTCGTTGCGAGCAAGATATACAAACATATTCCTATTTTTACACACCCTATTCAACATCTGTCAGACATTAATACAGTATACAGCGAGCAAAAAGTAATGACAGCGGCGACACGACTTATGTGGCCAACTGTACATGACATTAACCTATTAACTGTTGGTATGCAGAGTTGCCAACAAAATATTTAAGGGGGGTCACCTGCTTTTGTTTATCTCCTTTTCTCTCTTTCTCTGGCTTATATCCATTCGGCCCCATTCAGCCTACTGATTTAACCCTTCTTTGGCGGCGCCCGGCTATAGCCGGGCAAGAGAACCAAGGACTATGTGGCGGGGCCCGGCTATAGTCGCATGCAATTTTGAGCACGTAATGTGCTCTGAGAGAGAGCGGAGTGGTGGGAGGAGCGTAGGTTTCCTCATGACCGCTCGCCACGGTGGCCGTGGAGCTACTGAGATGTACTCCGCCCTACTCTACCCTCCCTCACTCGTTTCACACGTAATAATGTAAGGAAATTACCGTATTTTACCGATTTTGCCCTTCGGTTGCACGATCGTTGCAAGACAACCAGTGATCGTAGAAGGATGGTTCTGGTGTCATTGGAAAGCTCATTTAACGCTCTTTCAGGGATACATACTTGTATTACGCTCTGGCTCTTGTTTATGCATGAAAACGAGTACAGAAACAAGCTCGTTTTCGGTAAAACCCCCCGCTGGGCGGCACAGTCAAATATACTCCACCACCCGCTCTTTGAGTGTTAAGACGTTTAATCCCATACAGGTGTCGATTTCTTCCTGGCGAGCGATAGCGACCCAACATTGTATGAAGATATCCGGCTTCGCTATCGAAAAATTTACAAACTTAAACTGCTGTCAAAAACATTATAAACATTATGCCAGCTCGCTACCGCTCGCCAGGAAAAAAAACCGACACCTGATCGGAGATAAGCGTCTTAAAACAGTAGACTGAATGGGGCCAAATGGATAAAACCCAGAGAGAAAAAGCTGGTCGGTCCCCTTAAGTCATCGCTCGTGTGACTCCGGTCTTAGAACATAAGAACATAAGAAAATGTGAGTCTGCAGAAAGCCGATTGGCCTAAGCAAGGCAGATCCCTGTCCCACACAACCCCAATTCAATTACAAAGCCCAATTATAGGCTTCACACACTATACTCTGAGGATCATCTTACCAAAACGGTTAGAGATTAACGCAGGATTATGGGGTCTGCAGAGCGCTGATTGGCCCAACCCGGCTGATCCCCCTTCCCATCCAACCCTTCTCGCCCATATGCTTATCCAATTTTATCTTAAAGCTCCCTACAGTTTTAGATCCCACTATAGCACTTGGTAGTCCATTCCACCCATCTACAACTCTGTTACCAAACCAATACTTGCCTATATCTTTTCTGAAACGAAATGTATCTAATTTGAAACCATTGGTACGAGTTCTTTCGCTATCACTGAGCTTTAGTACATTTGTCATGTCCCCTTTGTTAATCCCACTAACCCACTTGAACACCTCTATCATATCCCCTCTAACTCTGCGTCTCTCTAACGAATGTAAACCTAATTTCTTCAACCTTTCTTCATACGAAAGATTTCTAATATTATGGATCATTTTTGTCATTCTACGCTGTACTCTCTCCAATGAATCTATGTCCATTCTGTAATAAGGACACCAAAATTGGACAGCATAATCCATATGGGGTCTCACTAATGACAAGTAAAGTTTTAAGATAACATCAACAGTTCTGTTACTCACACTCCTAGAGATGAACCCGAGAATCCTGTTTGCCTTGTTACGAACGCTTATACACTGTTTTCTAGGCTTCAAATCATTGCTAACAAACACACCTAGATCTTTCTCGCAATCTGAATTTTCTAATTCTAAATTAGCTAGTTTATATTTAACATTTGTTTGCATCTTCCCTATCTTTAATACCTTGCATTTGTCAATGTTAAACTTCATCTGCTAATTTACTGACCATTCATGTAAGGTATCTAGATCCCTTTGGAGGCACTCTATATCGCTATCTGAATCAATTGATCTCCCTATTTTAGTATCGTCTGCGAATTTACTTATCCTACTAGTTATACCTAAATCTAGGTCATTTATGTATATAAGAAACAACAGGGGACCTAATACCGATCCCTGGGGGACACCACTTTTGACTGCTCCCCATTCTGACTTGGTACCATTTATGCGGACTCTCTGCTTCCTACCAATTAGCCATGACCTAATCCATCCTAACAACGCCCCACCTATTCCATGTGCCTCAACCTTTCTCATCAATCTCTCATGAGGGACTCTGTCGAAAGCTTTACTGAAATCTAAATTTAATATCATATGACTTGTCATTATCTACTGCTTCATATACCTCTGAGAAAAAACTAAGCAAATTAGTAAGGCAAGACCGTCCCTGAGTGAATCCATGCTGAGAAGAATTGATTAAGTTAAATGTTTCTAAGTGGTTTCTCATTTTCCTAGCAATAATTGACTCTAGTAGCTTTCCTATGATTGAAGTGAGACTAATGGGACGGTAATTGGATGCTATTGATTTATCACCTTTTTTGAAGATCGGAACTATATTTGCAAGCTTCCAAGCTTCTGGAACTATACCTGTTTCTAATGACTTGTTAAATAGAAATGTTAATGGGTAACTTAACTCATCTCTGCATTCTTTTAATACTCTAGCATATACCTCATCAGGACCAGGCGATTTATGAGGTTTCAGTCTGTCAATTTCCTTAAGCACATCATTTCTACTTATAGTAACCGTACTTAACCTATTATCTATACTATCGCTGTATACCTTACGGACTTCTGGAAACTGTGCCAAATTTTCATTAGTGAAAACGGAAAGAAATTGACTATTTAATGTACTGCACATTTCTAAATCACTTTCTGTCAATTCTCCTATCGAAGTTTTAAGGGGACCAATTACATCTCTAACCTTGGATTTATATAGTTGGTAAAAAGCTTTAGGATTATTTTTTGAGTCATTGGCAACCTTAATTTCATAATTTCTTTTTTCTTTACTAATATCCTTTTTTACCTGTCGTGATAGATTCTGATAGTAAGCAAGTAGGTGAATTTCGCCTTTTTAATTTTTCTATATATTCCTCTCTTTTTCCTAGGAGATCTAATAGTCTATTATTCATCCATTTGGGTTGGTTCTGTGTTGATCTAAATTTTCTTTTGGGGATATATTTATTTTGCGCATTGAATACTGACTTGATAAAATTATCGTATGTATCTACCAAGTTTGACGTCTCTTCCTGACTTAAGATGACAGGTGCCTGAGAAAGGATACACTCATTTGGACACCTGGATCGACTTAATTTTTTGACCATAGGGTCCGCTAACAGGGCTTCTCTTAACCCACCATAATTGGCTTTTCTGAAGTCGGGTATTAATGTTGTATTCTCTCTGGTATTACCTTTCCATTGTATATTAAAATACACAGAATTGTGATCACTATTTCCTAGGTGGTCCCCGATTTCTACACTATTTATCATATGTTCATTGTTACTGAAAACTAAATCGAGAATATTATCACCTCTAGTCGGCGTATCTATGAATTGAGATAAAAAACTATCTTGTACTACCTCAATAAACTCCTTTGAATCAGAGTCGCCTATTTGTTGCTGCCAATCTATATTAGGGAAATTAAAATCCCCCATAATGCACACGTTGCTAAGCCTTGATGCTATTTTAATTTCCTCCCATAATGATGTTCCGTCATTTCTACTCATATTTGGCGGTCTATACATAACTCCAATAACTAAAGTCTCACTACCTTCGTCAACTTCTACCCAAACACTTTCATTTTCATTATTTACTCTAATACCTGATTTAGTACAGCTTTTTAATGAACTCCTGACAAACACTGCTATACCGCCGCCCCTCCTAGTTGTTCGGTCATATTTAAACAAACTATATCCCGGTATATCAAACTCTGCTAAAAAAATGCCTGGTTTCTGTATTAATCCATGTTTCAGTTAGCGCTATTATGTCTATATTTTCTTTACTAACCAGTGCTCTAAGTTCGTTCATTTTGTTATATAAACTCCTGCAATTTGTATAATAAACCCTCAAACTATTACTTGTATTTGCAACTATTTTTCTATTGTTTTTAACTAATTTATTTTTACCTGTTGAACTACTGGACCTAGACGAAAAATCTACGCTATCAGAATGTTCGTTATTACTATCAATTCCATGTGGCTGGGATTCTATTTTACTTACACACCTATGGTTTATTAACAAAACCCCGCAACAAACTTGTCGAGTGAGCTGGCTAAGGTCGAAACTCCTAGTCGAGAGAGATGTACTCCATCCTGGGCATACAGTTCATCCTTACCGTAGAAGAGGGTCCAGTTATCCAGGAATGGAATAGTATTTGCCTTGCAATACTTCTCCAGCCGGCTATTTACACCAATAGCCCTGGAGGACCATTCCTTCCTTACCCCTCTCACTGGTAGGATACTGTGTACCACAGGAACTCCACCCTTCTCCTTGATCCTCTCCAACATTTCCTGGTACGTGGTGAGCAACTCCTCAGTCCTGCATTTCCAAATGTCGTTGCTCCCTGCGTTTAGGAAGATGATGGGGTCCTCTCCACTCGCTTCCATGACACCATCTAGCTTTTCTGCCACCTTCTCGACTCCGGCACCAGGCAGACAGACAACTTTACCAACATGTGTGTTAGTAGCCCTACCAAGGTATTTAACCATTGAATCCCCTACAATTAAAATAGACTTAGCTGTTTTCTGTTGCCGGCCTGTAGCAGAGTAGTAGCAGCAGAAGTAGCTGCAGATTCCTCCCCTCTCCTCTCACTGCCCCGCTGTAAGACGGGTCATCTCCTTCCTTTCCCCCTTCACTGCCATCACACTCGTCATCCAGGGCGCTATACTTGTTTTTAACAGTCACATACTGCTTCTGGAAGGTTAATTTCATTCCTCTTGAAGATGCCACCTTCCAGGAAGAGTCCGGGTTTCCTACACCAGTGGCATTTTTGTTTTCCTCAAATGCCATCTTCAATGCTAAGTTCTCGTCCTTGAGAGATTGGACCTCGAGCTCAACATTCTCCAGCCTCTCTTGCAAAGCAAGACAAAACTGGAGAACATGGGAAGAGGTGACAATCTCATCAGCACAAGCCATTACTAGGAATGTTCACCTCACTAGGGGATAAACAGGTATGTCACGAGCGGTCACTGGGTACGTCCTCACTGGTCAAAGGTCAGGAGCCTACTGAGTCTTACAATAGTATTAAACCGGTATCACACGAGAGCTTTTATAGTCAACATTCGATGATCAACATTTGTCTGGCAACATTTCTGGAATGTTTTGCACTGGTATCGGAAACTAGACTGGTGATAGATCAATTTAGGTGATATAAATGTTATAAATGTTGACCTCGTAAGCTATCAGACCAGTGTTGAGTATAAATGTTGAGGGAAGAAATGCTCATGTGATACCGGCTTTAAACACTTGGACTTTCAAATTTGTTTCATTATTCAGTGTTTTTAGCGTTTTCCATGCGCGATTAGTACATTGATTTGAGCATTTTGAGTGTCTTACTTTGTTATCCAATGTGGTAAATCTTTTAAAATGAATCACTTCAAATATTTATTTGTATTCACGTGTATGCCTGATGTTAACTGTCTTGATAATGTAATGGTTAGAGTCTTTAAGATTTGTATGTGGTAACCCAGGTACGAATCCCGGGAAGATCACATGCTTTCATTACTTTAATTGGGAGGTTTTTAATGTTGGGAGTGAAATATATAATTATTATGTTCCTTCCAACAACCAACTCTACTCCTAAACTCGATTAATGAAATTTACAAACACATGTGGCAGTCCTGAATTCGAACCCAGGACGCTCACACCGAAAATCAACACCATATGCATCGCACCACGAAGACAGTTAAAGGATGGTGGACACTGCCTACGATTTATTATGCAACTTCGAAGCCTGCATATCAATCTAAGCATGTACACACATCCCAACTGCAACTCACGTAGGCTATGCATATGTGAATGGAAAGAGCAATTAATGGGGCCTTAACCACTAGGGAAGTCCTCTCGATAAATTACACCTGAACCAATATCAATTATTATGTTCCTTCCAACTACTCTAAAATTGATTAATGAAATTTACAAACACATGTGGCAGTCCGTGGATTCGAACCCAGGACGCTCACACCGAAAATCAACACCTTATGCATCGTACCACGAAGACAGTTAAAGGATGGTGGACACTGCCTACGATTTATTATGCATTATTAAGTTAAATTACAGTATGCCTGTAGGTCCTGTTTCTTTATCCACAGGTTCTTCCTATGATAAACAGAACCGTTTAATAACAGCTAGAATACTAATTAAAAGCTGCCTCTCTGAATGCTGATAGAGTTAAAATAAGAATTATAAGGTTTAATATCTTTACAAATGCACTTCATAAAAGGACTTTTAAACTATGCATGTCCTATCTTACAAAACTATATTGCCCTAATAAAAAATGTTGTGTCTAATTTATCAATATAAGGCTGACTAGTCTTTACAGTGTGTTAATTTTGGAGTGTTTTGTTAAGGTTAATGGAGGTCTAGGGAGGAACAAAAATCAATAAATATGCAAATAAATACACTCATCTCCCCTTAATTAAGCTATACATTTCTTACCTTATAAGAATATATTGGTTTCAATAACAATGTGTTTTCAATTTATAAATCTATGAATTACTAAAGTTTACAATGTGTTAAATGTTTCGTTACAGCTGATGTTGACAGCAGCCACGATAAAGGTAGAGCCTAACATCCCTATGGTTGGTCGTGAGTACATGTTAGTGTTATTACTATTATATACTATGTCTAACTATCTCTTTAACTCTCTAACTCTCTCTCTCTCTCTCTCGCTATCCCTCTTACTCTCTCTCGCTCTCGCTCTCTCTCTCTCTCTCTCTCTCTCTCTCTCTCTCTCTCTCTCTCTCTCTCTCTCTCTCTCTCTCTCTCTCTCTCTCTCTGTCCATATTATACCACAATTTGTCTTAGTTTTATAAAAGCTTTAGGCCAACATCTTTATGGCTCTTCCGATAACATGGCTGAGAGGTGGTGGTGGTGGTGGTATTGTTGTTATTGTTAAGAATGGTGTTGTTGTGGTGGTGGTGGTGGTGGTATTGTTATTGTTAAGAATGGTGTTGTTGTTGGTATTGTTGTTGTTGTTGTTGTTAGTGATGGTGTTATTATAATATATATTTTATTTTTTTTGGTATTTTTGCTGTTCTAGTTTTTTTAATGATGGGAAGGTATTTGTTGATTTATATTTTTATTTTATTTTGCCATGGTGTTATTGTTGTTGGTGACGTTGCTTTGATTGTTGTAATTTTTATTGTTAAGTGATAATTTTTTTTTTTTTTTTTTTTTTTTTCAAATGTAACCTTGTACGTATTGTTTTTGTTTTTTTAAGTGGTTATGGAAATTTGAAATATTGCAAATGCTTTCATCACGTTTATTCCATTGTTATATGTGTGTGTGTGTGTGTGTGTGTGCTGACACACATATACAGTATGTGCACGGACACATGGCAGCACAACCTCCTGAAACCACACATTCACATGGAAGCAGACACACACACACACACACACACACACACACACACACACTCATGAAGGTATATTCTCAGAGTGTGGCCAACCAACTTTCTCACATACACACACTCGTCTCAGGAATCGTCCCCCGGCTCGGTGTAGAGAGCCGATTTTACAACATAGCCACCAGCACAAATCGTTGTCTAGCAAACCTCTGCAGGAAGGAGAACGTGGGATTCGTCGACACCTGGGACAATTTCTACTACGATGACTATTTGTTTTCGGACGATGGAGTTCATCTGAACCAGGTGGGAGCAGCGCGTTTTGGGCGTCTTCTCAACGATGCGGTGAAGGATTTTCGGAGAAGAAATCGACTCAGCACAGGACAACCAGGAAGGAGGACCGAAGACAGCGAGGACGGCAATCTACAAAGGAATTAAATACTAATCCGTCAAGAACCGCGAATTTGGATAAAGCTCCACCAACACGACCCAAATTCAAAACCGTCAGGGATAACGACCGAGGACCGAGGACAGCCATGAATGTAAATGTAGATCCGACCAGAACCAATAATTCGATGAAAGAACGATCTGCGAGTTCTAAAACCGCAACTTTAAAGGTTTTCTATGCAAACGCTCGTAGCATACGTAATAAATTTTCAGATTTAGAGGAACTAGTGTTTACAGAAAATTATGATGTGATTGGCATAACAGAATCTTGGCTCAATACACAAGATAGAGACTTTTTAGCAGAGTATTCACTTCCCGGTTATGTAATGTTTGAGAACAGCCGAATAAATAAAAATGGAGGTGGCGTTTTATTTTATATCAAAGAAAGTCTTAACCCGACCCTCGTGTCAAAACCTCAAATTGTGAACGTCGACACATCTTTTGTGCTAATAAAGAATAATAAAGGTACAAAAATAATACTTGCGTTAATATACAGACCTCCAGCTCAATCAGTGCAAACTGACCGAGAAATTTACGAACAAATTGCAGATGTAAGTAACTCACAAGATACCGTAATTTTTGGCGACTTTAATTTACCTGTGACCAAGTGGGGCGATACTCTTACTTCACACTCCGGACATGAGTTGTATACGAACTTGCAAGAGAGTTCGCTCTATCAATTTGTTCGAATGCCGACCCGTGGTAATAACGTTCTTGACTATGTACTTGCAACAAAAGAAGAATTGATAGAGAATTTGAATGTTGGTGATGAATTCAGTAACAGCGACCATCGTACGATAACTTTCACTTTAAAGTTTACTAGTAACGAACCAAATAGTAGCATCGAAAAAGTCCCTAATTTCAAGAAAGCAAACTTCCATAAACTTAGAGCTATGTTTAAAGAAACTGACTGGAGCTTTTTAATTAACAATAACGACATAAATACATCTTGGAAGTTATTCGAAACCACTTACCTAAAAGCAGTGCAAGACTGCATACCATCGAAAATACGGCGTCCAGGCCATAATAATAAGCCCAAATGGTGGAATAAAGATATTTCAAACTGCCTGCTTTGCTAAAAAATTTGCTAATGATAGATTAAAATCCTCACAAAATGACGAAGAACGGCTGAAATTTGTAGAGCTACGACGCAAAGCCAAAAAGTTAATTAAGCAAAGTAAAAAGACCTTAGAGTTACATATTGCGAATCAAAGTAAAACAAACCCGAAAGAATTCTATAGTTATATCAGAAAGAAAAAAGTAGTTACTTCAACTGTTGGACCGTTAGTCGATGAAAAAGGAGAATACACCAAAGACGAAGTACAAATGAGTAATGCCCTCAATACCTTCTTTGCATCAGTTTTTACAACAGAAGACCTCAGTGATATCCCTACACATCGCCGTTCAGATTGATAATTCAGATGTTCTAAGCAATATCACCGTTACAGAGAGAGAAGTATTGAATTGTTTAGATAAACTCAAGGTAAATAAAACGCCAGGACCTGATACAATCTCGCCTAGAGTTCTAAAGGAAGCTAAGAATGAGCTCTCCAAACCACTGACATTACTATTCATTAAATCCTTGCAGTCTGGAACTATGCCTGATCAGTGGAAGCTAGCCAACGTAACACCGATATTCAAAAAAGGCAGCAAATCCCTACCCAGTAACTATCGTCCAATTAGCTTAACCTCAGTTGTATGTAAAATGCTAGAAACGGTCATACGAGACAGACTCGTAAATCACTTAGAGGAAAATAACATACTTAAAGATACTCAACACGGCTTTCGTAAAAAACGTTCCTGTTTAACAAACCTCTTAGACTTCTTCCACGATATCCTCAACCTCTACGATGAGAGTAAAGCTGTAGATATTATATACCTTGATTTTCAAAAGGCCTTTGACAAAGTTCCCCACAAACGTTTACTGCTAAAACTAAAAGCGCATGGAATACAAGACGGTGTGTTGAAATGGATAGAAAATTGGCTCAGCAACAGAAAGCAAAGGGTAGTCATAAACGGTAAGGCATCTAAATGGACCAATGTAAGTAGCGGGGTACCCCAGGGATCGGTACTAGGACCAATTCTCTTTCTAATTTACATCAACGACATAGATGAGGGTCTCACCTGCACAATCTCAAAATTTGCTGACGATACAAAAATTGCAAATAGCGTACTCTCAAAAGAACAAGTTGACGATATGCAACACAATCTAGATAAATTGTCATGTTGGGCCCAAATTTGGCAAATGAGTTTCAATGCGGATAAATGTAAAGTACTACATGTCGGATACCTAAATGAGAAAGCAAACTATTCGATGAATGGCACTCAGCTTAAGAATGTAAACAGAGAAACTGATCTGGGAGTAACAATATCGAGTAACCTAAAACCGAGTCAACAATGTTTCAGAAGTTGTTAAGAAGGCAAACAAAATAATTGGCTTTATAGGCAGGTCATTTGAGCATAAATCCAAAGAAGTTATCCTAACCCTTTACAATTCCTTAGTCCGCCCTCTTCTGGAATACTGCGTTCAATGCTGGTGCCCTTATTACCAAAAAGATATAAACAAGCTAGAACGAGTTCAACGTAGAGTTACCAAAATGATACCTAGCCTAAAGAACAAACCATACGAAGAGCGTCTTAGAGAATTAAATCTATTTCCTTTAACCCAGCGCAGATTAAGAGGCGACTTAATTCAAGTGTTCAAAATCATCAAAGGCATCGACAATATGAACTGTAGTAAGTACTTCACTATCGACCAATCTAATTACACGCGGGGAAACGGTTGCAAAATTATTGGTAAATCTTTTAACTCGCACGAATCTAAGAATTTCTTCTTCAATCGAGTTGTCAACTTGTGGAATGGGCTTCCCCGAGACGTTATAGACTGCAGCACCGTTGATTCATTTAAATTCCGCCTAGACAAATATCTCGCATCAAACCCGCGACTGACTGCGTTTGTAAATGAATAACTTTATCCTCCCCTCAGTTACTAACCCATATGTCCCCTACTAACTTCCTAGTCCTGCCACGTTAGTGGCAGGGCAGTAGTTCCCTTTCCAATGTTCCCTTACCCACTCTAAACCACTGTTTGGACACTTGATCCTCAGTGTTTTGGAGGACAAGCAACCTAGAAGGGTCACTAGACCTGTTGTTGCTTGATTTCCTTTGTACTCCTTTGTACTCCTTTGTACTCCTTTGTTCTCTCTCTCTCTCTCTCTCTCTCTCTCTCTCTCTCTCTCTCTCTCTCTCTCTCTCTCAATCTTAACACGCAGACTAACGAGATTCATTTTAAGTTTTTAAAATATGTAATGTGGTTTGACAATGTGGATCATAGCAAACTGTTTAGCCTCATATGAATACAACACGCAACCCTGGTTGGAAGTTAGAATTGAAAATGTTCAGCAACTAGTATTTGTGGAAACTGCTTCCCATTTTTAGATCTGATCTACCTGGAACAAACTTTCCTCAGAAAGTGTTAAGCATTTCCTCAGCTGAGCAGTTCAAGAAGAACAGTAGTCATAGATAGTATTTTGCACAATCTGTAAGGAATATAGTGCGCTGAACAATGTCTCTCATTCCACTTCGAAGATTTTCCCCGGAATGGACCGCGAGGTTTTTGAGATACTAACTATGCCTTGTAACGCCTTTGTAACTCTCTCATAGCCCACACTTTTACAACCAAGATATAACGGGTCTGAATGGATTATATTTCCCTTTATTAGTGTGTGTGTGATGAATGTTGCCTGCATTCGATACACAACACAGTAGAGGAGAGTTGATGGGGTTTGTAGAAATGAGAGGCTGGGATCACAGATAGAGGCAGAGAAGTGGGAAGTGAGAAGGCGAGCCCTGTTACTGAAGGGTCGATACTCAACATTAACACCGACTTTGATCGTAAGTTGTATCGAGTTCTACATTAAATTGATTAAATAAGTGCATAGGCCATATATAATTAAATCCAGACTGTTTATAGTATGTATGGTATTGAATATATGGGAAAAACTTATTAAAATTATGAATGAAACAATCAACAGTCCCCGCAACAACTATTCCAGCCAATCTTTGCCTTTAGTCCTTTCCTTTTATGATAACAAAACCCGACTGTGTTAGTAATTTGAGAAACTAAGAGTTGATCGTAGAGGGCACGTTGATGTGTATTGCAATAATGGTGAACATAATAACCTGAATACTGTACGATATTGGATTTTATTACGGTATTATTATATTCAAATCCCATTAAATCTTGGTCGTAGATGAGAGAGAGAGAGAGAGAGAGGCACAAGCCCACTACAGCCAAGATTCGTGTAACCCACGTTGTGTATAGAAACTCATTTTGAGAATACAAATATGCACTATATTGTATTAATAAATTCCAAATAGATAATAGATGTTGGACATAGTAATTATGTGCAACGATGTTTTAACAATTATTAGCATGCATGAGAACAATCGTTGCTAATCACTAACTGCCAACTATAGAAGGAAGGTGGGGGAGTTGGGGATAGTTTGGGGGTGGAAGTTGGGGGTAGACTTGACCCCGACTCCCCCCTTCCACCTGCCCAGGGTGGAGTAGGGGAAGAAAGGACCCACCTCTGCGCAACCTTTAGTACGTGTGAGTGTACCATTTTCATCCCCTTAATATTTGTCAGTGTAGTTACTATAGAATTGCTAACGATGATAGTGATGTTGAAGCATCAGAATAAATAAGTATTTCTTATTTGATTATATGATCTGTGCCCCATGAATATTCTTTCCTCTCACTAAAACATTAGGCCTACCATAGTGCGGTTGGGAGTATGAACATGATTAGATTAATATCCAGTATTCGAGAATGGATAATAAGTCGTAGGCGTGTGCATAAACCTTTAACCGTCCTGGTGGTGTAATGGTTAAGGTGGCACAAATATGTGTGTGATAACCCGGGTTCGAATCCCGGCGGATCATATATACTATAATTAATTTCATTGGGGGGTGTTGTGGTGAAATTAATAAAATATAGATTATCAGTAGGTTCAGGGATATTTCGTCGCGAGGCCAGTCTATATGATCTGTGCCCCATGAATATTCTTTCCTCTCACTAAAACATTAGGCCTACCATAGTGCGGTTGGGAGTATGAACATGATTAGATTAATATCCAGTATTCGAGAATGGATAATAAGTCGTAGGCGTGTGCATAAACCTTTAACCGTCCTGGTGGTGTAATGGTTAAGGTGGCAAATATCTGTGTGTGATAACCCGGGTTCGAATCCCGGTGCATCATATATACTTTAATTAATTTCATTGGGGGTGTTTGGTGTTGTGGTGAAATTAATAAAATATAGATTCTTATCCATCACTGGTTACCCTCATTCTTCTGATTTTCATGAGTTTTGACCCAGCCAGTAAGGTCATACTAGGGCCTACCTTCTAAGTTGTTGTTCCAAGAAGCTGAAAGAGTACTTATTATGGATCACCAAAATGTTTAGAGTACATGCATGTATGTAGGCTACTATGAATTAAAGATCATAATTATATAATATAAGATAATATAGATAGATAGATAGGTAGCTAGATATAGATAGACATTATTAAATATTTACAATAGATAGACAGATAGATAGATAGATAGATGTATAATACTGTATAATGCTTAGCGTCCCACTTTTTCCCGCCTTGTCTGTACCCCGTTCAACACAGTCAACATGGTGAGTGAGTTATCTGACAGGTACTCCAGGAGGTGGTGGACAGGGGGGCGATAATACCAAAGGATGGACGGTAGTGGCTGCCGTTCACCGAGGTTAGAGATAATGATGTCGGAGGGAAGCAAGGTGTTAATGTTGGATGTGATAATTATGTTAAACATACTGAGGTGTTATAGGAAAGCAAATCAAGCTTAAGTATGTATTTTATTAATGAGGGTCTATATTTGTTTGTACCTATGCTAGTCCCTCTGACGAGACTGGCTATGATTTCTTAAATAGTCTCGTCTTAAACGGTATCGGCTAAGGGACTCTAGTACCAGTCGAAGAAATATGGAACCTCTCCAATTAAAGATATATTCGCTAAGTCTAAGTATAGCCTTACAGCACCAACTTAGATATAATACATTACCAATGATTAAAAATGACAAAACTCAAGATGATCTAATATGTGTAAGGTAGAGTCATCAGCATATGAGTGGATAGGACTAGAGATATAGTTGAGAAGATGATTAATGAATATTAGAAAGAGAACTGGAGACATGACAGAACCCTGAGGAACAGGGAGTTGATAAGTAAAGAGAGTGAACGACGGTCATCCACAACCACAGCTATGGAATGGCCAGAAATGAAAATAGAGATAAAAGCAGGAATAGAGGAGTAGAACCCGTAGGAGGGTAGTTTGGAAATTGGATATTTGTGCCAGAATCTATCAAAGGCTTTCGATATGTCTAGCGCAATAGAGAAGGTCTCACCGAAGTCCCAAAAGGAGAATGACCAAGAGCTATATAGATAAACAAGGAGATTACCAGTATAGCGGTCCTTAAGGAAACCATATCGGCGATCTGAAAGTAGGTTATTGGAAGACAAATACTTAAGACATTTTGAATGAAGAATAGTTACAAACACTTTAGATATGCAAAGAATTAGATATATTGATCGATAGTTGGAGGATTCAGAGCGGTCACCCTTCTTTGGGACAGGTTGAATGAGGTCAAACTTCCAGCAAGAAGGAAAGACGTTACAGGAAAGAGAGAGGCGAAAGAGTTTGCCTAGTAGAAGTTTATTGTCATTAGGGAACTGGTTGGGTGACCGGACATATCAACCAGTACATGTATATAACAGTGCCTGTTAAATCAATGCTGTTCTGTTAAGAATATAAGTTGGCACTGATTGGGATATACTAGTTAATATGATAAATGTTCTTCTGGTTAACAACATCAGACAACTTAAGTATCTTTAAAGTGACTGCTTAAACATTTTGCTGGTAGCTTATTTGCTTTGGTCTAGTGTTGATAACAATATGCTAATGAATAAATATCGACACAAATAGTCAAACAAACAATGAAAGCATGGGTTTGGTAAAAGAATATCTTGAGCCAACTGTACAGGGTAAAAACCAGTTAAGGTATTTATTGGAGGGTATACAGTTACTGCTTTGATTATGTGGTGGGCACGTGTGTGGTACAGTGTGTGGTTTGGGGGAGGACAGGTTCTGTATAATTGACTTAGTTTACAACTGGTACTACCATCCCCAGGGGAGGTGCGGCACCAGGGAATACCTAGTAGCTGCGGGATTCCCACGAAGAGTATCTTGGAGCTACAACAACAACAACAACGACAATCAATAATAAACGTTCGTTGTGATCCTTGCTAATAAAGTATATATACACTTTTTAGCATTAAAAGAACTCCATATCCAACTTTGCGACCTTGAATCCTGAAATTGGTCTTTGATCTCTTTGGCGAAAAAGGGAATATATATATTTCCCTTTGACCTTGACATATGATCTTGAAAGTATTTGTCTGAAAACATGGCTACAATACTGTTCATGTAATTAACACAAATATTAGTATAACAAGGGAAATGTATTGAGAGGATGCTATATTGACCTTACAATATGACCTTCACCTGTGATCTCGACCTTTGGTTACAATTTTATTTTTCTCTTCTCTGTTGTTTGAATAGGCATTCCAAAAGTAACAGTTAGGTTTAAAGAAAACCTACTGTATATGACAGATTAAGAAATATTTACTAACATTCTGGGTTTGATCTTTGAGCTTAACTTTTGGAATAATTTTCTTTGTGAAATTTGGTTAATATGTTATTTACTAATACAGTGAGTTTGCTGAATTCTGAATATATTTTAAAACATTTATAAGTATTTATCTGATCTTGACATTAACAACATTTTATATTTCGACATTTGACCTTGACCTAAAATTACAATTAATATATTCTTTTTGATATACCCTCTCACTGACCAACTGGATGTGCCTGTAAAATATGGTGAAAATCCATCTAACATTCTAGGAGAGTTTACGGACAGACAGACACTGGACGATGGACGCCAGACAGGGTAACTGGTAGTGCACAGTATACAGGCGGTTTTGTGTGCACAATGCCACTCTGCTTACGCAGAGTTGATTAGAAAAGGTACGCTCTATAGTTGGGGGAGGCATGTTGGGGGAAGGGAAGGGATATCAGTATATCATCTGCCCCCTTCAGTATACTTCATTCCCCAAAGTATAGCCCCCTCCCCTCCCGCTAGCCACCATATACACACCGTCACCTCACCTGTAATTACCTGGATCCCCACTAGGGTGGACCTGTACCTTGGGGGCTCTCTACCTTATCCTCGATCCCCTTCCCTCCCCCTCCGATCCCACCTGTCCTTCCTCCTTCGTTCTCCCTCCTCGTTCACCTCTTATTTCCTCCCATGTGTACTTCCCCTTCCCTCCACCTCCCATCCCACCTGTTCTTGATACCTCCCTTTCCTCGTTCCCCACTTATCTACTTCCATCCCTCTACTCACATCTATCCTATTCCATTCACCCGCGTATCTCCCTTCATATATCCTTTAATTTTACCTCTACCTATCCCTCCTTCCTCCCTCTACACTACACTAATATCATTGGCTTTCCCCGAAACAATCATCCTCTGAGGTTGTAAAATAGCTTTTCAGTTACGTAGTTCAAGAAATAAATGGATTGTATTGCTTAGCCTTAAAGTATGCAATAAGAGAAGTGTATTATACAGTTTAATCTTTCTATAATGGACCAGAGTAATATAAGATAATAGCCATTCTTTGTAACTTTCTACAATCCTCACTCCTGTTCTTGTTCATCACCACAGGTTCTTCTTGCTCCCCATCAGTGTCCTCCCTAATCCCTCTTTGTCCCCCAAACCCTTTCTTTCCCTTGTTCTCCCTCCAGTTCTCTCATGTCTTTATCCTCTCCCTTACTCTGATCTTTATCAATTTACTCCTTCCTGTTCTTCTCTCTCTGATCCCTCCCAGTCCTCCCCCATACTCCCTCCTCTTTCATATTCTCCCCAACATTCCATCCGTTTCCTTCCTATATTCCCATCCCTTCTCTTTCTGAAAGAGTGATAGCGAGCCAAATGTAAGGTACGGTATGTTAAAGTCAAAATATCTGGAGACACGGAGCTTGAAATAGTTTAAGTCAGAGGATGAGGGAAAGACAGATTGAGGGAGAGAGTTCCAGAGGTTACTTGTTACATATAAGGAAGACTGGTAAAATCGGTTCTCTCTTGGGTTAGAGAATTGGACATAATAGGGGAATGTACTGAAAGGCGGGTGCCACCCACTCTCCGTAAGTGAGGAAGCATACACAGAGAGCTCTGAAAAACACTGATTGTTGTAATAGAAGTAGAAGAGTAGGAGAGATGCAACATTGCGGTGTGTAGAGAGAGGTTGTAGAAAATTAGTAAGAAAAGGAGAGTTGGTGAGACGAAATGCTTTTGATTGTACACTTCATTATGCTCTAATGTCCACTTCTGGAAGAAGCTCTGTAATTAATAGTATCCATTACTCGGCAACGATATTGAACCAATAAAAAGAATCCAAGAGTTAGGGTTAAGAAATAGATTCCATTGATTAGAAGAGGAGGCAATGATAATCGGCTTCACTGATCTGGGTCTGTTTTCTGTGAATAATTAAATTCTGCGACACCAACTCATAGTCGTATTTAATGCAATATAGTAGGGTCATTTGCTTGGAATCCGTGACCATTTTGTTCCTACCTTTTTCTCTCGATGGATTTGACAACGTGAACCATTTTAAAGGAAAATTAGCTCCTATGCCCCTCTGAAAAATGACGGCTAACTCTGCTAGAGCCCAATATTCAAAATGGCCGCCAACGCCATCTTGAAAAACATGAAATGTAATATCTCTGGCATCAGATGAGCTACAAGGACGAATGAGGTGTCCTTTTTCACTAATTCTGGCATTACAAATCCACTGGAATGGTTATTGTATTGTATTGTATTGTATATTGTATTGTTATTGTATTGTATTATACTAATTGTACATACTAATCTGCCACTTCACTGTCACTACATGATTCACTGTATGAGCCACTATCAGAATCACTGTCCTCACTTTCGCTGCTATCATCACTGTTGTTCTCTGCCTGCGGTGTATAGCTAATATTACATTTTTACTGTTTCAGATGGATCGCATGCCCATCTAATGAAAATCGCTGACTTGTGAAGTGACCGAAATAATGGATAATAGAAGAGAGAGTGAAGAGTTACCAGACAAGACATTAAATGAATACAAGTGCATTTTACTCTGTGGTAAGCGATGTACCGTACCGCAGATGATCGTTTGGAAAACATTACACCTGAGAAGTGGGAATCCATCCGGGAAAAGTCTTTACAATGGAAAGAACTTGATAAGTTTCAACATATACATGAAAATGTGGATTGGGAGAAGGGACCAAAGGGTCACCACATGCACAGCACTTGTTACGCATCATTATGCCTGGGTTTTCAGGGTTTCACGCCAGCATGTCAAATGCAGATGAGAAGAGTCGAGCAATATACCACATGACCTATCCCAACCCACCCAGTAAGACAATTCTCAATGATGTGATGTGTAAGCTTGCAAAATCAATCGAAGAAAAAAAGATGCCTTTTGCAATAATTGTTGGTGATCATCCTGTCTACGTGCTCATGCTAGAGTTGAAAAGTGAGAATGCTGAGCTGTTCAGCAAAATCTTACCAATCATGGCACCCTTTCACATCCAAATGTCGTTCATCTACACTATATACAAGAGGTTTAAGGGATCTGGCATCTCAGATGTGTTGGTGGCAGCTGGTGTTATAGCAGATGGGTCTGTTGATCAGGCCCTTCGTGGAAAACATGTTAAGCGTGGGGTTCGCTGCTTGCGACTATTCTACGAGACTCTGGTCCACCATGTCATAGACAAACGCTTGGAAGATTCCCCTCTATCTGAAGAAGTAAAGGCATCCCTTGTCAAGCTTCGACATCCGATTGATGCACAGGAACTTGCAGAGCTAGAGAGAAATGCTGAGCTGAAGGACCTCGTTGATGCTCTCTTCAAGGACTTTGAGGGTGCCCCACAAGCAGAATACTGGATGTCATTCATGGAAATGGTTGAGGTTCTAACTCAAAATATCCATGCAATCAGAACAAGGAACTGGACTGAGTTCAAGTCCTCACTCAAGCTCATGCTTCCTTTTATGCAAATCTATGATAATGACAAGTATGGTCGGCATCTCCCCGATTTCACCGCAGTGCTTGATACCCTTCCTGTTGATCAGGCTGCATTCATGGAGAGTGGTATGTTTGCACAGTCAATGACAGGAAAACCATATTCGTGTGTCGCCCTCGACATATGGATAGAGTCAACAATGAATAAGGGCTCTAAGCTGAAGTCTGGTTGGTTGGCCAATCTGAACAATGAAAAGCAGCTCCTTTCAAACACTCGGAATGTGAATAACATCAATCGGGTGAGAACAAAGGTCCATCGCCATGCTAATTACAAGAAACAAGGAAAAGGGAAGCATGCTGATTGCTCGTCGAGTAAAATGAAGAAGGATGAACAAGCTGTACAGGATATAAGCGCATGTCTCACTGAATTCAAGTGTGATCCATTTGACCATACAAACAAGACACTTCGATCCCTACAGTCAGGAATCCCAGGCTCAGACGCTCTCGCTGCCGACTTGAAATCGGCAAAGGAGAATGGCACAAGCAAACTGAAGCAGTTCTTGAATGAGAGAGTGTATTCTAAGACCAAGTCTCTCAACGACAGAGTTCCCCGTAGCAAGCGTTTGAACTTTTCAACTCAGGAATTGAAGAAAGCAGATGGTGAGAACCTGAAGGGAAAGACTGAGGAAATGGAGCGTAATGCTTTGGCCTCTGTTCTCGGACTGGTTGAAACGAGTGGTGCCCTCAAACTTCAAGAAGTCCTGCAGCATCGTGTTACAGCCGAGTGCCTTTCCATCTTCAACGTCAATGGAACCATCCGTAAGGCACAGAAAAGCAAACTTCAACAAAAACTAACTATGACTGTCATTCCAGAGCCTGATGTATACACGTCTATTATTGATATGGGCCTCATCTGGCGCCTAACAACGCCTACCATTGAAGACAGAGAGAAGGGAGACGGTACCAAGTATACCTGGGGAGATTATGCAGAGAAGTTGGTGCACTTCGTTCTAACGAGACAAGCATGCTGAGCGCATCATTTGCGTCAATGATTCATATGATCAAAATTACACGATCAAGGACAGTGAGAGAATACTGCGCCAAAAAACCCTGCCAATCAGCAATGTCTTCATGAAGACAGAAGATAAATTTCCTTCTAGTAAAGTTTTCCATGCTCTCCTGGGTAAACCTGAGAACAAAATCCGCCTTCAGGCATTTCTTCAAACGGAATTCCAGAGAACAGCAGCAACAACTAGCACCGAGATCATCTACTGTGTAGTTGGCAGCACTGCAAAGAATCTCACCACAGGCAAGCTTGTGCCAGAGCTCACATGCTCCCATGCAGAGGCAGATACGGCAATGCTCACCATATATAGTGTGCTCCGGTCAGACAGCTACACAGCAGCTGTCGTTCTTGACACAGAGGACACCGACAACTACGTGCAAGCGGCATATGTTGCTCAGAAGACAACAGGAATCCTGTGTGTGAAACGCAAACGTCAGTTTATCGATGCTCGATGTTTGTGCAGTGAGGCAATGGCTGCATCCATCATACCACTTCATGTCCTCACTGGGTGTGACCACAATTCTGGCTTCTATGGAGCAAGCAAGAAGCTCATCGCAGATCGTCTGGAGGAGTCTAAAGAGGCACACAACCTGCTAGCAGCATGTGGTACACAGCTCCTAGTCACAGAACAGGTCATCAGTGATTTGGAGCGGTTTGTCATTCGATATGTCTATGGTGATACCAAAAGCAAGACCCTGGGAGATGCGAGGGCAGCGAAGTGGAGAGCTCAGGAGAAAAAAAGCACAATCCGACTTGTGCCTGACTTGGACAGTCTCCGTCCACACTAGGAGCGTGCAAACTATCTTGCATATTTGCAAAAGCATTACCAGCTCCAAAGTCAACCCTCACCGATCAGGCATGGATGGCATCTTGTAAATGGCCTATGTCTGCCTGTCCGTTCAACCCCGCCCCCACTTCCCCCATCCATACCACTACCTACAAATCCACAGGCAGAGAACAACAGTGATGATAGCAGCGAAAGTGAGGACAGTGATTCTGATAGTGGCTCATACAGTGAATCATGTAGTGACAATGAAGTGGCAGATTAGTATGTACAATTAGTATAATACAATACAATAACAATACAATATACAATACAATACAATACAATAACCATTCCAGTGGATTTGTAGTGCCATAATTAGTGAAAAAGGACACCTCATTCGTCCTTGTAGCTCATCTGATGCCAGAGATATTACATTTCATGTTTTTCAAGATGGTGTTGGTGGCCATTTTGAATATTGGGCTCTAGCAGAGATAGCCGTCATTTTTCAGAGGGACATAGGAGCTAATTTTCCTTTAAAATGGTTCAGGTTGTCAAATCCATCGAGAGAAAAAGGTAGGAACAAAATGGTCACGGATTCCAAGCAAATGACCCTACTAATATGGGTATGAAGCAAGATGCTATAGCAACAACATTAACAAAACAAGAAACTATTAACAGCAACAGCTCTATTGATCTTTGCATTCCACGTGTTCACTCACATACACACACTAACTCAAATATACTCGCAAATACCCTCTACATATTTTCTAACAGTCTCTCTCTCTCTCTCTCTCCTCATCTATAACGCCACCACGGTACCTTAGGTACCTTAGGTACCTAATAAGATCACTAAATAATCGGGCAAGAAATGACTGTGGAAGGGAGGGCAGTGGGACGCATGACTTAATTGAATAGTTTAGGGGTCCACACAACCATTAACATTATCCTCGGTTTATCCACTAAGTAATTTGATCGCCCATCCGTCCATTTGTCAATAAACCTTTCTTGTGTATACCCTTGAGTTGCAGTGATTCTCAGATGGGATGCACAGCGATGTGGTTATGTTAGGTTGGGTTTCAGGATAGCTGAATTACTGTAGATGGTGTGTGGCTAGTGTGGGATATATGTTAATTATGTTAATTATTTTAATTATTTTAGGTACACACGTTAGAGTACACATACGAGGAGTTTTTACAACTATTATCACCCAACTTGGGTTGAATTGATTCATTTTAAGGGGAGGCTGACCTTTAACCCCCTTATTCACCCAGTATAAGAGATTGCGTTTCTGGCATTATGCCATTTTACTACCAATGGAAATACTAAGACTCGCTGAAAAATTCATCATTCTACGTGCGCGTGCGCACACACACGCGAATTTACGCATTATATAAACTATGCCTGTAAATTCATTCAAATTTCGCGCATTTTTTTTATGGCGTATTCTACAATCATCACCTACAACTTGCCATGCTCGCTTTCATATATTGAATAAGACAAGGTGCTGAATAATATAAATAAAATATATATATATAAGTATTGGGGGCAATATTAAACATTATATATTTCGAGACAGCCAAAATATCCGAGTATCAGCCATTTTGAGCACGCTAGTATACTCCAGTATACTCCCACATGTAGTGCATGCAAGGGGAACGAAGCAGAGCAATATATAAATTACTAGATTCACTTTGAAGTAGTACTGTGGGAAATTACATCTGAAATATTTGTGTCATTATAATTGGATCTAAAGAAATCTTCCATAGTTGCCCGTGCTAACCCGTGCAACTATATTTTCTCTGATAAGTGAATGAAAACGATGTTTTGGATCATATTGGATGGTAGACTATGATTTTGTTTAAATTTGTTGTCCAGATATCAATACATATATCTGATTGGGGGGTGGTAGTGGGGGGGGGGGGGGGGGGGGGGGCGGTTAGGGATGTCCCATGGGTTTTTATGCCCTCCTTTGCTAGTTTTCTATGTTTAGAGAAACATTTTAGACCATTTAAAAAAAAATAGACAAAAAAAGGTCAGCCTCCCCTTAATTCTGCTTCAGGCAAGCACGAGGGTTATATGAATATGAAGTATATCTCACAAATATAGTTCAAATGTGTATAATATAATTTGTCGGTATATCTGTGTTGGCCCTTCAAAAACAGTCCAGTAATTTGTGTCTACATCAACAGCAAAGCTTCAATTATTGAAGAGGTCCACAGAGGTTGGAGTCGGACCTTACTTGTACTATTGTATGATGGTAATGATAACGAAGTGAGAGCAAGTGCTATGGAAGAATGAGTTGTTATGTTATTGGTATGATATACAGTATGTTAGAAAAATGTTTAATATAGTGAAACATTTATCAGCGAAAAAAAATTAAGGATGAACTAGGTATCTTCTGAATTAGGCAGGGATTTCTAGATCTGATTTTTGTAGTGAAACACAATATGGAAAGTGCACAACGAGATGATCGGAAGATGTACAGTCGTGAGTTATTATAAACTCATTTGAACGAATTATTTAAAGCAAAGGTTTGAAGCATATAATATAATTATATTGTAATACCATACTGTATTGCATTGTCTTGCTACAGGGGGATCTTTGGAGTAATGGTAGTGCGTTCCACTCACAATAAAAAGGTCCGAGATTCGATTCCCTGGACGGGCAAGACGGACGGGCAAGACGGATGAGCAGACTCCTTACACCCTTTGCCTCTGTTCACCCAGCAGTAAATAAGAACCTGGAGTTAGTGGACATTTGTGACGTCCCTTTCTGGGAAGTAAAGTGTGGTAACCTAGAACTTGTTATTATATTTTTTCCACCAACCAACTTTACTTCTAAACTCAATTAATGAAATCAACAAATACATGTGGCACTCCAAGGACTCGAACCTAGGATACTCACATCGAAATTCCGCGCACTAATGCATTATGCTATCAAGACAGTTAAAGAAATATGCGCAAGCCTACAATTTATTATGCAGTTTCGAATCCTGCATATTAATCTGAGCATGTACATATATTTCAACTGCGCTATGGTAGCCTAAAGTATGGACGAATGGAAGGAGGCTGGATAACCCACCAGAGTTGCCCACCTCAAGCTCCAAAGGGAAATGTCTTGGAAATGAACGCAATGGCTAAGCTCAACTTAGCATGTGTTGTCTATATTTTATTGTCTAGTTAGCATTCGATACAGATATAAATATAATATGTGTAGCTATTATGGCTCAATAACTGTCCTTTGGGCTTCGGAACTGCATGAGTCATATTAAGAAGTAAATTAACTGCTTTAGCGAAATTGTAATGTGTAAGAATCGATGGCTTGCTTAATTTTTTTTTTATTTTTTTTTTAAGAGACAATGAACGGAGGAAGGAAAAACACAGATAAAACAAAAAGGTCCATGTGCCTAAAGGCATCCTCCATTCATAAAATGTTTGTAACAACTGGATTTAAACATTTGTAGATTGTAAGTTTGTGGAAAGCAATTCGAGGGAAGTGAATTCCAAAGAGTAGTAGCTCTGGGGATAAATGAATTCTGATAAGCAGAAGTTCTGCATTGTGGAGGAGAAAGTGTAAATTCATGGGCGCTCTCAGCTGCCCTAGTTCTACGGGGAAAGATGTGAAGAGGCGGCACAATTGAAGCAAGTTCCTCGGAACAATTGCTGTGAAAATATCTGTAGAATAATGCAAGGGATGCAACGTTTCTTCGTATGGATAATGTAGGAAGGTCCTGTGTGATTGCAGGGTTATTGATTAATCTAATAGCTTTATTTTGAATTTTGTCCAACTGCCTCAATGCAACCACTCCACTTCCACCCCACAGAGGTGAACAGTAATCCATCTGAGAACGCACATGACTTAATATGTTTTATTAAATATCAATCTTGGATACAGGGAGGTCTGAATAAAGTCGCCTTGCTTGGTTACTATGCACAATACCCAAACTAAGCATCGACGGTGTTTATTTGTTACGCTTTGAAACGCTGAAGGAAAGTTCTACAAGGCAGAACTACCTGTAGCGAGTGCCTCCCCAAGTTGAAAAATGACAGGGCCAAAATCAAGGAACATTCGAGACAAAATGCCTGGACACACAGAGTTTGAAGCAATTTAAGTGATAGGAAGAGGGAAAGACTGATTATGGGAGAAAGTTCCAGAGCTCAGCTGTTGAATAGAAGAAAGACTGAGAATAACGTTTCACTCTTAGGTTGGGGAGTTGCACATAATAGTGGTTGGATTGTGTAGCAAGACGGGTGCTATGTGCTCTACGAAGAGAGGTGGTATACACTGAGAGAGCTCTGGGAACACTGATTATTGTAATAGCGGTAGAATAGTAAGAGAGATGCAACATTGCGGGGAAGAGAGAGAGACTGCAGAGAATTGGGGAGTGGACGTGAGTTAATGAGACTGAAGGCTTTCTGTTCTACTTTGTCTAGAAGTGCTGTACGAGATGATCCTCCCCACACATGTAAACAATACTCAATACATGGACGCACTGTGCCCCTGTACAGAGCAAGAAGCTGTGCAGTGGTAAAGAACCCCTGGAGGCAGTTGAGCATACCCAGCTTCTGGGAAGCTGTTTTAGCTAAAGTGGTAATATGATCTTTCGAAGGGAGATCAGAAGAAAAAGAGACTCCAAGAATATTAAGAGAAGATGAAGGGTTAATTTGTATGTTGTTGAAGAGTAGGCCATAGTTTATTGGAAGGGGGCGACAAGTAGACAGATGCAGACATTGAGTTTTGGAAGCATTGAAAGTAACAAGGTTTTCTCTGCCCCAATTATATATAATAGAGAGACCTTAAAATAGGCGCTTCATGGCCTCCTTTGGAGTTCCTGCTGTGAGTGGTGTTGTGGAAAGCTAGTTGAATAGTGTAATGTAGAGTCGTCAGTATATGAGTGAATGGGGCTGGAGGTGCAGTTGAGACGGTCGTTAATGAATAATAGGAAGAAAATTGAAGATAGGACAGAACCCTGAGGAACACCGGAGTTGATAGGTTGAGGAAGTGAACTGTGGCCGTCGACGTCCACAATCGCAGCTATGGAACGACCGGAATGGAAATTAGAGACAAAGGCAAAGATGAAAGGATAGATACCGTAGGAGGGTAGTTTGGGAATAAGGGATTTGTGCCATACTCTATCGATATGTCTAGCTCAACAGAAAAAGTCTCACCGAAGTACCGAATGGAGGAGGATGACCAAGAGTTAGTAAGATAAGTTAGAAGATCACCAGTAGAGTGGCCCTTAAGAAAGCCATATTGGCAGTCTAAGAGTAGGTTATGGGAAGATTAATGCTTACAAAATTTTGAAGCAAGACAAGTTTCAAAAACTTAAGAGATGCAAGAAATTAGAACAATTGGACGATATTTGTTTTTTGTTTTTTCTATATTCCAAATGCTCCCTCTCGGGCATAGCCTGAGAGCCTGTACATTCAACGTTATATGCATTGGACGGTGAAGCCTGTGAGGTCTCGTTCCAGTCTAGGGGGTGAGACATGTGAAGGACTTTTAGCTGCAACCAACCCCTGTCATCTTACCTTCGCAGGATGCACAGGGCTTAGTTGCCCACTCACGGCTCGAAGCAGCCCCATCTCTGAAGCTGCCTCACTTCAGTGCTTCACTGTCTCTTCTCCTAGACTCGGACCCTCACTCTCAAAACGCCTCCTATTGAGCAATGAACTCACTAGGCATTGCTCCCCTATCACATAATTTGAATATGGGAATATTCATACAGTGCTATTTAATCCGGGAACAATGAGGGTATTTATTTGGCGTTGCGGTGGGCTTTGTGGTAATGCACTATTACTAGGTACAGCACAAATTCCCTCCCAATAATATCTTCCCATTGACATATCGGGTTTCAAACCCGGGTCCATTGGATTACCAGTCCAGTGGCAAGACTACTCCACCACACCTCCCCTTAAGGGTTGAAGGGTTGAGAGCAGTCACCCTTCTTTGGAACAGGTTGAATGAGAGCAAACTTCCAGCAAGAAGAGAAGACGTTAAGAGGAGAGACAGAGCCGGAAGAGTTTGCCTAGGCAAGAAGGGTGTCAGCACGGAAACACAGTTTTTGAGTATAGTAAGAGGAACACCGTCCGGTCCGTACGCCTCTTTAGTATTAAGACCAGAGAGGGAAGAGGGTGGAAAGTATATATCCTTGGAAGAGATTATGTAGGAGAGAGATCTATATTTAGACGATTCTGTGCAGTTTAAGAAGGACCTGTGGTAGTAAAAAGGGTTAAGTGAGACAGTTGGAAACCTGTTAATGGCTGGAGGCCCATTCTAAACTGAATACAATCGTTTAATAGTAGACAGAATAAAGTTAAAAGGACAGTGCCGGTAAAGAAGGGGTTAAGTAGGTATCACACGAGCAGTTTGTCCCTCAACATTTATCCTCAACACTGGTCTGGCACCTTATGAGGAAAACATTTAAAACATGCGTCGCCAAGTTCCTCTATCATTAGTCTATAGTCCATATATTATAGGTAGGCCAGAAATCGTTACCTCATTTTTCTACCAATTGGGAAGGATCAGTTAGGGAATAGGTGTGGAAATGTACAGCCCATTTGCTCAAGCTGCCTTTGAGTTACAGATGATTGAGGTCACGCTTGTTTGGCCTATCTATAATTAATAGGGTATAGTTTCCAATAGCAGTGCAAAATATTCCAGAAATATTGCTAACAACAAATGTTGATTATGGAATCTCGAGTATAAAATTTATCGTGCGACACCGACCTTAGGCTAGTCAAAATCACAGGAAAGGGAAAGAAAACAAATACGATATAAGTATTCAGAAGAAAACGAAAGAGCGGGATAAAAGCGAACTATATTTATAGATTGCTGCTCAATAGTATTAATGCACTTAAATAATACAAAACCACTTGAAAATCAATATCATAAATGTTTAATCAATTGTTATGGTACTGTACGTACACTCTAGGGAGTAAGGCATGGCCCTTTCTGAATTATCGAACTGCTAAATCGAATCTACGAAAAACGTATACTTGGAAATAGTGAATGAGCAGATTCGATTCCGTTTGAGATAGCTTAGAAGATGTAATTTCAAGCCCTGAGTGTACTGTACTTTAATTATATTTACTATTGTCTTTAGGTTTTATTTTTAAAGACTATTTATTGCATCCAGGGTAAATTCAGTAAGAGAAAAACATTTAATATTAGATTCACTGGATAGCAAATCCTTGCAATTAATTCATCATGCATTAATTAACTATATTATGTGGGTATGCTACATAATGATATATTCAAGGGACAGATAATTAACATTAGGAACTAAACAAAAATGCCATATCAAGTTTATCTTACTAACAGTTACTTTTCGATGATCACATTAAAATGCTAATAATTATATTTTGATTTGTTTTTTACTAAAAACTGCATACCGTATACGCAATGGTATTAACCTTGGAAAGGCAGGCGTTCTCATAAGAGGTTTGGTGGGCGAAGGCGAAGGTCTGAGCTGAGGCATAAACAAAAATGTCAAAACACCCCACTGGCCCTAAAATCAAAGCAATATGTGATTAGGTGAGATAATTCCCCTCCATTACTTGCTAACACTCCTCCACATGTGCCCCCCCCCCCTTTTCCCCCTCCTCAATTATCATTTTTTTCCTCTTATTCCCCCTTTTATCGGGTAATTTTCCACATGAATTTCCCTCTCGTGGTCTCTTTAACACGGGCGAGGCAACTAGAGCTCCTTGCAACACAGAGACGTCTATTGCAAGGCCTCAGTGTCGTTCTGGAGCTCGGAGAGTGAGTTTATTCGCTGCCCGGGCTCTCGCCTCATGATACGACCGGGCGGCAATAATACGTCTTTTTCACCCCTCCAATGCTATGCTATTCCCACTTCTTTTATTGCTCTTAAATGGTCATATATTCATAATAAAAGTAAAATAGGTGTATATGGGTAAGTAATAATGATATAGATGGTAAATATGACGATTTTCGTCAGAATTGAACCAAATACCTTCGCATGGTGGGACCTTTAAAAATCATAGGCTTTGCCTTTCCCGGGTTAAGGATGGACCAATGTCATGACGTGAAAAGATAATTTGATACTGTTGTATGTTTGTTTAAACGTTATGGAAATAAAATGTGTAATGTTCTGTTGTAAATCATTATAGTTACCTCCTGTTTTGTTTTATGAATCGAACTCAATACAATACAATATATATTTCTATACCATATGCTTCAGGACTTAGTCCTAAAGATTCCAAGCTACAAGAAGGCTCATATTAGTAGTTTCCATGAGAGGAGAATATATACAAAAACATAATCCACCGAAGTGAATGGACTGAACACAACTCCCCTCATCAACATGCGTAGGGAGTAGCAGGGAGGATACAAAAAATAGTCTCGCCCAGATAACATAAATTATTGTATTCCGCAGTTGACGTGGTTGGTTAATTCCGAGGAAGTCGGTGTAGCCAACCGGTTATATGCTGCTTCGACATTAACATGGAGATTTATTTTGTAATCAACAACCTTGTAAACAAATGTAAACCTATATATATAAAGCAATCAACTTTATGAATGTATGACCTTATGAACTTAAATAATTGTATTTATGTACTTCTAAAGTTAACTTATCTAAGAAACTGTATTTATATCAACATACTTATGTATAACACATCTCGTCTACTGTTTATATATTTCACCTACTAGTTTGTCTATGTAGAAAATATACTCCCATTCCCAATTCAGTAATTAGTGTAAAGATACGATAGTGTTGAATCATTGTATGAGGAAGCGTTCGTGTGTGTGTGTGTCTCCAAATGCCACCGTCCATCGAATGAAATTGCAGATAACCATACGAGTATACGAGAATACTTCTAGTGAGTGAGCGTTAATGGATTCGTGCTTTTGTTTTTCTATATTAATTTATGTTCATTTAAATGTAAATCGCGTAGCTGTCTTAATTGATTCTTGTAATAACCAAAAATAAAAAACAACAACAATAAAACAATTACCTTACCTCTTGTATTATAACGGAGATCTTGTGTTTGTCAGAATGCAAGAATTTTAAGCATAAGCATAGCCAATCGGCTGGTCAAGTGGTTAGTGTCTGGACTTTCTACCCAGGAGGTAGAGCGTTCGCGCCGTGGTCGGCCATGAAGTTTTTGTTTCCACTATACCTTGTTTGGTTACTGTCTCCCTTGAGCACGGGGATGGAGTAATGGTCTCTGTTGGCTTTTACAGCACTATTGAATTTAAAAGGAGATAAAAACCTGACTATTATTACTGAAGGAACTACGCTAGGTAATTGTTATCCTGTTGATTATGAAAGGTCCTTCCTAATCTAAGAAAGCCACAACAAAATGAACAAATAAATATATACATGAATAACTAAAAGTTTTCCCGTACTGAACAGATCAATACTAGTTATATACCACGTGATCTCTGGCATTATGACTTAAATTGCTTCAAACTCCGTGTGTCCAGGCATTTTGGCTCGAACGTCCCTTGATTTTGGCCCTGTCACTCTTTCAACTATGGGGGAGGCACTCGCTATAGGCAGTTCTGCCTTTTGCCTCCCTCAATCACATAGAAAAAAATAAAAAATAAAGTTACGTTCATACTTCATGTCCTACTTATGTATTTCAACTTTTGCTCTCTTAAAAGCATAATAGTACATTAATAACACAGGAATCAATACACTTGAACAGAACCTTTAAAATTAATTTGTTTTGTTAATATTATATAGAGGTAATTATGTTTGAAATTGCTAAACGTTAAAGTGAGGCAAGGCATATAGAAAAGAGTATGCAATTATCTTAAGAGCTTGTGTTCAATAATTATGAAGACAGAAAAACAATTCAAATTAGAGATGATGGGACACGATTATTGAGTCTTATACATATGCTTTGCTATCTTGAGCAGTGAGAGGAAATGAAGTTGTAATCATAAAGGCAGGACACTACTTTTGATATTTACTGTACGATCCCTGTTGGTGTGACTTTTTGAGCATTGCTGTTCCGTCTTCAAAAGTCCAGTATCCTCCACTTGTATATTTACACGCTGGTTGTAGTTTTTGTTTTATTTTGTTTTTGAATTCCTTAACAATTATTTCCCTTTACAGCGCCTGGCACTGAACATGTAATGTGACAATGAGTGTTGTTTTCTGAAAATAATTGGATTAACATCACCATTCCTGAAGGTAACGTAATTTCTCAAGGTATTTCGTCTATTAACGGCGTTGTGTAGGGAACACATTGTTTAAGAATACATGTTTGCGCCTATTCTAGAACACTATAGGATTCCTTGATCTCTCAGTCCTCCACGATCGTGTTACTCTCCAGCCAAAACCCAGTACCCTGGATATTATGATACATTACATAATATGTGGCTGTCTGTTTGTCTATCTGTCTTACTACATGTTTGTGAGTAGTATTTCCTAAAATATTATTGGTAGAAACCTTTGTCAGTAGGTTGTTGTTGTTGTTGTTGTTGTTGTTCCCCAGGCTGCCTGGCCGAACAGCCTCAAGGTCCCGAGCAAGGCCAAGGCCATCAATGAGCGCCCCCACAAAACCCTCCCTGCTTACCACTAACAAAGCCCGGGGTGACCGAAGCCACTCTAAGGCAGGGAGCTGAGGAGGGCGCGGAAACGCCCGGGAAACCAAAGCCCCACCCAAGGCCCTGTGCCCCTCAGGGAAAGTTGAGGGGCAAGGGAAAAATGTGACGCTTTGGCTCCCAATCTGCCAACTTTTAGGTTGGCAGTAGGGAGGTCAATCCACGGAAAAGACGCCGTCACTTGAGATCTAGAAGATATATAAGTAAAAGGAACAGTTAGAGTAAGCTATGAGTATGGCAGAGACCGCTCAGCTCTCACTCCGATAGACCAGCCCATCACCACATGACTAGAACCCAATCCTCTCAGCATCAGCTAGGAAAGGCCCTAGAAAGCCGCCTTTGGCGGGGGGATAGCTCCCCTATTTCAACTCCTTTTGGAGTTGGGCACCCGCCCAATTCAGTATCCGAATAAAGAGCGATTAACGTGTAATTAAAATTAAATTATTCCCTTCTCCGCAGATAATTTCTCTAAATTGAATGCACTAACTTTCCGTAGAATTAGTCACTATATCCCAAATACTACTAACTAGATCCGCAAAGACTGCACTCATACTATTTGCTACTTATTATAATTAGATTGAGTAGTACAACACTTGTTTTTCAATTAACCTTAATAATCGATTAATCTTTATTTCAATTGCTATTAGCATTACGTAATGTGTTATAACAAAACCACATATTCTCCAGTAAGTTGCCAGCTGCTTGGAGAGGGGCTAGTGGTAATTTTCCTCTCGAGCACACTTGTAGCACACACTGTTGGAGTACAGTTATTTTGTTTTTCTTTGAATTTATAAAACAAATATGTTCAGTGTCTAATTGAGCTGTTTATTATACCCCTTACACATAAATTAGACATAAATTATTTGTTTAATATGATTTAATGTAGTTTCTTCTTATCCAAATCATTTTTTTCCTTTAGTAATACGTCCCTTACCATGCCCATTGCAAATGTTTATCATTAGACAATAGACTATTTATACATCCATTATCAATCAATCAACCAATTGCTCCCCCCCCCCTCTCTCTCTCTCTCTCTCTCTCTTTATTTCTCTCTCTCTCAACTCCTCAGTAACCGTAATCATTTGGTTCCTGCGCCACCACCACCACTAATGGTTCATACAGTGGGGCTTTTTACCCGCTGCCTAGTCTAATTTGTGGCGTGTTAAACCGTGTCGCCAGCCATCACATCCCTCCCTCCCTCCCTCCTCCTATCTACCCTCTCCCTCCCTCCACCTATCTACCCTCTCCTACCCTCCTACCTCCACCTATCTACCCTCTCCTACCCTCCTACCTCCACCTATCTACCCTCTCCGACCCTCCTACCTCCACCTATCTACCCTCCCTTCCGACTATACCTGCCTTACCTGCATACCTCTCTCCCTCCCTACCCAAAACAAAACCGATCTAATGCAACACAAATTATGCACATGGTAAATATTTCAGTAATTTATGTTTTCTAATTAGCACACATAAACCATTGAAATATTAGTATTGTGTATATGTTTTGTTAAATTTGAACAAATATTTGTTTACTGGCTAGCCCTTATCATTGGCTTGTACTCTACAATTCGTGACCCATATGCCTTCAACCTTGATGTTGTGCTTTTAGCATTTCATAAATTGACTAAATTCGTTTGGAAAGAGTTAGATAATAAACAAATCGTCATCAGTTGGGCTATTGTATTTCGTTTATCTCGGAATAAATTACAAACTTGATCGATAGCTTAATACTATAATTCGAGAGTAGATACAGTTAATTAATAGTCAATATGTCTACCTCAGCCAACCTACCGAGCCTCACTTTTTGTTCTCTTATTTGCTCTCGCCCATTCTTCAGATTTGATTACTTATTGTTTATCTTGTTGCCTATCCTTAGTACTGCCTACCTACCTTTAATCATGTCGGCATAAGCTCACTAACCAATTACTGGCCTCGCATCTGTTTTTAAATCTTCAATCCTACCTATTAACCTCTAAATTAATGCTCTGGTGCACTTATTACCATATGAACCAGCTTCGTTACTACATACCCTCCTACGGACCTGCTCATTTGATTCTTAATTAACGTAGGTACCGAACTGCGAGAGTTAAGAGAGTTTAAGTACAGCTTCTAGTATACAATACCGATCCGATTATCTGTTTGTATTCCTACATTTATGCATCTTTAGGGGGTATTTCATGAGTGGTTTTCCCTCAACATGTTATCTGCAACTTTGATCAACATATTTTGAAATACGTATTTATAAAACAATAATAAAAAGATGAAAACATAAACAACGGACAATAGCTTTCGTGAGGCCCCATATTTAGGATCAATTATTTTTAGAAGACCAAATATGTTTGCCGGTATGCCTATCTGTAAACACAGTTAATAGTTTGTAGGGTACTAGAAGGAACAATATATATATATTTTTTTAATGTGGATAATAACATTGGTCAAAGTTCTTTCAACAAAATATCCACCACTCTCCAATTCAGTTGTATAGCATAAGAATGAACAATACGGAACAAAATATCTACTTGAACTCTTACATTTAACCATTTAAGTCTCTTTCTTTGTAGACACTATGTACGTATTTATATTATCATAATTTTGCTTTCCATTTAAATACAAGTTGCCCTATTTCTATATCAGTCTGCTAACACATTTGACAAATTTCTCCATGTTAGTATTTGCAATGTTCAGCTCATACCGCCTTACTTGCAAATAGTAAACTATTTGTTAAATAGCAACACATTGTCATCTGTATTTAGCCAACTCGCTAACGTGAGGCGAAATGTTCTTATTACATTTTTCAGCACACATTTGTCTTTAACTTGCAAGCCTTCAATTACTACGTGTTCAGACATTTCAACTCAATATATAATCATAGAATTGTGCATCTTTCTCATCTTCATAAGATGTGGCACATTTTACAGGCAAACTTGCCTTATGTGTAATGTTGTAACATTAAAGTATGTGTTTACTTGAGAAAGTTTTCAAACCCAATTCCAAACAGGAGAATGGGATGAGCAACTAAAACGGATGACTATGAAACACTAGAGTACTTTGGGCACAACTCGTCTTTTTACCTACCTCTCTACGATCGGTAGGTTGGGCTGCTAACCGACTTTACCGAATTAGTTACCTATATAATTATCTACATGGCTACATACCTCTCCCTTTATCATGTCATTATTGCCTACAGGTACTACTGACTTATTTAGCCGGGTACAGGGATACACAGATTCACCTCTTTATCTACAGTATAGTCACCCATAACAAAATCTCTGAACTATTATGTTTTTGTATATGAAAATACAACTATCTGGATTGAAAAGGTGCTTATTTTGCATCACATTATTCGTGAGAAAATTGCATACATAAATCGGTTTCTTTAGATGTAATCCGTCTAGTGAAATGTATATGGGATCAACGCAATTCTTGAGAAGCCTCATCTTATTTATGGTGTATACACATAGCCTTTAGCTGCTGGCTTGTAAATGGGTACACAATCTTAGACGGACTTCCGCAGCCTACTAATGATCTACGAACCGAGGTACAGTCGCGCTAATAAATGATATCTCGGCACCAAGTATGTTTTGATCAATAATTGGTATCAGCAATATCTAAGCTTCATTTCTTCATATCAAGTGAAATATAGAAACATGTTCCTACACCTACCCGCCCTATTCAACATCTGATAGACATTAATGCAGCACAGAGCAAGCCAAACGTAATGACAGCTGGGACATAAATTATTAGCGCGACCGTACACTCTAGGACACTAATTAGGCCCCTAAATCTATCCCGGACTAAATCGAAGCTTCTTTTAATTGTTTTACTTATTGTAAGTTTTTCGGAGGTTCAATTAAGCAGTTTGAAGAATCAGAGTAGGCCAAAATCTGTGGTGTCGAGTGTACAGTTGAAACACTAATTACTACGCATCCACTTGTATCAGAGTCAAATACGAGATAACACAAAAATAAATATATATCACAAATACTTCAGAGCTTGGCATTAATGGTTCAAAGATTCAAATTAGTAGTAACCATATTAGTGCTAATGGCGATACTTATATATGTGGGCATTCTTGCCTGGGTGTCTAAGCATTATTTACCGGGAAGAGGGGGATGGTAATTAAGTTAATTATCTTCTCAGTATAACATGGCATTTGTTTTAACTATAGTATGGAATATATTAGACGATATCATTAGATTTATATGAGATCTGCGGGAGCCAATACAATTACATGAGATTGACTTTGCCAATTATGCTACAGGACCTAATTTGTGTTTGTTTTGCTTGTCTACCTACAAATATTCCATTATTTCTTATCTGCCCTCTATCATTCAAACACCCGTCCCTGCCTACCTCCTTAAGGGAGATGGTTTACTGTTTGGGCGATTTTTGCATGTATTCAGTATTTGTATTAGTTTCCTCCTTAGACCTCCATCAAATTTGAAAAAACATCCATTAGATCCCCCTTCTAGATTAATTTGTAAACAAAATCGGTAGAATAATGTTCCGGCCGAAGGCCGGTTCTTCCAACATTACAGGCTCACTATCGTTCGCCAGGTAAAAATCGACACCTAAATAGCACGAAAGGTCTAAATATTGATGAATAAATGGGGCGAAAGGTCTTAAAATCGACTAACTAATGGGGCAAACATCTTAGCATCTGAAAACTAATGGGGCTAAACATGCGGGAGAAAGCGGTCCAGAAAACCGGCCCATCTCCCCTTAAGCGCGTTTTTCCATGCCTCCAAGCCAATCTGATCATATTCATGTCTGTCTCCTTACACCATTTCCCATTCTACTTGCTTTTCATCACTCCTCCCTAACTATTTGCATCAGTGCCACCTTACAGTATATATCTGCCCACCTCCCTTACCTGCTTTCATACATCTCTTCCTGCCTGCCTACCTCCCTGCCTTTACACCTCACGATCGCCGCCCTATGCGTCTTCTTGTCTCCATTCATATACCTCTTCCCTGCTCACTTGCCTTCCTATAACCTATGCTCCGCCTCCAACCCTGCCCCATACCCTCACTGCCTTCTTGTTTCCGTCCCCCTCCCCATACCTCTTGCCTTTCTATACCTCTTTACTACCCCATTGCCTTTCTATACCTCTTTCCTACCCCCTTGCCTTGCTATATCTCTTCCCTGCCTCTTTGCCTTCTCACAACCTATTCTCTGCCTTCGACCCTGCCCCCTACCCCCACTGCCTTCTTACAGTTCTCCCTCCTCACACCTCTTTCCTGCCTCCTTGCCTTCCTACAGTCTATTCTCTGCCGTCGACCCTGCCCCCTACCCCCACTGCCTTCTTACAGTTCTCCCTCCTCACACCTCTTTCCTGCCTCCTTGCCTTCCTACAGTCTATTCTCTGCCGTCGTCCCTGCATCCCTTCCCCCTCATTCCCCTCCCTCCCCCTGTCACCTGCCCACATTCTGCTGCTACTACACCACCATAACTCACCCACCAGGCGACCCACTTTCCACTTCATTATGGCGGGTCGGGGACACATTAAGTCTCCTCTGTAATAATCGCCGGACCGGCCGGTTAGTGGGAGAGGCCCTATACTATTACCTGATTCGTCTATCTCGGCCATTATGGGGACATTTATGGAAACATATTGACTATTTACTATGACTAGTCTAGATATCCCGACTCCCGACCGCTCATAACTAATATGAGACTTAATTAAGCAATCAAGAATATACTTCTACCATTTTGAAAGAGTCAGGTAGTAAATAAGTGTCGCAATTTACAGCCCGTTTACTTCAGTCCTTCCTAAGTTACAGAATAAGAAGGTAAGGGGCACAATACACTTTGTCTTATTAACATTATAGGGAGGTTTGTGGGTTTCTCTCGAGATCCTTCTCCCTCGTGTTTAGCCCCATCAGTTTTGAAATGTTAAGACGTTCGCCCCATTAGTGTAACGATATTAAGACCTTTAGTGACATTTAGGTGTCGATTTTTTCCTGGCACGGAAGCAGCCTTCGGTCGGGACATTTTTATATCGAACAATGTACAAACTTTGTGGCGTCATTATATTATTATGATTATCAAGATCACTGCCATCATCGTGCTCATCTCCCTCAATATGTGTATCTTTATTACGTGGCCGGACAACTCAACCAGTAGACCATTTCAACCTGTAGCTCTCAACCAGTGCCACTTCAACCAATACTGTTAGGTTAGGTTAGGTTGGGTTAGGTCAAGTTGGGTTAGGTTAGGTTAGGTCAAGTTAGGTTAGGTGTTTAAATTGTCAATGGTTAGGTTGGCTCGGTTTTGATTTGGCACTGGTTGAGATCTACTGATTGAAATGGTCTATTGGTTGAATCGTCCGGGAACCCTTTTGTTATCATCGACGCCTTATATACAGACACACTCATAAGGTTTTGGCCATATTGGGAACATGGGTTTAACTTATTATATTATAATGTTCCAACTCTACTTCCAGAAATAAGCATATATCCTGTGAGATCAATCGGTCAACACGATTAAGTCAGGATGTCTCTCCCAGATGGTAAGTGAGACACTGAGACAGATGAGGGTCGAAACCGGATCCCTAGTAACATTACATTCATAGACCTAAGGCACCTAGTGGTCACCTCCTGGCCCCTTGCATCTTCCACGTCTCGATGTCATATCTCCAGTCTCGCCGTCTCGTCTTACGATCTTGGACAGACAGCTCTCTCTCTCTCTCTCCCTCCACTTATTGACCTTGTTACTCACCAGGTACTCCATCCTATAACATTATGTATTCACACTATGATAATGTATTTGGAACAGGGAGTGTATTTTTAGTGACGTGCCAGTAAGCTTTTTGACAATGTCCTGTAATGTAGTAAAGCACATTAATTTCTATCCCAATAATGCCCATTGACGCATCAGAGTTCGAAGGTGGGGGATATACTGTATATATATATATATATATATATATATATATATATATATATATAAATACATATATACAGTATATACAGTATACAGGTGTGGTGGAGTGGTCATGCCACTGGATTGGTAATCCAATGGATCCGGGTTCAAATCCCGATATGTCAATGGGAAGATATTATTGGGATTGAATTTGTGCTGTACCTAGTATCAGTGCATTACCACAAAGCCCACCGAAATGCCAAAAAAATACCCTCATTGTTCCCTGATTAAATAACACTGTATGAATATTCCCATATTCAAAATATGTTACAGGGGGACAATGCCTAGTGAGTTCACTGCTCAATAGGTGGCGTTCTGAGAGTGAGGGTCTGAGTCTGGAGGGTGAGACGGTGAAGCACTTGAGCGAAGCAACCAGCCGCTTCAGAGATGGAGCTGCTTCGAGCCATGATGGATGCTTCACATGTCTCACTCCCCAGACCGGAACAAGACCTCACGGGCTTCACCGTGTTGAGTGGTGGAATGTACAGGCTCTCAGCCTATGCCCGAGAGGGAGTAGTTGGAATATAGAAGAAAACAAAAATATGCTAAATATCCACAGGGAAGGAAGGAAAATAAACACGGAGTCCCAAGCGCTTTCATGTATTACATCTTCAGGGGACAGAGGACAGACAGACAGACAAATGATATACAATGTAATATTGAAGTGCGAAAACCTGAAGATGTAATACACGAAAGCGATTGGGACTTCGTGTTTATTTTCCTTCCTTCCCTGTGGATATTTAGCATATTATAAGTTCACGTGTTGTTGTGACTTTCTTGCATATATATATATGTATATATATATATATATATATATATATAAATCGCTCGAAAATGATGGATCTGTATTATATTCGGGGACGAAAAGCTAGGGATCCTCCTTCCATTGTAAAATTCACCTACTAGACGAGATAGAGAAAGAGAAAAAAGGAACGCGAAACTGGTCCCGGACCTTAAGAATTGGAACTTAAAATGTTGTTCCTGATTGTTCCTGCACACAATCAGCTTAAATTCACTTCCTATGGGGCCAGTTTTCTTCCTAGTTTACATTAACGACATAAATGAGGGTCTCACCTGTACAATCTCAAAGTTTGCTGACGATTCAAAAATTGCAAATAGCATATGTTAAGAGTGCAGACAGAGAAACTGATTTGGGAGTAACAATATTGAGTAACCTAAAACCGAGTCAACAATGTTTAGAAGTTGTTAAGAAGGCAAACAAAATAATTGGCTTTATTGGCAGGTCAATTGAGCATAAATCCACAGATGTATTCCTAACGCTTTACAATTCCTATTGCGTTCAATCCTGGTGCCCTTACTACCAAAGAGATATAGACAAGCTAGAACGAGTTCAACGTAGAGTTACCAAATTGATACCTTGCCTAAAGAACAAACCATACGAGGAGCGTCTTAGATAATTTAATCTATTTCCTTTAACCCAGCACAGCTTAAGAGGCGACTTAATTCAAGTGTTCAAAATCACCAAAGGCATCGATAATATGAACTGTAATAAATATTTCACTATAGAATAATCAAATTACACGCGGGGGAACGGTTGCAAAATTATTGGTAAATCTTTTAACTCACACACGTCTAAGAATTTCTTCTTCAATCGAGTTGTCAACTTGTGGAATGGGCTTCCCCGAGATGCCATAGACTGCAACACTGTTGATTCTTTTAAACTTCGCCTAGACACACACCTTGCCTTATATCCACGACTGACTGCATTTGTAAATGAATACAGTTGTTTTTGTCCTCGATTATATTACTAACAACTGTCCCCTACTAACATCTCCTAATCCAGCCACGGACATTTGTCCCAGGTCAGTCTTCCCTTTCCATTTTTCCCTTACCCACTCTAAACTACTGTTTGTACACTTGACCATCAGTGTTTTGGAGGGCAAGCAGCCTTGAGGGGTCGCTGGATCTGTTGTTGCTTGATTTCCATTGTACTCCTTTGTACAACAAACATTTCAACAGTGTCAAATGTTTTTTTCATATTCTATAAATGCCATCCACATAGGCTTTTTGAACTTGTATGCTTTCTGAATTTCTTGGTTAACAATTTGTGTATGATCTGTTGTCGAGTACTCATTTCAGAAATCTACTTTTTCTTTTGGCTGATTTGAATCTAGTTTTTACCTATCCGGTTGGTGACGAGTTTTGTGGAATGTTCATACTAAACAAAAAGCAAGAAACATTATTGATATTTTGTTCAGGTCTTTAGCATCTCCTTTTAAGTGAATGAGAATAATGTTGACATGTTTCCAGGATTTAGTAACCTTTCGATATTGCAGACATTTTGTGTATAGTTACCAACTTCTCTATTGCGCTATGTAAGCCTTCGATAGAGTCTGGCACAAATTTCTAATTTCCAAACTACCCTCCTACGGTTTCTATCCCTCCATCTGTGCCTTTCTTCCTATATTCTACTCAACAAGGAAGCTTTGAAACTCTCTCCCACAATCTGTCTTTCCCTCATCCTATACCTTAAACTGCTTCAAGCTCTGTGTATCCAGGGATTTTGACTCTAACGTACCTTAAATTTGTATCTGGCACTATTTCAACTTCGGAGGAGTCACTTGTTGCATGTAGCTTTGCCTTTTGTCTCCTTAACTCTCACAAAAAATTCCTGAACCTACAATTGGTTAATTCACGCGTTGGAGTTTGTTTTGTTCATATGACAATATTTGTATTTGTAAATGAGAGGTAGCACATTGTTATTATAATTTCAATAGATTTTTGACAAAACGTCCTTACTTGATGTATGCAAATACTGAAATTTTTAGTATAACAATGTATTCTCCTCATAGACAATGCACTAGTGAGCGTGGTGGGTGGTAGCTCTGTGGGTGTGTGGGTAAGAATGAGGCACCTGAATATTTCCATCTTCATTTGCATATGCAGATGACGGACAATTTTAGCTTTTTGTGTGGATGTGGGAATTTGTTGCCAGGCCTGCTTCTTCGCCAGTAAAGCCCAGTAATGTTTAAGTTGTGGTTGGCTTTATTATTTACCTTCGAAAAGATTTTGAAACTTCAGCTCAGCGTATTGTACCGCAGAAGGGGGAAGAGACGTGTTATATATAATATTTATGCATTCAGCGTACTGTAGATAGTTAAGTGCCTATCAAAGTTAAATAAAACATCTATTTACCTATTCCGGTAGACGAGATAATCGAACATTCTAGGTAAGTTATTTTCCCAAAATCCTGCAATCTGAATGATTGATTTACTTTGTTAATATTTATATATGCAAATTTGCTTCCCTTTGTCAGTAGCCGATCAAATGTATTCATGGAAAGGAAGTTTTTTCTTTTTTGTATATATGTTTTAATATTTAAAGAAAGGTAAGACCGCTAGTTTTTTTTTTGCATAATACACCTTGGAATATTTATGAGAAAACTAATACTTTAACTATGGTTTTCAATCATGAATGGAAATTTTTGACGTAAAACATTAACATTAGAGACAGGGTGAAATCTGACAAGGGAAATATAATCAAATAAGTGTAGACTGTATGGAAAAGTAATGCAAAGTACGGCACGTTAACGCAAAGATAAGAATTGTTAAGAATATGCTCTGGAATGAGATTAGTGGAGAAGTAATGAGTTAAAATGAGATAGGAAGTACAATATGAGAAAGAAAAAACATGCTATTAATTTTGAGTGAAGCATAATCAGAAAATGAACGTCTAAAACTAATAAATACAGGACGGTAAAGGATTAGATAGCAAAATAGAAAACGGGAATAATATCAAAACAACAGACAACGCATAATTTAAAGGGAGATGGTTTGTTTTTTTAGACCCCGTTCTCCCTCATGTTTAGACCCATTAGTTTTCAGATTTTAAGAATTTTGCCCCATTAGTTTGTCGATTTTAAGACCTTTCGCCCCCATTTCCTTGTCAATATTTAGATATTTCTTGCAATTTAGGTTTCGATTTTTTCCTGGCGAACGATAGTGAGCCTTGTAATTTTGGAAGAACTGGCCTTCGGCTGGGACATTTTTCTACCGAATTTTTTTACAAATTAATCTAGAAGGGGGATCTGATGGATATTTTTTTAAGTTTGATGGAGGTCTAGGGAGGAACCTAAAAAAAAATATAAATATACGAAATATTCAACCAAAAATTAATAATACACTAAGACACATTAGTAGAAGATCGAGGGAATGAGAGAACGAAATATGAAGAACATTCAGAACCTGGCACAAAATATAATCGCACACGATTATATGTAAGGATACCCTTCAGACAGTAGCTGCAACATGAGAAGGAACAAAAAAGCTAACCACAAAACCAGAAGTCAAATATTTCGTTAATGCTGGAGAATCAGTGGTGCATGTAATTGTATTCATATATTAATAGTGGCCCCTCCATCATTGACGATATGCCTATTAAATAGCTCTCTTTAAAACACCCGTGGTCAGCCTGTTTGAAACACCCACCGCAGGGGAAAGAGTACTAACATCATAAGTGCAACGCTAATTCTCTTATGGAATCGTCTTTATGATTGGGTACTCACTATGAAAAAACTTCGTAAAAAAGACAAAAACAAAATTAACTTAATAATTGTTATATTAAAGCTTTTCAACTCGTGGATGTCTTATGTGGATTCTACCCGAGACGCTGAACCAAGCGATGCCATTCCTCCTTCCTTCCCCTGCGGCCGTCCTGTGTAGACGTGCCTAACCAGTCCTCCGCTTTATTCGTCATTCGTTCAACTCTAGTGAGTCTTTTGCTCATTTGTATTTATCTGAGCTGTTATAGAATAGGTTTAGACTAGCTAGGACTGACGGCCCCATTGGTACGTCCGCAGGGAAGTGTTAAAATAGGGTACTTGAGTGTAGGCGCCCTGTCAGTCCTTAACGGACTTGCGCGCCATTTGTATTTGTTTTTGTTTCTGCGCCTGAGCTTTGCTTCATACTAGTAATTTAGGAGGCTATTTACATCCGCGGGACTATGCTTCTAGCCATCTCTATGAGGTAGTTGCATTTTATTTGTTTTTATAGCGGACGTTCTGGTTTAAGAGTTGCCCCACGTGGTGTGGAACTTTCCAGAATCCTAGTTTGCTCTCTTTTTCCCCTCGGGCGTGGAGTTTTCTGCGTTCGCTGCTGCTGTGTCTTCTTCGGAGGTAAGGGTAACATATTCAGTGTAATTATTACCATGAGCCTCGTGGCCAGCCTCAGTAGGGGTATTCTTAGTAGGCTAGGGGTATTTTTTATTGCTTAATTAATACTGTGTATTAGCCCTAAGATGTGACCTTCACTTTCATGTAGAGATATTATACATGTTAAGCAGGGTGTCAGGAGGCGTTCTGACTGATTTGGTGGGTTTTTTGTTGGTAGCTGACTTACTCAGACAAGTTGGTACCTTCAAAATTAGTTTTTTCTTCCAGCGATCTTTCTGTGTATTGATGCCAGATGTTCGCCTTGCAGGCGAGAAAGGAAAATTCCAATAAAACCTGCATGGTGTGGTGTACCACTAGACTCCCGGTGGAAGTGCAGATTCCTAAGGGAGTGATGTCGGCCCGGCCGAGCGAACTCGCCCAAACAGATAGCCTCACGCGGCATGTTTGACTAATAATGCCCGGCGGAAGTGTCCAGTGAGGCAATTAACTATCACTCAGGTCCTGGTAGACGATTAGTTAATTAATTAAATGGTTAATATGGGCTGGTGGCACTTAGTCACAGGTAAGCAGTTCTCAAAACGAAAGGGTAATCAAGGCCTTTTCACAAACACGTACAACGGAAGATTAGAGTAGCGGTTGGTCTTCCATCTAATTTTCCGGCGCATTTGGGGTGTTTATGATGTGTGAACCTCTCGGTTTATCCTTATGAGCATTGATTCCTGGACATTTTTATTTCCAGATCACAGCACAACTGTAGTGGCATAGGACTACAGGGGAAGGGGCCGATCCCGGCCGGGGGGGAGGGGGGGGGGATCGTTTATAGCTCCATCATGCATGCCTCTAGTCACTCATTGTGCTACACCCACTTGCTCTCTTATTCCGGCCTTTGCACATAAGTTGTGCGTTAAGTGTGTTAAATGCCTTGATAGGTCTCGGGGCCATTGGGTATCTAAGAGGTGTCCTATTTGCTCGGACCTCCGTAATGAATTGTTTAACAAGAAAGACCAGTCATGCCTAGTGGCACTAAAAGAGATTAAGAATTTGTTTAATGCCTATTCCAAAGGCATTGCCCATAAGGCATTACATTGTGATGATTAGGCTCTGTGGGACCATCTTGTTATAAAGTCACCAGTGCTGAAATCTCCCCCTTCTAAGTCAAGTTCCAAAACTAAAGCTAAGCCCAAAATTCTTTCGAAAGAGTTAGTGAGTAGCAGTGAAAGTGACTCTAGTAAGGCAACCCCCCCCCAGCTGCCATAAGAGGGCGCGTTCTAATTCGCCACGGGACCAGTCCAGGTCCAGGTCGAGATCGCCCCTCAAGCGGTCTACTCAGTCTTCAGCAGAGACTTCAAGGTCTAGCAAGAGACATAGGGATGACGCGGCGGCGTCAAGCCATAGAAAATCTGATAAGGGTCATAAAAGGTCCCGTAAGGAGGAGACGCTGTCGCGGCACTGGCAACTGCCGGAGTCGCGGCCACCGCCCTCCGCCTCTACCTCTGCAATGTCTAACGCCCAATCTGGCAGTTCCGAGGTAGGGACGAAGGGAGCTGAGTCAACTCCCAGGGATGGGTCTGGTGAGGGTTATTTTGTACCAAAGGACGTAAATTTTGCAATCCCAAAATTAAACTTAAACTTACCACTGAGTAGGCCTCCTATAGTATCTCAGAGAGTGTTGGATGAACAATACCGTGGGTATACAGCGAGTCCCAAGACTATGAAGGTTCCCAGTTAAGTCAGGTTATCCCAGATTCCCAAACTAATGGTGAACAAGGGCGTAGTGTGTGGAGGCACTCTGAACCCTTGAGTGTAGAGCCCATTAATCAGTATCAGGAGGCTAACAGGGAAAGTGCTAATGTGGCCATTCTCCCTTCATCTGTCCCTGATTTAGTGTGGCCAGACAATGATCAGTTGTCTGAGCGCCGGCAACAACTGGAAGTAATAGAAGTGGCGGAGGAGCCGGAAGACTTAGAACTGTCCTCAGCTCAGCCGGAACATATTGAGGAAGGGTCAGAACTAGGGTCTGAGTCATCAAAAGGTTCACATAGCAAATGTATTACAACAGATGATTTAGATTACATTTTACACAAGATAATGAGGCAATATAATGTGCCAAAGAAATCTCAGGATACTCCCACAGCTACGCCGGAAGCTCCCCCGATTGGTTCAGTTGTGCGACCGCTAGAGCCGGCCAGAGTTGTTGTTCCACCCAATGTGTCACTTCCCCCAATTAACGTAGCTCCTGCGACTGCCTCAGCGAGTGGCACTACAGTGCCCGCCGCTTTAACTACTACCACTGTACGGGTCATCATGGACATTACTCCCCCTCCTTTAGATAAAGTTCCCCATAAGAAAGGCCCTATGCCTCTCTTGTATGGGCCCCATTGCTCTTGGGTTACGGTCACGGCACAAAACCCGGACATAGCACAAACAACCATATTGGGGAAGGTCCCAGTTCCTAGTGAGTGGATAATTGAGATGAATAAGAGTAAGAAGTTAAGGGCTAAAGATAAACAAGGTCAACTTTTAGACGTAACGGTCAAGGCCATCCCCAATGTTTATTACTATGAGTTTTTCATATAGTCCCCTACCCCGGCATTACCTCCTTGCTCATCTGCACGACTTTTTGCGGATTGGACTAAGACTGATGGCGTGAACGATGTACAGTTCCTTAAAACGCTAATGCCGGAGTTGGATACAACTCCAGCGCTGGATCAGTCGAGTAATCCAGTCCTGCAGGTGGGGCAGGTAGGTCTGGGTCCGTGGGTGGATTGGGAGATTGAGGCGCAGCAGTTCGCAGCAACAATAACAACTAAATCCTCCCATGAAATTCCTCAAGACAACCATATTTAATTTTCATTGCTAATTAATCAAGCCGGAGGGGTTCCGCCTGCAAAATTTGAGTTCCTCTCCGCCCCTAAGTTGTCACTGTGGGACCTGCAGGAGCCCTTTTCCACCCCTCCTCCGGCACATCTGGATATAGACTTTAAATTGAGAACAAAGCATACAGACTCTTTTCCCAATTCTTACTAAGTCGACAAATAGCCCAGTCTCTCACGAGAACTATTGCTGCTATTACTGATCATGATGTTAAGAAGGCCACGGACTTATCCCGGCGGCTTCTTTTGCAAAATTCTATCCAATCTTTGGGGAACGTAAGGATAGCCTTGTTGGAGGCTGTCCGTGCACGTCAGGACCTGAGAGTCTATATGGTGAAAAAGTTACCGGACGACATTGGCCGCCGGGTAACTCTTTCCCCTGTGTTAATGTCATCTTTACTTAGCCCTGAGACTTGGAAGGCTGTGTACAATATGGTAGACAGCATGAAGCCGAGAACTTCCCAGGCTAGGAAGGAGCATTTCAAGTTTCCGAAACCGTACTCCAAGCCTAAGAGCAGTAGTAAATCCCAGCCCAGTGGGTCTAAGACCTTTCAGGCCCTATGTCTCCCCTGGCACAGGGAAGTGCTCAGCTCAAGCCTAAACAGGGAAAACAGTCAGGGAAATGGTATAAGAACATGTCACAACACAGATCAGGTCAGGGATCGACGTCTACCAAAAGCATTCAGCCATCTAACCCTACCCCACCACCATAAAAAAAACTAGTCACAGTTCAAACTCTCTCACTCCCGGGGCCTATCGAGGGCGAGTTGGATCCGAGGGTAGTTCCACCGGACAGGCCCAGTCAAGTAACTGGGTCATTTCGGGCGTGTCACCGGGCCTGGCCCCGGCGAACTTGGGCAAGGACAGTGGTACGCAAGGGCATCACCTGGCGGTGGCTCCGGCGACCTCGTTTACGTCAAACTCTAGAAGTCAATCCTGTTTCTTTAGAGGTGGAGCCACTAGTCCAGGAAATGATCACCAAGCGTATCATTGTCCCGGTCAATCCAACTTGCCCTGTTTTCACGTCCAGACTTTTTCTCGTACCAAAGAGGGACAGTATTCAGATGAGACCAGTCGTAGACCTGTCTTGTTTGAATCGACACATTCACAACACATCGTTCAGGATGCTCACTGTGAATCACATCAGGCTAACACTTCCGCCGCAAGGGTGGATGTGCTCGTTAGACCTGACAGATGCCTATTGGCATGTCCCGGTAAACAAAAGGTTCCAGAAATTCCTCGCATTGAGGATCAGGCAAGATACTTATGTCTTTCAGAGAATGCCATTTGGGTTGAACCTTGCACCGAGAATATTCACAAATTAGTCTGGCAGGCCCTCATGCCAATGTTAAATCAGAGAATCAAGGTATTGTGGTACCTAGACGACTGGCTGGTAGTGGCGGAGTCAGAGAGTCTATGCAACATCCATGTCAATCACATTATAAACCATGTACAATCCCTAGGGTTCAAGGTTAACTTGGCAAAGTCGCATCTTGTTCCCACACGGGTAATTCAGTGGATAGGGCTGGTCTGGGACACAGCCAATCTTACTCTCAGTCAGAGTGTGGACAACCGCAACAGATTTCGAAAGAAATTGTTTTTGTTTCTCCACAGTCTGAATACCAAGAGAAGGACATGGAAATACCTGGTCGGCTCTCTCAATTGGATTCAACTAACTGTAAAGTTGGGCCGATTGAAAGTAAAAAGGTTACTCTTGAAAGGAAACAAACATTTCTCGTTATTGCCGGCGGGAAAGTTGTGGAAAATTCCTCCACTAATTCACAACTTACTGTCAGTCTGGGCGAGGAGAGAAACGTTGCACTCAATAATGACGTGGGCTTCTCCCCCACCTACGGTATGGGTAGACACAGATGCTTCAGGGACAATAGGCTGGGGTTATCAGTCGAGCCTAGGCCATCAGGGTCAGAGTCTTTAGTCCCCCCCCCCCCAAAAAAAAAAAAAAAAAAAAAACGATAATTATCATATCAACGAGCCAGAGCTCTTAGTCCCTTTATTTTTCCTTCAAAACTACGGCTCCTCCTTGCGGGGGAAATCAATAGCGTTTCGAATGGACAATTTGAATGCGCTATCCTGCATTCAAAAGCAAGGGTCAACGAGGTCTCGGAAGTTACTAGAGTTGTCAGAAGAGATTTTGTTCTGGCCGAAGAGCTGAACATTCATTGTGACGCATGTCCACGTGTGAGCATGCTGTACAGAACGCCTAGTCATGCCCCACTCTCGCTAGGATCGTCAGGGCAGGAACTTTGGCTGTAGTCTATGTAGAGTTTCCTAACTTAGTTTGTGTGAGCCGTTGTACTATAAGTATTATGAATATGTATTTTGTTTTCATCTGAGTGAACGAGTTCTATTTTATATCATTAGTTATAAGTATTGTGTGTAAAACTTATTTGTAATGATGGGAAGAGAAACAGCCACAGTTAGGGGTCAGTGGGTACGCCAGGCACGAGGTAGGCCTAACTCACTCGCATTCCTCCCTCCCTCAGTGCTAGGGGGAGCCTTTGTGTATCCCAGAGGAGAGAGAGAAATTACGTAATGGTTGTCAGTGGGCGGTCCTTAGTAGTTCACGTTGGGCTCACTAGAGGGCCGGGTATAAAAGGGAAGTCTAGCCATTTTTTCATCAGAACTCATTAGGCAGACCGACTTCTCATTTCCCTTGCTAACTATTTATATTCTTCTGACTGATGGGAACTTTCTCTACTACCTTACATTCTTATTTCCTCTTTTCCCTGCCCTGTTTAACTTCCATGGTCCCGTTGGTGCAGAGCTAGTCAGCCAACGTATTATCGCTTGAGTTCTCACGAGATACTTGCCTATTAGATAGCCTATTTTGGAAGGGTTGACTTAGAATAGGATTGATTTATGTTTGTTGCACTTGTATATGCATTTCCCTGTGTGTTATTATTATTATTCCTGTTTTCTGCTGGTCTAGGTAATGCTAGACTGGGGTAAGGCTTTTCTGTGTTACGAGTTGTTGTTTGATGCAGTGGTTAAGCGATAAACCTGCATACTCGTTTCGGTTCAGTGAAGCCTAGGTTGTCTTCGCGGCTGACTGTGTTGAGTTTATAATTTACAGTGCGTGAGGGCAAGAGCCTAACCACCCTGTATTTTATTAACAGTTTGTTTTTACTTTGTCAAGGAGCCGGGAGAAAACCAGATACAAGGGATCTGGATTTCTCAAAGTGCACTTGTTAGTTTTAACGTAATACTTTAAACAGTCTTGAGGACTTCGCTAGGCTACGAGCCGTTTTTGCTCAGTCACTGCTACCTTTTTGCCTACAGTACCCCAGCTAGACTTTACTCGATTAGTAGATACAGAATAGTATTGAAGCTTTCCTTATGTATGATATTGTTTATGCACTATTGATTTCATGTGTTGCAAGCTTGGCTACTTTAGTGATTAGTGGCCCACGAGCACAATCCGAGTAGGCTATTGCCGTTGCATTTGCGGAGTACTTCCTTTTAATGTTTGCCATTTACTATTGCATATTCTTTTAATTATTCTTATGCCAATTTAAGCCTTTAATAGTATTTAATTGCCAGTGTTTTTGCTTATTGAATTACTGTTCAAAATCCGATACGTACTTCTTACGAGCATCCGAGAAGCATCTAACTTTTTTCAGAAGATTCCTTGCTCGATGCTTAACCCGGCAAGCGCGATAGGCCTCACGGAAGGCTTCCTATAGGGAACGCGATAGGCCTCACGGAAGCAGGACCATAAAAAAAAGCCTTCCATAAAAAAAAAGGGCCTATCAAAACAAAGGAATTTGTCTCTAGGTGAGATAATTCCCCTCCAGTACTCATCCATGTAAATCTCACCCACCCCCCTCCCCTCCTTCCCCACCTTATTCCCCCCTCCCCCCCCTCCTCAACTATCACCTTTTTTTCCTCTTATTATCATCATTATTCGGTTATTTTTCTCTCCCGCGATAATGTAGCACAAGTGGGTTGCATAAAAGATCGTTATGCAACACCCAGACACCGGCACACACCGCCCCGCTCGTCTCAGTTGACTCCCAGACAGCGAGAGGGGAGGGCTGCCTGTCTCTCTCTCTCGCCTGAGATTATGACCGGGTGGCCAATATCTTCGTTTTTCACCACCCAAATGCTTTTCCCACTTATTTTAGCACTCTTGAAGGTTCATATATACATCATATATGTAAAATAAAAGCATACCGAAAACAAATAATGGTTTATATTGTAAATATAACGAATTCTGTCAGAATCCAGGGCTAGAAATGCACAAATAACTACCCTAGCACCTAGGTCTATATCGCGCTTGTCAGGTTAAGGACTATTAATTAACGTAACGTAATAGTGCCGATCCGAAGTAGAGGGTGGTGGACTTCTTAAGTTCATAGTCAAGGGTGGATTACTTCGGCTTCGGCCAACACTATTCTTTGTGTTGTTGTTTCTTACTTCATTGTTTGATTGTTGACCAGACTAGATAATTCCTGTCTCTTTATTAGTCTGTTGTTGAACACTAGTACCGAGTTCTTGTATACCCCGTTATAGCAGATTGAACTCTGGAGGGTATTGGTGTTTTTTGTTCGGCTGGCAATACTCAGGGGTTGGGATCGTGTGTTTCCGTTGTGGCAGCGAGCCGTATTCGAGTCCTGATTGAGAGCCCTTGTGTACCCGAGTGCCAGTTCGTAACATCATCTCCATCCATCATACCTCCCAGGCGTAGCGAACGTCTGGGCAGACACTCTTCTCCCGGCGACAAAGCACCAAAGTAGAAATGGCAATCAAGCAAAACATCTTCAACCAGATGATTGCAGAGCCATGCCGTCCACAAGTGGATCTTTTCGCGTCCAAGGAAAACCACAGGCTTCCTTTCTTACCTAACCCGCCGGGAAATTACTTCGGCGGGGGGTCCAGACGCATTGTTGGAGGACTGGAACAGGTGGAATTCCATCTATCTATTTCTGCCTCCAGACGCTTCACTCATGTGTCAGGTAGTTCACAAACTACGGGGTTATCGGGGCTTAGTCTCGATGAACGCGCCTCTATGGCCGGCTCAGGTGTGGTACCACCAGTTGAAAATGTGGTGCGAGAACCCGGTGTCACTCACGATCTCGTAATTCCACTTGGATACTATTGGCAACCTAAAGACCTCGCTGAATTTTGCCTTTTGGACATTCAGAATGCCAAATGGTTAACTCCGTATGGAGAGAGCGTCACTAATAAATTTCTAAATCAGTATACTATTTCTACCAGGCGACAATATCAATCTCATTGAAAGTCTTTCACAACCTGGACAGTAGAAACGGCGCAAACTGACGCATCAGTAGCTTTGGTTTTCAAGTATTTGGACTATTTGTTTGAACAAAAACACCTTTCTGTAGTTAGACTGATGAATCATTTGTCTGCTATCAGAACCCCCTTTATGACTTAACAGGGCTATCTATACCGCAGGCGGAGGAGAAAGGGTTCATGAGGGCATGTTTCAAGCTTCGCCCACTACCCCGTCAGCTCATGCCTACCTGGTCATTTGAAAAAGCTTTGTCTTTGCTTCATTCGCGCAAGTATAATCATGCGCCGGATTTTGACTCACTGTTAAAGCAGGCGGTGTTCCTTATGGCTTTGACCACAGGTAACAGGGTGTCTGAGCTGGCGGCGATGAGCAACGAACCTAATTGCCTCAGGTTTGGGAGACTTAATGTTAATGTACAAATTGCTCCATCTCCCACTTTTGTTGCGAAGAACGAAGAACGGACATAGTGAGCATGTTTTTTCTGAGTTTACAGTCCCGGCACTCAAACGCGGGGATACACACCATGCATTATGCCCAGTTCAGGCTTTAATAAAGTTTCTGAGAGTGTCAAGGCCCCAACAGCATAGAGCCTTATGGATCAATGGTGCAGGTAATCGCGTCACAAGGAGAAAATTGGCTTCTTTACTCGTAGATGTAATTCGTGAAAGTAATCCCGGTGTAGTGGGAATGGCCCACGACATCAGGAAATGGGCAGTTTCGTTACGTTTCTTGCATAATTATTCAACTGATGACATAGCCAACACTAGGTTGTGGGCTTCCAATCATACTTTCATGATGTGATACCTATCTGTGGCTTTGGATAAACCAAAATTTGCCTGTGTGGCCTTGCTCTAGTTGGTCTGTGTGCTACTAAATTTAACCCCTGTCAAACGGGGATGTTTGTAACTTCTACTACCTGCCTGGCATATTTACCCTAAATGAGCTTCATTCCATGCTCTTTTTCATGCATAAACAAGAGCCAGAGTGTAATACAATTATGTATTCGCGAAAGGGCGATAATAGAGCTTTCTAATGACACCTGAATCATCCTTGTACGACCACGGGTTCTCTTGCAACGATGTTGTAACACGAGGGCAAAAACCCTAAAATACGGTAACATCCTCAGTTTATCCTTGTTCTTGCGAGGCCAGGGGTGTGGAGGGTTGTGGTGGGGAGCTCAGTCACCTCGCTCGGTCCATGCTGAGCGGTCAGAGCCCGTCTATTGTCCTCCCAACGCGTGGACTCTCTCTCAGAGCCCCTAATGTGCTCAGAATGCCGCCCGTCATATGTCGGGCCCCGCTGTGATGGCCATGGTTCTCTCACCTGACATATGTCGGGCCCCACGGCCTGAGGGTTAAGAATAATCTTAATAGTTAAAAAAAGGGGGGGGGGGGTTGCTGGAGAGCCAAGACCCCTAGACCCTCCGCTTGACTATGTGATAAGTTCACGAGCTGTGATACTTGATGAGTCGAGCTGGTTATACAGCTCAACAATTTTTTTTATTTTTGCAAGATATCTGTAATAGTTGCAACTATAGGATATAATTATAAGTTGTACAAAATATAAATATCTACAAATTAATTTTAAGGATAAAAGACATAATCAAATGATTTATTTGTGCCTTTAAATGCTGGACAAGAATAAAGACATTCTTGGAAAATATTTTTTATTGAATCTCAATGTGATATTGTTTAACATATGTACCTGTATGGTTACTTATAAGCAGAACTTCTTTGAAGCAACGCACTGCTTTTCTTTCCATGTTTTCTATAATATTGTATGTAAACAATAAACTTAAGATTGTTATATGGTTCTTTTTCTCTACCTATGGTAATTTGTTAGTGGTTTAGATATTGTCACGAATGTCCCCCTCCAGGCTTGAGATTTATTATGTTCCCTCCACCAACCGACTTTACTTCTAAACTCAATTAATGAAATCAACAAATACATGTGGCAGTCCAGGGATTCGAACCTAGGATATCAGGCATATCGTCAAAGATGGAGGGGCCACTAATAAATTATAGGTTTGAGTCCCGGAGGGAAGAATGAAAACCAAATATTTAGTAGTGGCCCCGAAATCATTGACGATGTAGGGCCCTCCCTTCCATCCCCTTCCCATTCGTTGATGTCTTGAGCTTAGTCTTGATATATCATTGAAGGAGGAATGGCGTCGTTTGGTTCAGCGTCTCGGGTAGAATCCACAAAAGACATCCACGAGTTGGAAAGCTTTAATATAACAATTATTAAGTTAATTTTTATTTTTTCTGTTGTACAAAGTTTTATCGTAGTGAGTACCCAATCATAAAGACGATTCCATAAGAGAATTAGCGTTGCACTTATGATGTTAGTACTCTTTCCCCTTGATTTCGGGGCCACTACTAAATATGTGTGTTAATTGTTTTTTTGTTGTGTTGTGTTGTCCACCTTCGGGCTCTGTCTTGAGTCGCTTCCCCCCCCCCCCCTCCAAAAAAACCCCACATAACACACACACACACACACAAAAAGGAAAAATGGGGAATGCCTTAGTAAATAGATAAATACATACATTAACACACTATGCTTTCTGGAACAATATCTACAACCTTAGTAATGGGAGATAATAATCTGAGTGTCATATACATATTAAGAATTTCGTTGATATATATTAATGAAACACAAATAAAAATGGAAAAAGGTAAAGACAAATTTACCTATATGAGTTAGAAAAGTACGAATGATTTTTTTCTTCAGAAAATGAGTTATGTGGACTGTTCCTAGGTAGCATGATAAACGGGGCTTGTGAGGTAATAAGCCACTACCCAGGGAGGTATACATTCGGAACCCTTTACTATATTAAACAATTATCTACATTATATCACCCTAGATTTTACACGGCTGGGCTAGAGTTACATAAGGAGCTACGGGTGTTTAATCGGATTTATATAAATACTTTTAATCAGCAACTTGACAATTCTTAACTATAATTTCTGGCGACATTTAGGTTGATTAGGCTGACATCAGAGTATCAAAACGGTCGGTTGTTTTACATATAAATAGTGTAAATCAGAAGCTGCCAGACAACAGTTGTCATAAAAGGTTGCTTTGGAAGGCGGTCCTGTGTAGACGCTTTAAGAGGTTAATACATATTATGTTATGGGAAGGTCTATAGTTATTTGTTTATTTAATTCATTATATGTTATGTTTTTTATAGTTTCCTCCATAGACCTCCATCAAGCTTAAATACAAAAATACCCCTAAGACCCCAATTAAAGGAAGGGCGCAAAGAATGCTAAGGATAAGATAAAATGGTGATACTAGATGTGTTACATGAATAGCTAAAAAGGAATAATTCAGGGTTGTGAGAGTTAGCAATAAGGAGATGTCTAGAAAGAATCAATATTTTGATAATATAATACAATTAATGATATCCTGAATCTCTCTCTCTCTCTCTCTCTCAGAAGTTGTTAAAAAGGCAGACAAAATAATTGGTTTTATTGGCAGGTCATTTGATCATAAATCCAAAGAAGTTATCCTAACTCTTTACAACTCCTGAGTCCGCCCTCTTCTGGAATACTGCGTTCATTATTACCAAAATGATACCTTGCCTAAAGAACAAACCATACTGGGAAAGTCTTAGATAATTACATATATTGCATCAAACCCGCGACTGACTGCGTTTGTAAATTAATAACTTTATTTATTCCCCCCTCAGATTCATCAATGATTATTGCGTATATATAATACTATTACTTTTTTCCAGATATACGAAAGATCACTTATAACTGTGTTATGTTACTAACCCATCTGTCCCCTACTAACTTCCTAATCCTGTCATGGACATTAGTTCCAGGGCAGTAGTTCCTTTTTCCATTTTCCCTTACCCATTATAAATCAAATTTGGACACTTGATCCTCAGTGTTTTAGAGGACAAGCAGCCTAGAGTGGTCACTAGATATGTTGTTGCTTGATTTCCTTTGTACTCCTTTGTATTCTCTTGCTCTCTCTCTCTCTCTCTCTCTCTCTCTCTCAGCATATTGGACACACCTTTAAATGTAACTGTTCTATTACATTATCCCACCAAAAATATAGGATTCCTATCATTGTGATTCTCTCCTTCCTTTGGTACAGTGACCATAACCAACCCACACCCTTTGTTCCCTCCGCTAGATTCATTTCTTTCTCTGCGGGTTGTTCATTTTTATTTTCGGTCATGTGGAATATTTGGAGAATGAGTGAAATATATAACAAGAGTAGAGAGTGAGGTGGATGGGTAGCGAGGGAAAGGTAGACCGATAATGAGATGGTGGGATGGAGTCGAGAGCTATATGAGTGGAAGTGATGTTGGGTGGGAGGAGGGGAGCCAGCTGACGGAAGACAGAGGAGCATGGAGGCATTTTATTCGTGGCCATCCCTTCGAGGATTGAGGTGTCTGGCAATAGCGTGATAGATATATTTTGTTTAAGACACTGATATGCGACTTGGCTTGCAGATAGATATGATCACTCAAATATCCTGTGCCAGTTTAAACCAAAACTCTTTGCTCCTTCTTAAGGAATCCACAGAGGGTTGTGGAGAATGCAATTATGATTCATCATCTTAATGATTGATATATTGATATGCATGCATTTTGGCAACCATATATATTTGGGTTATAAAAAGGTCCTCTATATGAGTTTGCTGGAAAATATAACTTCATTCCCAACCCTATAGAGCTCGTTTATTAAATACATTTTCAATTATAGCCTCTTGCTTTGAAATATTGAGCTAATATTAGGAAGCCTAATAATTATTGATATCAGGCAGTACCCTATTACATTTGTATGTTGCTAGTTCAGAAACCGAGCTGATATTGTCCATCCATATATGAAGGACCTCATCCATATGTTGCTGGATCAAATAACTGCATGCCAGACTCTGTACAAGTGAGGGTCTAAAACAAATTTTATGTAATGTCGTAATAATTAAGACACCTTATACTCTATTTTCTGTTTGTGTCCGTCTTTAGATTTAGTTTCAATATTCAGTTTATATACAGATATTTTGGGGTATCACTAATCTTTACAAAACTAATTGATTAACATTAATGTTAATTATATATGAAGTCTTTCACCAATATACAATTTGCTCTACTTTTTCTTCGTCAGTAATTATCACCCCAACCATTGACGAATTGGCTCCTCCAAACAATCTACACATGCCTTATAATCGGAATACTGTACATACTCATAATATACGTCCATATGTGGGTAGTCCTACTAGCTAGAATAGTTAAAGAGTGGCCTAGCAATCAGACCAATTTGACCTTAACGCTAAACAAATACAATTAAATATATTTAAGGTGTCCAGTTCCCAGAAAACTTGAAGAATGATTAGTTTCCAGATTTAGCGTACAGTGTTATTCATAGAAGTAGAATGTATAGTCGCATTCATTCTGCTAAGTTAATAATGATGTTGTATTGCATTAGATGAGTTAAATTATCATTCCATTTCCGATAACATCATAAATATTGCAAGTTAAAAGAGAAAGGATGCATTTTTCAGGTATACAGTAATTGTAGTATGAACAATGTTTTGTTTTGTTTTAAAATTACGATATGTTAATACCTTGCTGTCGCGCCAGGCCTCGGTCTTCTATATGAATGGTTTATTGCATGTTGAAAGAATTGTTAATTGAACTACACCCTCGTAAAAATAATTGTGTTTCAGCTGCAAACCCTATATAATTGTTTTCTTCTATGTGGATGAAGGAGACAAAAGGGAGAACTGCCTGTAACGAGTGTCTCCCCCAGTTGAAAGAGTGACAGGGCCAAAATCAAGGAACGTTAGAGCCTAAATGCCTGGACACACGGAGTTTGAAGCAATCTAAGTCATAGGATGAGGGGAAGATGGATTCAGGGGGAGAGTTCCAGAGCTCAGCTGTTGAATAGAAGAAGGTTTGAGTATATCGTTTCACTCTTTTATTGGAGAGTTGCACAGAGTAGGGATGGGATTGTGTTGCAAGACAGGTGCTACGTACTCTACGTAGAGGAGGTGGTATACACTGAGAGAGCTCTGAGGAACATTGATTATTGTAATAGCGGTAGAATAGCGAGAGAGATGATGCAACATTGCGGCGAAGAGAAAGAGATTGCAAAGAGTCAGTGAGTGGACTTGAATTAATGAGACGAAAGGCTTTCTTTTCTACTTTGTCGAGAAGTGCTGTGTGAGAGGATCCTCCCCACACATGCGAACACTACTCAATACATGGATGCACTGTGCCCCTGTACAGAGCAAGAAGCTGTGCAGGGGTAAAGAACCCCCGGAGGCAGCTGGGAAGCTGTTTTAGCAAGGGTGGTAATCTGGTCTTTCCAAGTGAGATCAGGAGAGAAAGAGGTTCCTAGAATACCGAGAGAAGATGAAGGATTGATTTTTGTATTGTTGAAGTACAAGAGATAGTCCTGTGGGAGTTCCTTAAGGGAAGATAAATGGAGAAATTGGGTTGTGGAAGCATTGCAAGTAACAACATTTTCTCTGCCTCATATGGATATGGTTGATAGGACAGAACTTAAGTGTTTTATGGCATCTTCGCCTGACGTTTTTAGTGCTTGCTTGTTGGGGGGTTCTGGAAAACTAGTTGAATAGTGTAGGGTAGAGTCATCAGCATATGAATGGATAGGACTGGAGGTACAGTTGAGAAGATCATTTATGAATATTAGAAAGAGAATTGGAGATAGGACAGAACCCTGAGAAACACCGGAGTTGATAGGTTGAGGAAGTGAACGATGGCCGTCCACAACTGCAGCTATGGAACGGCCAGAAAGGAAATTCGAGATAAAGGCATGCACAGATAGAGTGATAGAAACCAAAAGGAGGGTAGTTTAGAAATTAGAGATTTGTGCAAGACTATCAAAGGCCTTTGATATGTCTAGCGTAACAGAAAAAGTCTCACCGAAGTCCCGGAAGGAGGATGACCAACAGTTAGTAAGATATGAAAGGAGATCCCCAGTACAGCGACCTTTAAGGAATCCATACTGGCGATCTGAGAGTAGATTATGAAAAGAGAGATGCTTAACCTGTACAATCCAAGCGACGGCTATAGCCGTCAGTAGATAATTAACTCCCCAGTCCCAGCGACGGCTCGGTTATAGCCGTCAGTAATGTATTTGTCTTGTAACTGCCTGTACAAGGCAATTTTTTTTTTTTTTTTTTAAATCTTGAAAAAAAAAAATATATATATCCACTCCTGCCTCATCTCTTGAGGTGAAAAGGTGGTCTCTCCTGTCATTTTGGCCACATTGCTTGAGACTGCTGGGGACTTGTATTACTGTATTCTACGGTACAATGGAGTACAAAGGAGTACAAAGGAGTACAAAGGAAATCAAGCAACAACAGATCTAGTGACCATTCTAGGCTGCTTGTCCTCCAAAACACTGAGGATCAAGTGTCCAAACAGTGGTTTAGAGTGGGTAAGGGAACATTGGAAAGGGAATTACTGCCCTGGAACTAATGTCCGTGGCAGGATTAGGAAGTTAGTAGGGGACAGATGGGTTAGTAACTGAGGGGGGGATAAAATAAAGTTATTCATTTACAAACGCAGTCAGTCGCGGGTTTGATGCGAGATATTTGTCTAGGCGGAGTTTAAAATATGAATCAACGGTGATGCAGTCTATAACGTCTCGGGGAAGCCCATTCCACCAGTTGACAACTCGATTGAAGAAGAAATTCTTAGATTCGTGTGAGTTAAAAGATTTACCAATAATTTTGCAACCGTTTCCCCGCGTGTAATTAGATTGGTCGATAGTGAAGTACTTACTACAGTTCATATTGTCGATGCATTTGATGATTTTGAACACTTGAATTAAGTCACCTCTTAATCTGCGCTTGGTTAAAGGAAATAGATTTAATTCTCTAAGACGCTTTTCGTATGGTTTGTTCTTTAGGCTAGGTATCATTTTGGTAACTCTACGTGGAACTCGTTCTAGCTTGTTTATATCTTTTTGGAAATAAGGGCACCAGGATTGAACGCAGTATTCCAGAAGAGGGCGGACTAAGGAATTGTAAAGGGTTAGGATAACTTCTTTGGATTTATGCTCAAATGATCTGCCTATAAAGCCAATTATTTTGTTTGCCTTCTTTACAACTTCTGAACATTGTTGACTCGGTTTTAGGTTACTCGATATTGTTACTCCCAGATCGGTTTCTCTGTTTACATTCTTAAGCGGAGTGCCATTCATCGAAAAGTTTGCTTTCTCATTTAGGTATCCGATATGTAGTACTTTACATTTATCCGCATTGAAACTCATTTGCCAAATTTGGGCCCAACATGACAATTTATCTAGATTGTGTTGCATATCGTCAACTTGTTCTTTTGAGAGTACGCTATTTGCAATTTTTGTATCGTCAGTAAATTTTGAGATTGTACAGGTGAGACCCTCATCTATGTCATTGATGTAAATTAGAAAGAGAATTGGTCCCAGTACAGATCCCTGGGGTACCCCGCTACTTACATTGGTCCATTTAGATGCCTTACCGTTTATGACTACTCTTTGCTTTCTGTCGCTGAGCCAATTTTCTATCCATTTCAACACACCGTCTTGTATTCCATGCGCTTTTAGTTTTAGCAAACGTTTGTGGGGAACTTTGTCAAAGGCCTTTTGAAAATCAATGTATAAAATTATAATATCTACAGCTTTACTCTCATCGTAGAGGTTGAGGATATCGTGAAAGAAGTCTAAGAGGTTTGTTAAACAGGAACGTTTTTTACGAAAGCCGTGTTAAGTATCTTTAAGTATGTTATTTTCCTCTAAGTGATTTACGAGTCTGTCTCTTATGACCGTTTCTAACATTTTACATACAACTGAGGTTAAGCTAATTGGACGATAGTTACTGGGTAGGGATTTGCTGCCTTTTTTTAATATCGGTTTTAATATCGTTGGCTAGCTTCCACTGATCAGGCATAGTTCCAGAGTGCAAGGATTTATTGAATAGTAATGTCAGTGGTTTGGAGAGCTCATCCTTAGCTTCCTTTAGAACTCTAGGCGAGATTGTATCAGGTCCAGGCGTTTTATTTACCTTGAGTTTATCTAAACAATTCAATACTTCTCTCTCTGTAACGGTGATATTGCTTAGAACATCTGAATTATCAATCTGAATCGGCGATGGTGTAGGGATATCACTGAGGTCTTCTGTTGTAAAAACTGATGCAAAGAAGGTATTGAGGGCATTACTCATTTGTACTTCGTCTTTGATGTATTCTCCATTTTCATCGACTAACAGTCCAACAGTTGAAGTAACTACTTTTTTCTTTCTGATATAACTATAGAATTATTTCGGGTTTGTTTTACTTAGATTCGCAATATGTAACTCTAAGGTCTTTTTACTTTTCTTAATTAACTTTTTGGCTTTGCGTCGTAGCTCTACAAATTTCACCCGTTCTTCGTAATTTTGTGAGGATTTTAATCTATCATTAGCAAATTTTTTAGCAAGCAGGCAGTTTGAAATATCTTTATTCCACCATTTGGCCTTATTATTATGGACTGGACGCCGTATTTTCGATGGTATGCAGTCTTGCACTGCTTTTAGGTAAGTGGTTTCGAATAACTTCCAAGATGTATTTACAAGATGTAAGTACAATGTCAAGAACATTATTACCACGGCGTTCGAACAAATTGATAAAGCGAACTCTCTTGCAAGTTCGTATACAAGTCATGTCCGGACTGTGAAGTAAGAGTATCTCCCCACGTGGTCACAGTGTTACGACTGGGGTTTAAATGTATCAGGGCTCTTATTCATTGGACTAGTAATGGCATAAATGCTACAACGGAAAGCGCTAGATCCAACCTCTGATGTATATTCCTAGTGAACAAAGAACACAAATACTCTACAGAGTTCTATATGCAATAATAGGCTATCAAACTCTCAATAAATGTGCGTCTACTCTAGGCTTAATGTTATGTGAAAACAGCCTATTACTACCTATAACCGAAGGTGCTTGGTTATGGTATGCAAAGTAAGGTGGTAAGAGAAGTTACAGCTTACGTTACTTTAATCAATAAATGTCAGGCACTCCTGCATGAAAGAAAGTGCACTAAAGTCCTTCAACACTAACAAGGAATCTTCTTTAAATGTTAGATGCTATAAAGATGCTCGTATCGGAAATGGAACCCAAAAAGGCAAAGGCAGGCAGCGGAACAATGCTCGTGCAGGCTATGCACACAAAAAGGCAGAATATATAATGCCGTCGGAGCCAAGAATATCCTAAACACTACAACAATAATAATCGCCACGACAATGCAGTATTCCTATCAACAAAAAGAGCCTAAGTCGTTTGTGTCTCCATACATCAAACTAGGCTGCGAAATGCTTGTGTAATAATAAATGGGTATGCATAAAAAGAGTAATTGGTTTAATATACTTAATGTCTACTGTGACTGATAAAGTCTAGCTAGAGTCAATGATACGAGATACTGGTGCGCATGGCATGCCGCATAGCCTAGTGCAAATCTCAAGTCTGTGCGTCAAATATTACGTTATAGGGAAGGGTAGCTCTCTTGAGAAACCTTAATACCGAAGTATTAAGCGTTCTCCTGGCGTACCTCAAAGACAAACAACGAGCTTAGAACAGTGCAGAATGGTATAGGCAAAAAGCCCTCATTCGTGCATGCTCTACTCTCAATGGCACACAGACTAGAATTTACTCAATCAACTCCAGTTCTCAGGTATGTCGTGCAGCTCTTTCCTAAAGCCAGCACTCATAGGAAACAATACCTTATAATATCAGACTCCTAGTCTAGCATTATCTAATCCAGCAGAACACTAATAATTATAGGAAGCGGCAATATGAAAGCCAACCAATGCTTCGTGATCCACTTATCTTAACAACTAACATACATGGGTTATATCAGACCTTAACGCACAATACAACTGGCCAGCATGAAGCTGATTTTGCAGAGTTAACCAGAGGGGGTATAATATTAATAAAAAGGTGGTGAAAGATATGGAAAATGAGAGAGATAGGCAGAGGAAAAGATTCTCAGGTGCATACCAGGGGACAGGTAGCAAGGGATGAGATAGATGCGTTCTAGAAACCAGATCTGAGGGAGAGAGTGGCGAGGGAGTGTATATATACTCGCACTAGCTCGAGGCGCGTGGGAAAAAAACGGTTACAAGTCCTCCAGCCACTAGCAAGGGAGCTAGCAGCATGGTAAGGACCTCTCTCAGCCAACCCCCACGAGGCAGCCAGCCGTGACGTCATCGAGCGGGACAAAAACACTGCGCGCTCCCTCTCACTCTGTTCTACTCTCTCTCTCTCTCCCATATACCATCATTACTAGTTAATGATAAAACATATACTTTACAATTAAATATATAAAGCCTTGACATGGGTGAAAACAAAGAGCCTTTCTGGACTGCCCATGACACGAACTTTCATATGAAATAAAGCACACTCTAATACATAAACTGTAGCCCCATCCACTGCCCTGGCGATCCTAGCGAGTCACTGTAGGACAAGCCATGCGGTTCTAACGGAGTGGTTAACGTCACACCCCCCCCCAAGATTTTTCTCAGAGGCCTCAAGGCTCACAAAAATCTGATGGTTAGAACCTATGCTATATCTCCACTTCCCATCACCCAGCGGCAGTAAAATATCTGGGACAGTTCTTCAACAAAACATTTTTCAAAATTATAACCCTCCCCAACACCATAGGTTAAATTATATGTAGTTATGCTCCTCAAGAGCGAGCTTCTCTAGCCCAGCATTCTGAGAGGAGTGCAACTCAGAATTACTGTTATAACATACTAACAAAAATCAACTATCAAAGAAAGAGTTTTTATTTGATTTTTATGTTTATAATTTGTTTATTTCGGCTGCACTATAGGGGCAAGCCTATTTTTTTTTTCTATACCAAACGCTCAACTCCTGCTTTACGACCCAATACGCTGGGCTACAACCGCGAGCCAACAAGCACCAAGCGCAAAATACTATCCAAACTAAAGCAGGAGGCTACCCGTGTGTCAATCTACCCAGGATCATATACCCTTGAACGACCATCTGCAACCACGTTGTCACAACCGGCAATATGGCGTATGTCCAGGTTATATACCAGTAACCTTAGTGACCACCTGGTCAGCCTCATATTCCGATTGTGAAACTGGTCCAAGAACTTGAAAGGGTGATGATCTGGGTAAACTACAACGACCGGACCATAGGCTGGAACATAGACCTCGAAATGCCCCAGCGCAAGCACAACCGCCAGCAGCTCCTCCTCGACAACAGAGCAGCTCCCCTGGGCCGAATTGTACTTCTCCGAGCAGAAACTAACAGGATGCTCCAGCCCATCATCGTCCTTTTCCACAAGGACGGCACCAGCCCCCACACCACTAGCCTCCGTTGCTAGTTGGAAAGGTAGGCTAAAGTCAGGAGCCCTGAGGATCGGGTGAGTGCACAACAGGTGTTTTACTTCCCTAAACACCTTCTCACACTCAGGCGCCCATTTGAACTTCTTATCCTTCCAGTTATCCTCCACCTGAGCTTGACTGTCCCGTTCTCCTTCTCCACCTTGACTGCTAAACGTCATCACAGGCACAGTGAGGGGCTCAGGGGGGTGCCTCCCATACTCCTTCATGGGATTAACATGACATAACTGATTGCGCTTCCGTCTGTCTGGAGTGGCTACCAAGTAAACCAGGTCCGATAGCTCCTCCACCACCCTATAAGGACCAGCGTACTTCGCGGATAAGGGGTGACCTACAAGGGGCAGTAGAATCAACACCTCCTGACCCACGTGAAACTCCCTGAGTTCAACCTTGAGGTCGTACCTGTCCTTCCTGAGGGCCTGAGAGCTAGTCAAATTACGGCCAGCCAACTCCAGACTGCGCAACATCCGTTCTCGACTGTTGAGGACACACTTGAGCATAGAACAAGGTTTTTCTGCGCCCTCCCATACTTCTTCAACCATATGGAGAGGCCCTCTAACACGGTGTCCAAAGACGAGCTCATTAGGGCTGAATCCCAAACTCTCCCCAGGTACCTCCCACACAGCAAACAAAACACATGGCAGGCCAAGATCCCAATCCCTCCCACTCTCAAAGCAACAACAACGAAGCACAGATTTCAAGGCTGAGTGCCATCGCTCTAACACACCCTGGCTCTCCGGATGATACGCAGATAACACAACCCCAACAATCTCATGCTGCGGCATTGCTTGAACAAAGAGGCTAGAAGTGAAGTTGGGTCCCTGGACTGACTGAATCCCCTGCGGGTAACCATACCGGGAAAATACACTAGCAAGCTTCGAACCACCGTCTTCGCCGACCCATTTCTCATAGGGTACGCGTCAGGGTACCTTGTTGCTACATCTCCCGACTGTGCATCACTGTCCTCCTTCAACTCTTTCGTCTTTTTAAGCCCATCCTCTGCCCCTTCAGGAACAGTTACTGGGTCTTCTCCAGACTCGAAATGTCGTCCTAATAATGAGTCCCCGAGAAGGTCCGTTGACACTAAACTCTCAACCGCATCAACTTTCAACCCCTTCTCGGTACCCTTCCTCCGCTGATCTAAAGATTGTTGACGAGAATGTGACTCCCTGGATGCAGGATCTCCGGTGACAACACACGCCATAGGCTGCACCGGACACTTCTCAACCCACTCCTGCTCCTCCCTACTCACGTCGGCCGGCTTCTCGGCAACGACCAAGGGTGGAGCCTCAGAAGTAGGTCCCGCAAAGTCGTTGCCGAGAAGGAGGTCGACGCCCCCAACAGGTAACTTCTCCACAATTCCTACATCCAGGTCCTGAGTCACCCCTTCAACTTCCACCTTCATTCTTACAAGCAGGTATGACCTTGTCGCATTAACTCCCTGAACCACAACCACCCGCGCCGTATTGACAGGTTTACCAGTGAAATTTCTCAACAGTGTTTGTGATGCCCCAGTGTCACGCAAAATTCTCACCTCATGTCTTCTACCCCCCCACTTCACACAACCGAGTTCCCTGTGGTCACTAAAGGCATCACAGACAGGGAATAAGCCTTCCGGATCCTTCTGCACTGGCAGTGTATTTACCTCGGAAGAAATGCCTCTACCAAACTCCGATGTCCTCTTGAACACTCCAATGCCGTGAGCAAAAGACACGGCTGCCGGAGGAGGTCGACTAGGGCACTCATTTGCCTTATGACCCTCCTGGTGGCAACTAAAACACATAAATTTCGGTTTCGGCTTATACTGTGATGTAAAAGGCCCCTGACTTTTCACATACGGTGTGGTGTAAGGTTTGGATTCAGTTTTAGTTTCATGGCTCTTCTGTTTAAATGTGTCATTGTTACGGGGAGGGGGAGGATAACGGTCCTTAGCACTTACATCGTACTTCTGTGAGGACCCGCAACCCCGAATCAACGACAGCCGTCGATCAGCCATTTCTGCTGCTTCTACTAGAGTTCTTGGGTTTTTCTCCTTTAAGTTCAAAGTTAGATCACCGCCCGTGCTCTTAAAGAACTGCTCCAACATCATCAACTGCTTAACTCCATCAAACGTTGTTACCTTCTCAGATCGGAGCCAGTTCCCCATAGCATCGGACAAGTCCCGGGCGTGTTCCAAAAAGGTGCTATCTCTTCCCTTAGTTACATCCCGGAACTTCAAACGGTACGTTTCTGGTTGCAGTTCGTAAGCCCTCAGGACAGCCTCCTTGATCCTCATACACAATACATGACTCCAAAGGTAATGCATCGTAGGCTTTAAGACCCTTGCCTATTAATCTAGAGGATATAAGTGCTGCCCATATATTCTCTGGCCACTGGTGTTCCTGGCACTTCTTCTCAAAGCGTGTGAAAAATTCTGTTACACCACTCTCATCAAACACCGGAACCAGTTTCAATAAGTGCGAGAGAGACTGCTCATGAACACGGTTACCAGCCCCAAGTCGCTGTCCCGTTGCCTCTACTCACGACTTCTCTACATCCATGTCGGCACAGTACCTAGTCGACTCAGCTTGGATATTTGCTAGCTCTATGTGCTCATGACTGATAGTTTTTCTCTCTTCTATCTTGGCTAATTCTATTTGCTGCTGGAGCTCACATGCCCTTTGTTGCTGTTGAAGCTGACATTTTCTCTCTTCGATCTTAGCTAATTCGAGCTGAAACAATAATTCTGGAGATAACCCTTGAGGAGGTAAAGGTGCTACAATGTTTGAAATTACCGGTGGTCCCCCCAGGGGCAACCCCCCCTGCCAGTCACCACCCAACTGCGGAAGCGTACCCGGGGTCGGCAAACTACTGGGATGGCTGGGAGTCGAGTGTAGGGGAAGCATGGCCGAAGGGCTCTGAGCACTCAACCCATCTCGCTCACCAGTCACCCTGCCCAGTACACACGTTATCAAGTTATCCTTGGTCATGCTGCTAGTAACAGCATGACCGATAGCTGTGGCCAGGCATTGAAGACCGTACCGATCCATACCCTCCAACCGCTCGGCAGTAACAGGCCATTGCAAAAATATCCTAGCATCCTCCTCACAGTTCACCTGATTAACCATATCATCATACTGCTGTTCCTCAGTTTCGACATTACGTACTGTCTCCATTCTCCTCTGATCCGGTATAAGACATGATGCTCACAAAAATTTCCCACCTCAATATTCAGAAAAGAAGCACCCCAAACTCTTATACCTCAATATACACACACAAATTCTCAGAAATACTCAAGGGCTATACTATGTTGCAAAAAAAAATTATTCTTGCTGATCCCCGCAAAATATTCCCCAAAACAACAAATGTTCCCTGCTAATAAATGTAGGTTCACCAATTCCTAGGTAAGGTCGCCATTTGTTACGACTGGGGTTTAAATATATCAGGGCTCTTATTCATTGGACTAGTAATGGCATAAATGCTACAACGGAAAGCGCTAGATCCAACCTCTGATGTATATTCCCAGTGAACAAAGAACACAAATACTCTACAGAGTTCTATATGCAATAATAGGCTATCAAACTCTCAATAAATGTGCGTCTACTCTAGGCTTAATGTTATGTGAAAACAGCCTATTACTACCTATAACCGAAGGTGCTTGGTTATGGTATGCAAAGTAAGGTGGTAAGAGAAGTTACAGCTTACGTTACTTTAATCAATAAATGTCAGGCACTCCTGCATGAAAGAAAGTGCACTAAAGTCCTTCAACACTAACAAGGAATCTTCTTTAAATGTTAGATGCTATAAAGATGCTCGTATCGGAAATGGAACCCAAAAAGGCAGGCAGCGGAACAATGCTCGTGCAGGCTATGCAAACAAAAAGGCAGAATATATAATGCCGTCGGAGCCAAGAATATCCTAAACACTACAACAATAATAATCGCCACGACAATGCAGTATTCTTATCAACAAAAAGAGCCTAAGTCGTTTGTGTCTCCATACATCAAACTAGGCTTCGAAATGCTTGTGTAATAATAAATAGGTATGCATAAAAAGAGTAATTGGTTTAATATACTTAATGTCTACTGTGACTGATAAAGTCTAGCTAGAGTCAATGATACGAGATACTGGTGCGCATGGCATGCCGCATAGCCTAGTGCAAATCTCAAGTCTGTGCGTCAAATATTACGTTATAGGGAAGGGTAGCTCTCTTAAGAAACCTTAATACCGAAGTATTAAGCGTTCTCCTGGCGTACCTCAAAGACAAACAACGAGCTTAGAACAGTGCAGAATGGTATAGGCAAAAAGCCCTCATTCGTGCATGCTCTACTCTCAATGGCACACAGACTAGAATTTACTCAATCAACTCCAGTTCTCAGGTATGTCGTGCAGCTCTTTCCTAAAGCCAGCACTCATAGGAAACAATACCTTATAATATCAGACTCCTAGTCTAGCATTATCTAATCCAGCAGAACACTAATAATTATAGGAAGCGGCAATATGAAAGCCAACCAATGCTTCGTGATCCACTTATCTTAACAACTAACATACATGGGTTATATCAGACCTTAACGCACAATACAACTGGCCAGCATGAAGCTGATTTTGCAGAGTTAACCAGAGGGGGTATAATATTAATAAAAAGGTGGTGAAAGATATGGAAAATGAGAGAGATAGGCAGAGGAAAAGAAATGAGAGCAAACTTCCAGCAAGAAGGGAAGGTGTTAAAGGAGAGACAAATACGGAAGAGTTTGCCTGGGCAGGGAGTCGGCACGGAAGCACAGTTTTTTAGTACAACTGGAGGAACACCATCCGGACCGTACGCCTTCTTATTATTAAGCCCAGAGAGGGTAGAAAGTACATCTTTAGAAGAGATTAGGATATTAGGCATGAGTAAGTGAGAGGGGGGTGGACAGGGAGGAATAGCACCGGAATCATCCAAGGTGGTTTCTATCGAAAGTTTGGGCGAAGAGTTCAGCTTTGTCAGAGGAAGAAGTGACGGTGATGCCGTCAGAGTGGAAAAGGGGAGGGAACGACAGGGAAGAAAAATTGTTGGAGAAGTTTTTGGCTAGATGCCAGATAGCTTGGGTAGAGCAAGAGTTGGATAGTTCAGTGCACTTATTATTGATGAAAGAGTGTTTGGCGAGTCGAAGAACAGATTTGGCTTGAATCCGGGCAGAAACATAGGAAGTATGAGATTCTTGAGTTTGAAGGCGATGGTACCGTTTGAATTCTTCCTCCTTGTTACGGACATCATTAGAACAGTGAGTAAACAAAGATTTTTTAGCATTAGACTGAGAGAAAAAAAATTGAATGTATGCTTCCATGCCCGAGAGGATTACCTCGGTATGCGTTCAGCACTCTCCGAGGGTTCCCGGCCATGGAAGCAAAAGTCATTCCATGGGAAATCAAAGAAGTATTGCCGGAGATCCTCCCAGTCGGCGGCACCAAAGTGCCACATGCGCCGCAGGCTGGGAGGATCGGGTGGCCGTACAGGAGAGATAGGACAGGTGACAGAGATAAGTTTATGGTCGGAGGAGCCCAAAGGAGAGAACAGATTTATAGTATAAGCAGAAGAGTTAGAAGTTAGAAATAAGTCAAGGATGTTGGGCCAATCTCCGAAGCGATCCGGGATACGGGTGGGTTGCTGGACTAACTGCTCTAGGTCATTTAGGATAGAAAAGATGTTGGCTTGTTCACCAGGTTGGTCAGTGGAAATATATATTACATATGTTTGTATATATTTATATTGTATATTTTGCTTTGTACATTAAGAAACTTATACTTTCTTCAAAATGCACTTTAAACCAGTAATCGTCTAAATATAATATATCCGATGGTATTTCCTGTAAGTTCTGAACAAATATATAGGATAATGCTATGTATGTTACCGGTATATATCGTTCGTGTTTGGTGTTTGTTATTTTACATTACATAAAAAGGAAATTAAATATGTATGTATAAACATTAAAAGGTACCCATCTAAGTAGTTGGTCGGGGTTTTCCAAATTCAATATACTGTACTTAGCTCTAAGGGCAAAAACTGAAAAGAAAATAAGAGACAGTTTGCGTCTCTCCCTGCCATTTCTGGACTCTGATACCCCCGCCACACCCTGCTAAACTATTTTGGTCTCAATTAGTGGTAGGATACCAGTGCAAAAAGACGCATAACTGTAATTGTGTGGCAGTCGTAATTACTTGGGTGGATGTACTGTTTGGTTTATTGATACTTATTATCTGGCACCAGTATACTTTGGGGAGTTGGAGCGTCAGTGGTGGTTTGTGTGTATGTCTCTCTCTCTCTCTCTATATATATATATGTATATATGTATATATATATATATATATATATATATATATATATATATATATATATATACAGTATGTATATGTCTGTCTGTGTGTGTGTGTGTGTGTGTGTGGAGTGGTTGTTTTTGTTGGATATTGTAATGGGTGTGGTAAGATTGGAAGAGTAAGATGTTAGTTATACAGTAAAGTAAGGTGGACAATTGTGAAATGTATCTTTCTAATTTAGGTTAATGCAATATAAAGCAAGGTTGGGTATGGAAATGTGTTAGGGCAAAAGGGAGTGAGAATAAGAATATTTAATTACACAATGGCTATGACTTAATTATGATAATGGAATATGTCATCAGTTTTTAAAACAAGCTCACAATAGGAAGAAGAGATATAGTAGCTTCATGTTTCACAAAGACCAACGAGCTCTGCATATTGCCAGACGGAATGATCACCGAAGGGTTGCCACGAAAGAATCGCCCACATGCACCTCTGTCCCTCGTCAGCCGACGCCCCAACACCGCTTTTCTCACATATACCTTCCAACTCCATCATTTCACCTCACTCTCAGTCTGCCTGTCCCTCATTGTCTTTCCACTTCACTCTCGTACATTTTATTAGTCATTCTCTCTCTTCCCATACGTTCCACATGGCCGAACTATCTCAAGGTTTTCCTTTTCATACTTGTTAGCACATCCACATCACTCCGCTCTCGTACTTCCTCATTCGTCTGTCTACCCATCCACACACACTTCTCAAATACTTCACTTCAACCCCTCTCACTTTTGAGTTGTGACTCTCTAACAATATCCATGCTTCACTCCCATACATCAATGTCGGGATTGCCACACTATCGGGCAAGGACTTCTTTACTTCCATGCTGACCATCCTATACCATGTAATTGCTTTCAGCATTCCTACAAACCTTCTTCCCATGTTGCACTCTCTCCTGCACTTCTTCATCCATACTTCCATCTTTACTCAACACACTGCCAAAATACTTAAATGAGCTGACATTTTCCATAACCTGACCTTGCAAACTCTCATACTCTGTGACTGCACCACTTTCAAAGACCATAACCTTACTTGTCCCTGCATTTACCTTCAGGTTCCGTTATTCACACACTGTTCCAAACATATTTACCAGTTCCTGCAACTCCCACTCACTATCACTCATCAGATCTGTATCATCAGCAAACAGCAGTACAGGCAACTTCCACTCATTTCCTTTCCTTATCAGTGGTACACCAACATCCACTACTCCTCCTTGTATTTCTTTCATGGCTCCATCCACAACCATGGGGACATCACACACCCTTGCTTTGACCCAACCTTCAGATCAAAGAACTCGCTCTGTTAATTCTCCACATGCACTGCCGCCTTTGCATCCTGATACATGCTCTTCACCGTTTTCAACAATGTGCCAGCTACTCCGTATATTCTCAATAATTTCCAAGGTGGAATGAAAGGCTAGACAACGACAGAAGTATATTCTAGGTATTTAGGTCAAACTAATGTGAAAAAAGAACGAAAAAACAAAGTATACAGTACAATCAAGCTTGCTAAGTAGGAAGAGAACGCCAATCCACGCTGGAGGCAAGTATGGGACAAATAATGTGACAGGTAACTTCCTGTAAGAGAGGACGACCATTACCGATATCCTAGAAGCACGGGGCATGGTCGTTGTTGGTAATGGCCTGCTGATAAAGTAAGTTACTACACTAGTAAAGATAACGGAAGTGAGGTACTTCTGCACAATTATATATACAATGCAATAAGAAAGGCGAGATAAATAACAAATTGAAAAGTATGTAGGACAAAAGAAAACATTTGCAATGTCTTCGAAAGGAGACACGCAAAACAATAATTATACTATGAAACCAGAAAGGAAATTGACCAACTAAAACTATATAAGTTCTAAGATAATGTGAGACATTACGAAAACAAATAGCAGCATTTTATGAGAACAAGCAGGCAGAGAGGGATCGCAAAGGTAAGCAGATGAAGAGAGGACGATCATTACCCGAACTGTGAGGGTATTGTGGCTGTTGGTAATGACCCCATAATGACATAATTACCTACCTCACCCCAGGCCTGACAGGCACAGGGACGAGTCCTCTGGGAAGGGAATATACGAGAAGGACGGGTAGAAAAGAGTTAATGCTCCTTGGGGTCGGGACTGAAGGATGTGGGAAGGAAAGCTAGCAAATATATGCATAGAGGGAGAGCAAAGAAAATGGTACATACATATAATCCATGATGAAGAATGAACATAAGAAAAAGTATCATTGCATAAATCAAAGGACGCATCCAGGGTGGAGAGTTAATGAGATCAAGTGGTACAAGTAACGTGGGCATGGCTACCGATCAGGAAGAAGTAGGGAGTGAGAAGGAAACCGCAAATGCGTTACGGTACATGAGGTTAATCATAAGACACAAGAATGTTGAGCATGTCATAAGCGGATCCTAAGGATTGGAAACTGGAAACGTGATTGGGGGAAATAGAAGTGAGATGATAACAAGGTATACTGTATAGTACAGGAAATCAGAATAATGCATGGGAGTGGAAGCTTTTTAACGTCTAATTTAATATTATACGGGTTAAAACTAGAGGACGAAGACAGTGGGAAAGAACTATAATACATGGGGAATAATATGTGGCATATACTCCAATGAGCCGCAAAATATCGACTAAAACCTTTTGGGAAATATTGGTGGTGTGACCCACGCCTGTCTGATTGATTGTAGCGTGCGTTTGTATTTTTGGATACCACTGTGAAATGTTAGAGACCTCGACGTGACAGGATGGAAGAGGACAGACAAAGATATAGATACTTTACATAACAAACTAACATGTATACAGTAATGTAATATTTCTACAAACATGATACTTATTAATTGCTTCAATCTTTTAGTGTATTAATTTGAACAGATAATCCACCCAGTTTTCGTGTATGTGCACCATTGTGATAACATTTTAAAGCACGAATTTTTTAGTGTATAATGCTGACGATCATTTACCATGTAATTTGGGATCAATTCTTCCTAAACGTCATAAATATAGAGCGTAAGCTATAGAGAACATTTAACTGGGTGTCCTGTAGCGTATTGTTAGTATCCAATTGAAATCAAGGTCCATTCAATTTATTCAATTACCATGCAGGGCGAAATTGATGGGCAGTCTCCTTACAATCAATGACTCCATTTACAGTAGCGGAATAAACATTTAATTGGAAAGTCTCATCTGAGACCATTTGATGGCTTGTCTCTCTGTGTATAATTATATAAGTACTTATTAACAGCAGAGCTTTGTTGAACAATTGTTTTGGACTCAATAATATAATAATAGATTATAATCCTATTTCAAAAAGGAAATATCATAAAACTTTTCGACACGAAGCCATTTGTGTGTAATGATACACAGCACAGATGCTAATATAACGTTTTTGAGAAACTGAAATACTCACTCTTATAATTACCTCTCCACAATTAGTTTTCTGCCCACAGCTAACTCAAAAACAACTGCAGAGGTTGAAGTAACTAAACTAAAGGTTTCTAAATACCACTGATGGTAACAAAGGCTTTAAAGTATCCCTAATAGGCTCAAAATCGCGTCATAAGCGTGAAAGGGTTAATACCATTATAGGTAGATATAATATAATATAGGTTTCAGGTATGAAGTGTCTAGGAATACGGACCCTCAACCTCGTAACTCTAACATTAACTGAATAATTGAGCTGTTATTTCTAAAATTTCGCAATAGCCAAATTGCTAAACCATCTGGAAGGTATAACCTGTTGACTTCAACCCTCCTTGTCTTCCAAAAGGCTAGGTGTCACAATTACATGACTGGTCATAGTAACCCTTAGAGAATCATGACGCATTTGACAGTATATTATTGCTATCATTGGATGATTGTTTAACCTTAGGGTGAACTTGTGGGAGCTAAGCTACAGACTAAATTGAGATTAAGACCTTTGATTCGATATTCCTTAATAGCCTACCTGGTATAACCTGCTACAACCCACACACAGAATAATAAGATAATGTAAACCAGTATGATAATTTAGAATCTTCAAGCATGCTCTGGTCCTGTCCTGTATTTTTTTCCAGTTTTAGTAATGCACAAAATATACGAAAATCCAAACACTTTCTTGATATAGACAACCAATTACCAATTGGAGTTTCTTATGATTTACCAAAAATTATGTACAGGAATTTTAAACTAAATATGTTGTAAATAGTGTGACGCCTACCAGCATTGGCAGAATAGCCTCTCGTTAGCCACTAGCACTCACCAGGGCAGTGAAATGGGCTACAGTTATCAAAGAATGTGTTCTTTCTTTCATAGTACTTGCATTGTTACAGGACAGTCCAGTGGTGGTCTTTATTTTCGTCTGTGACAACGGGAAGTATTTTATATCATGAGTAGAATATAAGATGCATTGTAGTGTGAAGTTGAGAGAGAGAGCGAGTGGGCAGCCAGGGGGTAGTGAGTGTTGCCTCCCTCCTCCCTGCTCCTCGCTCGGAGGAGTTTCCCGCCCGCGCGGGCTTTCTCTCGTCTTTGATTGGCTGGTGGTTCTTGGCGCATCCTAGGGGCCTGCTGCCTTGTGACGTATCGGCCTGTGATTGGCCGACCACCATGCCTTTGTGGGATCCTGAGGGTCCCGAGGAGCTACCCTCCTCAGAGCAGGCTAGGGATGCACACGACTAACATCCTTTTTACAACTGTCCCCCATATCTCCAGCATTCTGATACTGTCTCTCTCACTCAACTTCCTTTCTTTCATTTCTCTAATCTTTAAACGTCACAGCACTCCCTTTGGGTTCTGTACACGATTTCATATCATCGTATTGTGTGCGTCGCTCTCATATATATTTCCATGTATTAGAATAGGCTATAAGGGTTCTTAGTCTATGGAGGTTTGATGACTCTGTGTGTGTCTCCCTCAGTGTCCTTAGTTTATGGAGGTTTGATGACTCGTTGTGTGTGTCTCCCTCATTATCAGTAGTGCTCTGCTGGGTTATTTAATGCTAGACTGGGATAAGGCTTCTGTTGTCGTTGTCACCGATGTGTGTATGGTTTGCTTATACCTACACGACTTCGACGGTTTCTGTGGTAGCCTAGGTTGTCCTTTTGGTTGTGTCTTTTGCGAGTGCAGCATCGTGTTGTAAGAGGGCATTTGCCTACTACCTTATAACCCAGTGCTGCCTCTTTGCTTGACTTTAGAGGGATCGCCAGGGTAGAACCAGATACTTGAGATCTGGATCTACCAACAGAGCATCCCCGTCATTAATGTAACTTTAATCATACCGCCTTAAGGACAACGCTAGGCTATGAGCCTGTCTTGCTCAGCCACAGTTTCCTAACCTTGATATCCCAGCTAGACTTTATTCGCCGAGCAGACACTAGTTAGGACATGAGCTCTTTTGATATGTATGCATTATTATTCACAGTATTTATTAGTCTAGGTTGTTGTTGAGTTGCACAACCATAGCAGACTGTTTCGTTGATGAGGAAGTACTTCTTTTAGTGTCGAGCATTACTGCCGTTGCGCATTTATAGTATTCTCGTGTCAGTTAATATTATATGTCCTATCTTTTAATGTATTCAGTCTACACGTGTGGTGTCCTGCCTCCTGCCTTTATATAATTTAAGATACGAGCATCTTATGAGCATCAGACTTTCTTCAGAAGTTTCCAGGTCTATGCTGTAGGACTATACTTCACTTTCTTTCAGATAGGAGTGAAGAGTTTATTGTTGTTTAGAGTAACTGTATTGAAGCATCTTTTTATTGTATTAAATCTTGCAGTGATTTAATTGATCTTTCCATAGCTTCCCTTTTTATGCATTTTAACGTAACTTGCATCTTGTTTGTTATCAGGCTATACCAGTGTGGGTTAGCCTGAAGTAGAGTACATTTATGCCCAGTTAAGGATACCCCATTATTGCAGATTAACTCTGGAGGGTATAGGTGTTTTTGTTCGCCGGCATATAAGTTCGAGGGTTTGGATCTAGCGTACCGTTGTTGCATAGTGCCCTATTACTAGTCCAATCATTAAGTGCCCTTGTTTTATTCGTACCCCGGTCGTAACAATAGTGTTAATGATAATAAAATACAAGACACACTGTCAAAAAGAATAGGTTTGAGAAGGTATGAAAAGGTATATTAAAGTGTCCATAATAATATAGCCTTTAAATAAATATAGGTCATTCATTATATATAGGCTAAACATGTTAAACACAAATCTATATAACTTAAAAAAAAAACTACTTCCGTAATCGAGCTAATATTTCTGCATTTAGGAACAGTGAGCCAGGGAATAGATGTGAACAATTACAGCCCATTACATTTGTTCTAGCCCTTAATGAGTTACATAATTATGATGAATAGACTGTAGTAACAGTAAGAAACTCATTTCGTCTTCGTGGTGCGATGTATAAGGTGTTGATTTTCGGTGTGAGCATCCTGGGTTCGAGTCCACGGACTGCCACATGTGTTTCTAAAATTTCATTAATCGATTTTAGGAGTATTGTTGGTTGTTGGAAGGAACATAATAATTAATATAAAGTTAGAAGGGTGAATTACTAACAAATGTGCACAATGATTGGATATGCCTTCCTCATACTCTTCATATTTTACAATGCAACTAAATGTATTTTGTAGGAACAAGCTCAAAGATTCCTCTATGAAAAATTGCCCATTTGAGTCCTGTAGGTGTCCAGGGGGAGTTTCCTTATGTCCTCTCTGACATACAAAACACGTAGAAAAGGTATCTTTAATTTCACACTGGATGATCATATTTTTCACATGCATATTTCACCCTCAATTTTCACATATTCTCCATTCTGTTTTTTTGTTCACGAAATTTTAAGAAACATGCACAGTGTTAAGTAGAAGACTTGAAGCTGATTCACAAGGTGAATGTTCCCGCAACTTCTGATCAGCAAATTAATCACCGCACAATTTGCACCTACTTTCCCCCAAAAAAGTAGAAAATATAATATATATATATTATATTAATAACAAAATATAAATTCAGTAAATGCAAATATATATTTATAAATAAATATGACGGACTTTTTTTTGTTTTTAATTCCTCCGTCCTAAGAGTGTGTGTAGTGAGTGGTGCACACATTACGCAGAAACCGTAGACCTGTCATCACCATAACCGGAGGCTGAGGATCTGTCATTAGTTGGGAGGACCACGTACCGCTGGCCTAGGGTCACACATTAAATAATCTTGGTAATTAACAGCTGACTCGGGATATGGTAGGGTTAAGGGGGGAGGGTCGGTTTTCTGGACCACTTTCTCCCTCATGTTTAGCCCCATTAGTTTTCAGATATAAAGATGTTTGCCCCATTAGTTATAGTCGATTTTAAGACCTTTCGCCCCATGTCGTCGTCAATATTTAGACCTTTCGTGCTATTTAGGTGTCGATTTTTTCCCTGGCGAACGATACTGAGCCTGTAATGTTGGAAGAACCGGCCTTCGGCCGGGAAATTTTTCTACCGACAAATTTACAAATTAATCTACATGGGGGATGTAATGGATGTTTTTTTTTAAATTTGATGGAGGTCTAGGGAGGAAACTAACAAAATAATGAATATATGCAAAAATAATGAATACATGCAAAAATCGCCCAAAAAGTGAACCGTCCTCCCTTAAACGCGTAAGGATTATGCCGCGTTAGATAGCTTTGTTCTGGCTATCGTTATACAATTGTATACAGCTTAAGAATGATCTATGGGATTTAACAGGGTAAAGACAATCTCAATTAATCCTCTGACTTCCATATACCCTTCCTAGCCTGAATAAAATACTCCATAACAGCCAGAACAACGAAAAGAAATGCGTCATCATAATTGGAAATGGTTTAACCATTGGGCATCGGGTACACAATTAATTAATTCAAATAGGACTTCAGAGGCTATCGACCCTATTGGATTATTAAGCCAGCACACTGTAAGTCAAGAATAATGTCAGGACTGGAGCCTCTCTGCGAAAACTCCAGTCCCTTGGGTACACAGGTATATCTGTAAAGATTAAGGTAAGCTCGTGGGTGTGAATAGAACGCTACTCTATTTAGATCTTGAAGCAGCATTCCTTTCAGTTTTACTGACTCTGGAACCTATGGTGAGTTCCAGTTTATGAGGCAAACCCTCGATAGGCCCCAGTCAATCAATCAAATACGTTTATGGAGCCTTTAAGTATACGATAAGTTGACACTGTTTGTATATATTGGACGTCCGGTTGAACCTTATCATAAAAGGTCTCTGAAAGGCACATTGCATTTAACCCGAATTCATTACTTTTATACAAACTGGTTGTTTGATAAGAATTATTGTTTCCTTTTATATAGCATTTACCTTAACAATATATAGTGTATACAAGCGTCCCTACACACAAACACTCACTACAAAAACTACTCAACACTACTAGTTATGTCTAAAATTAACCCTATCAGGACGATGACGCCTTTATTACCTTTTAGCTTAGGTAACATGAGACGAGTTTATGTAGTTTAATAAAGACCATGTTATTCAGGTGGTTTATTAATTAAGATAGTAGACTATATACCCCTCTGAAACCTAAAGGTAGATTATAACTTATAGAAAATTGTCTAATGACAACCAGAATATGATACACATTACGTCATCGTGCTGAAAAAGTTAACGATATATTTGCAACAAAGCTCGAAGTATATTATAGCCTATTGTGCAAATACTTCAACAGTTAATATTTTGAAGATTATGATGCATTTTTTACAGCTTAGTCTGGTTATCATTAAACGATTAAATAACATTTCGGAAGGATCTGTGTCAATTATAAGGCAAAGACTTATCTCTATTAACTCTCTGGCTGCCATATACCCTTCCTAATATGAATAAAATCGTCTAATAATAGCCAGAATACAGAAAAGAAATGCGTCATCGTATATTGTCTAAGGCGTAATATTTTAGACAAGAAGCTAATGCAAGAGTTCAAAATATGCTTTGAACATTCCAATCATTAATCCCTTCAGAATACGATGACGCGATTCTTCTTAATATGCTGGATATTATTTGACGATTTTCTGAAGTTTATTATTCAAGAGTTTGATAGTTTTGGCAATTTTTGAGCAAGTTATATTGTTATGTCCATACTGTCCCTTAGACTAACAAAAACACCTTCCCAGACTTCCTTCAAACTAAATAGATGCCCACGCAGAACCCTACACGCTAATTTTGTGCGATACATTTTGCGATAGAGAAATGTTCCGGCCATGGGCCACGTTAAAGGCCGAGTTACAGGCTCGCTATAGTTTGACCAAAAATAATAATAATAACTCCAGAAGGGGGTTAAGCATCTTATTATTGCCAAACTAGTGAGGTGAAACATCAAATAATGTCCAACAAATGGAGCGAAACTGAAATATATAGTCCAAAAAGCCCCCACTCGCTTCAAATATGGCCAATAGCAACCCCCTGAAAGTGCCAGTTATAGTCGTTAGTGGTAATTGGGACCCCACCGCTGTTGACGTAATTCTGACGGATAGCAACAACATATCGTGGCATTAGCGTCTAGTAGGCCGTAGGGCAAGCTCTAAGGCATTTAATGTAAAGAGTCTGGTTCCTGACTACTTATTGACTCCTGGTACACGAAGTACAAACTTGCATTCTCGGTCAGACAAGGACAATCGGGTTTGCCATTGTTATATTTGACTTTCTATTGCAAGTCATTTATAATTACAAGGTTGGAGTAGAAAGATGGGTTATGTATTCAATTGTATACAATTGTTGTGTGATATTTATTAGGAGATAGTTTCTAATTTTACCAGGAATTGCTGAATATGTTAAAAGCCGAACTAATGATCAGCTTGCAAAACAACACGAGACAGCTACTGGATTTGTGAATGACAAATCAGTTATTTTTGTGCTCTAAGTCAATCAGTAATCTTCCATTCTTTCACTGGCAAGGTCTGAAAGCATTGATGCTGTGACATACGCAATATTGATTGATCATTTCAGCTGGTAAATAGTGATTTACCCTGGCTCCGGACACAAATCAACTCGTTCTTTGGTCTTTTCGCTATCATAAAACGATTGATTCTTGAAATAACTTTAATAAGCAAGCCATAACCAACCATATCATAGCCTACGCTGTTTATAATTGGGATAGGCCTATGCTTATCCTCTTATTCCGACAGTAATAGTAAGAAATCATGAACGAATGTCATTTCCCTGAGTACCGTTTTTAGTTTATATTCCACTCGCGTCATTCATATGGAAATTAAAGAACCTAATCAATCTAGTACAAAGGAAATCAAGCAACAACAGGTCTAATGACCCTTCTAGGCTGCTTGTCCTCCAAAACACTGAGGATCAAGTGTCCAAACAGTGGTTTAGAGTGGGTAAGGGAACATTGGAAAGGGAACTACTGCCCTGGAACTAATGTCCGTGGCAGGACTAGGAAGTTAGTAGGGGACATATGGGTTAGTAACTGAGGGGAGGATAAAATAAAGTTATTCATTTACAAACGCAGTCAGTCGCGGGTTTGATGCGAGATATTTGTCTAGGCGGAGTTTAAATGAATCAACGGTGCTGCAGTGTATAACGTCTCGGGGAAGCCCATTCCACAAGTTGACAACTCGATTGAAGAAGAAATTCTTAGATTCGTGTGAGTTAAAAGATTTACCAATAATTTTGCAACCGTTTCCCCGCGTGTAATTAGATTGGTTGATAGTGAAGTACTTACTACAGTTCATATTGTCGATGCCTTTGATGATTTTGAACACTTGAATTAAGTCACCTCTTAATCTGCGCTGGGCTAAAGGAAATAGATTTAATTCTCTAAGACGCTCTTCGTATGGTTTGTTCTTTAGGCTAGGTATCATTTTGGTAACTCTACGTTGAACTCATTCTAGCTTGTTTATGTCTTTTTGGTAATAAGGGCACCAGCATTGAACGCAGTATTCCAGAAGAGGGCGGACTAAGGAATTGTAAAGGGTTAGGATAACGTCTTTGGATTTATGCTCAAATGATCTGCCTATAAAGCCAATTATTTTGTTTGCCTTCTTAACAACTTCTGAACATTGTTGACTCGGTTTTAGGTTACTCGATATGTTACTCCCAGATCGGTTTCTCTGTTTACATTCTTAAGCTGAGTGCCATTCATCGAATAGTTTGCTTTCTCATTTAGGTATCCGATATGTAGTACTTTACATTTATCCGGATTGAAACTCATTTGCCAAATTTGGGCCCAATGTGACAATTTATCTAGATTGTGTTGCATATCGTCAACTTGATCTTTTGAGAGTACGCTATTTGCAATTTTTGTATCGTCAGCAAATTTTGAGATTGTACAGGTGAGACTCTCATCTATGTCGTTGATGTAAATTAGAAAGAGAATTGGTCCTAGTACCGATCCCTGGGTACCCCGCTACTTACATTGGTCCATTTAGATGCCTTACCGTTTATGACTACTCTTTGCTTTCTGTCGCTGAGCCAATTTTCTATCCATTTCAACACACCGTCTTGTATTCCATGCGCTTTTAGTTTTAGCAGTAAACGTTTGTGGGGAACTTTGTCAAAGGTCTTTTGAAAATCAAGGTATATAATATCTACAGCTTTACTCTCACCGTAGAGGTTGAGGATATCGTGGAAGAAGTCTAAGAGGTTTGTTAAACAGGAACGTTTTTTACGAAAGCCGTGTTGAGTATCTTTAAGTATGATATTTTCCTCTAAGTGATTTACGAGTCTGTCTCTTATGACCGTTTCTAGCATTTTACATACAACTGAGGTTAAGCTAATTGGACGATAGTTACTGGGTAGGGATTTGCTGCCTTTTTTGAATATCAGTGTTACGTTGGCTATCTTCCACTGATCAGGCATAGTTCCAGACTGCAAGGATTTATTGAATAGAAATGTCAGTGGTTTGGAGAGCTCATCCTTAGCTTTCTTTAGAACTCTAGGCGAGATTGTATCAGGTCCAGGCGTTTTATTTACCTTGAGTTTATCTAAACAATTCAATACTTCTCTCTCTGTAACGGTGATATTGCTTAGAACATCTGAATTATCAATCTGAATCGGCGATGGTGTAGGGATATCACTGAGGTCTTCTGTTGTAAAAACTGATGCAAAGAAGGTATTGAGGGCATTACTCATTTGTACTTCGTCTTTGGTGTATTCTCCATTTTCATCGACTAACGTCCAACAGTTGAAATAACTACTTTTTTCTTTCTGATATAACTATAGAATTCTTTCGGGTTTGTTTTACTTTGATTCGCAATATGTAACTCTAGGGTCTTTTTACTTTGCTTAATTAACTTTTTGGCTTTGCGTCGTAGCTCTACAAATTTCACCCGTTCTTCGTCATTTTGTGAAGATTTTAATCTATCATTAGCAAATTTTTTAGCAAGCAGGTAGTTTGAAATATCTTTATTCCACCATTTGGGCTTATTATTATGGCCTGGACGCCGTATTTTCGATGGTATGCAGTCTTGCACTGCTTTTAGGTAAGTAGTTTCGAATAACTTCCAAGATGTATTTATGTCGTTATTGTTAATTAAAAAGCTCCAGTCAGTTTCTTTAAACATAGCTCTAAGTTTATGAAAGTTTGCTTTCTTGAAATTAGGGACTTTTTCGATGCTACTATTTGGTTCGTTTCTAGTAAAGTTTAAAGTGAAAGTTATCGTACGATGGTCGCTGTTACTGAATTCATCACCAACATTCAAATTCTCTATTAATTCTTCTTTTGTTGCAAGTACAATGTCAAGAACGTTATTACCACGGGTCGGTGTTCGAACAAATTGATAAAGCGAACTCTCTTGCAAGTTCGTATACAAGTCATGTCCGGAGTGTGAAGTAAGAGTATCGCCCCACTTGGTCACAGGTATATTAAAGTCGCCAAAAAATACGGTATCTTGTGAGTTACTTACATCTGCAATTTGTTCATAAATTTCTCGGTCAGTTTTCACTGATTGAGCTGGAGGTCTGTATATTAATGCAAGTATTATTTTTGTACCTTTATTATCACAAAAGATGTGTTGACGTTCACAATTTGAGGTTTTGACAAGAGGGTCGGGTTAAGACTTTCTTTGATATAAAATATAACGCCACCTCCATTTTTATTTATTCGGCTTTTCTCAAACATTACATAACCGGGAAGTGAATACTCTGCTAAAAAGTCTCTATCTACTGTATTGAGCCAAGATTCTGTTATACCAATCACATCATAATTTTCAGTAAACACTAGTTCCTCTAAATCTGAAAATTTATTGCGTATGCTACGAGCGTTTGCATAGAAAACCTTTAAAGTTGCGGTTTTAGAACTCACAGAACGTTCTTTAATCAAATTTTTGGTTCTGGTCGGATCTACATTTACATTCATGGCTGACATCGGTCCTCGGTCGTTATCCCTGGCGGTTTTGAATTTGGGTCGTGTTGGTGGAGCTTTATCCAAATTCGCAGTTCTTGACAGATTAGCATTAAATTCCTTCGCAGGTTGCCGCCCTCGCTGTCTTCGGTCCTCCTTCCTGGTTGTCCTGTGCTGAGTCGATTTCTTCTCCGAAAATCCTTCACCGCATCGTTGAGAAGACGCCCAAAACGTGCTGCTCCCACCTGGTTCAGATGAACTCCATCGTCCGAAAACAAATAGTCATCGTAGTAGAAATTGTCCCAGGTGTCGACGAATCCCACGTTTTCCTTCCTGCAGAGGTTTGCTAGACAACGATTTGTGCTGGTGGATATGTTGTAAAATCGGCTCTCTACACCAAGCCGGGGGACGATTCCTGAGACGATGATCCTTGATGACTTCTCCTTAAACGACTTGATCAGCTGCTGGTACTTTAAAAGAAAATCTTCCGACCGGGTTCGCTGTACATCGTTGGATCCAACGTGGATGACGTACATTGTATTAGCAGGGGCCAGCTTATATACTTCGTCAACTGCAGCAACTACGTCGTCCACACCACCACCAGGGATACAAAAACGCTTCCTGGTCTTAGGTGCTCTGGCGCAAAACTCTGTGAGCTGACCACGTATCATCGAGTCTCCCACGAGCCGGACTTCTTCTATTTCCGCTTCATCATCTGAGTCTGCGAGTATCTGGAAGCGGTTTTGACACTCGGTAATCGGTATGGGTTTCCTGGTCTTGGGGCAAACGTTGTTCCTCACGACACGGAAGTTGTCTTGAGGGGGAAGAGAGTTACTATTTGTTTCTTGAGTATCGGAACCATCAGATGAAATGGCTACTGCAGGCGTTGAATTGTTGGCAGTTGACGTTGGGGCGTTGGTGGCTGCTGGAGTTGCGATGACAATTGAAGTTTGTGGTACTCCAACGTTGAGTGTTACAAACTCTTGGAGTGATTCCAGCTTCATGGTGAGGACGTTGATCTTGTTGTAGGCTTCATCTAATTTCACTGTCAACTTCTCTCGTTGCTGGCAGAGACGGCAGACTTGAAGATCGACAGTAACAAACATGGACTCACCAAACCTACCGGCGCAGTTCGTACAAGTGCGAGGCATGGTAACAGTCAGTTTCTTCAGATCACTTCACTCACTTTAAAACACTTAACTCAGAATATGTAACTAAATATACAATTCACCAAATAGAGATTATATAAAAATAAAGTGTGGCTGCACACAAGGGGTTAATATACTGTATCAACAGATGGCCCTGGTGTCTGGGCCAGTAGCAGTAACCTACTCTTTTTAGATAAAACAAAAAAAAGTGTATCAGTCAAAGGTTACTACAAGATCGTGCAAGCAACAACTAAAATTACAGATATATATAGCTACAGTAGGATACTAAATACAATATCTACTAGAGGGCTGGCTATAGGCTAGGCTAGGTTTGGATTAGGTTAAAAGCTTGGCAGGTTGGGTTAGGCTAGGTTAGTTTGTACAAATACCACCCTTAGCTTAAAGTAAAATCACTCTGAGGAGAAAAAGTCAAGAATATAATTATCTAGGGGGAAAAGATAAATGAATGCACTTAAATTTACTACAAAATTGGCTGGAATTTAATATGTAGTAGTTTGGGATAAGGTAGGATAGGTGTCCTCTCTGATGATGTATGGATCAATTTTATTTGTATTCGTTGCCTTTGTCTAGTGGAAGAATAAAATATATATTAACCGAAAAACAGGATGAAATAATAAAGTATATTGAGTATGTTGTTTTTAATTGTCCTTTATATGTATATACAGCTAAGACCAATATGGTTAGCATACGTGATTGCATGGACTGGGATTTATGTAATACTTAAATAGCAATTAATGCATCTATTTAATATATTTTAGATGGTGACATGATGAAAACAATGGTTTTATGTTATTTTACACTGACAAAAATATACTTTGAAAAGTAGACAATCTCTTTCGAGATTGAGAAGAGGGAGGAGGAGGAGGAAAGATGTCTTTTACACTGTATATACAGGGTGTTCCAGAAATATGTGCCGAAAATCAGGGGATGTATTCCTGACACATAATTGAATGTAAATTACGAAATGACCATATTGGCAATTCTCAATAGTTTTCGAGTTACAGCACCTCCGAGGTCTGCCAGGAATGTGTTTAAATCCAGGGATTGTACAAAATGTCTGAGACAGATGCTAAATTACTTAACGACCGTAAAGTAATACAGCACTTACAGTATTACTGTATTACACTGTATTACAGCAATACGGAGAAGGATGTGGTTTCTGCATGATGGTGCTCCGGCCCATTATTGCCATATTGCAAGGGATTACTTAAATGATGTGTTCCCTGGACGATGGATTGGGCGAGGCGTCCAGTGTCATGGCCACCCCGGTCTCCTGACATCACTCCCCTGGACTTCTACCTGTGGGGACACATTAAAGGCGAGGTGTACGCTACAGACGTCCCAAACCGTGAGGAATTGTGGCGCCGTGTGGAGGACAGCGTGGCACGTGTACGAAACAATCCTGGGGTCTTCGACCGTGTGCGTCAGTCACTTCTGCGACGCGCTGCAGCGTCCATCGAACAAGGAGAATTTTGAACATTTACTGTAAATGTTATTGTCATACTGGAAATACTGTTTTACTTTGTTAATACATCACGTTGTCCTTGCTAAATGTTTCATTTACAAGCAATTCCCGGAGTAAAACACATTCAAGCAGACCTGTTAGGTGCTGTAACTCGACAACTATTGATATTTGCTTATATGGCCATTTAGTGATTTACATTCAATTATGTGTCAGGAATACATCCCCTGATTTTCGGCACATATTTCTGGAACACCCTGTATACAGGTATTAGTTCGTTCATGTCAGAGAACATTACTTTTGGTTACATAGATGTTGTAACAGGATACATTAGAGGCTACATAATGTAGGTCTTGCCATTACGTCAAATGTGTGATTACTATACAGTATTGTGGAGTGCAGTAAAGTGGATGAATGAAAGAGAAGTGCGATCCCGTAGATTTTGTTCACTATTAGTTCTGGATAGCAACAACAGATGGCGCTATTTTGTGATGGCATTTGGCAACCTTTCGTACAGTAGATAGGAGGTTTCCCATCTCCTGGTAAGTATATAATCTCTGATCGATAGTAGCCTACGTGTTAGTCTTTATTAATAAAACAAAAATACTGGGAAGTTGGCAACACTGAAAGCTGATATGTTTCGTAAGACTAATAAATTTAATCCGTTAATTAAATACTCAAAATTATAATATATGGTTACGAATACACCAAACTAGTTAGAACGTAATAAATAATGCATACATAACTCCACAGATACATTATATAATGTTTATTGAGGATGAAATACACGGAATCCGTGGAAATACTGGGGAAACCCCACACTTTTCTAGCCAGCCCAGCTGATCGCACTCGTGTTTACGTGTGTGTGGGTGAGTGACATCGCGGCCTGATATTCTTGATATTGGCCTTCAGTTTGCTATTACTGGCCGGTATCGATGTTGAAGTTGGGATTAGAGAGACCTTGCGGCTTCGGTACATCGCGGTGAGTATCCATTGTCGTCATTTAACGTGCTAGACATCGGTAGAAGTGAGTTAAAGGTATATTTTCACCGGTGGTTTGAACATGGCTGTCGGGTTATTATTTAATCAGTCATTTAGTCAAGAGTAAATTTACTTGTATCTAATTTTCTCGTGTTTAACAGGATGATTCTTGCTTTGTTTGGATATATTGGGTAATTATCACTATGGCATCCGAGTGTACCAAGAAGTGGGTACCGGTACCGGTATCTTTTATAATTATCTTTGATTTGGTTACATTATATATAGTTTCCTCCATCAGCAAAGTTGGAGGTTATAATTTGCGCTAGTGTCCTTGAATATTATCTATATTTTTACCTCCGTTTGTCTATTTTTTCATAACCAAAATATCTCAAAGTTATGAACCGATTTGCGCTAACTTTGGTAGGCAGATATAATATCCACCAAATAAGAAGTCATTCTATTTAGGAGGCAAACGGTGGAGCGCATACCGTTACCTCCGCCAACGTAGGCGGAGGTATGCGCTCTGCTCTCCCGAGTGACTCTCTAATTTCATGTGTTCTAATTATATAGTTTTATTTTAGTTGCTTAGGTTTGGTTTTATTTTGGTACGATTTTAGTTACTGGACACCTATTTGACAGGTACCACCAAGGATTTAATACATATTTTTTTTTCGGTTTCCACGCTTCCAATACCAAGCTACACCTTTTTCTGGCCAGGTAATAGTATTGAAAACGATATAATAACTTTTTAAATGTGGTTTTCGATGAGAAAATAACGGGGGGGGGGGGTTTGTGCCGAAAATCGGCGGGAGTCCGTCGTCGCTTCGGATCGTCCCGGTTTGTTTACCCAGGACGCTCGAGATTACGGCCAGCTGTTTTACTTGCCCCCTGCTGGCCACATAGATGACGATTATATTCACGGGGGGGGGGGGGGGGGGGGGGGGGGCAGAGCCCCCCCTCAACCCTGTCCTGTATCCCACGGCCTATAATGCAGGTCTTTATCAAAATATGGACCCAACAACTGGTTATTTGCTTAGCCATTTTAAGTCGACCGCCAAGGCGCCGGGAAGTCACTCCAAGCGTAAAGTAAACAAAGCGACGCTACTTCCACGAACGCAACAGAGTTGTCTTTACATTTCGTCTCATATTATCATTATTAAAGTGTCTCCATTGCTTTTTTAGTGTTCCGTACACCAGAAAAGGGTGTAGCTTGGTGTTGGATGCGTGGAAACCGAAAACAAATATGTATTAAATCGTTGGCGGTACCTGTCAAATAGGTGTCCAGTACAAAAATCATACCTTTATTTTAATTGGTTAAGCTATTTAGTTAGGTAGCCTTGGTAAGATAGGTTAGGGTAGCTTTGTTTGGTTAACCCTCTCCGACATATGACGCGATTTTGAGCCTGGGGATACTTTAAAGCCTTTGTTACCATCAGGGGTATTTAGAAACCTTTAGTTTAGTTACTTCAAGCTCTGCAGTTGTCATTGAGTTAGCTGTGGGCAGAAAACTAATTTTGGAGAGATAATTATAAGAGTGAGAGAACTCTATTTCTTATTGCTAATCTGGCAACCTCTGCGTCATAAATGCGTGAAAGGGTTAATATTGACCTAGGTTAGTTTTGGTTGTAAAATGTGGTAAAGATTCGTTAAGTACGATTGGTTATGTTTTTTGTATTTGTGTATTATATAGTACAGAGATTGTGCTTCCATACTCAACAATGCGAGTTACTTATCAAATCTATAAATGAACCATTACACAATTGGAAAGTCCTACTTTAAGAAACTAAGTATTACATTGCCATCACCCTATGATGTTCTTGTAAAATTAATGCCAGAAATTGCTGGACACATTTATTCCCAGGGTATTTTTCATCATTCTCAAATATATCTAACCAATTGTTCTGATCGTACTATCCAATTCTGAATATTGTTCATATTATTCGACTTCATATTGGATGGGGCTCGCACTTATAGATCTATGTAAAGGAACGTTTTGCTTGGGATATGAGCACGGTAACATATATTATAAGACGGTACTGTATATGAAACTTGATGCCAACAGAAGGAATGTAAATCATTAAGACAATATTTTGATAATGGTACATGCATTTGTTTATCATAAATTTAACACAGAATAATTAAAAAAACATGAAGTGCTATAATGAACTGAGAAAGGGGAGACCAATGATATAATGAGAGGAATTGAGATTAGGCAAGCGAACACCTAAAATGTCCGTCTTCATTTTTCTGAGGCGTCATTTCTCATCATCTGGATCTCGTCTGTCTCACTCATCTACAATAATGGTAATTTTCCTATTCCTCATTCATTTGCAATTGCTGAAGCTCTCTCAACTTTTCATTAACTGATGTTTAGATAGTGCTCGTCAATTAATTAACTCATTCAGTACCGGTAACGTACTTTTAACTTTATGCTAGCTACGATTAGACGATTATATTCAGTCTAAAAGGGGCCTCCAGCAACTAGCAGGTTTCGAACTATCTCACTTAACCTCTTTTACTACCACAGATAAGTTGCACAATATCGTCTAAATGTAGGTAGCTAGACTAATATTAAAAAGACGGGTATATTCCTGCATAACGGCATGCATTATATCTCAAGAACTGGGCAGTGTTATAGCATATTTGTTGTTTGTACATATATGTATTATGTTGCTTCGTAGTATATTATAAATGGAAAATATACTTGGTAAATTAATAATTAGAGGGCATCTGTGGACTCACTTTTACAATTTCCCAGCTCAGCTGGTGGACGACGAGTGGAGGTGAGTCGAGTTGTATACTGATATTCTATTGGTCAATAAAACTGGGGGGACGTCACGAGCGATGATGGCACATGAATGGTTGTTGTGGGAGTACGTCACTGTCTAGACGCTGACGTCACAAATTCTCGCGAATTTAACGGGTGTAGAAATACACGTTAGTCCATATAATGACCTCTTTTGTTTCTCAATCCCTCTACGACGTCACATTGATTCATTTATTATCCTTGGTGTTTATAATCTCTCGGAGTCGGGCCAGTCGGCCATATTTGAAATGGTGGAACTGTTGTTCAATGAATAGTGAAGTGTTTTTGCTTTATGAAAACACCTACAACATCTTCTATTAAACGGGATTACGAACGGAGCTTCCAGCGGCATTGTGTTAATTTGACTGCAGACCATTATTCTCTAGTACACCAAGGGTAAGGGTTTTATACCGTCGTTATTTGGGTCCAAGCCTAGGCTACGTTTACCACGGAATCTTTAATGTATAACCTCAATACAGACTTCTTCACTCCTCCTACCACGTCAATAATAACCCATATAGGTGCAGAGGGCATGAATTATATCAAAGAAAAAGTGATGTTGAAACATTATCTGCAATTTAGCCATGTTGTTAACTCTTAGCCCACTTAACCCCTTCAGACTCATATGACGCAGAGGTTGCCAGATTAGCAAAGAAATAGAGTTCTCTCACTCTTACAATTACCTCTTTTGGCCACCGTCAATCTTTTATTAATTAAATATCAAACCAGCGGGGGTGTGAGGGCGGCAGCCCCCACCTAATATACTAGATTAGGTTAGGTAAGGTTGTTAGGTTACGCTAATATTACCCCTTATTTTCGTCTTTTACCCCTCAATTTCCCTGTACTTCATAGCCCTCCCCACTATCGGGGGCCGTATCTTAAGATTGTTGGATAATGGGAAAAACGTTTTTCCGGAGATTCTAATTAATGACAACCACTGTATAATGATGAAAACTAGCTAAAAAAAAAAAAAAAAAAAAAAAAAAATCACGAAATAAAAGTTGCACAGTTTCCTTGCTATTTTCCCTAATTTACATGAACAAATTTTGGTTTAATGTTATTTTAATACCATGAATTTTGTTGATATATTTGAAGATAAATAATGAATCTATATGCTCTAAACATCATAAGATTTTTTTGTTTAACCCTCGTCAAAACATAATAAAAAAGTATGGTACTAAAATGTCTTTTTCGTAAAAAGGTTGTCAATACGGTACTTTCAGTCATCGATAGCTCTAAACATCATATGAAAATGTGTTAAACCCTCGGAAAAACCTAATATAAAAGTAGGCCTATGGTACTAAAATTTAATTTTCGTAACAAGGTTGTCAATACGGTACTTTCCCGTTATCAATGTACAATCAAGCTGAAGATTGCAGAGACTTCATCGACTTTGTTTTCACCTTCGTATAATTGACAGCCAATTTATTTATTTTTTGTATTAAGGGATTAGTACTCAACCAGCGGGGGTGTGGGGGCAGCAGCCCCCACCCATAATACTAGGTTAGGTAAGGTTGTTAGGTTAGGCTAATGTCTTTTCAAATCACTATAATAATAATAATAATAATAAACGGTTTATTAAAGAATGGCAGCCTCATGAGCTGAAAATACACATTTTACAATTTAGTGGATGAACATGAGATGTACAGATATGAGGATGGTAAGCTTAGTTTACAAACAAAATTAATAAATACAATAATGATGCATGTGCAGAATACAAATTATCATAAAAAAAAACCATGAGAGTAAGTGATATACAGTACATATACACATTTATTTACTTACTCATATACAGAACATACGTATATACACGTACGTGCGCACATATATAGGAACATAAGAACATGCAGTAAGTGTGCACATGTCCGTATACACAAACGCTCACGTATGCACACAAACATACATACATACAGAAACTGTTTTGGTAAGTCAGGTAAAGAGGGTGCGGGTACTACAATGGGAGGTTAATCCTCGGTAGTGTAGGTGTGTGTGTGTGTGTGTGTGTGTGTGTGTGTGTGTGTGTGTGACAGAAGGCGAAATATGGAAGAGCTGGGCGTTCTATTGTTAAGGGTGGAAATACATGGATGAAGATACGCGAACACTTAATAATAGATAATGCTTATGCATAGATTTATAATCAGAAGTTGCGCTAGTGAGCAATATGTTCTCGCTCATATGTACGTATATTTACATACATATGTGCATATGACCATATAAATATAAATACACGTACAGTACATATATATTATATACCTTATATTCTCAACCGGGCTCGAACCATTGACAGCACGTACACACAGACATACATATACATAAATATATGCACATTACATGCATATATGCTCTTCTCTTATCCTACCTGATACTCTCAGCCGGGCTCGAACCACAAACAGTATACACTATACACGTATATATACATAAATAACGCATACATACATACACATATACGCACACATACATACACATATACTGCACATACATAGATACATATATACACATATACATAAACAAACTCAAGCAAATACATACATAATTATATTCTAATACACACACGCACACACACTTATGCATATATTATTAAAGGTGGGCGCGTATATATGGTGTGACAGACCGTTATTACACATTATTAATAATATTAACAATGGTTGGGATAGGACTATTTTTATATCTGTCAGTTCTTGCTCTTATTGGTTGGAGTGTGTTGAAATGACGAGCTGCACGTGTAGGTCTAGGGGCGTCTGGTGGAAGTAAGTTTCTGTGTCGTGGGTGAACAAGCAGCTTAGATGCAAACTGTTTGAGTGTGTTGTAGTGGTGGGTTGAAAGTGCAGGTATGCTAAGGGTGGTGAGAGCTTCCTCGTACCCTGGATATGTGCCACCCAGGATGATCCTGCATGCCCTCCTCTGAACTCTCTCCAGTTGACGTTGTTGTGTTAGGGTTAGAGAGGAGGACCAGGCGGGAGAGGCGTAGGTGAGCTTAGGGAGTATAAAGGTGTTATATATACTCTTCAGCTCATTCTCCGGCGCCCCCAGGGATCTCAACCGCCTTAGCATAAATAACTTGTAAGTGGCGGTCCTGACTGTGGTAGTTACATGTTTCTTCCAGTTCAGTTTGTTGTCCACAGTGATTCCGAGGAGTTTGGTGGACTCAACAAGCTGAAGGGGATGAGGACCAATTGTGACAGTGGGTGGAGGAAGGGGAGCGAGCGTGTCTAAACATCGATCGATAGGCCTAATGGGGAAAATATGTTTTCCCGAGATTTCTAATTAATTACAAACACTATATATTGATGCAAATGACCAATTTTGTTTATAAAAACACTCTGAAAATTCGTGGTATTAAAATAACATGTTTCCCAAATTTTATTATAGAAACCTTATAAATCATAGGCATATAAATAACATCCACAAAAACAAAATCCTTGAAAATAGCTGTGGTCCGTCTCCTTAATATTGACCGAAAAAACGCCCATTCTAATCAATCTCAGAGCTCTTTCGGACATCCTCACTGTTTACAAACGCCTTCTTTATGCAGTATAATCAATATTTACCCCCTGCTGGCAACATAGATAACGTTTTCAATAATTCATGGGCGGGGGGGCAAAGCCCCCCCTCAACCCATCGTGTATCCAACATTGGCATTATAACTAAGACCATGAATACACTTATATCTCAAAATCTGGAGGAAAAAACATGAAAAATAAGGGTGCGAGCCTATTCCCTATAATTAGCAATATATCAGTTCATCTTGGGACGATACCGCTCTCGCAGATTAACCTTACTGTTCACGAGCCAAATACGGGGGGGGGGGGGGTGAATGCTAATTAGTATTGATAAATAGAAACACTGAATATCAAGACGCAAATTACACAGTGCACTAATGACATTATAATACACGTGTGAAACAGGTACACCGCTGATGTAAAATTAACCGGGTGTAAGATTAAGCGGGTGTTAAAATAAGCGGGTGTAATGAAGACATGTTGGGCGAGGGCTGGAATGACGACATCGCTGAGGCCCGCCTTGGCTGATGACGTCACGATAGTCAACAACCAATCACAAGCAAGGATACACAACGTCTTGGCTTGGTTAATCAAGATGGCTATATTCTAGTTAATCGCCGTGTTTCAACCCCTCTCTTTCCCTGATATATTTCATACCCTCCCCAGCTATTGGGGTTTAGTATTGTTGAGGTAAGTGAAGAAAATAACTAAGAGATATGAGGATATAAATAAGGATCCTTAGTTAATGGACACACAAAATACGGTGACTACCGCTACATAGGATCTTACCAAAAGACGTTCCCAGTACAGTAGGGGTTAATATTTCCGGGAAGATTCTCCTATGTGAACATTCCCTGCTTGTTTCTGTTATCATTGCATATTATATAATCTATTGTGGTAACATGCAGATCACAAACTCAGGCGTTCCCGTAGGTCTATATAAATATATTTCATTACCATTACTGAACATATCAATAGCGCTATAACATAATAGTTTTTTGCATGTTAATCATAATTTTTGTATGTGCTCACTTTGTATGTGTTTGACCTCACATTCATATTCATAATAAATAAGAAAACAAAAAACGTACAATATGCCAAGTCAGAATCGAACTCAAATTAAAACAAATGAGGACAGTGCTTTGTTGTATCTAAAAGGCTTCAAAAGTTTGGTTTATGAGTTTAAAGAATCACCAGTAGATGTATACCGGTACCTGTTATAGTTTATGACCTTACAGACTCAAACCAAGGCGCTTTCGTAGTCCTATCAAACTGCTATTCTCCCCCATAACCAGACACACCAATATACAGTCACATACAAAAATATCATTATTTTGTTTGAACTTGCTCTGAGTTTTATGTTTAATATAATACATACATCTTAAAAAATGGTGGCGCTCCTCTAGGCCTATAAACATAATATTCCCTCCCTGTCCCAGATACGTCAACATCATCTTAGTATTATAAGAATGTTCTTACTAATGGTTTGTTATTTCAATTCGTTATACTCACTCTGTATTAAACTTTTTAATCAAAAGTTAGCCTACATATTCCAAGTTCAGGATCTCTCGTGTCTGATTTGTCTGTTTTTTTAATATTTTTGCTCTCTTACACACATATAATTCAATGGGTAATGTTCAGATTCAAATTCCAAACGAACATATAAATACCACCGAAATATTTAAAATATTTGTCAATTAATCATGTGTGCAATGGTTTAATACCCACGCTCTCTCTACAGTATATACAGTATTCAAACCTATAAGTACCGTAAGGTACAGATCCCAAACCAAGGTAATCCCATAAGCCTATACAAATGTTATTATACACTATAATTGGATGCTTCAATAACACCCCCCCCCCCCCCCCCCTTGTACATTACACATACCAGCTGTGTTTTATATGATTAGTCCAAAGGGTAACACACGGTAGTTTATACATCCCAGACATGCGCTCCTTTAAGCCTATAACAATACTCTCCACTACCCCCATGACCATCAATACTACCGTAGTAATAGTCTTGGGTCACGATCACCGGTGGACCTGAACATTGGTAATTGGTCTGGTGGTGGTGCTCCTAAACTGGCGGTGGAAGGCAGAACTAATTATTTATTGCTGCGATAATTAGGTTGTGATTACCTGGCCTGGCGTTAAAGTTCTCCGGGGGATATAATGTTTTCGCAGATACTTTGTTCCAGTTGTTCTGAGTCATTTTCCCAACTCCTAACCTCACTTGACCAATTCCTAATGTAACTCAATTGGAACCTAATTTTACTTCAGGCTAGCTTAACCTAACTGAAACCAACCTAACTTACCCAATTCAAGCCTAATATCATGATTCCGTAAACCCTATTACATCCTATCAAGCCTAACCCTCCATAGCCTAACCTGGCCAAACTTTACCTAACTCTGCCCTACTCTGTTGAGCCATATCCTTACCCAAGCTAAGCTAAACAAGTAACCATAACATTAACCACGCTTGTCCCACCTAGCCTAACCAACCTTATGTAAGATGCTCAGCTTGATAAATCCTAGAATAAATTTCCCTAACATAAACCGAATTTTACCCAAACATAGCCTAATCTACCCTACTCTGTTTTACCCTAACCTAAGCTATTCTATCGTATCTCAAGTAAGCATTAAGCCGGTATCACACGAGCGCTTTTTCCCTCAAAATTTATCCTTAACACTGATCTGGCAGCTTATGAGGTCAACATTTAATATATTTCTGCTACCTAAGTTCATCTTTCATCAGTCTAGTTTCCGATACCAGTGCAAAATAATCCAGAAATGTCGCCAGAAAAATGTTGATCATCGGATGTTGACTATAAAACCTCTCGTGTGATACCGGCTTTTAGAGTGCCAAGCAACTCGAGTATGAACGAAAAGACTTGTAGGTGAACGGATTTGTGTAGGAAATCTCGGGTTCACCTTTTTTCGTTCGTGGGGCTTACCTGAAGACTGCTGCTGCTGTTGCTGCTACCGGTACAGTCATGATCGAAAGTTGGGTCCTTGTACACTCGGATACCATAGTCTCTAGCCCACTGCTCTCTGGCAAGAGGTGAGGCCAGGACTCTTACTGGACGGCGGCCCACAGTGATGGTTAGGGGTGGGGTTGGGGGGAGAGGGCAACGCACACACGAACATACTGTGAAACATTTGTGTTAAGCAATCCAGGAAGCTATCTTTGTTGATTACTTTCTTGTAGTTATTTGATATTTGTTTGCATCATTTCGCATTATTTAAAATCCTTTATTCCATACTATTGAGAACAAACATATGCAATATTTTCTAGCATGAGTAAGTATAACTACCGGTCTGAACCATTAGTTATTAGGTAGTGCAGTTCCTATTATTAGCAAAATTGAAGTTCAGGGAAGGCTTTAAAATAGATCAGTATAGATATGGCAGACTGGAACACACACACTCACAGAGAGAGAGAGAGAGAGAGAGAGAGAAGGATAGTGTGTGAGTGTGTGTGGGAGGGGGTGGGGGGGAAACAGACTGGGAGGCAGAGAAACAGGGAGAGGGTGAAATGTGGTTGTGGTGGTGAGAGGCAAAGAGGGAGTAAGAGTGAGATAGAGTGAAAGGGAGGTGTTGGAAAGGAAATATGGAATAGGAATACGATAGAACTTCATTAGAAACATTTGTGGGTGTGTGTGTGTGGGTGTGAATACTAATCATAGGCATATAATTTTATGTCATTGGTAACTTTCTTAATTATATCTTTCATATAGGGTAATTAGTATATCAATTAAAGATTTTCATTATCCTTACTGTTAGAGAAGTTTCATTCCTACGCAGGTAAAGCAATACCAATGAATACAACTTCAGTCTGAAGCATGTTGTGGGATTCGTAGGGTTCACTTTAAACCTACAGTATGCGCATGGATTGTTTACTTGATAGAAGCATATGTTTCCTCTATACATAATAATGTTAACATAATTGTGATATGAAAAAATAAAGTAATAAATACCAAGGCAATATATATTAACATTCATTTATATGATTATATGAATATAAATAGTAAGACTAATATGAACTCGGAGAGAAAGTGAGAGAGATGCACGGAAAAATGAGTATATCAGTTAAATCTTGGCTATGGCACGTGTATCTAAGTAATAATAATAATAATAATAATAATAATAATGATAATAATAATCTTAGATAAATGTCATACTTATTTGTGAGGCTAAGGCAGGATTCAAAGACCCCAAATGATTCACAGTGTGTTCGTGTGTGCGTTGCATTCTCCCCTCAACCCCACCCCTAATAGTCCTGGAGCCAAGGGGTGTTTGCATGCATGAATGGGCCAGAAAATCACCCGCTTGATTTAGTTAGAGGGTCCACTGGGACACCTTTTTAGCGAGGGTAGACATCCCGAAACCCGGCAGTTATCGTGTTTTTCGGGATTTTCGCTGAATTTAATGAAATCAAAATAACTCCTTTTTTTACGTGTGACGGTTACATAAATTGCAATAACTCGGCAATGAAATGGTCTACAGAGCTTTTTCACCACTCAACACTGGTGATGGGCTGGTCTATCAGAGTGAGAGCTGAGCGATCTCTGCCATACCCATAGCTTACTCTGACTGTTTCGTTTACTTATATATCTTCTAGATCTCAAGTGACGGCGTCTTTTCCGTGGATTGCCCTCCTTATTGCTAACCTAGAAGTTGGCAGATTGGGAGCCAAAGCGTCAAATTTTCCCTTGCCCCGCAACTTTCCCTTCATAATTGCTGAGTGGCACAGGGCCTTGGGTGGGGCTTTGGTTTCCCGGGCGTTTCCGCACCCTCCTCAGCTCCCTGCCTTGGAGTGGCTTCGGTCACCCGGGCTTTGTTAGTAGTAAGCAGGGAGGGTTTTGTGGGGGCGCTCGTTTATGGCCTTGCTCGAGACCTTGGGGCTGTTCGGCCAGACAGCCTGGGGAACAACAACAACAACAACAACCACTCAACATAAAGCTTAAAGACTTATCTATTCAATGGATACAAACACAATAAGATTGGTCAATACCCAAGGTCACAAGAGGTCAAAGTATGACCTTTTCTGATGAGGAACTAAAATTTATGACTTTTCAAAATTAAATATTTGTGAAAAATAGGTAAATGGATTGAACGTTTAATGCTTTTATATTCTGATTAGGTACACCATAGGCAAGTTTTTGAAATTAGTTGGAAAAGTTGATTACGTATTTTAACCCTTGTGTAGCAATCAATAAAAGGTATTGTTACGTATCTTAGTCCTCAAGTGGTTAACTTGATGAATCTAGATAGCACAGAGATATATATTAAGGTATCAGTCAGCTGAAGGCAAAACAAAAGTAAAATCTATTAAAATAATGTCCTGTTGTTGCTTCCTTTCCTTTTGGATCTTAGGACTTAATATCCTTTATTGACTGATACTCTTTAATTATGAAAAATACTGAAACTAATTAAAGTCATGTAGTATTTATAAAGAATTATTATTTAACCGAAGCTTAGTAGGCTATGGTTATGAACCGAATAAGTTATAGCTAAAGAAGGACTATTAATTTTATAAAAAGTCTTGAAAGATAAATATTAAAGTAAGAATATTTCTGTCTCTTACCCTTTTTGAAATTAATAGATAGTTTTCTTCTATGTCCTTTTATTTATATTTAATGTAATTATTCTTGGTTCTTGTCTTACGTTAATAGTATTATATTATTATTATCATCAGGAGTAATATCAAAGTCACATAAAAAGTTAGATATATATTTAATAATTAGTTAAATTTATTTCTTAACCACGTAACATTGAGGTTTGATTATGAGTAAATAAAGTTACAGGAATGTTTCATAGATTCGATTCAGGTCTCACTCAAATAATATGAAAAGCAAAATATAATATTTTGAAGCAAAAGAATTTTCTTCAGCTTAGAAAATCACTATAAGTAATATTAACACAGCCATGTTAGTCTAAGGCGATATTACTAATATGAGACAATAGCATCACCGTACTAAGCACCATTAAGCAATGTAAGCTTAATTAAAAGAATATGAAAGAACTCGTAAGTATTAATATAAAACAATAGTATTACTTTCATCATAACCCAATTACTTAAAGAGTTGCTTTAGTCCACAAGTTAGTCAACTAAAATAGTTAAGTACATAATAATAGCGTTAACGTTAATTCCCAATCAAATAGTTAAACACATAATAGTAGCGTTCACGTTAATTCCCAATTAAATAGTTAAACACATAATAATAGTGTTCACGTTAATAGTTAAACACATAATAGTAGCGTTCACGTTAATTCGCAATCAAATAGTTAAACACATAATAGTAGCGTTCACGTTAATTCGCAATCAAATAGTTAAACACATAATAGTAGCGTTCACGTTAATTCGCAATTAAATAGTTAAACACATAATAGTAGTGTTCACGTTAATTCCCAATCACATATCTCACTAACCAACATAACATAAGTGTTTACACCGAACACACTTAACACACATTTATATAATCTGACTGACAGTCACAATCCCATTATAATACTTCACCCCGTCTTCCTCCAGCTGCAAGTTCACCTTCCCCAACTCCAAATGAGACTGATTTGAATGCCCACAACTCGGGTCTTATATACCAAACAATGATGGTGTAGGAACGAATCAGGAGGCGGCGGGTCGTGCCTGCTCCAATCATAGCTCCTCGAGTCGCATAACAGGTGCGTGGTCCACTCACAGCTCCTGGCGTCGATCATACGTCATAGCATCGGTCATCGAGGTGTGAAGGCTAGCATGCTGGTATGGGGCGAGATGGTTTGCCCACTCGCTCGTTCGCTAGTCTGCTTCACCGTTTGGGTAGTGGGCTCCTTCAACTCTAATTCTAACTCTTAAATTAACATACAGGGCTCCGTATGTCAGAGTATATATACTGTATCAACGTCCTGAAGCATAACAGATATATGTCGTAATTTGTATTCTTTAGGATTGCAATAGGAATGCAAAAATGAGTTAATCCAGTATATTTTATGTTCTCTGTTCATATATTGTTAATTTAAAATTTTGGGAAAACTAATTTTTTTTTTTTTTTTTTTTTCAGTGAAGAATGTCTGGCTTACCAAAGAAAAGATTAAGGGCATCACAGTCACCATCCTCAAGTGGTTCTTGCGATCCCAAGAAATTCATAATCTGCCAAAAGTATGATGATAAATGTGAAACGACCAGCACAGAGAATGGCAGGGCACGTATCATTGAAGCAGCGGAAATTAAAAAGGACGTAGTTTTTGAAAGACTGAAGTAAGTGGACAAAGGCAAATTCTTATACCATGTTACTAACGAATGTTATAAACAGTATACCCTCAAGAAAACACTGGTTAACCGAAGTCTCCACGGATATTGCTGCTTATTCCCCAGAGGATAGCTCATCCTCTAAAAGGAGTAGACGGTCTATGGTAGATTCTCGAGACCCCGCATCTCTGCCAGCTAATATTAACAAGTTTTTAAAGAAATGTGTCATTTGTGGAAATCCAAAACACAACAACGTATACGATAAATGGAGGATTTCTGAAAAAGGACGTGCTGAATCATTCCTAAAGGCAGCCATGATACTTCAGGATGATGTGTTTACCCAAACTTCCGACTTGCAAGATGCGAATGCCGTATTTGGAGCGGATCTTTACTGTCACAGCCAGTGTATTCGTAACAACATCAGGAAAGGAGAGAAAGTAGCAACTGAATCATCGTCAACGCCAACAGGCCAGCAGAAGTTTGATATCTTTGCAAATTTTATGAAAGATTTAGAACCAGGGTTGAACTCGGGGAGATGCTATAACCTGACTTATATTTCCAAGTGCTGTAATGAAGCGTGGAGTAATGATCAAACTCGTTTTACGTACACAAACAGGGATGTGAAAATGTACCTAATCCACCTGTTTGGGGGGGATGTCTAATTTTTTGTCCCAACCGGTTAAAAAAAAAACACCATTGTTTTCAAGGCATGTGCATCTGAGACAGAGCCAGAGAGAAGTGAAAGGTCGTTAGATAGGGAAACAGTAAGAAAGTGTGGTACCATGTTGAGAGATTGCATCCTCAACGAAGACTTTGAGCTGAATGACAGGTTCTGTGATGCCAATGAACTTGAGAAAGCATATTCTGACATGATAATTCCCAGTGACGTTGCAGACTTTTTTTCAGCTCTTTTTGATGTTGATATTTTACACAGTGACAATACTGTAGATGGTGACCCTGAAATTTATGAGGAGAGTGACACTAGATCTTCCAAGATAAAAAAAGTACTATCTGTGTATCAAGTCATCTTTTACATTGTAAATAATGGTAAAAAGCGAACCCCTTTGCACATGTTGAACTCTGAAGCTATTTATAATGTGTGTAGGTCAAAAACGCTTATTTCTAGTCTCAATAGGTTTGGACTGGCAATTAGTTATGACGAGCTACTCCGCTATCATTCTGATATGGCATCATTTGTTACAGAAGCAAGTCAGGGTCAGGTCCCACTTCCTAGTCATTTAAACATATCAAGCTTCACGTTGGGGGCCTTTGATAATTTTGATCATGAGGTAGCAACACTATCTGGCATAGGAGGAAGTCATGACACTGTTATGATTCTTATGCAGGACAAACTTCAAGGAGTGACTCTGAACAGTAAGCCTAAGATATCGGAGACTGGTGTCACCCACAGAGAGAGACAATTCACACAAGAGTTAGGTTGCCAGACTTTGTTTCCTTACACGAAAACTGCTAAAAACCCAAGCCTTCCAACAATCTACGAAGTTCCGGAAGAACTGTACAAAATAGACAAATCACATGCAAAAAGTGTCAGCAGGAAGGACGTAGCTTGGACTGTAAGTAGAATGGATCTATCATGTATGACGGAAGGTGTTAAAGAAACAACTATGGACCAAACAATGCCCTCTTGGAGTGCCTTTAACTCTCTTATTACTGATGAGAATGTGTGTCAGAAGGTTGTAGGTTTCCTACCAGTCCTTCCCCACCCTGTTACGGAATATGGCACAGTTTACACAGCATTAAAAAACTTCCAGAATATTTTGAGTCAACTAGACCAAACACACTTGCCCGTGGTATGTGATGAGGGGGTGTATCACATTGCCCGTGAAATCACCATGAGCAAACCATTTGAATTTAATAACTTGGTGTTATGTCTGGGCTCTTTTCATATGATTAAGGTAGTCATGGGTGAGATAGGAAAGCTCATTAATGGCAGTGGAGCAGAAACTATATTGGTAGAGTCTAAAGCATTTGGCCAAAATGTGGTAAGATCAGTTCTTGATGGATCACATTATACGAGGTCGTTGAAGGGTTTGTTCATGCTCTCTGAGTGTATAGAAAGGCTGCAGTGGGCGGAGTTCTTCAAAGTGGAAGGAATTGAGAGGTACTGGGATGAGCTTGAGCATCTGAGACTGTTGAAAAACTCTGTAGCAGAAAAGAAGAGGGAGGAAAGCAAGGTTCATTTGGAGGCATTTATGTCAAACTCAGAAGTCATGGTTGAAGACTTCAATAAATTTAGATGTCAGAGAAGTGCAGCGTCAGAGACTTTTACATTCTGGGACCACTTCGTCAGAATGGTGGCTGTTCTAAAGGACTTGGTTAGGGCAGACCGTGAGGGAGACTGGAAACTCCATCTCCAAAGTGTTCAATCTGTGCTGCTGCTATTTGCTGGATGTGATAGGGTCAACTATTTTAGATGGGCTTCATTATACCTAGAAGATATGAGAAATCTACCAGAAGATGTGTACAAGAGTTTCCTGGCAGGCAAGTTCGTGGTGAAGCGGACAGATGGACCATTCAGTGCTGTAGGGGCAGACATGTGTCTCGAGCAGACGATAAATCAATCCCAGAAGAGTGCTGGGGGTGTCATCAGTAGCACCAAAAAGAAGCAATTCGTTTCTCAGTGGGAGATAATTTACCATGAAATGTTAGCTGTTGTCAATTTCCAACGTCAGGTCAGTGGAGTCGTCACACCTAGCACAGAACTTTTAGTAAACCACGAGTTCAACTTATCAGCAACAAGGTCATCTGAGACATTGATTCAGGATATGATTGAGTATGTAAAAGAACATGACAACCCCATGACGTTACCGTGTGAAGGAGACAAAGACAAGCTTCACAACATCCTCACACAGGAAATCATGCCAACGGAAATCCATGACAATCTGCTCGAATTTGATGAAAGATCTAGGAAGAAGTATGAAACATTCCGAAATGAAAGAATCGTAATGAAACACAGATCCATCTTTGATACCATTCACAGGACGAACCTTAAGACATTCAAATCCATGAAGGGAGACCAAAGTACCTATAAGTCTACAAGCAAAGAGACCAAGAAGCAAATGGCAGAAACCCAGAAGATCTATGACATTGCTCGTGTCCGAGGATATGACATGAAACATTTGCTGGGGTTTGACCTGATTGACAGCAGTTACCTCTTTGACAAGAATGGACTAATGACCAAACCAAACAAAAGTGAACTGTGCACCGAGTTAGAAAAACACCTTGAAAAAGCAGACTATATACCACCATCTAAATGGAAGCCAGCAAATACAGTGACTATCATTGATGTAATGGCAGGCCTTCGTCGTATGCGGGTATCCCAGATGAACACCTTTGGTGAACTCTGCGATAAGTTCTTGGAGGTGTCATATGGACTTGGCAGCAACTCTAAACGTGTCGACTTCGTCTTTGACACATACATTGAGGGTTCAGTGAAGGACAGCGAAAGAACTAGAAGGTGTGGTTGCAGCTCAATTGATTTATATGAGATAGGTACAGGAACGCAATTGCCAGTCACAATGGATGCATTCTGGGCCTCATCTGCAAACAAATCCAAGCTACAGAAACTCATTCGACAACGCATCTTAACCAAGCCAAAACCGATGACAGATACAGTTGTTAGCTCGATTGGACTTCCACCTGAAATTGAACCATGCCTGGCTATTTTGAATGGAAAAGAGACACCATTACCTGATCTAGACACAACGATTGAAGAGGCCGACGTCAGAATTATCCCACATGCTCGTCATGCAGTTGAGAATGGGACTAAGAGAGTGGTTAATATATCAAATGATACTGATGTAGTAATCTTGGCCCTACACTACTGGTCACTTCTGAAGGCACATGGCCTACGAGAGATGTGGATTCGTGTTGGTGTTGGTAATACCACAAGATACATACCCCTTCATGTTCTAGGCGATAAGTTGGGATCAGATACTTGCAAATCTTAGTTGCCCTGCACCATCTCACTGGTTGTGATTCCACAAGTAAATTTGGTACAAAGGCTGCTGCACTGAAAGCAGATCCGGTGCATTATCTGATTGATTTTGGAAAGGAATTGAACTGTATTAACTTCATCTTGGTGGAAGAGTTCCTTGTGAATGTGTACAAATCAGGAACCTCATGCAGAACAATGGATGAATTACGGTACTACCTCTACCACCACAGCAAAAAGACCATTTTGGAACTGCCTCCCACCAGCCGATCAGTCAAAGGTCATGTCCTCAGGGCATTCTTTGGGACATATCTACAGCTACACTGCCTAAGCAATCCTCAACTAGATCCCAGAGACTTTGGTTTCATTGAAGAAGATGGCATTCTTCAACCGGACCATCTTCAAGTCTTGCTACCGGATGACTTTGCAATGCCCTGTAAATGTACCTCCTGCTCTACTAAACGCTGTGTCTGCAGACAACTAGATATGAAATGCTGCCCTTACTGCAAATGTCAGGTGAAAGGATGTCAAAACCTAGGCCATTAATGTGAAACATCACAGAATACATTTCCAACTGTATCCCCGGCTCACCCCTCTCCCCAAAAGTAGGTCATTCATTAATGTGACAAAAAATAATTGAAATCTGCTTTGAAGATATATATGCAATGTGTGATACTGTGATACAGAGTGTTTTGATAGAACTTTAGCTGACTCAGTAGTACCATAATTATATAACCAATACATAGCTATTATTGGTATATCATTCGCAAACTTCATATTATTGTACTGGACGCCAAGGGGTTAAAATACGTAGGCAACGTTTCCAACTAATTTCAAAAACTTGCCTATGGTGTACCTAACCAGAATATAAAAGCATTAAACGTTCAATCCATTTACCTATTTTTCACAAATATTTAAATTTGAAAAGTCATAAATTTTAGTTCCTCATCAGAAAAGGTCATACTTTGACCTCTTGTGACCTTGGGTATTGACCAATCTTATTGTGTTTGTATACATTGAATAGATAATTCTTTAAGCTTTATTTTGAGTGGTGAAAGAGCTCTGTAGACCATTTCATTGCCGAGTTATTGCAATTTATGTAACCGTCACACGTAAAAAAAAGGAGTTATTTTGATTTCATTAAATTCAGCGAAAATCCCGAATAACACGATAACTGCCGGGTTTCGGGCTTTCTACCCTCACTAAAAAGGTGTCCCAGTGGACCCTCTAACTAAATCAAGCGGGTGATTTTTTGGCCCTTTCATGCATGCAAACACCCTTGGCTCCTGGACTATAACTATCACTGTGGGCCGCCGTCCAGTAAGAGTCCTGGCCTCACCTCTTGCCAGAGAGGAGTGGGCTAGAGACTATGGTATCCGAGTGTACCATAATTGTTTGCTTTGGTTATCTGTGTAGTAAATTGTTAAGTCAATGATCCTTCTAGTACGATGACATCACTTTCGTTTCATGTTTGTCTAAAACGAAACCTTAACCATAACCTAGGAAATAAAAGATAAAAATGCTTAATTTATTTAATGCATTGAGACATACAGGTCTAATTAAAAAAAACATCGTATAATGATATCCAAAATAAAAGATGTAATATCGAGATTGTGTCATAAAGGTTAACATACAGGGTAAAAACCTCATTATTATTATTCATTATTCAATGTTATTCCCTTATTTAGTGAACACTACAGTACATGTGGTTCATGACTTCTGTGCGCGGCTGTACGTGGTAATTATTGTGTTATTTTTTGTGTAGTGTGGGTTATTTGAGGATATAATTCATGTTTTTTAAGCTATAAAAATGAAAGAGTTCCTGTGCATTGTAATTATGTGCGGTATTTATCAGCAGTGGTATCGTAACCTAAAGTGCATTTGGCAGGGGGATAGCTCCCCTATTTCAACCCCTTTCGGAGTTGGGTACCTGCCCATGTATATGTAATGTTATTCAAGGTATATTTAGAGGATTTTGTGAAGTTTACGAAGTATCTGGTCGTAAAAAGGGTTATGTGAGATAGTTCGTAGCCTGTTAATTGCTGAAGGCCCTTTTGAAACTGAATACAATTGTCTAATAGTTGCCACAATAATATGTAAAAGTCGTCGCTGTTACAGAAGGGGTTAATGTGAGCCATTACAGTCTTATATAGTCAATACTGTAACAGACCTACCAAATAATTTCAAATTATATAATTGGTATATGTAAGGTTATAATGTTTGCAAATTCTACCTATCAGTATATAATTTGTCTATAATTTACTGAAAGGAATGCTCATAAATAACACATACTATCTATCCATAATTCGACAGACAGCTATATACATAGATGGATAGATAGATACAGGTACAAAGATAGTTGTAACTATATTCAGCTTGCGTGTGTGTGTATAAGCAAGCTCGAGAGAGAGCGAGAGAGAGATTAGTTAGTTAAAGTAGGACTTCGGAGATTCAACCCTTTTGCATTATTGAGGCAGCACACTGTAAGTCAAAATAGCGTTAGGACTGAGCACCTTTTCGAGAACTGCAGTCCCTTGAGAGGGATACAAGGATAGGGTGGAAGGAAAAGAATCTTGGAATGTATTCGAACCATTGATTACTTGAACACATGAGTGTGGAGGGGGGGGGGGGGGGGGTTGTAGGGGAGTTTTTAGACAGTTGCTGGTGAATATTTTCCATCTGTCTCGTACGCGCTATAAGTGCGGTAGACTGTACTGGTATGGCAATCTCAGTGAAGGGGTTAATGTTTGATCATCTAATACTATGATATTTTATGTTCAAGATTACCTTAGGGTACCTAAGTTTGGAGTATATTTTTTAGAATAAGTGTCGGGAAATTGACAACAAGTATTAGCGAAAACATGTAAGCATTTAAAAACTTACACATATTTTAGGAAGTTGGGTCTCGCAGTGCAATCGACAACACGTTATCCTGGCCACCTTAACCCTCTCCGACATATGACGTGATTTTGAGCCTATTGGGGATACTTTAAAGCATTTGTTACCATCAGGGGTATTTAGAAACCATTAGTTTAGTTACTTCATCCTCTGCAGTTGTCTTTGAGTTAGCTGTGGGCAGAAAACTAATTTTGGAGAGGCAATTATGAGAGTGAGATAACTCTATTTCTTATTGCTAATCTGGCAACCTCTGCGTCATATGTGCGTGAAAGGGTTAATTAGCTTCCAGGTAACTTCACACCTTGTCTGACACCTCCCTATCTCACCTGTCACCTCACCCCTGTCATCTAACCAACGTTTATCTCTTGCGTTCCTTCACACCTTTTGTCATATTCTTATCAGTTCTAACCACTGCAATCCCTTTCACACGCACACACCCTCTTCCCTTCTCTCACACATTCCCTTAATTTCACATATCACATACTTATCAGCTCACACCTAATATCTTATGGCAGTTTCACTGCTTACGTCTATCTATTTTGACGCAATTTAATCTGATCTCTCAAAATTACCCAAATATAATATATTTACTTAAAGTATGCTTAAAACTATTCTTACCTAACATAATCTAATTACCATAATTAACCTATGACTTAGATTAACTTGACTTAACCTTACTTTATATTAGTTTGTTTATAGACAATTGGATTCAATGCGGGTGCTCACAGAAGCCACATTGTATGTCTGATTTACTTTGTACTTTGATTATTATTTGTATTATTATTATTTTCTTGTTTTATTTTGTATTTGTTTTTATTTAAGATGTAAGCTGAGTATAGATGTATAGGTCGTCGTGACCATTCAAAATCTTGCCCGGACCAAATAGTGTCATTTATAGTCGTTACTGTTTATATCTGTTGATCTAGAATGGCCTCGTTGATCACATGACTGTAAGCTTTTGGATGGCTTCGATAAGTAGCTGTGCTTCATTTCTTCGAGTCATTTATCACATGACTCGAATTCAATATCTCCGCATCTTGAGCGGACCAGTTGTCCAGATGGCAGGTACACTCGGCCGCAATTCCGTGTGGGCCACCTAGTCGTAGGGTTTGGGTAAATCCGTTGTGTAGTTTGTTCGCTTTGAATATAGTAAGATCTCACACTCCCCTCCCTGAATCAATCGAAGATTTTGCCCAATAGATGGCGCAGCTTGATGGGAAGGTAGGGAGCTTGTCGTAGTGTTAAAAGGGTAGGACACAATGGGAGGAGGTGACGTTCTATAACATGCAGTGACGAATGATAAACTTATTTACTTTTACTTGTTCATACAATAATGTTCCCGAAACTAATTCGTAATGAACAGTAGATTCCCTCTTTCAGTAACTGAAACGTCACTCCCTCTCTCTCTCTCTCTCTCTCTCCACCCACTTTATTGGTATGAATAAAATAATAGTACAGGTCATAATATATAACATACACCTTTTGTTAGCAAACTACAAACTAGCGACAAATTAGATTAACAGAAGTAGTTAACTATTATTATTTAGATGAGTTACCTTTGTAGTGTCAAAATATGTCGATCTGTGGATGACTTACCTCAAGCATGAGAGTCACAGTTAATACTGAGTCGGTGGGCTATTGATTACATTGATCAGGATTCATTAAGATTGCTATTATCATTATCAAGATTCTAAATTACCTGTGGCCAGAAAGAAAACATTACATATGATCACATTGATACATTAAGCCAAATGATAGAGGTATGACATGTCTGATTTATATATTTAACAATTAATTTACATCGAGGCAAATTTGTTGATAAAGCATTTCCCTCAGGAATATCAGTATATTTAGAGTAGCTGGCAACAGTGTTTAAACTTAGATACAAAATTCCTCTCTGTTTATGGCGATTTAAAGTCGATTTTCCTGTGCATCAAGGTAAACTACCCCTTCCCTCCCCCAAATGGATAGTTTGAGTCTCGTTTCACCTTTATTACTCTCTGACATTAGGTTGAAATTAGTATGGATCTTCATAAAGAGCTCCTTACCAAAACTTCTGCTGAAAATACACACTTCCTACTCGACAGGCTTATCAACATTTATCAGGGTAAATTCTATGACCTTAACTATTCAGCTATAGTATACCAATCTAATTCTTTCTGATTAACTTGCTCTATAGACGAATGCTAATAATTAATGTGTGCTAACCTAGAAACAATAAATAAAATAATTACTAAAGTATATGAAAAATCTGTTGGTATCACGGAAGAGCCAAGTCTGGTTTCTCAGAGAGAGAGAGAGAGAGAGAGAGAGAAGTTGCACTGTGTTAATCGATTTATGTAGTAACTATGGTATTGATAAATAATTTGTGCATTACCTTGGTAACAGTGAGACTATGAGTAACTACATGTAAACTCAGGTTATTAGATATCACAAATAGACCAGGGTATACACAGATAATATTATTCCACACATATATTTGTTTTATACTGATATGTTATACTCTTTGCATGTGGTTTGTTACATATTGCCAAGTCTGATAATATAAGATAATGTGATACAGGGGGAAATATTTACCTAGAGTAAATTTCCCTCGAGAATTGCAATCCACTTTTTCCCCAACACATTATTCCCTTGATCTATTGACTTTACTATGACTGTCTAATAAATATCAATTAAATAAATATAATTACTGAAGTTAATTGAGTATACCTTTATCAATTGTTCATATTACCGCAAACATAATGTTTATCAACAGGACAATTAATATTTGTCATTGTTATATTGCATTGCGCAATAATCTTGTATGATCAAGCTACACATTTATTTTGAAATTAATTGAAAACAAAAAGCTAGATAATCGAATGAGTTATCTCGGCATATAGAAGCTTATGAAGGAGATACTTTCACGTCCACCTCCTCTCGGGAGATAAGGTTGTCTGGCAATAGATGGATATATAGATAGATAGATAGATAGATAAATCAGATTAGCGAGTTCACGAAATATGATATCAAGATATGTGTGCAATGATTAACCGAAGTTGTAAGAGGAAGCATAAACAAGCGAACAGGGGAACATCCAAAGGGATCCTAATGCATCATTCATATAAACATAACTATATTTAAGCCAATTAGTGAAATATGCTGAAAATGTGTGCAAAACTAATACAAAGCAAAGAGTAAGTAAGGCCATGCCAGTATAAAAAGAGATACAATATATAGTACATAAATAAATTTAGCTTTATAATTTTCCACCCGTCCACGAACACAAAACCTCTTAATGCATTCGTGTCCCGATCGCCCTTTAAGTACACACACGCACGCGCACACACACACACACACACACACTAAAATATCCTAAATTTAGTTATTATACATTCATCCACCAGTCTAAACAATCCCACCACAACTCCTCCACCCACCTTGTTAGTCACCTCGCCACCCTTACGTCCCTCCATCCCTTAGTGACAACTATACTCTAATTTTTTCCAGCTGATCGTAAATTGAATCTCTTATTAGCTGATTTATCGATACTTAATGGAAATATATGAAATTACTATGGCTGTGTGTCATATTAATGCCAAGTTTTCAGAATAAACATCCTCTTTCGCTACAAAATCTACCTTATAGCCGAGTAACAAAGATAGAAACATGACAATTTACCCTCAGCTGGGAACAAATAGACTAGAGGATAGAAAAAAGTCCGAGCTCGGGGAGGGAGAGGAAGGTGGATAATTATACATGGCCGCGTCAGTTACTTCGTGGTGCTACTTCAAAATATATTCTTCTCAAGTTCTCATCATATTGCTGAATAAATGTCATAATGTGATTCATTAAAGGTGTAAATGGATATATATTATAGTGTTACTTTCAACATTCTGTATACCTCTTATAACCTAGAGAGAGAGAGAGAGAGAGAAAGAGGGAATCTACTGTTCATTACGAATTAGTTTCGGGAACATTATTGTATGAACAAGTAGAAGTAAATAAGTTTTACATTCGTCACTGTATGTTATAGAACGTCACCTCCTCCCATTGTGTCCTACCCTTTTAACACTACGACAAGCTCCCTCCCTTCCCATCAAGCTGCGCCATCTATGGGGCAAAATCTTTGATTGATTCAGGGAGGGGAGTGCGAGATCTTACTATATTCAGAGCGAACAAACTACACAACGGATTTACCCAAACCCCATGACTAGGTGGCCCACGCGGAATTGCGGCCGAGTGTACACTCGACCAAAAAACAATCATTACACTACCGCTCTAAACATTCTGGAAGTTGATCGAAATCTTGTGATAATACCTCACAGACGTATGCTTCACCCGATTCATTCCGTTCACACAAAATTCTATACAGCTCACCAGTGTAAAGATTGTTTCTTGGTCGAGTATACACGGAAACTGATCACTGCAGCCCTGGATATGTGTCGTGAGTACTGTTTGTTATTATCTGTCTTCCACACGTCACCAAATATATTATAACCATCCTGTCACCTTACACCTTTAACTTCACCTTTGTTCAACCTTGTTCAGGCAGATGATGTTCAACTTCACTACAGTATATTGTATAGCTGCTGTCAGACTGTTGTATTTAAGGGGGGTAACCGTTTTTTTTCTCTCCTTTTCTCTCTTTCTCTGGCTTGTATCCATTCGGCCCCATTCAGCCAACTGTTTTAAGACGTTTATCCCCATCCAGGTGTCGATTTCTTCCTGGCGAGCGATAGCGAGCCAGCATTGTATGGAGAAATCCGGCTTCGCCGGAGAAATGTTTCTATCGAAAAATTTACAAATTTAGCTTGCTGTCAAAACAAAAATATATATATGCTGGCTCGCTACCGCTTGCCAGGAAAATATTAACACCTGGGTGGGGGTAAAAGTCTTAAAACAGTAGGCTGAATGGGGTCGAATGGATACAAGCCAAAGAGAGAGGGAGGGAAAGAGAACAAAGCGAGGTGGGCTCCCTTAAGTGTTCTGTGTTAGCAGTGGGATGTTGGCAGTGGGGACAAGAAGGGTCTTGAGTTGGATCTATTATCGGGAATTTAGATAACTGTTAAATTATATATCACTGGTACATGAAATATCCCAACAAATAGTTATAATATATTTACCAACAAGGTATTCGTCGATGGGTGTAATCCAGTCCCCCACACACGGCTAGTTCAATTGCATGACATGTAGGAATGTTCACATAATACAATATCGATACAATGAACTTAGCTTAGAGGACTGGTGATGTAGGACTGTTGTTATAAATTAATATTTGTAGTACATGGTGAACTGTGGGTTGAGTCAGAGCCGGGGGAGGAGATGTTGACTGTACGGTGTTGATTGAGAGACTCAAGGGCCGGCCTCCGATCACTTCGCGAAATTACATATGGCTGCCGGCTCATAATAATTATAACCCATAACTTGGTTTCATAATACATCTAGAGCTGATGTAGATATTTATACATTACAGTTAATATTTAACCTAACTTAAGAATAAACTACAATACACAAAGAACCAGCCGAAATCGTACAAGCGATACGATACCGCCAAATTCAAATGTCCTATTGGACCAAAACCTGTCGGGATCATTACCCTATTCCCGACATATTGCCCGCCACCAAAAATGATATACAGGAACAAAAAAAGGACATCGAAGTCAAAGATCACCTTGTTGGATCTTTGATCTCCAAAGATCCACGGAACTCATAGCCGTCCTCCTTTTGGGACGAGCGCCACCTGAAGCCTGAGGAGGATCATCCTTCTCATCATCTGCTGCCCCACCTTGAGGAGCACTGTCACCAGCACTCTCCCGCGGAGGGGTATCAGTAGAGACGCCAGGATAATCCGGCAGTTCTACATCCTGCTCCAAGGGATATAACCTCACGACTGGGCGAGTAGTAACCCCAGTCGAAGTTCGTATTTTAGCAACCCTTATAAGACCATCAATGCCCTGGAACAAATCGATAATCCTCCCAAGCTTCCAAAATAACCTAGGACGCTCATCATTAATCAGGACGATATCCCCGATACGAGGCCATCGTTGATTCGTCCCTTTGATCTTATGAGAGTGACGCTCGCGAAGAGACAGCAAATATTCTTGGGTCCACCGTTTCCATAGATCGTCGGACACCTTGTTTACATACTGGAAGCGACGACGTGTGGCGTCAGCATTGCCGAACGTAGGGTCATGCAGATCTTCGCCATTTACGGACGATCTAGGAAAGGTATTAAGGGTTCGTCCACGTGTCATCATGGAAGGCGAAATGGGTAAGAGGTCATCAACATCTGCCGAGGTATAGGTCAAGGGCCTGTCGTTGACTAACATCTCAATCTCTATTAAGATGGTTTGCAACTCCCGTCTGGTCACCAGTGCCCTTCCTAATACCTTCTTCAAGGCAGATTTGACGATACCGATTGTTCTCTCCCAAATCGCCCCGAACCATGGTGCACGTGCTGGTATAAATCTCCATTGACAACCCTTTCCAGTGAGGGTAGCCACAACCTGCGGGTCATCCTTTAAACTCTGGAGATATTTAGAGGCCCCGACAAAACAAGTCGCATTATCGCTCATAATAATTTGAGGGAAACCATTGCGGCCTGCAAAGCGTCTTAGAGTATGCAAAAACCCCTCACTGGATAGGTCGTCAATCAATTCAATATGAATCGCTCTGGTTACCGCACATGTGAATAGGACGGCATATACCTTTATGATAGTACCGGGCGATTCCCTAACATGAATCGCTCCGGTGTAGTCCACCCCGGTTACCTGAAATGGTTCAGTCCTTTGTACCCTGAACTCAGGTAAGGGAGGTAGATCAACTGGGGAGTAAGGCTTACCCTGTAATCTTTTACAGATCGTACAGCTATTGTGGATCCCTTTAATTGCTTGTCGCATCTTAGGGATCCACCAACGTTGTCGCATATACGCCAGAACATAATTTACGCCAAAATGTAGGCAGGTCCGATGGCATTGGTGAATCAACATTTTGGTAATCAAATGAGAGGAGCTAAGGAGGACAGGATATTTCGCAGAATCAATAATGTCCGCTTTTTGTATCCTGCCTCTACACTTAATAATGCCTCCTTCCATATATAATCCTAGCTGCCTCATTAAGTTAGAGGGTTTGGCCTTTGACTCCTTGCTCAGGATTTGATGTTCAGTAGGATAGCATTCCTTTTGTACTAAACATATTAGTTTTGCTTCTGCTGATCTCAATTCATGGAGTCTGATATGCTTCGAATCTTCACTAAGGAAAGACCCGTGAGCCCGACTTCTCATGTTGTTAATGAAACGGTATATCCATGCAAATACCCGTATTACTTGATCATAGCTGCCGTAACGTTCCCACTCTACCAACTTGTTATCCTGATGTGTAGTACTCACATTCGAACTACTTAACACATCATCTTGGGGCCGACTTGAAGGATCAGATATGGATTCCCTGAAATCCTGAGGCCATTCAGTTGGAGACGTAAGCCATGGAGGTCCATGCCACCAAATAGAGGACGACATAAACTGCTGCGCCGAGATCCCCCGGGAAATTATGTCACTGGGGTTATCCCTGGTGCTCACATAGCGAAATGTAGCTGTAGGAACTAAGTTATGAATCTCATCAGTGCGATTAGAAACATAAACAGGTAACACTTTCTGGCTGTGTACCCATGAAAGCGCTATTTGACTGTCGCTCCAGACATAGACGTTATTAATCTGTAGTATGTCTGTATAAGCATCCAGTGTAAACTTTATTAGACGAGCAGACAGAAGCAATGCAGTAAGTTCTAATTTAGGAACTGTAATCTTCTTTATAGGGGCTACTTTAGCCTTCGCTATAGCCAGTGTCGCTTCACTACCATTACATATGTAGATGGCAGTACCGTACGCACTATTACTAGCATCAGAAAAGGCATGTAGATCCACCTGGTGACCACTAATAACCTGACGAGGAAGTTGGACCTTGCAACATGCGGAAAGGTCCGACCGAATCAACCGCCAAGTATCCTGTAACTCAATCGGGAGGGGCGTGTCCCAATCTAGTTTTAGCCGCCACAGTTGCTGTAAAAACATACGAGCACGGATTGTAACAGGCAGCAAAAAACCTAGGGGATCAAACAACCTCGCTGACAAGCTTAAGCAGTTTCGCTTGGTCATAAGCTCACTGCCGCATGGGGTGTGACAGAAGGATATACAATCTGTGGTAGTGTCCCATTTGTGGCCTAAAAACTTCACCTCACTATTCTCAGTAGCCACACCGTCAGAAGCAAATTGACCTTTCAAAAGATCACTATTAGTGGCCCATTCTCTTAAGTATAAATGAGCCTTGGCAAATATATCACGGATCTCCCAGCATCTCTTGAGCAATAAATCTTCATTGTCTCCGGTGCCTTGAAGATTGTCTACATAGATCCCCTGCTTGATCTCATTCTTGAAGTCAGGATCTAGTCCAGCCTCCTCAAGATGACGCAAGATAGTAGCGTTGAGAAGGAACTGGGAACATGTCGCCCCGAATAAGACGACTCTGAACCTGTAGACCAGGTACTCCGAATCTAGATCCATTGGGTCCCGTGGCCATAAAAATCTTGTCGAGTCCCTGTCTTCACGATGGAGTTGAAGCATCAGGAAGGCCTTCTCAATATCGGCGACCCATGCAAACTTATGACATCTGAAGCGCAACATAATTTGCGCTAGATCAGAGACCAGGGACGGACCCGTGTACAGACAATCATTCAGGCTATAGGAGCGAACACTGGATTTAGCAGAGCAGTCATACACAATACGAACAGGAGTGGTGGAACTGTCCTTTTTAATCCCATGGTGAGCAAGGTAATGGATGTTATCCCCATACTCACTGAGATCTACTCTCTCCACAAATCCACGTTGTACCTGCTCGGCTAAAACTGCCGCATAAGTCTCGCAATAACTTGGATCCTTGACAAACTGCTTCTGAAGGCCACGTAACCTACCAAGTGCTAGATGGAAATTAGTAGGTAATTTACTCTTGTTATCATTCCAAGGGAGCCCTACCACATACTGACCTCTGCCAGAGTCATACGTTACAGTCTCTTCATACGAGCTTAACGCTAGCTTGGACTCACGATCAAGTTCATGTGGGTCAATTCCAATATTGTCCAAGTCCCATAGCTTATCTATATCAGTACATGTATTATCAGGCACATTTGGCCTAATATATTTATCTATGGGGCTTACTGCTACCTTGAGGACCGTAACCACCTCCACCTGTGTGTCTTGAGAGGAAGTGGCATAGGATCCAGAAATGGCATAACCTTGGATCGTGGGGAGCATTATTAGCTTATCTACCCGCCGATATCCAGGGTGAACCAGGTCGTAGTAATAATCAGCTCCGACCAGTAGCATAATACCATTGTTAGCAGAGAGTTGATCATCAGCCAGTTTATACCCCTTGCTTCTGAGATATTTCAAATGTGGTTGAATCTCTGATGCTATATAGAAACTGGGTAGTGTGTCGACCACAACAGCCTTGATGGGACATCCCTTTTTTCTATAAACATATGATATCTCCACAATATCATAGTCACTGGAATCTATTTCACCAGTGAAACCATGGAGACGATTCTCAAGATTCTCTTGACCCTTGCTGGTACACTTGAGCTGGGGTATTGATGACCGCAGAACGAATGACCTCTGTGAGCACTGGTCAAGTAAGGTGCGCGTCATTATAGTATTATTATTACTCCCCACTACTGGCAGCATCATAGTAGGAAGCAATTGACATTCTCGAGAAGCAATGGACATGGCAGTTACTTTATCACCCTCGCTCTTACTTTTCTCATGTGACTCTTTGGGGGTTCTCCCCTTTTCTTTGCCGTCGTGCCGATCAGACTGGGTGCAAAGGGAAAACCAATGTTTCCCCTTGCAATACTTACAAGGTTTGATGTAGGAATTGGTGCAGGTACTGTTGAAGTGGTCTCTTGCCAGACAGCTGGTACATAACTTAAGCGATTTAGCCTTGCTAATCTTCTGTGTAGCCTTAGGATACTTAGGACACTGATACCACAGATGACCGTGGACACTGCACAACTTACAACCTAATGTTATTGGCCTTTTCTGTTTAGGAGAAGTCTGTACCGGGAAAGCTGCAGTAGATGGCGACATCTCCACCTGTCGGTAGTGTCCAGGACTCTCCATATTGAAGACTTCAGTCTGGTACACCTGCACCAACGCTTCCAAGTTTAGTGGAGAGTCGCTTAGTTGTCGTCTTAAGATTTCCCTTAGGGGAGAGGGTATTTTATTCAAGATATTCACACTAAATATCTCCTCCTTGGTGACGGCCATTGTCTCCATAGATCGGAGTAGGCTCTCAAAGGAGGCGTAGTACTCCTTTAGGGCCGTCACATCATAGGATGGAGGATCTAGCGTGAAGAACTTAGTAATTAACGCGGTCTTGATGACTTCCACTCTCCCGTAAGTTCTCTTCAGCAACTCCACTGCAGACTCGTAGCTGTTAGCTTCTAGCTTGTACCCATCGACTAACTTCAATGCCTCCCCTTTCAATTGACCACGGAGATATGTGAACCTTTGGATGGATGTGAGTGTTTTATGATGATGGATGGAACACTCAAAAATATCCCAAAATCCAGTCCAGGTAGCCGAATCCCCGGAAAAGGTAGGCAAAGTAAGCTTCGGCAGGTTAAAACCAGTCGCCTTTGGTGTACCGGTATCCTTAACAGAGGTTGATTCTTGGGTGGAAGATAGTCTGGCTAAGGCTGTATTAACGTCCTCAAAGTACTCAAAATCTGCCGACATTTCTTCTTCCACATCGTCAGTAACTGTCAATAAACCATATACCTGCTGAGAATATCTATCATAAGCAGCTAGCGATTTAGTAACAGTAGCAATTTTACCTTTTATCTGATCAGCCGTGGCACTTATTAAAAATTCATCAAGATCTCTTAAACCTCTATTCAAACTTCCCTTCATCCCTCCCTTAAGAATCTTAAGTTTCTTCAAATCTGTCATCGTTAAGGTTTAATTTTAAGCAACTTAAACTACAATGAGGTCAGACTACTAACCGTTAATCGCTTGAATCAACAGCGGCAAACCCCCATTACTTAAGAAATTTACTCAAAAAGAATTACATAATACTTACATCCCCCGTATATAAACTATCGAAAGGAAAGTATCTAACTAGACAAAAGAATTAAATACTAAATCCATTAAAAGAAAGGGTAAGGTGAAGCACTAATTATTGTAAGCCCTTTAGAGGTAAGCCTAGTTGGTTAAGCTACAATCATGAGGTCTGACTATTAACTGTCAATCGCTTAGGAATTAACAAAGACCGACACTCATGACCGCCACTTTAAGCAACTAGGCCTAGGCTATTATGAAATTTAAATATAAAAGGTCACATGAGAACCCTCCCCTCTAGCAAAATTAATAAAGAGTCCCACAAAGACACAACACAACTAACACCACAGGCACACCACCAAAGCGAATGAATAGCCACCACAGACACCTGCAGGCCTAGACTGCCTAGCCTAGCCTAAGAGCGCAAAATGGGGACCGACGAAACTACCCCGACCCCAATTTCCAGCCCAGCTAACCCACCAAAAAACGCCAAGGAACACACGCCCAAAAAAAACCTGGAAACTAGTCCCAAAAAAGAAAGGGACGGTGCCGAAACGGTAAAAAACACGAGGGAAGAAGCTGGGTCGAAACTAGGGAAACGGCAGTCGGCCAATAACGCGCGAGGCGGCAGCCATTTGTAAGACCACAAGCGTCTAGGAAGTAAACAAAACGGTACTACGGGACGGAAGCCTTAGGGCACGAAGGACCAATATTTATCGGGAATTTAGATAACTGTTAAATTATATATCACTGGTACATGAAATATCCCAACAAATAGTTATAATATATTTACCAACAAGGTATTCGTCGATGGGTGTAATCCAGTCCCCCACACACGGCTAGTTCAATTGCATGACATGTAGGAATGTTCACATAATACAATATCGATACAATGAACTTAGCTTAGAGGACTGGTGATGTAGGACTGTTGTTATAAATTAATATTTGTAGTACATGGTGAACTGTGGGTTGAGTCAGAGCCGGGGGAGGAGATGTTGACTGTACGGTGTTGATTGAGAGACTCAAGGGCCGGCCTCCGATCGCTTCGCGAAATTACATATGGCTGCCGGCTCATAATAATTATAACCCATAACTTGGTTTCATAATACATCTAGAGCTGATGTAGATATTTATACATTACAGTTAATATTTAACCTAACTTAAGAATAAACTACAATACACAAAGAACCAGCCGAAATCGTACAAGCGATACGATACCGCCAAATTCAAATGTCCTATTGGACCAAACCCTGTCGGGATCATTACCCTATTCCCGACATCTATTCTGAGTTTGTAATCTTGTAATGACGGGTGGTGGCTGGACCTGAGGCGTGCAAGTGTGAATCGGGTTTATCTGGGAAGCGTGTTTTCTGATGGGTTAATCTTAGGAGGTGTAGAGTTTAGGATTGTGTTATGTTGTATGTTGTTGATGGTTTGTTGGGTAAGGTGAGTGTGTATTGGTGTTTGGAGGTGTGGGTGGGATGTTGGTGTGATGTGGTTAAAATAATGGGCAGGTGTTTGTTCCATATCTCGAGGTGGGGTGAGTGATGTGTTGGGGAGTGGTATGGGTGAATTAGGTCGAAGGCTGAAGAGTAGGACTGTGTTTCTATCATGTCTAAATGGGTTTTCAGGGGGAGGATCAGTGTTTCTGCATAAAGCCTATGTGATTTTTGTTTGTGGTTTGTGTGCATCCTGTTATGATTTTGAGGGCTTTATTCTGAGTGGTTTGTAGTTTCTTTATGTTTGTGGTTGAGGTGCAGGGTGACCAGGCTTGGGAAGCGTAGTCTATGAAAAATTCAACCAAAATTATATACAATCATCTGATGGTAACTATGGTTTGTTCATTATTATGAGTCAATAAATCCGACCCTCAACAACTCATAATTAACCCCATACGGTGACGTCATTTTAGTTTATTCTAGCTACTTATATGATATTGTGCAGCTCAAAAAGAATCTGTGTTACTGAAAATGGTTACGTCAGATAGAAGCCTGTTTATTGCTGGAGGCCCTTTTTAAGCTAAATAAAATCATGTTATAGTAGCCACAATAAAGTAAGCAAGACGTCGCCGGTATAGAAAGGGTTAAAAAGAGACTCGAACAATCGTTCTGCTAAATCTATCACTTGAATTAGTGCCACACTGTCAAAATGTAAGAGGTAATTGTATGACATTGGATGTTAGTAGTTGTTTATCAATTGCATAATATACAGACATAATCCAAAATGTATGCACCTTACATCTAGTTTATGAACTGCAATATCAAGTTAATATAACTTTTCTTTGTCAATCCTCATGTTTATCTAATAGCTGGTGATGTGAACTGTAGTTTGTTTCTTGTCTTAGATTTCACATAAATTATCTAGATTTTATGAGAACTATCAGTTTTGGCTGAGCTGCATCTTTCGAGGTAACTATTACACATTAAATTTCAACTATGCCTCACAAGTAATGAACACGTTATTTCCATTTATAATAACACCCATGGAGTTTTGCATATCCCAATGCTTACATAGCCACCACCGTCTAATACAATATAACAACTTACTGTTATTTCTTTCAATTTTCATTCTACGCCACATGACTAATTTACATATTTTACTTAAGCATCTCGTATCTCAATACCCCAAGCTTCATATCATGGACCCTATGTTGTTTAAGGCCATCATTTATACTCTGTTTCATCCTGTGGCACATTGACAGCGCGTTTGGCTTCACAACAGAAAGGTCATAGGTTCGATTGTCGAGCAGGATATGTATGCATGTATATACTCAGGCACATACTCCATTGCTGGGGGTGGCCAACACGAGATAGAGCCCGAGCAGAAACGTTATTTAAAGTTCTATTCTCAGGGTTCGGGACCTCTTTCGAGTTCGCTTGCCCCTTTCTCTGTCTCGTTGAGTAGAATTTTACAAGGGGAGGAGGATTCCTAGCCCCCTGTCCCCAATAAGAAAAACTTACTTCTACTGATAACAGCCTTTGTCAGAATTTACATATATTTCTATCTAACAATTGTAAGACGCCATGATCAGGGCTTGCCCCGAATGAATCGCCCCTATGCACCAGTATCTATCTATTGTAGGTATTGTCTCGCTATCTATTGTAGAGTTCGCCACCTACAAGTGGCACCGATGAGCGCACCGCCATTTATAAATTTGCATAAAGTTTATTCCCTTAGAAAGTTGCTGACCAAGGCTAATGAGGGACTCATTAGCCTTGGTCAGCAATGGGTGGATGGGACATCCACTCGAATATTTATATGCTGGTCTCCCCTAGATGAGTTGCCAACCAAGGCTGATGAGTCCCATCCACCTGGATTTGTATAAGGTCTCCCCTAGATGGGTTACCGACCAAGCCTGACGAGTTCCATCTATCCTATCATCCGATGCCCCTCCTCCCAACCAACACCGCTTTCTCTCATATACCTCTCAACTCCATCTTTCCACCTCACTCTCGGTCTGCTCTCTCTCTCTGTCCCTCCACCTCACTCTCGTACACTCTCTTATTCATTCTTTCACTTTCCATGTGTTCCACATGGCCTAACCATCTCAAGGTGTTCCTTTTCACACTTTCCAGCACATCCATATCTACTCCACACCGCTCTCTTACTTCCTCATGCGTCTGTCTATCTATCCATGTAACTCCATATGCGCTTCTCAAGCAACTCATTGACACCCCTCTCAATGTGCCTCTCCAACAACGTCCATGCTTCACTGTCATACATCAATGTCGGGATTACCACTGTCATGGAATGACCTTTTTATTTCCATACTGACCACCCTATTCCTTGTCACTGCTTTCACCATTCCTGCAACCCTCTTCCCCTGTGCACCCTATACCTCACTTCATCCTCGATACTCATCACACTGGCCAAATACTAACATGAGCTGAAATTCTCCATAACTTGACCATTCAACCTCACCTCACACTCTGTAACTGCACCTCTTTCAAAGACCATAACCTTACTCTTCCCTGCAATTACCTTCAGGTTCCGTTTCTCACACAGGGTTCCAAACATATTTACCAGACCCTGTAACTCCGACTTATTATCTGTACGACCGGGGCTCGTATAAAACAAGGGCTCTTAATCATTGGACTAGGAAAGCACACAGCCACAACGGTAACAGTAGATCCAACCCCTGAACTTATAATGCCGGCGCACAAAAACACCTATACCCTCCAGAGTTAAATCTGCGCGATAACGGGGTATCCTATAACTCAGTATAAGTGCACTACTACTACAGGCTGATGATCTCTGATACAGCCTGATCACAACAACATACAATTACGTTAATAAGGTATACTAGGAAAAGATAGAGATCTTAATTAAATCACTGCAATAATTTAATGCAAACTAGAAGAAGGTATATTTAAAGTTACTCTAAACAATAATGAACTGTCACTCCTAGTGAACGAAAGTCCCAAAGCATCGAGCAGGAATCTTCTGAAGATAGTCTGATGCTGGGGTAAGATGATCGTATCGGATTTTGAACTGTTATATAAAGCAGGGTCAATATAGGACAAGTGTAGAGACAGACAGTGTCAACTGACACGGGAATAACGATAAATGCACACTAGTATTATCAACAAAACCTAGTACACATCGGAAATCACAACAACAATGGCCTCACCCCAGTGTAGCATTAAATAGCCCAGCAGACAGCCAAGGAATAGGCAGGGAGACACCGTGAGTGTGTCGAACCTCTACAGACTGTTACGACTGGGGTTCAAATATATCAGGGCTCTTATTCATTGGACTAGTAATGGCATAAATGTTACAACGGAAAGCGCTAGCTCCAACCTCTGATGTATATTCCCAGTGAACAAAGAACACAAATACTCTACAGAGTTCTATATGCAATAATAGGCTATCAAACTCTCAATAAATGTGCGTCTACTCTAGGCTTAATGTTATGTGAAAACAGCCTATTACTACCTATAACCGAAGGTGCTTGGTTATGGTATGCAAAGTAAGGTGGTAAGAGAAGTTACAGCTTACGTTACTTTAATCAATAAATGTCAGGCACTCCTGCATGAAAGAAAGTGCACTAAAGTCCTTCAACACTAACAAGGAATCTTCTTTAAATGTTAGATGCTATAAAGATGCTCGTATCGGAAATGGAACCCAAAAAGGCAGGCAGCGGAACAATGCTCGTGCAGGCTATGCACACAAAAAGGCAGAATATATAATGCCGTCGGAGCCAAGAATATCCTAAACACTACAACACTAATAATAATCGCCACGACAATGCAGTATTCCTATCAACAAAAAGAGCCTAAGTCGTTTGTGTCTCAATACATCAAACTAGGCTGCGAAATGCTTGTGTAATCATAAATGGGTATGCATAAAAGAGTAATTAGGTTAGAGTCAATGATACGAGATACTGGTGCGCATGGCATGCCGCATAGCCTAGTGCAAATCTCAAGTCTGTGCGTCAAATATTACGTTATAGGGAAGGGTAGCTCTCTTGAGAAACCTTAATACCGAAGTATTAAGCGTTCTCCTGGCGTACCTCAAAGACAAACAACGAGCTAGAACAGTGCAGAATGGTATAGGCAAAAAACCCTCATTCGTGCATGCTCTACTCTCAATGGCACACAGACTAGAATTTACTCAATCAACTCCAGTTCTCAGGTATGTCGTGCCGCTTTTAACTGAAGCCAGCACTCATAGGAAACAATACCTATAATATCAGACTCCTAGTCTAGCATTATCTAATCCAGCAGAACACTAATAACTAAAGGAAGCAGTACTAAACAATATAAATGCCAACCAATGCTTCGTGATCCACTTATCTTAACAACTAACATACATAGGCTATATCAGACCTTAACACACAATACAACTGGCCAGCATGAAGCTGATTTTGCAGAGTTAACCAGAGGGGGTATAATATTAATAAAAGGTGGTGAAAGATATGGAAAATGAGAGAGATAGGCAGAGGAAAAGATTCTCAGGTACGGAGCGGGGATAGATAGCAAGGGACAAAAGATGGTGTGTTCTAGAAACCAGATCTGAGGGAGAGAGTGGCGAGGAACTGTATACATACTCGCACTAGCTCGAGCCGCGTGGGAAAACAGTGGTTACAAGTCCTCTAACCACTAGCAAAGCTTACAGTATGGTAAGGGCCTCTCTCCACCAACCCCCGCGAGGCAGCCAGCCGTGACGTCATCGAGCGGGACAAAAACACTGCGCGCCCCCTCTCACTCTGTTCTACTCCCTCTCTCTCTCCCAGATCCTATCATTACTAGTTAATGATAAAATATATACTTTACAATTAAATATATAAAGCCTTGACATGGGCGAAAACAAAGAGCCTTTCTGGACTGCCCATGACACGAGCTTTCATATGAAATAAAGCACACTCTAATACATAAACTGTAGCCCCATCCACTGCCCTGGCGATCCTAGTGAGTCACTGTAGGACAAGCCATGCGGTTCTAACGGAGTGGTCAACGTCAAACCCCCCCCAAGATTTTTCTCAGAGGCCCCAAGGCTCACAAAAATCTGATGGTTAGAACCCATGCTATATCTCCACTTCCCATCACCCAGCGGAAGTACAATATCTGGCACAGTTCTTCAACAAAACATTTTTCAAAATTATAACCCTCCCCAACACAATAGGTTAAATTATATGTAGTTATGCTCCTCAAGAGCGAGCTTCTCTAGCCCAGCCTTCTGAGAGGAGTGCAACTCAGAATTACTGCTATAACATACTAAAAAAGTTCAACTATCAAAGAAAGAGTTTTTATTTGATTTTTATGTTTATAATTTGTTTATTTCGGCTGCACTATAGGGGCAAGCCTAGTTTTTTCTTCTATACCAAACGCTCAACTCCTGCTTTACGACCCAATACGCTGGGCTACAACCGCGAGCCAACAAGCACCAAGCGCAAAATACTATTCAAACTAAAGCAGGAGGCTACCCGTGTGTCAATCTACCCAGGATCATATACCCTTGAACGACCATCTGCAACCACGTAGTCACAACCGGCAATATGGCATGTCCAGGTTATATACCAATAACCTTAGTGACCACCTGGTCAGCCTCATATTCCGATTGTGAAACTGGTCCAAGAACTTGAGAGGGTGATGATCTGGGTAAACTACAACGACCGGACCATAGGCTGGAACACAGACCTCGAAATGCCTCAGAGCAAGTACAACCGCCAGCAGCTCCTCCTTGACAACAGAGCAGCTCCCCTGGGCCGAATTGTATTTCCCCGAGCAGAAACTAACAGGATGCTCCTGCCCATCATCGTCCTTTTCCACAAGGACGGCACCAGCCCCCACACCACTAGCCTCCGTTGCTAGTTGGAAAGGTAGGCTAAAGTCAGGGGCCCTGAGGATCGAGTGAGTGCACAACAGGTGTTTTACTTCCCTAAACACCTTCTCACACTCAGGCGCCCATTTGAACTTCTTATCCTTCCAGTTATCCTCCACCTGAGCTTGACTGTCCCGTTTTCCTTCTCCACCTTGACTGCTAAACGTCATCACAGGCACAGTGAGAGGCTCAGGGGGGTGCCTCCCATACTCCTTCATGGGATTAACATGACATAACTGATTGCGCTTCCGTCTGTCTGGAGTGGCTACCAAGTAAACCAGGTCCGATAGCTCCTCCACCACCCTATAAGGACCAGCGTACTTCGCGGATAAGGGGTGACCTACAAGGGGCAGTAGAATCAACACCTCCTGACCCACGTGAAACTCCCTGAGTTCAACCTTGAGGTCGTACCTGTCCTTCCTGAGGGCCTGAGAGCTAGTCAAATTACGGCCAGCCAACTCCAGACTGCGCAACATCCGTTCTCGACTGTTGAGGACACACTTGAGCATAGAACAAGGTTTTTTCTGCGCCCTCCCATACTTCTTCAACCATATGGAGAGGCCCTCTGACACGGTGTCCAAAGACGAGCTCATTAGGGCTGAATTCCAAACTCTCCCCAGGTACCTCCCACACAGCAAACAAAACACATGGCAGGCCAAGATCCCAATCCCTCCCACTCTCAAAGCAACAACAACGAAGCACAGATTTCAAGGCTGAGTGCCATCGCTCTAACACACCCTGGCTCTCCGGATGATATGCAGATGACACAACCCCAACAATCCCATGCTGGCGGCATTGCTTGTACAAAGAGGCTAGAAGTGAAGTTGGGTCCCCGGACTGACTGAATCCCCTGCGGGTAACCATACCGGGAAAAATACACTAGCAAGCTTCGGACCACCGTTTTCCGCCGACCCATTTCTCATAGGGTACGCGTCAGGGTACCTTGTTGCTACATCTCCCGACTGTGCATCACTGTCCTTCAACTCTTTCGTCTTTTTAAGCCCATCCTCTGCCCCTTCAGGAACAGTTACTGGGTCCTCTCCAGACTCGAAATGTGGTCCTAATAATGAGTCCCCGAGAAGGTCCGTTGACACTAAACTCTCAACCGCATCAACTTTCAACCCCTTCTCGGTACCCTTCCTCCGCTGATCTAAAGATTGTTGACCAGAATGTGACTCCCTGGATGAAGAATCTCCGGTGACAACACACGCCATAGGCTGCCCCGGACACTTCTCAACCCACTCCTGCTCCTCCCTACTCACGTCGGCCGGCTTCTCGGCAACGACCAAGGGTGGAGCCTCAGAAGTAGGTCCCGCAAAGTCGTTGCCGAGAAGGAGGTCGACGCCCCCAACAGGTAACTTCTCCACAATTCCTACATCCAGGTCTCGAGTCGCACCATCAACTTCCACCTTCATTCTTACAAGCGGGTATGACCTTGTCGCATTAACTCCCTGAACCACAACCACCCGCGGCGTATTGACAGGTTTACCAGTGACATTTCTCAACAGTGTTTGCGATGCCCCAGTGTCACGCGAAATTCTCACCTCATGTCTTCTACCCCCCCACTCCACACAACCGAGTCCCCTGTGGTCACTAAAGGCATCACGGACAGGGAATAAGCCTTCCGGATCCTTCTGCACTGGCAGTGTATTTACCTCGGAAGAAATGCCTCTAACAAACTCCGATGTCCTCTTGAACACTCCAATGCCGTGAGCAAAAGACACGGCTGCCGGAGGAGGTCGACTAGGGCACTCATTTGCCTTATGACCCTCCTGGTGGCAACTAAAACACATAAATTTCGGTTTCGGCTTATACTGTGATGTAAAAGGCCCCTGACTTTTCACATACGGTGTGGTGTAAGGTTTGGATTCAGTTTTAGTTTCATGGCTCTTCTGTTTAAATGTGTCATTATACGGGGAGGGGGAGGATAACGGTCCTTAGCACCTACATCGTACTTCTGTGAGGACCCGCAACCCCGAATCAACGACAGCCGTCGATCAGCCATTTCTGCTGCTTCGACTAGAGTTCTTGGGTTTTCCTCCTTCAAGTTCAAAGTTAGATCACCGCCCGTGCTCTTAAAGAACTGCTCCAACATCATTAACTGCTTAATTTCATCAAATGTTGTGACCTTCTCAGATCGGAGCCAGTTTCCCATAGCATCGGACAAGTCCCGGGCGTGTTCCAAAAAGGTGCTATCTCTTCCCTTAGTTAAACCCGGAACTTCAAACGGTACGTTTCTGGTTGCAGTTCGTAAGCCCTCAGGACAGCCTCCTTGAGATCCTCATACACAATACATAACTCCAAAGGTAACGCATCGTAGGCTTTAAGACCCTTGCCTATTAATCTAGAGGATACAAGTGCTGCCCATTTATTCTCTGGCCACTGGTGTTCCTGGCTTCTTCTCAAAGCGTGTGAAAAATTCTGTTACACCACTCTCATCAAACACGGAACCAGTTTCATAAGTGCGAGAGAGACTGCTCATGAACACGGTTACCAGCCCCAAGTCGCTGTCCCGTTGCCTCTACTCGCGACTTCTCTACGTCCATGTCGGCACAGTACCTAGTCTACTGTAAATCCGCTTGGATTTTTGCTAGCTCTATGTGCTGCTGATGCTGAAGCTCACATAACCTGATAGCCTTTCTCTCTTCGATCTTAGCTAATTCGAGCTGAAGCAATAATTCTGGAGATAACCCTTGAGGAGGTGAAGGTGCTACAATGTTTGAAATTACCGGTGGTCCCCCCAGGGGCAACCCACCCTGCCAGTCACCACCCAACTGCGGAAGCGTACCCGGGGTCGGCAAACTACTGGGATGGCTGGGAGTCGAGTGTAGGGGAAGCATGGCCGAAGGGCTCTGAGCACTCAACCCATCTCGTTCACCAGTCACCCTGCCCAGTACACACGTTATCAAGTTATCCTTGGTCATGCTGCTAGTAACCGCATGACCGATAGCTGTGGCCAGGCATTGAAGACCGTACCGATCCATTAAGGGGATGTGTGGTGGAGTGCTCTTGCCACTGGCCTGGTAATCCAAAGGTCCCGGGTTCAAATCCCGATGTATCAATGGGAAGATATTATTGGGATGGAATTTGTGCTGTACCTAGTATCAGTGTATTACCACAAGCCCACCGAAACGTCAATAAAATACCCTCATTGTTCCCTGATTAAATAGCAGTGTATGAATATTCCCATATTCAAAATATGCTATAGGGGTGCAATGCCTGGTGAGTTATCTGCTCAACAGGTGGCGTTGTGTGTGTGTAAGTGTGAAGTCCGAGTGTAGAGGGTGAGACAGTGAAGCACGGGGATGGCTCAGAAATGGGGTCGTTTCGGGCCATGAGTGAGCACCGTGCCTCATGTGAAGGCAAGATGGCAGGTGCTCGTTGTACTCTACGTGCTTCACATGTCTCACTCCCTAGACTGGAACAAGACCTCACGGGCTTCACTGTTCATTGTAAAGCGGTGAATGTTAAGGCTCTCAGCCTATGCCCGAGAGGAAGTAAGTTGGAATATAGAAAAAAAAAAAAAAAAAAAAAAAATAATACCCTCCAACCGCTCGGCAGTAACAGGCCATTGCAAAAATATCCTAGCATCCTCTTCACAGTTCACCCGATTAACCCTTTCATCATGCTGCTGTTCCTCAGTTTCGACATTACGTACTGTGTCTCCATTCCCCTCTGATCCGGTATAAGACATGATGCTCACAAAAATTTCCCACCTCAATATTCAGAAAAGAAGTACCCCAAACTCTTATACCTCAATATACACACAAAAATTCTCGGAAATACTCAAGGGCTATACTATGTTGCAAAAAAAAAAAAATATATATTCTTGCTGATCCCCGCAAAATATTCCCCAAAACAACAAATGTTCCCTGCTTAATAAATGTAGGTTCACCAAATCCTAGGTAAGGTCGCCATTTGTTACGACTGGGGTTCAAATATATCAGGGCTCTTATTCATTGGACTAGTAATGGCATAAATGTTACAACGGAAAGCGCTAGCTCCAACCTCTGATGTATATTCCCAGTGAACAAAGAACACAAATACTCTACAGAGTTCTATATGCAATAATAGGCTATCAAACTCTCAATAAATGTGCGTCTACTCTAGGCTTAATGTTATGTGAAAACAGCCTATTACTACCTATAACCGAAGGTGCTTGGTATGGTATGCAAAGTAAGGTGGTAAGAGAAGTTACAGCTTACGTTACTTTAATCAATAAATGTCAGGCACTCCTGCATGAAAGAAAGTGCACTAAAGTCCTTCAACACTAACAAGGAATCTTCTTTAAATGTTAGATGCTATAAAGATGCTCGTATCGGAAATGGAACCCAAAAAGGCAGGCAGCGGAACAATGCTCGTGCAGGCTATGCACACAAAAAGGCAGAATATATAATGCCGTCGGAGCCAAGAATATCCTAAACACTACAACACTAATAATAATCGCCACGACAATGCAGTATTCCTATCAACAAAAAGAGCCTAAGTCGTTTGTGTCTCAATACATCAAACTAGGCTGCGAAATGCTTGTGTAATCATAAATGGGTATGCATAAAAAGAGTAATTAGGTTAGAGTCAATGATACGAGATACTGGTGCGCATGGCATGCCGCATAGCCTAGTGCAAATCTCAAGTCTGTGCGTCAAATATTACGTTATAGGGAAGGGTAGCTCTCTTGAGAAACCTTAATACCGAAGTATTAAGCGTTCTCCTGGCGTACCTCAAAGACAAACAACGAGCTTAGAACAGTGCAGAATGGTATAGGCAAAAAACCCTCATTCGTGCATGCTCTACTCTCAATGGCACACAGACTAGAATTTACTCAATCAACTCCAGTTCTCAGGTATGTCGTGCCGCTTTTAAACTGAAGCCAGCACTCATAGGAAACAATACCTATAATATCAGACTCCTAGTCTAGCATTATCTAATCCAGCAGAACACTAATAACTAAAGGAAGCAGTACTAAACAATATAAATGCCAACCAATGCTTCGTGATCCACTTATCTTAACAACTAACATACATAGGCTATATCAGACCTTAACACACAATACAACTGGCCAGCATGAAGCTGATTTTGCAGAGTTAACCAGAGGGGGTATAATATTAATAAAAGGTGGTGACAGATATGGAAAATGAGAGAGATAGGCAGAGGAAAAGATTCTCAGGTACGGAGCGGGGATAGATAGCAAGGGAAAAAAGATGGGTGTGTTCTAGAAACCAGATCTGAGGGAGAGAGTGGCGAGGAACTGTATATATACTCGCACTAGCTCGAGCCGCGTGGGAAAACAGCGGTTACAAGTCATCTAACCACTAGCAAAGCTTACAGCATGGTAAGGGCCTCTCTCCACCAACCCCCGCGAGGCAGCCAGCCGTGACGTCATCGAGCGGGACAAAAACCACTGCGCGCCCCCTCTCACTCTGTTCTACTCCCTCTCTCTCTCCCAGATCCTATCATTACTAGTTAATGATAAAATATATACTTTACAATTAAATATATAAAGCCTTGACATGGGCGAAAACAAAGAGCCTTTCTGGACTTTCTGGAGCCTTTCTGGCCACGTAACCTACCAAGTGCTAGATGGAAATTAGTAGGTAATTTACTCTTGTTATCATTCCAAGGGAGCCCTACCACATACTGACCTCTGCCAGAGTCATACGTTACAGTCTCTTCATACGAGCTTAACGCTAGCTTGGACTCACGATCAAGTTCATGTGGGTCAATTCCAATATTGTCCAAGTCCCATAGCTTATCTATATCAGTACATGTATTATCAGGCACATTTGGCCTAATATATTTATCTATGGGGCTTACTGCTACCTTGAGGACCGTAACCACCTCCACCTGTGTGTCTTGAGAGGAAGTGGCATAGGATCCAGAAATGGCATAACCTTGGATCGTGGGGAGCATTATTAGCTTATCTACCCGCCGATATCCAGGGTGAACCAGGTCGTAGTAATAATCAGCTCCGACCAGTAGCATAATACCATTGTTAGCAGAGAGTTGATCATCAGCCAGTTTATACCCCTTGCTTCTGAGATATTTCAAATGTGGTTGAATCTCTGATGCTATATAGAAACTGGGTAGTGTGTCGACCACAACAGCCTTGATGGGACATCCCTTTTTTCTATAAACATATGATATCTCCACAATATCATAGTCACTGGAATCTATTTCACCAGTGAAACCATGGAGACGATTCTCAAGATTCTCTTGACCCTTGCTGGTACACTTGAGCTGGGGTATTGATGACCGCAGAACGAATGACCTCTGTGAGCACTGGTCAAGTAAGGTGCGCGTCATTATAGTATTATTATTACTCCCCACTACTGGCAGCATCATAGTAGGAAGCAATTGACATTCTCGAGAAGCAATGGACATGGCAGTTACTTTATCACCCTCGCTCTTACTTTTCTCATGTGACTCTTTGGGGGTTCTCCCCTTTTCTTTGCCGTCGTGCCGATCAGACTGGGTGCAAAGGGAAAACCAATGTTTCCCCTTGCAATACTTACAAGGTTTGATGTAGGAATTGGTGCAGGTACTGTTGAAGTGGTCTCTTGCCAGACAGCTGGTACATAACTTAAGCGATTTAGCCTTGCTAATCTTCTGTGTAGCCTTAGGATACTTAGGACACTGATACCACAGATGACCGTGGACACTGCACAACTTACAACCTAATGTTATTGGCCTTTTCTGTTTAGGAGAAGTCTGTACCGGGAAAGCTGCAGTAGATGGCGACATCTCCACCTGTCGGTAGTATCCAGGACTCTCCATATTGAAGACTTCAGTCTGGTACACCTGCACCAACGCTTCCAAGTTTAGTGGAGAGTCGCTTAGTTGTCGTCTTAAGATTTCCCTTAGGGGAGAGGGTATTTTATTCAAGATATTCACACTAAATATCTCCTCCTTGGTGACGGCCATTGTCTCCATAGATCGGAGTAGGCTCTCAAAGGAGGCGTAGTACTCCTTTAGGGCCGTCACATCATAGGATGGAGGATCTAGCGTGAAGAACTTAGTAATTAACGCGGTCTTGATGACTTCCACTCTCCCGTAAGTTCTCTTCAGCAACTCCACTGCAGACTCGTAGCTGTTAGCTTCTAGCTTGTACCCATCGACTAACTTCAATGCCTCCCCTTTCAATTGACCACGGAGATATGTGAACCTTTGGATGGATGTGAGTGTTTTATGATGATGGATGGAACACTCAAAAATATCCCAAAATCCAGTCCAGGTAGCCGAATCCCCGGAAAAGGTAGGCAAAGTAAGCTTCGGCAGGTTAAAACCAGTCGCCTTTGGTGTACCGGTATCCTTAACAGAGGTTGATTCTTGGGTGGAAGATAGTCTGGCTAAGGCTGTATTAACGTCCTCAAAGTACTCAAAATCTGCCGACATTTCTTCTTCCACATCGTCAGTAACTGTCAATAAACCATATACCTGCTGAGAATATCTATCATAAGCAGCTAGCGATTTAGTAACAGTAGCAATTTACCTTTTATCTGATCAGCCGTGGCACTTATTAAAAATTCATCAAGATCTCTTAAACCTCTATTCAAACTTCCCTTCATCCCTCCCTTAAGAATCTTAAGTTTCTTCAAATCTGTCATCGTTAAGGTTTAATTTTAAGCAACTTAAACTACAATGAGGTCAGACTACTAACCGTTAATCGCTTGAATCAACAGCGGCAAACCCCCATTACTTAAGAAATTTACTCAAAAAGAATTACATAATACTTACATCCCCCGTAATATAAACTATCGAAAGGAAAGTATCTAACTAGACAAAAGAATTAAATACTAAATCCATTAAAAGAAAGGGTAAGGTGAAGCACTAATTATTGTAAGCCCTTTAGAGGTAAGCCTAGTTGGTTAAGCTACAATCATGAGGTCTGACTATTAACTGTCAATCGCTTAGGAATTAACAAAGACCGACACTCATGACCGCCACTTTAAGCAACTAGGCCTAGGCTATTATGAAATTTAAATATAAAAGGTCACATGAGAACCCTCCCCTCTAGCAAAATTAATAAAGAGTCCCACAAAGACACAACACAACTAACACCACAGGCACACCACCAAAGCGAATGAATAGCCACCACAGACACCTGCAGGCCTAGACTGCCTAGCCTAGCCTAAGAGCGCAAAATGGGGACCGACGAAACTACCCCGACCCCAATTTCCAGCCCAGCTAACCCACCAAAAAACGCCAAGGAACACACGCCCAAAAAAACCTGGAAACTAGTCCCAAAAAAGAAAGGGACGGTGCCGAAACGGTAAAAAACACGAGGGAAGAAGCTGGGTCGAAACTAGGGAAACGGCAGTCGGCCAATAACGCGCGAGGCGGCAGCCATTTGTAAGACCACAAGCGTCTAGGAAGTAAACAAAACGGTACTACGGGACGGAAGCCTTAGGGCACGAAGGACCAATATTTATCGGGAATTTAGATAACTGTTAAATTATATATCACTGGTACATGAAATATCCCAACAAATAGTTATAATATATTTACCAACAAGGTATTCGTCGATGGGTGTAATCCAGTCCCCCACACACGGCTAGTTCAATTGCATGACATGTAGGAATGTTCACATAATACAATATCGATACAATGAACTTAGCTTAGAGGACTGGTGATGTAGGACTGTTGTTATAAATTAATATTTGTAGTACATGGTGAACTGTGGGTTGAGTCAGAGCCGGGGGAGGAGATGTTGACTGTACGGTGTTGATTGAGAGACTCAAGGGCCGGCCTCCGATCGCTTCGCGAAATTACATATGGCTGCCGGCTCATAATAATTATAACCCATAACTTGGTTTCATAATACATCTAGAGCTGATGTAGATATTTATACATTACAGTTAATATTTAACCTAACTTAAGAATAAACTACAATACACAAAGAACCAGCCGAAATCGTACAAGCGATACGATACCGCCAAATTCAAATGTCCTATTGGACCAAAACCTGTCGGGATCATTACCCTATTCCCGACATCTATTCTGAGTTTGTAATCTTGTAATGACGGGTGGTGGCTGGACCTGAGGCGTGCAAGTGTGAATCGGGTTTATCTGGGAAGCGTGTTTTCTGATGGGTTAATCTTAGGAGGTGTAGAGTTTAGGATTGTGTTATGTTGTATGTTGTTGATGGTTTGTTGGGTAAGGTGAGTGTGTATTGGTGTTTGGAGGTGTGGGTGGGATGTTGGTGTGATGTGGTTAAAATAATGGGCAGGTGTTTGTTCCATATCTCGAGGTGGGGTGAGTGATGTGTTGGGGAGTGGTATGGGTGAATTAGGTCGAAGGCTGAAGAGTAGGACTGTGTTTCTATCATGTCTAAATGGGTTTTCAGGGGGAGGATCAGTGTTTCTGCATAAAGCCTATGTGATTTTTGTTTGTGGTTTGTGTGCATCCTGTTATGATTTTGAGGGCTTTATTCTGAGTGGTTTGTAGTTTCTTTATGTTTGTGGTTGAGGTGCAGGGTGACCAGGCTTGGGAAGCGTAGTCTATGAAAAATTCAACCAAAATTATATACAATCATCTGATGGTAACTATGGTTTGTTCATTATTATGAGTCAATAAATCCGACCCTCAACAACTCATAATTAACCCCATACGGTGACGTCATTTTAGTTTATTCTAGCTACTTATATGATATTGTGCAGCTCAAAAAGAATCTGTGTTACTGAAAATGGTTACGTCAGATAGAAGCCTGTTTATTGCTGGAGGCCCTTTTTAAGCTAAATAAAATCATGTTATAGTAGCCACAATAAAGTAAGCAAGACGTCGCCGGTATAGAAAGGGTTAAAAAGAGACTCGAACAATCGTTCTGCTAAATCTATCACTTGAATTAGTGCCACACTGTCAAAATGTAAGAGGTAATTGTATGACATTGGATGTTAGTAGTTGTTTATCAATTGCATAATATACAGACATAATCCAAAATGTATGCACCTTACATCTAGTTTATGAACTGCAATATCAAGTTAATATAACTTTTCTTTGTCAATCCTCATGTTTATCTAATAGCTGGTGATGTGAACTGTAGTTTGTTTCTTGTCTTAGATTTCACATAAATTATCTAGATTTTATGAGAACTATCAGTTTTGGCTGAGCTGCATCTTTCGAGGTAACTATTACACATTAAATTTCAACTATGCCTCACAAGTAATGAACACGTTATTTCCATTTATAATAACACCCATGGAGTTTTGCATATCCCAATGCTTACATAGCCACCACCGTCTAATACAATATAACAACTTACTGTTATTTCTTTCAATTTTCATTCTACGCCACATGACTAATTTACATATTTTACTTAAGCATCTCGTATCTCAATACCCCAAGCTTCATATCATGGACCCTATGTTGTTTAAGGCCATCATTTATACTCTGTTTCATCCTGTGGCACATTGACAGCGCGTTTGGCTTCACAACAGAAAGGTCATAGGTTCGATTGTCGAGCAGGATATGTATGCATGTATATACTCAGGCACATACTCCATTGCTGGGGGTGGCCAACACGAGATAGAGCCCGAGCAGAAACGTTATTTAAAGTTCTATTCTCAGGGTTCGGGACCTCTTTCGAGTTCGCTTGCCCTTCTCTGTCTCGTTGAGTAGAATTTTACAAGGGGAGGAGGATTCCTAGCCCCCTGTCCCCAATAAGAAAAACTTACTTCTACTGATAACAGCCTTTGTCAGAATTTACATATATTTCTATCTAACAATTGTAAGACGCCATGATCAGGGCTTGCCCCGAATGAATCGCCCCTATGCACCAGTATCTATCTATTGTAGGTATTGTCTCGCTATCTATTGTAGAGTTCGCCACCTACAAGTGGCACCGATGAGCGCACCGCCATTTATAAATTTGCATAAAGTTTATTCCCTTAGAAAGTTGCTGACCAAGGCTAATGAGGGACTCATTAGCCTTGGTCAGCAATGGGTGGATGGGACATCCACTCGAATATTTATTAGCTGGTCTTCCCTATATGAGTTGCCAACCAAGGCTGATGAGTCCCATCCACCTGGATTTGTATAAGGTCTCCCCTAGATGGGTTACCGACCAAGCCTGACGAGTTCCATCTATCCTATCATCCGATGCCCCTCCTCCCAACCAACACCGCTTTCTCTCATATACCTCTCAACTCCATCTTTCCACCTCACTCTCGGTCTGCTCTCTCTCTGTCCCTCCACCTCACTCTCGTACACTCTCTTATTCATTCTTTCACTTTCCATGTTCCACATGGCCTAACCATCTCAAGGTGTTCCTTTTCACACTTTCCAGCACATCCATATCTACTCCACACCGCTCTCTTACTTCCTCATGCGTCTGTCTATCTATCCATGTAACTCCATATGCGCTTCTCAAGCAACTCATTGACACCCCTCTCAATGTGCCTCTCCAACAACGTCCATGCTTCACTGTCATACATCAATGTCGGGATTACCACTGTCATGGAATGACCTTTTTATTTCCATACTGACCACCCTATTCCTTGTCACTGCTTTCACCATTCCTGCAACCCTCTTCCCCTGTGCACCCTATACCTCACTTCATCCTCGATACTCATCACACTGGCCAAATACTAACATGAGCTGAAATTCTCCATAACTTGACCATTCAACCTCACCTCACACTCTGTAACTGCACCTCTTTCAAAGACCATAACCTTACTCTTCCCTGCAATTACCTTCAGGTTCCGTTTCTCACACAGGGTTCCAAACATATTTACCAGACCCTGTAACTCCGACTTATTATCTGTACGACCGGGGCTCGTATAAAACAAGGGCTCTTAATCATTGGACTAGGAAAGCACACAGCCACAACGGTAACAGTAGATCCAACCCCTGAACTTATAATGCCGGCGCACAAAAACACCTATACCCTCCAGAGTTAAATCTGCGATAACGGGGTATCCTATAACTCAGTATAAGTGCACTACTACTACAGGCTGATGATCTCTGATACAGCCTGATCACAACAACATACAATTACGTTAATAAGGTATACTAGGAAAAGATAGAGATCTTAATTAAATCACTGCAATAATTTAATGCAAACTAGAAGAAGGTATATTTAAAGTTACTCTAAACAATAATGAACTGTCACTCCTAGTGAACGAAAGTCCCAAAGCATCGAGCAGGAATCTTCTGAAGATAGTCTGATGCTGGGGTAAGATGATCGTATCGGATTTTGAACTGTTATATAAAGCAGGGTCAATATAGGACAAGTGTAGAGACAGACAGTGTCAACTGACACGGGAATAACGATAAATGCACACTAGTATTATCAACAAAACCTAGTACACATCGGAAATCACAACAACAATGGCCTCACCCCAGTGTAGCATTAAATAGCCCAGCAGACAGCCAAGGAATAGGCAGGGAGACACCGTGAGTGTGTCGAACCTCTACAGACTGTTACGACTGGGGTTCAAATATATCAGGGCTCTTATTCATTGGACTAGTAATGGCATAAATGTTACAACGGAAAGCGCTAGCTCCAACCTCTGATGTATATTCCCAGTGAACAAAGAACACAAATACTCTACAGAGTTCTATATGCAATAATAGGCTATCAAACTCTCAATAAATGTGCGTCTACTCTAGGCTTAATGTTATGTGAAAACAGCCTATTACTACCTATAACCGAAGGTGCTTGGTTATGGTATGCAAAGTAAGGTGGTAAGAGAAGTTACAGCTTACGTTACTTTAATCAATAAATGTCAGGCACTCCTGCATGAAAGAAAGTGCACTAAAGTCCTTCAACACTAACAAGGAATCTTCTTTAAATGTTAGATGCTATAAAGATGCTCGTATCGGAAATGGAACCCAAAAAGGCAGGCAGCGGAACAATGCTCGTGCAGGCTATGCACACAAAAAGGCAGAATATATAATGCCGTCGGAGCCAAGAATATCCTAAACACTACAACACTAATAATAATCGCCACGACAATGCAGTATTCCTATCAACAAAAAGAGCCTAAGTCGTTTGTGTCTCAATACATCAAACTAGGCTGCGAAATGCTTGTGTAATCATAAATGGGTATGCATAAAAAGAGTAATTAGGTTAGAGTCAATGATACGAGATACTGGTGCGCATGGCATGCCGCATAGCCTAGTGCAAATCTCAAGTCTGTGCGTCAAATATTACGTTATAGGGAAGGGTAGCTCTCTTGAGAAACCTTAATACCGAAGTATTAAGCGTTCTCCTGGCGTACCTCAAAGACAAACAACGAGCTTAGAACAGTGCAGAATGGTATAGGCAAAAACCCTCATTCGTGCATGCTCTACTCTCAATGGCACACAGACTAGAATTTACTCAATCAACTCCAGTTCTCAGGTATGTCGTGCCGCTTTTAACTGAAGCCAGCACTCATAGGAAACAATACCTATAATATCAGACTCCTAGTCTAGCATTATCTAATCCAGCAGAACACTAATAACTAAAGGAAGCAGTACTAAACAATATAAATGCCAACCAATGCTTCGTGATCCACTTATCTTAACAACTAACATACATAGGCTATATCAGACCTTAACACACAATACAACTGGCCAGCATGAAGCTGATTTTGCAGAGTTAACCAGAGGGGGTATAATATTAATAAAAGGTGGTGAAAGATATGGAAAATGAGAGAGATAGGCAGAGGAAAAGATTCTCAGGTACGGAGCGGGGATAGATAGCAAGGGAAAAAAGATGGGTGTGTTCTAGAAACCAGATCTGAGGGAGAGAGTGGCGAGGAACTGTATACATACTCGCACTAGCTCGAGCCGCGTGGGAAAACAGTGGTTACAAGTCCTCTAACCACTAGCAAAGCTTACAGTATGGTAAGGGCCTCTCTCCACCAACCCCCGCGAGGCAGCCAGCCGTGACGTCATCGAGCGGGACAAAAAACACTGCGCGCCCCCTCTCACTCTGTTCTACTCCCTCTCTCTCTCCCAGATCCTATCATTACTAGTTAATGATAAAATATATACTTTACAATTAAATATATAAAGCCTTGACATGGGCGAAAACAAAGAGCCTTTCTGGACTGCCCATGACACGAGCTTTCATATGAAATAAAGCACACTCTAATACATAAACTGTAGCCCCATCCACTGCCCTGGCGATCCTAGTGAGTCACTGTAGGACAAGCCATGCGGTTCTAACGGAGTGGTCAACGTCACACCCTCCCCCAAGATTTTTCTCAGAGGCCCCAAGGCTCACAAAAATCTGATGGTTAGAACCCATGCTATATCTCCACTTCCCATCACCCAGCGGCAGTACAATATCTGGCACAGTTCTTCAACAAAACATTTTTCAAAATTATAACCCTCCCAACACAATAGGTTAAATTATATGTAGTTATGCTCCTCAAGAGCGAGCTTCTCTAGCCCAGCATTCTGAGAGGAGTGCAACTCAGAATTACTGCTATAACATACTAAAAAAGTTCAACTATCAAAGAAAGAGTTTTTATTTGATTTTTATGTTTATAATTTGTTTATTTCGGCTGCACTATAGGGGCAAGCCTAGTTTTTTCTTCTATACCAAACGCTCAACTCCTGCTTTACGACCCAATACGCTGGGCTACAACCGCGAGCCAACAAGCACCAAGCGCAAAATACTATTCAAACTAAAGCAGGAGGCTACCCGTGTGTCAATCTACCCAGGATCATATACCCTTGAACGACCATCTGCAACCACGTAGTCACAACCGGCAATATGGCATGTCCAGGTTATATACCAATAACCTTAGTGACCACCTGGTCAGCCTCATATTCCGATTGTGAAACTGGTCCAAGAACTTGAGAGGGTGATGATCTGGGTAAACTACAACGACCGGACCATAGGCTGGAACACAGACCTCGAAATGCCTCAGAGCAAGTACAACCGCCAGCAGCTCCTCCTTGACAACAGAGCAGCTCCCCTGGGCCGAATTGTATTTCCCCGAGCAGAAACTAACAGGATGCTCCTGCCCATCATCGTCCTTTTCCACAAGGACGGCACCAGCCCCCACACCACTAGCCTCCGTTGCTAGTTGGAAAGGTAGGCTAAAGTCAGGGGCCCTGAGGATCGAGTGAGTGCACAACAGGTGTTTTACTTCCCTAAACACCTTCTCACACTCAGGCGCCCATTTGAACTTCTTATCCTTCCAGTTATCCTCCACCTGAGCTTGACTGTCCCGTTCTCCTTCTCCACCTTGACTGCTAAACGTCATCACAGGCACAGTGAGAGGCTCAGGGGGGTGCCTCCCATACTCCTTCATGGGATTAACATGACATAACTGATTGCGCTTCCGTCTGTCTGGAGTGGCTACCAAGTAAACCAGGTCCGATAGCTCCTCCACCACCCTATAAGGACCAGCGTACTTCGCGGATAAGGGGTGACCTACAAGGGGCAGTAGAATCAACACCTCCTGACCCACGTGAAACTCCCTGAGTTCAACCTTGAGGTCGTACCTGTCCTTCCTGAGGGCCTGAGAGCTAGTCAAATTACGGCCAGCCAACTCCAGACTGCGCAACATCCGTTCTCGACTGTTGAGGACACACTTGAGCATAGAACAAGGTTTTTCTGCGCCCTCCCATACTTCTTCAACCATATGGAGAGGCCCTCTGACACGGTGTCCAAAGACGAGCTCATTAGGGCTGAATTCCAAACTCTCCCCAGGTACCTCCCACACAGCAAACAAAACACATGGCAGGCCAAGATCCCAATCCCTCCCACTCTCAAAGCAACAACAACGAAGCACAGATTTCAAGGCTGAGTGCCATCGCTCTAACACACCCTGGCTCTCCGGATGATATGCAGATGACACAACCCCAACAATCCCATGCTGCGGCATTGCTTGTACAAAGAGGCTAGAAGTGAAGTTGGGTCCCCGGACTGACTGAATCCCCTGCGGGTAACCATACCGGGAAAAATACACTAGCAAGCTTCGGACCACCGTTTTCGCCGACCCATTTCTCATAGGGTACGCGTCAGGGTACCTTGTTGCTACATCTCCCGACTGTGCATCACTGTCCTTCAACTCTTTCGTCTTTTTAAGCCCATCCTCTGCCCCTTCAGGAACAGTTACTGGGTCCTCTCCAGACTCGAAATGTGGTCCTAATAATGAGTCCCCGAGAAGGTCCGTTGACACTAAACTCTCAACCGCATCAACTTTCAACCCCTTCTCGGTACCCTTCCTCCGCTGATCTAAAGATTGTTGACCAGAATGTGACTCCCTGGATGAAGAATCTCCGGTGACAACACACGCCATAGGCTGCCCCGGACACTTCTCAACCCACTCCTGCTCCTCCCTACTCACGTCGGCCGGCTTCTCGGCAACGACCAAGGGTGGAGCCTCAGAAGTAGGTCCCGCAAAGTCGTTGCCGAGAAGGAGGTCGACGCCCCCAACAGGTAACTTCTCCACAATTCCTACATCCAGGTCTCGAGTCGCACCATCAACTTCCACCTTCATTCTTACAAGCGGGTATGACCTTGTCGCATTAACTCCCTGAACCACAACCACCCGCGGCGTATTGACAGGTTTACCAGTGACATTTCTCAACAGTGTTTGCGATGCCCCAGTGTCACGCGAAATTCTCACCTCATGTCTTCTACCCCCCCACTCCACACAACCGAGTCCCCTGTGGTCACTAAAGGCATCACGGACAGGGAATAAGCCTTCCGGATCCTTCTGCACTGGCAGTGTATTTACCTCGGAAGAAATGCCTCTAACAAACTCCGATGTCCTCTTGAACACTCCAATGCCGTGAGCAAAAGACACGGCTGCCGGAGGAGGTCGACTAGGGCACTCATTTGCCTTATGACCCTCCTGGTGGCAACTAAAACACATAAATTTCGGTTTCGGCTTATACTGTGATGTAAAAGGCCCCTGACTTTTCACATACGGTGTGGTGTAAGGTTTGGATTCAGTTTTAGTTTCATGGCTCTTCTGTTTAAATGTGTCATTGTTCCGGGGAGGGGGAGGATAACGGTCCTTAGCACCTACATCGTACTTCTGTGAGGACCCGCAACCCCGAATCAACGACAGCCGTCGATCAGCCATTTCTGCTGCTTCGACTAGAGTTCTTGGGTTTTCTCCTTCAAGTTCAAAGTTAGATCACCGCCCGTGCTCTTAAAGAACTGCTCCAACATCATTAACTGCTTAATTTCATCAAATGTTGTGACCTTCTCAGATCGGAGCCAGTTTCCCATAGCATCGGACAAGTCCCGGGCGTGTTCCAAAAAGGTGCTATCTCTTCCCTTAGTTACACCCGGAACTTCAAACGGTACGTTTCTGGTTGCAGTTCGTAAGCCCTCAGGACAGCCTCCTTGAGATCCTCATACACAATACATAACTCCAAAGGTAACGCATCGTAGGCTTTAAGACCCTTGCCTATTAATCTAGAGGATACAAGTGCTGCCCATTTATTCTCTGGCCACTGGTGTTCCTGGCACTTCTTCTCAAAGCGTGTGAAAAATTCTGTTACACCACTCTCATCAAACACCGGAACCAGTTTCAATAAGTGCGAGAGAGACTGCTCATGAACACGGTTACCAGCCCCAAGTCGCTGTCCCGTTGCCTCTACTCGCGACTTCTCTACGTCCATGTCGGCACAGTACCTAGTCTACTGTAAATCCGCTTGGATTTTTGCTAGCTCTATGTGCTGATGCTGAGCTCACATAACCTGATAGCCTTTCTCTCTTCGATCTTAGCTAATTCGAGCTGAAGCAATAATTCTGGAGATAACCCTTGAGGAGGTGAAGGTGCTACAATGTTTGAAATTACCGGTGGTCCCCCCAGGGGCAACCCACCCTGCCAGTCACCACCCAACTGCGGAAGCGTACCCGGGGTCGGCAAACTACTGGGATGGCTGGGAGTCGAGTGTAGGGGAAGCATGGCCGAAGGGCTCTGAGCACTCAACCCATCTCGTTCACCAGTCACCCTGCCCAGTACACACGTTATCAAGTTATCCTTGGTCATGCTGCTAGTAACCGCATGACCGATAGCTGTGGCCAGGCATTGAAGACCGTACCGATCCATTAAGGGGATGTGTGGTGGAGTGCTCTTGCCACTGGCCTGGTAATCCAAAGGTCCCGGGTTCAAATCCCGATGTATCAATGGGAAGATATTATTGGGATGGAATTTGTGCTGTACCTAGTATCAGTGTATTACCACAAGCCCACCGAAACGTCAATAAAATACCCTCATTGTTCCCTGATTAAATAGCAGTGTATGAATATTCCCATATTCAAAATATGCTATAGGGGTGCAATGCCTGGTGAGTTATCTGCTCAACAGGTGGCGTTGTGTGTGTGTAAGTGTGAAAGTCCGAGTGTAGAGGGTGAGACAGTGAAGCACGGGAACGAGATGGCTTCAGAAATGGGGTCGTTTCGGGCCATGAGTGAGCACCGTGCCTCATGTGAAGGCAAGATGGCAGGTGCTCGTTGTACTCTACGTGCTTCACATGTCTCACTCCCTAGACTGGAACAAGACCTCACGGGCTTCACTGTTCATTGTAAAGCGGTGAATGTTAAGGCTCTCAGCCTATGCCCGAGAGGAAGTAAGTTGGAATATAGAAAAAAAAAAAAAAAAAAAAAAATAATACCCTCCAACCGCTCGGCAGTAACAGGCCATTGCAAAAATATCCTAGCATCCTCTTCACAGTTCACCCGATTAACCCTTTCATCATGCTGTTCCTCAGTTTCGACATTACGTACTGTGTCTCCATTCCCCTCTGATCCGGTATAAGACATGATGCTCACAAAAATTTCCCACCTCAATATTCAGAAAAGAAGTACCCCAAACTCTTATACCTCAATATACACACAAAAATTCTCGGAAATACTCAAGGGCTATACTATGTTGCAAAAAAAAAAATATATATTCTTGCTGATCCCCGCAAAATATTCCCCAAAACAACAAATGTTCCCTGCTTAATAAATGTAGGTTCACCAAATCCTAGGTAAGGTCGCCATTTGTTACGACTGGGGTTCAAATATATCAGGGCTCTTATTCATTGGACTAGTAATGGCATAAATGTTACAACGGAAAGCGCTAGCTCCAACCTCTGATGTATATTCCCAGTGAACAAAGAACACAAATACTCTACAGAGTTCTATATGCAATAATAGGCTATCAAACTCTCAATAAATGTGCGTCTACTCTAGGCTTAATGTTATGTGAAAACAGCCTATTACTACCTATAACCGAAGGTGCTTGGTTATGGTATGCAAAGTAAGGTGGTAAGAGAAGTTACAGCTTACGTTACTTTAATCAATAAATGTCAGGCACTCCTGCATGAAAGAAAGTGCACTAAAGTCCTTCAACACTAACAAGGAATCTTCTTTAAATGTTAGATGCTATAAAGATGCTCGTATCGGAAATGGAACCCAAAAAGGCAGGCAGCGGAACAATGCTCGTGCAGGCTATGCACACAAAAAGGCAGAATATATAATGCCGTCGGAGCCAAGAATATCCTAAACACTACAACTAATAATAATCGCCACGACAATGCAGTATTCCTATCAACAAAAAGAGCCTAAGTCGTTTGTGTCTCAATACATCAAACTAGGCTGCGAAATGCTTGTGTAATCATAAATGGGTATGCATAAAAAGAGTAATTAGGTTAGAGTCAATGATACGAGATACTGGTGCGCATGGCATGCCGCATAGCCTAGTGCAAATCTCAAGTCTGTGCGTCAAATATTACGTTATAGGGAAGGGTAGCTCTCTTGAGAAACCTTAATACCGAAGTATTAAGCGTTCTCCTGGCGTACCTCAAAGACAAACAACGAGCTTAGAACAGTGCAGAATGGTATAGGCAAAAAACCCTCATTCGTGCATGCTCTACTCTCAATGGCACACAGACTAGAATTTACTCAATCAACTCCAGTTCTCAGGTATGTCGTGCCGCTTTTAACTGAAGCCAGCACTCATAGGAAACAATACCTATAATATCAGACTCCTAGTCTAGCATTATCTAATCCAGCAGAACACTAATAACTAAAGGAAGCAGTACTAAACAATATAAATGCCAACCAATGCTTCGTGATCCACTTATCTTAACAACTAACATACATAGGCTATATCAGACCTTAACACACAATACAACTGGCCAGCATGAAGCTGATTTTGCAGAGTTAACCAGAGGGGGTATAATATTAATAAAAGGTGGTGACAGATATGGAAAATGAGAGAGATAGGCAGAGGAAAAGATTCTCAGGTACGGAGCGGGGATAGATAGCAAGGGAAAAAAGATGGGTGTGTTCTAGAAACCAGATCTGAGGGAGAGAGTGGCGAGGAACTGTATACAGTATATACTCGCACTAGCTCGAGCCGCGTGGGAAAACAGCGGTTACAAGTCATCTAACCACTAGCAAAGCTTACAGCATGGTAAGGGCCTCTCTCCACCAACCCCCGCGAGGCAGCCAGCCGTGACGTCATCGAGCGGGACAAAAACCACTGCGCGCCCCCTCTCACTCTGTTCTACTCCCTCTCTCTCTCCCAGATCCTATCATTACTAGTTAATGATAAAATATATACTTTACAATTAAATATATAAAGCCTTGACATGGGCGAAAACAAAGAGCCTTTCTGGACTGCCCATGACACGAGCTTTCATATGAAATAAAGCACACTCTAATACATAAACTGCCCTGGCGATCCTAGTGAGTCACTGTAGGACAAGCCATGCGGTTCTAACGGAGTGGTCAACGTCACAAGACAAAATGGTAACCCCTCCAAAATGCCTAACTAAACATAATTATAATATCTGAGAGCTTCAGCATATAATACGATGGCCGATATATGAAATCGTGCAGAACCAAAGGGGAGTTATGATATTAACCTCTGAAGTGCGCATGGGGGTAATTGGAAACGTCCCCCTGTGCTGACGTACTTGAGGTGTTTCCGTCACTAAAATATTCATTGTGCCATTAATAGCATTAATACTTATCCATATGCGCCTATTATGGGTTGATTATAAAGGTATTAACCTGAAACAACAATAAAACGAGTGAAAACAGCGTTTGGATGGTCAAAATCGGAGATATAGCCCGCGACTTGTATAATGTATGGGTGAGGCAAGCTACTTTCCCGCCAATTTCCCCCAAGGCCACTGAGACACAGTCGATCGATACTCTCTCTCTCTCTTGCACTCGCTTGCCATCAGTGATGACAACACCCTGCTTGCAACTCGCTAATGTTAGCACGAAAATATACCTCAGAATAAGGGAATAACAGGGAAAATAGGTGATAACTGAAGGAGAGGAGGAAAGTGGGGAAGGAGGGGAGGTAGAGGACTGAGATTTTGCATGGCCCAGGGGCCAAACAAATTTTTTTTTTTTTTTTTTTTTTTTTCGATGTCAAAAGTTGATTTTTTTTTCACTCACTCATAAGAGTCTCCCCGCAGTCTGCCGGGGGAACTCTTAAGAGTCTCCCCGCAGTTCCCGGGTTAAATAGAGAGGAAGAATGAGAGGTAAGAAGTTGAGAGAGAGAGAAAGTGCTCTATAGGTTGAAGTCGGTGACAGGTGGCAAGGGATATGTTAAGGGTATGCTGGTCAAACAAGCTCTGAAGAGAATAGCTCCTCGGGACCCCTCCAGGATCACACACAAAGGCATGGTGGTCAGCCAATCACAGGCCGCTACGTCACCAGGCAGCAGGCCTGCAGAAGGCGCCAGGAACCACCAGCCAATCAAAACCGAGAGAAAAGACCACGCGGGCGAGCAACTCCTCCGGGAAGGAGGAGGGAGGAGGAGGAAACCAACACTCACCTCCCCCACCCTGCTCGCTCGCTCTCTCTCCTTCAATACAATGCATCTTATGTTCAACTCATGATATAAAATATAATGCATTGTCCCAGGCGTAAATAAATACCACTTCTATACTGCCTGTGACATGACGATTCACAAGAAAGAAAGTACAACATTGTTTGTTAGCAATGATTTGAAGCCTAGAAACAGTGTATAAGCGTTCGTAATAAGGCAAACAGGATTCTCGGGTTCATCTCTAGGAGTGTGAGTAACAGAACTGCTGATGTTATCTTAAAACTTTACTTGTCATTAGTGAGACCCCATATGGATTATGCTGTCCAATTTTGGTGTCCTTATTACATAATGGACATAGATTCATTGGAGAGAGTTCAGCGTAGAATGACAAAAATGATCCATAATATTAGAAATCTTCCGTATGAAGAAAGGTTGAAGAAATTAGGTTTACATTCGTTAGAGAGACGCAGAGTTAGAGGGGATATGATAGAGGTGTTCAAGTGGGTTAGTGGGATTAACAAGGGGACATGACAAATGTACTAAAGCTCAGTGATAGCGAAAGAACTCGTACCAATGGTTTCAAATTAGATAAAATTTCGTTTCAGAAAAGATATAGGCAAATATTGGTTTGGTAACAGAGTTGTAGATGGGTGGAATGGACTACCAAGTGCTATAGTGGTATTACAAACGGTAGGGAGCTTTAAGATAAAATTGGATAAGCATATGGACGAGAAGGGTTGGGTGTGAAGGGGGATCAGCCGGGTTGGGCCAATCAGCGCTCTGCAGACCCCCGTAATCCTTTGTTAATCTCTAACCGGTTTGGTAAGATGATCCTCAGGGTATTAGAGTGTTGAGCCTATAATTGGGCTTTGTAATTGGAGTTGTGTGGGACATGGATCTGCCTTGCTTAGGCCAATCGGCTTTCTGCAGACTCCCATTTTCTTATGTTCTTATTGTAGATAGACTGTAGCCCATTTCACTGCCCTGGCGAGCGCTAGTGGCTACCGGGAGGCGATTCTGCCAACACTGGCAGGCGTCACATATCACTCGTCAGAACTGTATCGTCAACAAACAGCAGTACAGGCAACTTCCACTCATTACCTTTTAAATCAAGTAATGCCACTTGAGAAAAACCACTCATTGCCTTCCCTTATCAGAGGTACACCAACATCCAATGCTCTTCCTTGATTGTATTTCATGACTCCATCCATATAAATATTGAACAACCTTGGGGACATCACACTCAAAATTCAGATCAAAGAACTCGCTCTGTTCATTCTCCACACGCACTGCCACCTTTGCACCTTCATAAACATGCTCTTCACCGTTATTTGTTACCAATGGAAATATTTGTTGTATGGTTTGATCTATCAATATTTAGATATTTTGTTTCCAATTATCTGTTTCTGTATTGCTGAGAATTATATTAATATTGCATTATCTTTGCTGTTCAAACGATGACGGTATAGTGGTGTTGGCTTATTAACTAGCCACACACCGTATATTCCGATTTATAATTTTAGTAAATATAACGCATTGTGAGCTCTAATACGTATATATTTTGCAAGTTTGTGTTTGTAATAGAATCGTTAGTTCATTTGTCAATGTTAATGGGTAAGATTAAGCAGGGGATCAAAGTATCTAGTTATTTTTTCAAATTTCAACCGGGATTTCAATAATGTTAATCAGAGGCTCGGACAATAACACTTCCAGGTCATATTGCAGACTGCCAGGCGCCGCATCTAAATCATTACGACTCTTAAGGGCAGGCGATGAAATGTGTGCCTGGCCGACGATATTGGTTCCGATAATATCTCTGGTTCACCTCCGTCTGTACAGTCACTATCAAATGTCCTGGTCTACCTCTACGACGTCAATGTTACCCATCTCTCAAATAGCTAGACAAAGTCACAACACACTCACAAACGAAATATTTGTATTCAAACTTTGTTATATTTTTCATTATTTGTGTTCCTTATCAAGAGAATAATGTAAATGAAGCTATGATGGTAGAAACCGACTTCCAAGCATGACTGTATATCGAGAGGAGGGCAGAGAGACGAAGTAGGTATTTTTTGTAACTTGATTTATTTGGTTTGAGCGATTGTTGATTATTGCAGAACTAATGTTTTCCCCTGCAATTATAGTATTTTGTCTTTGATGGCCTTCCTTTGTCAAATTGTAACTCTGTCTTTTCCCTTCTCTATTTAATTATCTATTATGTTTATGTATCTGGGAGTCATGATTGAGAAAAGGAGAAAATGTACAAGAGAAGTAGAAAACAGAGTCACACAAGGAAGACAGGTAGCTGGAGCAATGAAAGCCTTGTTTAGGAGCAGAAATTTGAGTATGGAAGCAGTGAGAGGATTGCATGAGGGTGTGTTGGTGCCCACATTGATGTATGGATGTGAAACTCTGGTATGGTATAGTAATCAAAAGTCACGAGTAAGAGCAGTTGAAATGGATTTGCTAAGAAATGGGTGTGGAGTTCGAAGAATTGACAGAGTAAGAAGTGTGAACATAAGGGAGACATGTGGAGTTAAAAAGTCAGTAGAGCAAAAGGTTGAAGAAAGTGTTCTCAGATGGTATGGTCACATGACAAGAATGCCTGAAGAAAGAATAGCTAAAAGGATCTGTCAGTGAAGTGGAAGGAAGAAGATGTGGAAAGCCGAGAAGAAGATGGTATGATATGGTGTCAGAATGTGTGTCAAAGCGTGAAAAGGGAATGGTTGAAGCAAAATAATGAGCAAATGACAGTAATAAATGGAGGAAGTTTATTAGAGAGAGTACATGAAGGTTTCTGGACCCTTATAAATGACAAACCTGGAAGTTTTTTTATCCCAGATGTTGATGTGAAGGCTAGACCTTGTTCGGAAGTACAGTATAACATCTGAGGTGAAGTCATTGATTTGGGGGGTTGATAATTGGTTGGTGCTTCTGAATGCTTGTGCGCTTGCTTTTTGTGGGCGAACTGTTATACAGTATGTTCTCCTGTCACCTTGTTTTCCTTTCTCGTGTCTCTTCCTGATCCTCCATACCCCTTGTGGGAATATGGGTTGGCTACTGACTGACATATTTTAAGACACTTTTACCTTTTTCCATCTATTACTTAATTTGCAATTCTGAGCTTGTTAAAATTGTCAATCCCCTTTCTTTTTGTTCTTTATTTTTCACATTATGGCGGAGCTTCGTAATATTATAATTGGTTGTCATTTTCGTTTGCTAACAATTGACCATAGAAGGTCGAATGTGGAATTGTAAGTCACAATTGCACACGGAACCTTTAGATATGACTTGCTGCAGTTTAGCCACTCTTGTATATGTACAGTAGCCCACTGTAATGACCTTGTTGTCTCTGAAACGTAATACTTGTAGGTGGCTGGAACCTGATATTATGTTATCTGTACAAGGCAATTTTATAAGAATGAAATTTAAATACTAGCACTTGGTTGCGAGTGTTTTTTTATATACAAAATAATATTTGCAGGTTATTTTGGGTGTACACATACTGTATATATTCTGAAATATAAATAACTCTAGGTGATGTGATGAATCACCATTGTATTAATATATTCTGAATATATGCTGATTTAGGGTGTGATATGGGGATAGTAATAGTGAGGTATTCATCAATAATACACTTAATTATATATTGTAAAGCTATATAAAGTGACTCGTGTTTACTACTTTTACATTATGTTTCCTATTTTACAATCAATATACCATTTGTCAATCCAAAGGATTATTTAAAACCAATGTTAACAATCCAGAGAGTGTCTCACGTTTCTCATTGATTTGAATAGTGTAGTAATGAATAGAAACAGTATATTCGTAAATGCCATATTCCAATGGGTAGACTAAATACGAGAATCACATGAAAACGTGTAGGCCTACCAACTTCTCGGGTTGTCGGAATGGGTTGCGAAAGGTAATTTCGGACTAACTAAAGATATATCACGTTCCCTTATATTTTGTTACATATTGTATTTGATTTTGCTTTAATATATATAGTTTCATAAATCACCATGGATAGTTTATTAATGTTGCATATATTTTCAAGATTTAATCTGCATCTTGTTATTAGTAATGTTCAGTTATATGTCTATGGTAGTTTGTTATGTCCTCCTGTAAGGTTATATAATATTTCAACTTATCTGTTTAGTTTACAATCAAATTTAATTGTGTATGTAAAAGGTTTAGTGTAAGGGAATTATACTATCTTAAAAAATAAATATATTGCAAAATACAGTGAGATTTGTATCAATAATTTTTAAAGTATTGTGTGAAAAAAGTAATCTGAAAGAGGCCTACTAGCCCATGCAAGGCAGTTCTTTTTCCACATATCTCACGTCAATATTTACAGTATCATTATCATTATAATCTTGTTGTTGTTGAATGAAAACATGCCTGCTTGCATTTTCATAATGTATGTTATATTTCCCTTCAATTGTCCTTACCCTTCTTCGGATAAATTACATAGCAGTCGATGCAAGTCCATTTCCTCTAGATTCCAGCGCATAGTATCTATCAGAAGAAATCAGTGGGGATGTTGAATATGACAGTGTTGTGAAGATAATGATAGCAACACACCAACTTATGATTATTGTAAAAACACGAGAGTTTCTACTGTTGTTGAATCCGCTTCAGAAAATTAAATTTGGTTGTGGCCGACAGGAAGCATTCTTTCCATAAGGGAAAAGACAGAATTCCCTTGGATTTTGACTTTGCTTCTGCTGATAATTATACATCAAACAAACTATGTCATTTATAATGTCTTGGTACAATACATTTATAATCAGACATGTTAGTGTGTCATGGAATGTTAGGATATTCACGTTGAATATTCACTAATGATAAAATATAAACATGTATACCCCATAGCAGGGGTAGCTGAAACTGAACAGAAACAACATTTAAGGTTCCAATTCTTAGTGTCCGGGAACACTTTCGCGTTCCCTCGCCCTCATCTGTCTCGATTGGTAGGTGAATTTTACAAGGGGAGGAGGATTCCTACCCCACCGCCCCCAGAAGGAAAAGTAGGACAGTGAAAGAGACCGACAAAAATTGCTAAGGTCGGATAGAGGATGCCTAACCTCACTCCGGATAATTAAATCTGAATGTTCTTATTGTCATGATCGCCAGTTCTCTATTTCAGCGAACAGTATTAACGTTACATTACTCTAATTACAATATCATAAAGTTGATACTTGGTTTACAGTAGAATTCTCAACATACGCTCCTAAAAAAATCAACATCCACCAAATTTCTCCTCCCATAACTAGGCTACCTAATGACTTTAGCATGTTTTTCTTTAATAGTAATCCATTGAATCGCCTGTTCACCAAACTCTCCAGCCATCTCTCGGGCTTAATTAAAAACCATTAAATTAGCTTTCTGTCAATCCAGATGACACCTTGGCAGCAGATGTCTGTCAGGTTACAACAACGTTTTTATGGCCAGTGTGGTTTAGTGGTTAGCAAGTTTGCCTGTGGGTCAAGTGTCCAGGAATCGAATGCCGGGTGGGTTGTGTGAGATTGCTCTCAAGCAGCATTGCTTAATTTATAGACCATAAAATTAGCTTTCTCAGTTCACAGCTATCTATCGTCTTTAATAGCTTTTTTCATGCATAGATGTCCATTTAATATTATGTCTCATATAATAGTTATTCATTGAATTTAGCTCTATCCCTTCATAGCCATTCTTTGACTATGTCCTTTTCCCCTCATACAGTGTCTAACTTTTACCCTTTTGCGCACAAGGACGCAATGTACGCCCTTTCTAGGATACTTGAAACCCTTTGATACCATCAGAGGGGTTTAGAAACCCTTAGTTTAGATACTTCAACCTCTGCAGTTGTCTTTGAGCGAGCTGTGGGCAGAAAACTATTTTTGGAGAGGTAATTAGGAAATTACGACAATTCTATTTCTGAATGCTAAACTGCAACCCCTGGTGCATGAATGGATTACATTTTTCCCTTAACCCCTTCCGTACCGGCAATGTTTCTGTATTATATTCTAGCTAAATATAGACGTTTTTATGCAGTTTAAGAAGGATCTGTGGTAGTAAAAAGGGTTAAGTGAGATTGTTGAATGCCTTTTAATTGCTGGAGGCCCTTTTTTAGCTAAATAAAATTGTTTAATAGTAGCCAGAACATGGTTAAGAGGACAACATCGGTAATGAAGGGGTTAATAAACTATCCATTGATTTTAGTTTTTGTTATCCTTGTGACATCTACCAGCGTTGGCAGAATCGCCTCTCGTTGGCCACTAGTGCTCGCCAGGGACATCGAAATGGGCTACAGTTATCAGAGAATGTTGTTCTTTCTTTCCTAGTAATTGCATTGTCACAGAGAGTCCAGTGGTGGTCTTTGTTTTCGTCTGTGACAACGGGTTATATTATATATCAACAGTAGTGGTAATAGTACCAGCGCGTGAATGAGAAAGACTTTCAGAGCGAGGAGGTAGTAAGTGTCTGTATGTACGGGTGCATTCCTGCCTCTCGCTCGCCATTGGACGGCGTGTCTGGCTGTGTCCTATGACGCCTGCTGTCTTGTGACGTCTCGGCCCGTGATTGGCCGACCATCGCGCCTTTGCGGTCTCCTGTGTAACTTACCTCCTCCATGAGGGTCCCCAGGAGCTGTCCTCGTCAGGACAGGCTTGGCGCGCGTGCTTCTAACATCCCTTTGCATACTCTCTCCCGATCACCACCTTTATCACTGTTTCTCACACTCGATTCTCTCTTTCCATACTCTAACCTTTATTAACTGCACAACACTCCCCTTGGGTTCTGCATACGGTTTTCATAGCTGGCCCATTGGATTGCATGTGCCGTCCTCAGAGATATTTACATGTACTTAGAATAGGTTTGAGGGTTCTTAGTTAGTATAGGTTAAGAACTTTGTGTGTCTCCATTATTGATATAGTGTTTCTGCTCTTTTATTTAATGCTAGACTGGGATAAGGTAACTGTAGTCGTTGTCTCCGATGTGTGTATGGTTTTCTTATACCTACACGACTTCGACCGGTCCTCTGGTAGCCTGGGTTGTCTTTTCGGTTTCGTCCTTTGCGAGTGCAGCATTGTGTTGACTGAGGGTTTTGGCCTGTACCAGTTCCACACTTTGCTGCCTCTTTGCTTGTCTTTAGAGGGTCGCCAGGATAGAACCAGATACTTGTGATCTGGATCTATCGAGAGAGCCCCCTAGTCAATTAACGAAAATTAAAGGATGCAGTCTTAAGGACATCGCTAGGCTACGAGCCTGTCTTGCTCAACCCCAGTTCCTTACCTAGAGTATCCCAGCTAGACATTATTAATCGAGTAGACACTTGTTAGTATTTAATATAAGCTCTTTGATATGTGCGCATTATTATTCACAGCATTTATTAGTCTAGGTTGTTGCTGAGTTGCACAACCATAGCAGACTGTTTCGTTGATGAGGAAGTACTTCTTTTAGTGTCGAGCATTGCTACCGTTGCGCATTTATTGTATTCTCGTGTCAGTTAACATTATATGTCCTATCTTTTAGTGTATTCGATTTACACGTGTGGTGTCCTGCCTCCTGCCTTTATATAGTTCTAAATCAGTACGAGCATCTTATGAGCATCAGACTTTCTTCAGAAGTTTCCAGGTCTATGCTGTAGGACTATACTTCACTTTCTTTCAGATAGGAGTGAAGAGTTTATTGTTGTTTAGAGTAACTGTATTGAAGCATCTTTTTATTGTATTAAATCTTGCAGTGATTTAATTGATCTTTCCATAGATTCCTTTTTATGCATTTTAACGTAACTTGCATCTTGTTTGTTATCAGGCGATACCAGTGCAGGTTAGCCTGAAGTAGAGTACATTTATGCCCAATTAAGGATACCCCGCTATCGCAGATTAACCCTGGAGGGTATAGGTGTTTTGTTCGCCGGCATATAAGTTCGAGGGTTTGGATATAGCGTACCGTTGTTGCATAGTGCCCTATTACTAGTCCAATCATGGAGTGCCCTTGTTTTATTCGTAGTCCCGGTCATAACAAATGGCGACCTTGCCTAGTATCTTATCTTAGTCGTCATAACAAATGGCGACCTTAGTCTAGGATTTAGTGAACTAAGAAATAATTGCAGGATTTTTTTTGTGGAGATTTTTTATTTTTTTTATCACCGTTTGGGGGTCGATTGTTATTTCTCACAGTTTGGCAGTGGACATTTGTTTTTGAGGAATATTTTGGACACGTTGGAATTTGTTTTTGGCAACGTAGTATAGCACTTGAGTTATCTTCAATAATTTTTTGAGTGAATAGTGCTACATGAGAGTTTAGGTACTTCTTTTTTTTTATAAACGTTGAGGATTTGCGGTGGACACTATGTCAAACGACGGATCAGTGCACAGTGAGGACACAGTACGGGAAGCAGGCAAGGAGGTGGAGAAGGTAGAGTTGTCTAACGGCGTTCGGGTGGTGAACAATGAGGAGGATGCTCAGATTTTTTTGGAGGAGCCTGTGTCGGCGGATCGGGTGTCGGGGCTAGACCGGTACGGAATGCAGTGTGTAGCCACGGTCTTAGGGTTGTACTAGCGGTTTTCGAGAGGTGAGCTGGTTGCCTGGGTGCTCGGTGGGGTGCATGGGGCTTCGGGTGGAGCGGGAGCTGGGGCACCTGCCCAGCCCCCATTCCACTCGACTCCTATCATGGCGCCCCCTCGGGCTCCGGAACCGGGTATGTTCCCGCAGGCCGATGCCCGCTGGTGGTTGGATATGCCTCTAGGTGATTCATGGGGTGGGTCCCCATAAGTAGCACCCCCTCCTCAGGGTTTATCTTCCGAGATGTTGTTTCAGCTCGAACTCACCAAACTCGAGCAGCAAAAGCATGAGGCTGAGCTCGAGCAATGAAAGTATGAGGCTGAGCTCAGGCAGCAGCAACAGCAGCGGGAATCTGAGCTTAGGATTCAGGCTGAGGAGAGAAAGGCCATACGTGAGGCTGAGCTTCAGGTTGAGGCTCCGAAGTACTGTGCAGACATAGAGCTTGAGATGTCTCGGGTGGAGTCGACAGGGCAGCGTCTCGGTTCTGGGAATCGAGGTCTTGATCAGTCTTTATCGCACCTTATTAACCCTTATTTAGCGGCGAGCAACATAAGTCGAGTTAAATAAAGCTGGACTATGTGGCGGCGCTCGACATAACTCGAGTGGCAATTTCAGCACGTAATGTGGCTGAGAGAGAGAGACAAGTGGTGGCAGGAGACTAGCGAGCGTATGACTGCTCCAGACCACCGCGGCGAACCTACTGACACAAATCTCAGCTCCCTCCTCCCTCTCTCACTCGCTACATACTCAATTATGTACTGAAAGTACCGAATTACCTGCTTTTTGCACTCGCGTTGCACGGTTATTGCAAGAAAACTATCCATCATACAAGGATCGTTATGGTGTCATTCGAAAGCTCTGTTTATGCCCTTTCAGGGATAGGTACTTGTTTTACGTTCTGGGTCTTATTTAGGCATGAAAATGATCACGTAAACAGCCCTATTTTGGCTAAAAACACCCCGCTGTGCGGTACACATAAATAAACCGCATAGGCCGCTCGTAAGGTGTTAAGTTAGTCCCTGCATTTGACGAGTCGGGTGTCACCGAGTTTTTCCTGCGTTTTGAGAAGAAGTGCCGGGAGTACCAATGGCCCGAGGTTAAGTGGGCAGCCCTTGTTTCCTCTAGGTTGGTTGGCAAAGGACTCAAGGCATATGATGCGTTGCCCTTGGAGTCTTGCATCGATTTTGAGGTATTGAAGGAAGCTGTTCTGCTGGCGTACAAGTTACAACCAGAGACATATAGGTTGAAGTTTCAGGGTGTTACGAAGGGTCGTGAGTGCACTTTCCTAGAACATGCCCGGGAACTGTCTGATGCTTTGAGAAATTGGCTGAGGTCAGAGAAGGTGACGACGTTCAAAGAGCTTGAGCAGTTATTCCTTCTAGAGCAATTTTTTATATGCACAGGCGGCGACCTGACTTTGAACCTCAATGAGAAACATCCTAAAACTCTACATGAGGCAGCTTAGTGGGCTGACCTGTGATTATCGCTGATTCGTGGGTGCGGGTCTGCACAACGGACCGATACAGTTAACAAGGGGCGCAACACTCCACCCCCCCGAGTTAGTGATGCAACATTTAATAACAAAAGTAAGAGCAATGATACTAATTTTGATCACAAACCAAAAACCGTCCCGTTTAAGAAAGGTCAGGGCCCTTCCCCACCTCAGGGGAAGTCCAAGGGTGAAGTAGAGTGTTTTAAGTGTCATAAAAAGGGGAATTTTGCACGTTCCTGCCCTAGTAACCAACCTGCAGCAGTCGTGTCTTTGGCTAGCAACATTGGGGTGTCTCTGAAGTCTTCTGCGTTTACCCGGGGTGATATGTCAGATGCGGGGGCACAGCCAGTGAAGGAGTGTCCGGTAGGCTCGAACCCTGGCCGCGATGCTTTTTGCGACCATAGACGGCGTGGCTGCGTGAGTTGGGCTGTTTGCAAGCATGGGTTGGAGTTGTTCCGTGATACAGGTGCATCCCAGACTCTGATGAAAAACTTTACAGGCCAACCTATAAACACGGCACGGGCAGTTGTGGTGCAGGGTATTACTGCTACACAGTCATACCCGTTGGTTCGAGTGGAGCTGGAGGTTGATGGTGTGACACGAGAGATAGATGTTGGAATCGTAGAGAAACTGCCAGTAGAGGGCATCGACCTTCTTCTCGGCAACGACTTTGCGGTGCCTACTTCTGAGGTTCCACCCTTAGTCGTTGCCGAGAGGGCGGCCGACGTAAGTAGGGAGGGGCAGGAGTTGGTCGAGAGGTGCCAATTACAGCAGATGGCGTGTGTTGTCACCCGATCTCGTGCATCTAAGGTGTCACAGCCTATTCCTCAGTCTCTAGACCAGCGGAGGAACGGTCGGAAGGAGAAAGCTAAAGTTGGGAGAAGTTTTGTGAGTTTTGATCCAGCGGCTCTTCTTGGCGACTCAGTATTAGCACCAATGTTTAGGTCCGGAGTGGCCCCAGAACCTGTCACACTTGGTGAGGAGGTAGGGCGTGAGAAAACTCCGAGACAGCAACGTTACACACTTAAGCAAGATAGGATCGAACAGTCCAGTATCGGGGGAGGCCATAAGTTGCTCCGGGAGCACTTAGATAGATTGGCTCCTTCGGATATCTGTCGGCTGCAGATAGATGATCCTGAGCTTCAGAAGTGTAGTAACGGTGTGATTGAACTTGATGAGGACGGGGATGCAAAGGGGGGGACTTCTTTCGTGTGGAGGGCATATTGTACAGGCGTTTTCTAGATCCCAGACGGAGTTGGGAGGGTGGGTCGAGAGTGGTTGACCAGTTGGTAGTGCCTAGTGTGTGCCGTGATAGCCTACTGAGGTTGGCGCATGATGTACCGTTGGCAGGGCATTTGGGTGTACGTAAGACGGTAGCAGCATTGGCGAAATTGTTTTGGTGGCCAGGTATGAAGGCACATGTGGCATCATGGGTGGCAACGTGCAGTACCTGCCAGATAGTAGGTAAACCAAACCAGTGTATTCTCAAGGCTCCGTTACACCCTATTCCTGTAATCGGGCCACCATTCAGTAAGGTTATAATCGACATGGTTGGCCCTCTACCCCCTACTAGTGCAGGCAACAAGTTCCTCCTCACAATCATGGATGTTGCCACTCGTTATCCGGATGCATACCCCATGCGAAATGGTACTGCTACGACTGTTGTTCGTAACTTGCTATTGTACTGTTCTAGGTACGGGTACCCGCAGGAATTGCAGTCAGACCAAGGGTCCAACTTTACTTCTAACCTTTTCAAACAGACCATGCAGCAGCACGGTATCAGTACAGTTGTCTCTTCAGCCTATCACCCAGAGAGTCAAGGGGTGTTGGAGAGGTGGCACTCGACTCTGAAAAGCATGCTGCGTTGTTACTGTGTTGAGAATGGCAAGGATTGGGATCTTGGGTTGCCCTATGTATTATTCGCTGCTCGGGAGGTACCTGGTGAAAGCCTAGGGTTCAGTCCCAATGAGTTAGTTTTCGGACATCAGGTCAGAGGCCCCCTCAACATGGTTAGAGAAATCTGGGAGGGCACAGCAAAACCATGTTCCATGTTAAAGTATGTCCTCGAGAGTAGAGAGAGAATGCTGAGAAGCCTAGAGTTGGCAGGTAGGAATTTGGTAGGGTCGCATGCACTTATGAAGGACAGGTACGATGAGAAGACAAAACTCCGGGAGTTTAAGGTGGGGCAGGTGTTGATTCTGTTACCTCTGCCAGGTCATCCGTTGTCTGCCAAGTACGCTGGTCCTTATAAGGTGGTAAAAAATATCTCTGACCTAGACTATCTTGTGGCTACTCCAGATAGGCATAAAAAGAATCAGCTGTGCCATGTGAATCTGGTGAAAGAGTTTGGGAGGCGCCCACCTGAGCCTCTCGCTGTCCCTGTGTTGACCTGCAGCAGTCATGGAGGAGAAGGAGTGAGGGACAGTGAAGCCCAGGTGGAGGATAACTGGGAGTGTCATGTCTCTGCTGACCAGTGGGCGGGGAATTCCAGACAGGTGGCTGACGATGCTCTAGTGCACCTGCCTGAGCAACAGCGTGCAGCCGTGCAGCGCCTGTTTGCTTCATACCCAACTGTGTTTGCAGAGCATCCAGGCCTCACAACTCGAGTGGTGCATGACGTGGACGTGGGAGATCAGCCCCCCTTTAAATCAGTACCCTATAGAATTCCACCCATTAAACTCCCAGCCCTCAGAGCGGAGTTAGAGTATATGTTGGAATGGGGGCTGATTGAGAAGGGGGCAGTTAGGTGGACATCTCCTGTCACTCTGCAGCCCAAGCCTGACGGGAAGGATCGCTTCTGCATTGACTTTCTGAGATTGCACGGGTTGACTCCCACCAATGCTTATCCCCTTCCCCGTGTTGACGATAGTGTAGACAAGATTGGTAAGGCACAGTTTCTAACTAAGGTAGACCTAGTGAAAGGCTACTGGCAGGTGCCCTTGTCTGAGCGGGCAAAGGGGGTATGCGGGTTTGTGGTTGATGGGAACACCTACCGTTGCAATGTGATGCCGTATGGCCTTAACACCTTACGAGCGGCCTATGCGGTTTATTTATGTGTACCGCACAGCGGGGTGTTTTTAGCCAAAATAGGGCTGTTTACGTGATCATTTTCATGCCTAAATAAGACCCAGAACGTAAAACAAGTACCTATCCCTGAAAGGGCATAAACAGAGCTTTCGAATGACACCATAACGATCCTTGTATGATGGATAGTTTTCTTGCAATAACCGTGCAACGCGAGTGCAAAAAGAAGGTAATTCGGTACTTTCAGTACATAATTGAGTATGTAGCGAGTGAGGAGGAGCTGAGATTTGTGTCAGTAGGTTCGCCGCGGTGGTCTGGAGCACGCTCGCTAGTCTCCTGCCACCACTTGTCTCTCTCTCTCAGCCACATTACGTGCTGAAATTGCCACTCGAGTTATGTCGAGCGCCGCCACATAGTCCAGCTTTATTTAACTCGACTTATGTTGCTCGCCGCTAAATAAGGGTTAAAAATGCCCCAGCAACCTTCCAGTGTCTTATGAATGAGGTAGTAGCTGACATCCCTAACTGCACTGTCTACCTAGATGACGTTATAATCTACGATGACAACTTTGAGAGTCACTGTGAGCACATAGAAGCCTTGTTTCGGAAGCTCAGTGAGGCCAGCTTGGTGGCCAATCTGGGCAAGTGCGACTTTGTCCGGGCAACTGTGCAGTATCTTGGGTTTCTGGTCGGGTTAGGCCAGGTGTGCCCCCCAAAAAACAAGATACAGGCTATTAACCAGTTCCCCAGGCCGTCCACCAAGCGGCAGATCATGAGATTTTTGGGCATAATCGGTTACTATCGCCGCTTCATTCGGGGTTATTCTACTGTGTTAGCTCCCCTGACAGATTTGCTAGCAAAAGAGAAAAAGTTCAAGTGGGCACCTGAGTGTGAAAGGGCTTTTTCGCTGGTCAAGCACCTAATATGCACTCACCCAATCCTCAGGGCCCCTGACTTTGAAAGACCGTTCCAGCTGGCAACAGATGTCAGCGGTGTAGGGGCTGGTGCCGTCTTAATGCAAACAGACGAGGAAGGTTTGGAGCATCCAGTCAGTTTCATTTCAAAGAAGTTTAATTCCGCTCAGAAAAACTACTCTACGGTAGAGAAAGAACTGCTGGCAATAGTGTTGGTGCTCAGGCACTTTGAAGTATATGTTCCTGCCTACGGACCAGTCGTGGTGATTTACACCGACGACCACCCTCTTAAATTTCTGAACCAATTCCACAACCGGAATATGAGGCTGACATGTTGGTCACTCATGTTGCAAGAATACAATCTAGACATTCGCCATATTGCCGGTTGTGAGAATGTGATTGCAGACTGTTTGTCGAGGGTGGAGGATCCGGCGTAGATCACCACAGGTGTGTGGGTTTGAGTGGAGAAAAACCAGGCTTGCTCCTGTAGAGCAGCCGTCAAAAAACAACATTAAAATTAAATCAAACATCACATAAAAACTCTTTCTTTTTGATAGTTAATTGTAAGTTGCCAATATTATAGTCCATGAGCCAAGACCCGAATTTTGGGATATCGGTACCACCCGGGGTGACTAATTCTCTTAGGTGTTTTTAGCTTGCTACATGTCTCTAGTTTATGTTTTGATATGATAGCCCTTGCACATTGGTAGCTTAATGGTCGTTATCACTTCTTGAATAGACATACCCTACCGAAAATTCCGAAATTTTTTAAAATGTCAAATTTGGGGACAGGAATGCCTAAATGTCAACAAAATGCATATAGTAATTGTCACATTTAATACAAGTCCTGTAAATACACACTAAGCATGCCATGGGCTTGTACATACTATTATGGCAAATTACTACTCCTAAATATCATCTACGTCAGACTCGGAATCTGACTGTTGTGCCACCGGCTCTTCTTCAATAGCCTTGTTCTGACATGTCTGTAACCTGCACATGTCCGTGCATTTTAGACCATTGCTGAGGCAAGTACACTTAGGGAGTTCGCATGACCGCACACACTTGCAAGACAGTAGCTGCATAACAGCATCTGGTGCTGGTGAGCCTCGCATCCAGTTGACGGCAAGCTTACCGTCCTCATCTGTCATCCAACCGCAGTCTGTTGGGTTCGCAACAAATGGCTGGCTCTGAAGACTTCTCCTCCAGATCGCAGCCTGGTAGTTTGCACGCAGTGCATGCATGAAGAGGCAGTCCTCACAAGGAGGGAGTTGACTTGACTCTACCTCTCCACGTCTTGCACAGAACAGCTCATACCGAAGCTTGTTTACCTTAGTTGTGTGGGTAGATGGTAGGTACATGTGGCAGGTGATTTCCTGTAGCTTCTCAAAGAGTTCAGGAGACACTTCCCATGAGCGTCCAAGTTCGTGAAAAGCATGCTGGTATGTCTTGTCCATCTTCACCTGCTTGAGTGTCGTCATCTTCCCTCGGCCAGCGAATGCACTGACGGTATCACAGCCTGTAAAGGCATGCATACCAATCAATGAATCACACACGCTGCCTCCCAGTGTGCGGCTCAGTGTGGTGATATCCAGGAATCTTGTCCAGTTCTTCGTCCCGCACTTCTGGAACAGATGGGATGGGATCTTGTGGCACATGCCAAGACACAACACCATGACGTCTGTATCTTCTGCAGTGATGATGACAGACTTGTTCCCAGATTCTGCTGCATGAAGTGCATGGAGAAGAAGGCGTGTGTCTGCTTCTTCTTGAGTTGACTTAAGCTCAGGAGCCTCTTCCCACTGCTCTTTGGTGATCTTGAAGCAGCGCTGCTCACATGTGACATACAGCTCCTTGTCCTTGAGCTTCTCCCTGTGCTGTGGTGCCTTCCATTCTTCTACCAAGAACTTGATAAGACTTGCCTTGTTGGAGGAACTACCGAGTAACTTTCTCCACTGCTGGATGTTGTGCCCAGGTTGAATGTTCTTGAAATGAACTCCTGTGCCTGCACTTCTTTTGGCTCGTTCTGCATCCTTGATGGATGTCTCCTTGTAGATATCAAACACAACATCAATGCGCCTGCTCTTAGCACCTTCATGAACAGCGTGACTCAGTGCTGTACCTGCAAGCTGTGAAAAAGTTTTGTCGTTTCCCTTCAGTTTGTGGACCAGGCTCATCCCATCAATTATGGTAGCAGAGGGCTCGGGTATCACTTCTGCAGGAGAAACATTCCTCTCTAACTCCTTTGCGAGGGCAGCCTTGTTGGTCTTGCGGAGAGACCCATCACCGCTGGCAAGTGCCCAAGGCAAAGGCCCCAGGGGATGAGCCAAGACATCACTCATTTTGAGCTTTCTGTTCTCGGCAACAAGGATCATCTGGCCAAATAGGTTCCTGTCAGCCTTTAAGATAACCTCCTTGGCATGGTCTTGTGAGCGTGGCTTCATTCTGATGTTAGTGAACGTTCTCAGTTTCGTCTTCGTCATCGTGTCATGAAACTGTATAGTTGGCGTATCGATCTCCAGGCGCTCTTCCTTGAAGGCTTGATATGCATCCTCTCCTATTCTGTAGGCCCCTAGAAGGTCTTTGACAACTTCTGGTGGTGCCATAGTCGCAGTTGACAAACTGACAAGATCTTCTTGCTCTGCGTTGAAGGGGTTCAACCAGCTGGTCTCCATCAGTTGAACTAAAGATTGGACATCGGCCTCATCTCTTCTAATCCTGGGCATCTGTAGGTCTGGGTGGCTGAAGTCAGTATACTTTTGGCCTACTACCATAGTCCTGAGCTGCCTTAAGTACCTGCTGCGATACTCCGATGTCAGGTAGTACCTGGCGACAGCTCCGCCTTTCAGGCTGAAGCCTTTTGTGCCCCCTGGTGTCTGGGTGTCTTTGTTGATCGTCTCTTCGATTGTCTGGTCCACAGGGATCCGTCCAAAGGGATTCTTGCTACCGATCTGGACCGAAAAGCCACCTTGCATGAAGTGTTCATGGACCTCTGGGTGTTCAATGGGCAGTCGAGACATCAAGGCATAGTAGTAGGTTAGGAACCGGCATAGTTCACTTTGTCATAGGCAAAACACCACGGTATCATCTGTCGGATTGCTCCTAGGTGGAGCATCCAGTTGCCTTCTCTGGAGGCTCGAATTAAGTCCAGCATGATCTCAACCATGTCCAGGTATGACATCCAGAATGCTGAGAGGTTGTGTTCATCTCTGAGGGTCTCAAGATAAACTTGGAAAAGCTTCATGATATGTATGCATGATTCACTCTCCATCAGCTCTTGAAAGAGTCCCTGAGACACATTGCTGTGAAAGCTGTTGATGTCCTTCAGTGTTTCATCTAGATGGTGTATGTCCCTTGAATGGTTTTCTTCTAGCCATGAAAGGAAGCCTTTCCATGCAAGCCTCATCAGTGCTTCATACACGAGCTTGTGTAGTCTCACTGCTCTGTTGTACCTCTTGCCGTTCATCACTCCTGACACTGATCCTTCTGCGATGATACCTGATTCCACACACAGATCTCTAAGACCTGCATCTTGAAACCTCTTTCCTATGGTGGAGATGAGATTACAGATTGTGTGGAAGACGCCCATCCTGATGATAATGTTCTTGAACTTCTCTTGTTTCCAGATAACTTCGGCAGCTTTGGCATAGAGTGCTTGATCAAACACGCACACAATCTTGTTAAGCTGTAAGGACTGCATGATAGCATGCGTTTGTTCCAAGATTTCATTAACGGTGGACATTTCTGTTGCGGGAGCATTGATAGTGGGCAGGTAGCTTACAGTGTCCTGAACCACTGCAATGTCTCTGCGCATTTTGATGTTGAACCCAGTCCAACTGCTGATGGACTGGTCCTCATGGTCTGACATTCGAGTAAGAAGCCAGATATGGTTCTTTGTCTTTGAATCCTGGACTTCCTTGGTAGTGTCGACATACGCAGTCTCAATCCTAGGTGGCCCTGCCCGCCGCCCAACATTGTATATTGGCAGCATTGATGATGTCTGAGTGATGCTTCTTATCTTGGACTTGGTAATCTCTGGCAGGACTTTCTCTGGCACAGAGCCTGCAGCCTTGGACTGGACAGCAATGCCATTGACTCTATGAGAAGTACCTGCTCCACTTAGGGTCTCTTCAAGTTGGTCAATGTTATCCCAGGCCAGGGTTGTGAACACACCAGGGTAGATGTTTGCTGGCAGTGGAATGTCATCCTTTGAGCATTCCAGCTTCTGGATACAAAGGGCTGTATCGATCTCCTCAAACATTGAGTAAGACACACAGTGACCAAGACGATTCAGAGTTCGGATCAGTTCTGTGTTTCCTGTCAAAGACTTTACAGCATTGGTCAGCAGTACGTGCTTGGGTGGTTTTGTCTTGCCACTGGTAACAGCAAAGACCAAGTCACTGCCAAAGGAAGTGGCAAGACGTTGAGCTCTTTCAGAGGGAGTTTCACACTCACACTCTCCTGTCAGCAGGGTGTGCAGGAATTGAGTGACTGCTGCAGGAATGACATTCTGATCTGTATCGGGAGGCCATGGCTGACTCACATCTTGTTTATTGATCTCATTCCTCAGCTGCATTCCTGCTTTGGTTAAGACATCTTCAGAGTTAGCTGCTCTTGCTTCTTGCAGGTCTTTTGCCATTTTGTGTGCTTGCCGGGCAAGGTCGTCCATTGAGAGGCTGCGTGGATAGATTAGAAGCTTTCCTTTCTCATCTGGGACAAAGCGTAGTGATTCTCCAAACTCGGTTTCAATCTTTCGGCGAACATGTTTCATTGTCGCTGGTTTCAGTTGGATAATACCACGGGACATCATGGATCTCTCAAGCCTAGATGTGAGGTTTGTCATAGGCAGTACCTCTGGGTTGGGGAATAATTTGGTCCTTATATACAAGCAGAGTTCCTCGAGGGCTTCTGTCTCAACCTCTTCGTAGCGTGCTTCCTCGCTTTCTTCCTGATTTTCACCTGCACCCGACCTGGCGGCCGCTGGGAAATCATCTTTTGTGAAGAGTTTGTAGCACGACTTGTGGTAGTGACCCTCTGCAGCAACAAGGTCTCTGCTAACTAAACCAAGGATTCTCTGGTTGAGTTTCCTTATTGCTGCTCTGCGAATCTTCTCATCTGCTCGTAGCTCAACACACTGTATGAGTGGCTCCCTTGTCTTTGTTGTTTTTATGTACTTGCTTGACTTCTCGCAGAAGATACATACTTTGGCATACACCCTGCTAGTACTAGGGGCATCCCTTGATGCCCTCCTCCTGGGGTCGACGCTTGCTGATTCTATCTTGACACCCTTGGCAAGGATAGAATCCAGTGACTTCTTCATTGTAAAGAGACTACGACATTTACGGTGATAATGTATGTGTGGTATTCCTCCTTCTTCAAGGCCCTTGGCTGCTTCCAGGACTGGATCATGCTGCCTGATTTCTGCAGCCCTGAGCAATATGTTCCAGGAGTCCAAATCCTGTGGTGACACCAGAGCATCGCTGTCATCATCAGAGCAGTGGATGATACAGTCGATCCGTGCTCTCTTCCTCGCAGATGGTTCCATCCTGCCGTCAAACAGTCGACACACACCTGCAAAAAATATCACCATTAAACCATGAACAAACAAACACATTACATGGAAACCACTCTACATATGTTTGCTCCTTCCAATAATAAATTATCCCCAAAATATAACAAAAAATCCCCAAATATGAAATAAACCCCTAAATATGGAGAAACTTGAAATACACATCGGAATAATTCTTGTAGAGAATCAAATAAGCTACAAGAGCTGTTAGAATATATTTTTCAATGTTCCCCATATTTAAGGATTTATTCTAGATTTAGAGGAAAATACCCAAAATATAGAGTATATTCCGAAATATGAGGAAATTTGAAAAATACCTAGGAACAACTCTGGTAGAGAATATAATTCTACATAGGTGTTCAAAGTTTCGCGATGATTGTGTGATGGATTTTAAAGAAAATGAGGAAAACGCCGAGCGTCACGCTAAAAATCTTTATTTTTGGGTAGCGCCCCTATTGCATCAAAAAAATTAGACTAAGCTACCAGTGCGAGAAGGCTATCATATCTTAATGTACTTACAGTCACTCTATAAACATTTTAGTACCATTCGTGTTTAGTCACCCCAGGTGGTACCGATATCTGGCCTGGCTCATGGACTATTATAGCTAAAGTCCAAAGTTGAACCTGTCTTTCACTTAGTAGGCTGGGCTCTGTGAAGCTCGCTCAGGGAGCATAGCAGGCTAAATTATACTATTGTGTTTGGGAGGAGTTGTAAGATTTTCTTTATGCTAATATGTTGTTTTATTTAAGATTGAGCTTTGCATTTAATTTCAGGTGGAGTGGCTAGGTGTGGCGGGTCTTGTCGGCATTCTGCCTTGTCAGACATGGTGCTCGCCTAATGTTGAGCGTCCCATATCTTAGGCGGGGTGTGACGTCTACCAGCGTTGGCAGAATCGCCTCTCGTTGGTCACTAGCGTTCGCCAGGGACATCGAAATGGGCTACAGATATCAGAGAATGTTGTTCTTTCTTTCCTAGTAATTGCATTGTCACAGACAGTCCAGTGGTGGTCTTTGTTTTCGTCTGTGACAACGGGTTATATTTTATATCAACAGTAGTGATAATAGTACCAGCGTGTGAATGAGAAAAACTTTCAGAGCGAGGAGGTAGTAAGTGTCTGTATGTACGGGTGCATTCCTGCCTCTCGCTCGCCATTGGACGGCGTGTCTGGCTGTGTCCTATGACGCCTGCTGTCTTGTGACGTCTCGGCCCGTGATTGGCCGACCATCGCGCCTTTGCGGTCTCCTGTGTAACTTACCTCCTCCATGAGGGTCCCCAGGAGCTGTCCTCATCAGGACAGGCTTGGCGCGCGTGCTTCTAACATCCCTTTGCATACTCTCTCCCGATCACCACCTTTATCACTGTTTCTCTCACTCGATTCTCTCTTTCCATACTCTAACCTTTATTAACTGCACAACACTCCCCTTGGGTTCTGCATACGGTTTTCATAGCTGGCCCATTGTATTGCATGCGCCGTCCTCAGAGATATTTACATGTACTTAGAATAGGTTTGAGGGTTCTTAGTTAGTATAGGTTAAGAACTTTGTGTGTCTCCATTATTGATTTAGTGTTTCTGCTCTTTTATTTAATGCTAGACTGGGATAAGGTAACTGTAGTCGTTGTCTCCGATGTGTGTACGGCTTGCTTATACCTACACGACTTCGACCGGTCCTGTGGTAGCCTGGGTTGTCTTTTTGGTTGCGTCCTTTGCGAGTGCAGCATTGTGTTGACTGAGGGTTTTGGCCTGTACCAGTTCCACACTTTGCTGCCTCTTTGTTTGTCTTTAGAGGGTCGCCAGGATAGAACCAGATACTTGTGATCTGGATCTATCGAGAGAGCCCCCTAGTCAATTAACGTAACTTAAAGGATGCAGTTTTAAGGACATCGCCAGGCTACGAGCCTGTCTTGCTCAACCTCAGTTCCTTACCTAGAGTATCCCAGCTAGACATTATTAATCGAGTAGACACTTGTTAGTATTTAATATAAGCTCTTTGATATGTGCGCATTATTATTCACAGCATATATTAGTCTAGGTTGTTGCTGAGCCGCACAACCATAGCAGACTCTTTCGTTGATGAGGAAGTACTTCTTTTAGTGTCGAGCATTGCTACCGTTGCAACGCATTTATAGTATTCTCGTGTCAGTTAACACTATATGTCCTATCTTTTAGTGTATTCGATTTACACGTGTGGTGTCCTGCCTCCTGCCTTTATATAGTTCTAAATCAGTACGAGCATCTTATGAGCATCAGACTTTCTTCAGAAGTTTCCAGGTCTATGATGTCGGACTATACTTCACTTTCTTTCAGATAGGAGTGAAGAGTTTATTGTTGTTTAGAGTAACTGTATTGAAGCATCTTTTTATTGTATTCAATCTTGCAGTGATTTAATTGATCTTTCCATAGATTCCTTTTTATGTATTTTAACGGAACTTGCATCTTGTTTGTTATCAGGCTATACCAGTGCAGGTTTGCCTGAAGTAGAGTACATTTATGCCCAGTTAAGGATACCCCGCTATCGCAGATTAACCGTGGAGGGTATAGGTGTTTTGTTCGCCGGCATATAAGTTCGAGGGTTTGGATCTAGCGTACCGTTGTTGCATAGTGCCCTATTACTAGTCCAATCATTGAGTGCCCTTGTTTTATTCGTAGTCCCGGTCGTAACATCCTTCATAAAGCATATGTTGGCAATAGTGTATATGTACAACTACAACTGTCTACCCTTATGACATCAGTCTTTCCCTGAGTATGGCGGTAACTGGGCAGGCTGAACCTAAACATGTGTCAATTTCAGACTCTTCCAACTCCACATACAGGCAGATGAAGAAAAAATAAGAGAGAGAGAGAGAGAGAGAGAGAGAAGACAAACGATCATGCATGTACTTGATGATGCTTTAACCCTTCATCTTAGACCTTTCCAATAGCTCGGTGGTATGAATTATCTCTCACTTACATTGGCCCCTTCATCATATATACCTCCTTCCATTACCTCCAACACTTCATATCACACTTCTCATACCCCTGACCTTTTTTTTCAGAGGTACACTCGTAGACACTAATGCTACTCTTATCTACCCCAAGCTATCTTGGACTGAATTGAATATCCTTACTTTCCCTTTGCCTATTGTATGCGTGTCAGAAATGTATTACAGCAGCTCCAAGAGATTAAAAGAACCAACATGTGTGTGTGTGCATATATACTTTGTCTTAGTGATTACAAAGGTGCGTTACGTATTGGGGATTTTCCTAATTTTGGAATGTTGACAACCCTACGAATTATGCTAATTACTGTATGTAGACAATTATTCAGGTAAATATTTAAAAAATAATATTCTTTTAGTCTGGGGTTTGTTTGTTTTCGTCAGTTTATTGATACATTAGTAAAACACTAATTATTTGGAAGAGCTTAATTAATAGTATTTCATTAAGTTAATATAATACACATGTAAAGTAGTGTTAAGTCAGGAACCAGATTCAATATACAGTAACCCAAAGTAACTCTTTTAATATTTAACCCATTGTATTATATTTTCGTACTGAGTAAACTGTGGCCAATATAGACGTTGCCGAGACAGCTTAACATAAACACTATCAATTACTGGAGGCCAAAGCAGCATCCTCGCCAACCCGAATGACACCCACTTAAGATGCAAAGGGTGTATAACGTAGCACGATTCCAGGTTAATGCAGGAGGGCGGGATGATGGTAATTATAGACCGGTGGACGAGTTATAGCGAGGATGGCTGAGAAGTAACACATCATCGCCGTAATATTTATGTTTCGTGTGTGTGTGTGTGTGTGTGTGTGTGTGTATGTGTGTTTGTGTGCGAGTGTTTTCCCCTAGATGGGTGGCAGAATTTCTTAACAAGCGGAAGATCAGGCTAGATTATTTGTACTTTTCAAAATGTTGCGTCTGTTTGTGTTGTTTCCTCCCGGCACAGGATACGTATAGTTGACCGTACTCACCTATGTTATTCCTGAAGAAGGCTTCACGGTGAAACGTTGAATAAACTTGGTTCCTTAAATTGCTTCAAACTTCGTGTGTCCAGGCATTTTGGTTCGAATATCCCTTGATTTTGGCCCTGTCACTCTTTCAACTATGGGGGAGGCACTCGCTACAGGCAGTTCTGCCTTTTGTCTCCCTTACTCACATAGAAACAACAAATAATTAGTTTGGCGATTTTAAGACTTTTCACCGCATTTCTGTCAATTGTTAAACCTTTCGTGCCATTTAGGTGTCGAACTTATCCTGGCGAGCTATACTGAGCCTGTAATTTAGAAGGAACCGGCACAATTTTCTACCGAAAAATTTACACAATTATCTTGAAAGGGGGTTCCTGGGGGTATTAGTTTTAAGTTTGATGGAGGTCTATAGAACAAACTAAAAATGTCCCCTTAATAGACACTCTTTTCACCGTGGATTATCTATGTAACTATTGAGAATTAGCTTAAATGTGTGTTTACGTAGTATTATGTATGCCTTTCCACCAGTCCTACGCCATCTGCTTTTTCAGTCCGTAATATGTGTTTCCATCTCACATATATTGTTCTGTTCTACCATTAACCAAGTTCCTGCCTACCATCTCTGGTTTCGTTTGCTACCGGTACATCTGCGTACCCTTGTGTGCTGATAATTTACTAATATACCTACTCTACTTATCGAAACTCTCTTTATTTATTATCTATAAGTGGTACACTTGTTTATCAGTTTGCTCTGCTCCGAGAAAAATACTTACTTATTTTATTTTTATTTTTTTATGTGAGTGAGGGAGACAAAAGGCAGAACTGTATCGAGTGCCTCCACCATAGTTGAAAGAGTGACAGGGCCAAAATCAAGGGAAGTTCGAGCCAAAATGCCTGGACACATGAAGGTTGAAGCAATTTAAATCATAGGAAGAGGGAAAGACTGAATCTGGGAGAGAGTTCCAGAGCTCAGCAGTTGAATAGAAGAAAGTCTGAGAATACCATTTCACTCCTGGGTTGGAGAGTTGCACAGAGTAGGGGTGAGATTGTGTTGCAAGACGGGTACTACGGGTACTACGTACCCTACGTAGAGGAGGTTGTATACACTGGGAAAGCTCTGAGGAACATTGATTATTATAGTAGCGATAGAATAGCGAGAGAGATGCAACATTGCGGCGAAGAGAGGGAGATTGTAGAGAGTTGGTGAGTGGGCGTGAGTTAATGATATGGCTTTCCTTTCTACTTTGTCTAGGAGTGCGGTGCTAGAGGAACCTCCCCACACATGTGAACAATACTCAATACAAGGACGCACGTGCCCATGTACAGAGCAAAAAGCTGTGCAGGGGTATAGAACCCCTTGTGGCGGTTGAGCACACCCATCTTCTGGGAGACTGCCGTAGCAAGAATGGTAATATGGTCCTTCCAAGTGAGAGCAGAAGAAAAAGAGATACCGAGAATATTGAGAGAAGATGAAGGATTGATTTTTGTATTGTTGAATTGTAAGAGATAGTCCTCTGGTAGTTCTGAACGGGTGGTAAGATGAAGAAATTGGGTTTGGAAGCATTGAAGGCAACAATGTTTTCTCTGCCCCAATTGGAAATAGTAGTTAGATCAGAAGATAAGTGTTGCATGGCTTCATTACGTTTGACTTTGAGGGATTGCTGGCTGGGGCGTTCAGGAAAACTAATTGAGTAGTCTAAGGTAGAATCGGCTGTGTATGAATGGATGGGACTGGAGGTACAGTTGAAAAGATCATTTATGAAAATTAGAAAGAGAATGGGAGATAGGACAGAGCCCTGAGGAACACCGAAGTTGATAGGATGAGGAAGTGAGCAATGGCCGTCCAGAACCGCAGCTATAGAATGGCCGGAAAGGAAATTAGAGACAAAGGCACAGATGGAGGGATAGAAACGGAAGGAGGGTAGTTTAGAAATTAAAGATTGGTGTCAGACTCTATCGAAAGCCTTCGATATGTCTAGTGCAATAGAAAAGGTCTTACCAAAGTCCCGAAAGGAGGATGACCAAGAGTTAGTAAGATATGAAAGAAGATCAACAGTACAGCGACCTTAAGGAAGCCATACTGGCGATCTGAGAGAAGATTATGAGAAGAGAAATTTGGAAGCAAGAATAGTTTCAAAAACTTTAGAGATACAAGAGATGAGAGCAATTGGACGATAGTTGGAGGGTTGAGAGCGGTCACCTTCTTTGGAACAGGTTGAATGAGAGCAAACTTCCAGCAAGAAGGGAAGATGTTAGAGGAGAGACGGAGACGAAAGAGTTTGCATTTTGCTCTATCAAATTTATAATGTTTTTCATCCACATAACCAGAAAAAAACATTGATCTTGTGGAGACATTTAGTCCCAAAGGAGTTGATACGTTTCTTCAAAACACTGTTGAGTGTCCATGTCTCACAACCATACGGTATGAAATGGATCACCAGTGTCTTGCATATCCGCAACTTCGTACTTCTGCATAGGAACCAACAATATCATATACTCCTGTTCAGTGAATCCATAACACCCCATGCTAAGCCGAGGCGACGATTTACATCGTAGTCCGACTCACCACTATTATGGATCACGCTGCCAAGATAGGTAAGCTTATTCAAGAACTCTAAGTCCTCACCACATGTATGAACAGATTGAATGGCATCAGTCAACAAGTCGCCAAATTCTTGGACTTCGGTCTTAGCCCAAGAGACCTTTAGACCCAGTGGTTCTGACTAAGCTAAACGCGTGTGGTAAACACAGTCTTGGAAAGAATTTGTTATGCACAGAGTGGACCGAAGGGTGCTGAGCTGGTATGGTCATATTGAACGAATGGAAGATGAAAGGCTTACAAAGAGAATATGTGAGTCAGATACAAGGGGAGATAGAAGGGCAGAAAGACCCCCTTTGAGATGTAGAGACTGTGTAAGACAAGCTTTGGATTATAGAGGAATGACTATAGATCAGGCAAGGGAAGTGGAAATTTACGGAGAATAAATAACGAATAAATGGAGAATGCTTGTGAATAGATGAGTGTGAAAGCGGTAGTTTGGGAGAGAGGGTCATGCGACAGTTGGACTAGATAGTAGTCAATCAGGCGCCTGGACCGGGGAGCCGGTGGTAATGAAGGGTGCGCCTGGAAGCATGGTGGGCGGGCTTGTGGTGGTGAAGCTTCGCTGTGGGTCTGCCTGCGGAAAGCGGCGACTCTCTGGGGGATCTGGGACCTGGGAATCTTTTGCTGGGGACCCGAAATGGGCCTGGGTCTCAGGGTATTTCTCCTGGGCGACCTAGATGTGTGTGAGATTTGTATGTTTTGTATAGTTTTGTTTTTCTGACGTGTTGTGATGTCCCTGTTCAGGTTCTGTCTCGAGTCGGCCACCCCCATTAAAAAAAAAAAAAAAAAGGAAAACTGGGGAAGGTGCCGGAGAACATACATACATACTATTTGAAGTAACATTTATGATACACTAATCAAGAATATGGAATCTTTGAATAAACCATATCCAAAGGATCAATGGGTTTCACTGTTCATGTGTTAATGTCTCGCACATATAATACAAAAGGGAACCATGTTGATAAACTGCTTGAGCCACACAGATCAAATTAGTGGGATTAATAAGTTAATGTTCACTGTTTTGTTTGTATCATTAGAAGGTGTTCAAGTATTCATGACCACAACAATACATATGATAAGAGAACCACCATTGTAACTCGCCTGCTGCCAGATTTATTGATGCCTATCTCATCAACTTGTATATATACTCGTTTTGTTTAATTGTATAATTTAGTCCTTGAATATTTAAACTACATAGTCTCGCCAATGACTGTTGTCAGTGTTTATATTATTTTGTTCACTACCGGTACCTGTTTTTATCTCTCTCGTCACTTGTTTGCTGTCTTCTGTATGAATATGTTTGTTGCGTATATTCTTATCTTTGTATATACATGATTATTTAGCTTTGACCTGTTTAGAAATATGACGTGGCAGTTTTAGATTTTAATATTGACAGTTAATAAATAAATGTAGTAAGTTTAAACAGGATCTACTGGAAAGAAAATTATAATTGATACATACATTACCCCTTTCCATGCTAGACGTCCACCATAAGCTGTATAACCTCCTTTACCGTTAGCAGGGATAAAATGGAAAAATACGCCATGTTACTGAAAGGGTAATTTTTGGTGTTTCTGTCCATCCATACGTGTCTACCTTTCGTTTGTCTGCCTTTGTTTGCTGCCTATTTTCTGCCTTACCACCTGTTAATTAGTGTATGTCTTGATATTATGTGTGTACCTGTTTGTATAGTCCCGGGATATTTTCATTGAGTTTTTTTTTTCTGGACCCCTTTCTCCCTCATGTTTAGTCCCATTGGTTTTGTAAAATCAATTAAGTTGCTCCATTAGTTTGGCGATTTTAAAAATGTTCACCCCATTTCTGTCAATTTTAAGACATCTTGTGCCATTTAGGTGTCGAATGTTTTTTGGCTAGCAATAATGAGCCTATAATTTAGAAGGAACCGGCCTTTGGCCGGGAAATTTTTCTACCAAAAAATGTACACAATTATCTTGAAGGGGGTTCTTGGGGGTATTTTTGTTAAAGCTTGATGGAGGTCTATAGAGCAAACTAAAAACTTTCCCTTAATAGACACTCTTTTCATCGTGGTTTATCTATGTTACTATTGATCATTTGCTTACGTGTTAGTATATTCCATTTTATTTTTGCCTTTCCACCAGTCCTACGCCATCTGCTTTATCAGTCCGTAATGTATGGTTTTCCATCTCACATATATTGTTCTGTTCTACCATCAACCAAGTTCTTGCCTACCATCTCTTGTTTCGTTTGCTACATCAACTTGACATCTGCGTACCTTTGTGTACTGATAATTTACTACATTCTTACTCTACTTATCGAAACTCTCCTTATTTATTATATATAAGTTATACACGTGTTTATAATTTTGCTCTGCCCCGAGACAAATCCTTACCTACCATTTTTTTTTATTGGCATTTTGCTCAATCAAAGTTTTAAGGCTTGTTATGCACTTGAAACGAAGCAATTTTATTGAACAGATTGATTATGAAGACAAAAACGAAGAAATATAAGAAGCCTTTTAATTACGGAGACCGTTTCACGCCCCAAATAATATTATCCGAGTGTCAATTCGAAAAATATTGTGCCTTATATTCCTTACTGACTGTATGTGTGCCCCGGTAATATATTATTATTATTACCATTTTAACCCCTTGAGGATTATGACGCACTTTGGCAGTTTATTCTGGCTGTTATAAATCTACTTTATTCAGCTTAACAAGAACTTGTATTAATTGAGATGACTTTTACCCTTATGATTCATAGAGAGCATTCCTGAGTTGTACACAATCGTTTAATTATAGCCAGAATAAACTACTCAAAATGCGTCATTGTCTTCAAGGGGTTAATATGATTAATTATTTAGTTTGTCAAGAGGTTGCTGGAGTGTAATCCTTTCAGATGTTTTCTGTGATCATCTATCCGTTCCTTCAACAAATTGCCAAGAATAAATAATTTGGTCTGTGGTTGCTTGATTTCCTTTGTATTCTTTATACTCGAAATCTGCAACACCCTAACGTCACGTTGATAAAAATAGAAGTATGCTTAATTATGCTCTCTAAGAAACGGCTAAAATTGCTGTTCTACTACAATGAGATGGTCAACCTATTATACATACACCATCTACGTAATCAACTCAACATTTGCATAACAGCCTGCTGAAAACATTGTAATCTTGTATTAATATATTGTATTCTACTTGTTTTCCTAAGCCGCCTGGTTAATCAACTTTCATTCTAGTTACGCCTTCCGTGTCTACAGTTACCTTAGTTCCTGTCCAAACCTCTATCGGTAACAGCTTAAGGGGAGGAAGACCGTTGTTCTGGACCCCCTTCTCCCTAATGTTCAGCCCCACTAGTTTTGAGATTATTAGACGTTCGGCCCATTAATTTGGCGATTTAACACCTGTCGCCCCATTTCGTTGTCAATGTTAAGACCTTTCGTGCCATTTAGGTGTCGATTTTTTCATGGCGAGCGATAGCGAGCCTGCAATTTTAAGAGGAACAGGCCTTCGGCCTGGAAATTTTTCTACCGAAAAATTTACAAATTGATCTTGAAGGGGGTGTTTTTCTAAGCTTGATGGAGGTCTAGGGAGGAAACTAAAAAAATATATGGATAAATTAATTAATAGACCAAACAAACGGTCTGCCTCCCCTTAATCAACCCACAATCTTCCTTCTCCTGTGCATGTTAAACACCTGTTTATTTTGTTGATGTTATTTCCCTCTCTATTATTTGTATTAATCCATAGTAATACATGATCAATGTACTTATCCCTGTCCGTATACATATTACACTCGCCTACCAACTCTACACTGTCTGTATACATTTTACACTCGCCTACCAACTCTACACTGTCTGTATACATATTACACTCACCTACCAACTCTACACTGTCTGTATACATTTTACACTCGCCTACCAACTCTACACTGTTTGTATACATTTTACACTCGCCTACCAACTCTACACTGTCTGTATACATTTTACACTCGGCTACCAACTCAACACTGTCTGTATACATTTTACACTCGCCTACCAACTCTACACTGTTTGTATACATTTTACACTAGCCTACCAACTCTACACTGTCTGTATACATTTTACACTCGCCTACCAACTCTACACTGTCTGTATACATTTTACACTCGCCTACCAACTCTACAGTCTGTATACATTTTACACTCGCCTACCAACTCAACACTGTCTGTATACATATTACACTCGCCTACCAACTCTACACTGTCTGTATACATTTTACACTCGCCTACCAACTCAACACTGTCTGTATACATTTTACACTCGCCTACCAACTCAACACTGTCTGTATACATTTTACACTCGCCTACCAACTCTACACTGTTTGTATACATTTTACACTCGCCTACCAACTCTACACTGCTTGCTCGATCAGTTTTAAATTTGTTAAAGGGGAGATGGTTCACTTTTTGGGCGATTTTTGCATGTATTGATTATTTTTCTAGTTTCTTCCCTAGACCTCCATCAAATTAAAAAAAAAACATCCATTAATGTACAGTAGATCCCCCTTCTAGATTAATTTGTACATTTTTCGGTAGAAAAATTTCCCGGCCGAAGGCCGGTTCTTCCAACATTACAGGCTCACTATCGTTCGCCAAGGAAAAAATCGACACCTAAATAGCACGAAAGGTCTCAACATTTACGTAGAAATGGGGCGAAAGGTCTTAAAATCGACTAAATAATGGGGCAAACATCTTAAGATCTGAAAACTAATGGGGCTAAACATGAGGGAGAAAGTGGTCCAGAAAACCGGCCCATGTCCCCATAACCATAACTTCAATAAACTTTCTCGAATTTGTCGCTCTGTCAAGAAGCATGTCCCTGTCTTTATCAGCTTCAGGCACCTACTTCATCAACTTTAGATCTGCTTGTTATGTACTGTATATGTTTGTTATATATTAGTATGTTCTTTCCTTTCACTGCCTGCCATATCTGCTATGCCTGCTTAACACTGCCTGATCTGATGTTTATGTTATTAGTGAGAGTTTTGGTTATTATTGCATTTTGTCAATAATTTAATTTCAGTTATCTCCAAGGCCCCTTCAAGTTAAAAAGGGCCTCCTTAGATTTCCATTCAAACTAAACATAATAGCTACCCCCAAACATTTATTTAAGCTTACATTTGTACAGCTTTCTGTACCGTTAGTAAACGATCCCTGACTAAGGGTAAGAACATTAAAGAAATAAGGTTACCAGCGCCGACCTGTTATGGCAGTAAGTGCAGGTAGACAGACAGTGAGGAAGCAGGTTACCAGCGCCGACCTGTTATGACAGTAAGTGCAGGTAGACAGACAGTGAGGAAGCAGGTTACCAGCGCCGACCTGTTATGGCAGTAAGTGCAGGTAGACAGACAGTGAGGAAGCAGGTTACCAGCGCCGACCTGTTCTGGCAGTAAGTGCAGGTAGACAGACAGTGAGGAAGCAGGTTACCAGCGCCGACCTGTTCTGGCAGTAAGTGCAGGTAGACAGACAGTGAGGAAGCAGGTTACCAGCGCCGACCTGTTCTGGCAGTAAGTGCAGGTACACAGACAGTGAGGAAGCAGGTTACCAGCGCCGACCTGTTCTGGCAGTAAGTGCAGGTAGACAGACAGTGAGGAAGCAGGTTACCAGCGCCGACCTGATCTGGCAGTAAGTGCAGGTAGATAGACAGTGAGGAAGCAGGTTACCAGTGCCGACCTGTTCTGGCAGTTAGTGCAGGTAGACAGACAGTGAGGAAGCAGGTTACCAGCGCCGACCTGTTCTGGCAGTTAGTGCAGGTAGACAGACAGTGAGGAAGCAGGTTACCAGCGCCGACCTGTTCTGGCAGTTAGTGCAGGTAGACAGACAGTGAGGAAGCAGGTTACCAGCACCGACCTGTTCTGGCAGTAAGTGCAGGTAGACAGAGAGTGAGGAAGCAGGTTACCAGCACCGACCTGTTCTGGCATTAAGTGCAGATAGACAGACAGTGAGGAAGCAGGTTACCAGCGCCGACCTGTTCTGGCAGTAAGTGCAGGTAGACAGACAGTGAGGAAGCAGGTTACCAGCGCCGACCTGTTCTGGCAGTAAGTGCAGGTAGACAGACAGTGAGGAAGCAGGTTTCCAGCGCCGACCTGTTCTGGCAGTAAGTGCAGGTAGACAGACAGTGAGGAAGCAGGTTTCCAGCGCCGACCTGTTATGGCAGTAACTGCAGGTAGACAGACAGTGAGGAAGCAGGTTCATCAGCAAATCTGCCAGTTTCAAATTATAAGACGCATTGCAATCTTCAAGGCGTTAATTGTTTGGTCTGTGGACACAGAATATATGTGAAATATCGTATTTAATAGGAGAAAATACATACAAAATCAAGGTAACAACAATTACACCTGTTTACCTACCATCATATTTCAATTAACTGCTGATTTCACTCCAACATCTCTCCCTAATTTGTCTGTTTGAATGCAGTGTGTGTTTCTTGTCTCACACTGCGGGTCTCTGGTACACGCATCCAATCAGATTATCTATGTCCATCTTGATAATTACTAATGACAGGTTACACCCTGCACACAACCTGCTCTCCTTAACACCCGAACACAGTCTTACTAGCACAAAATAGGTATTCAATCAGGATCATGCAGAACTCAACGTCCACTCCTTCGGGGTGAGTAAGCAAGAACCATTTATATAACTATGTGATTGTTGTTATTGTATTATTTGTATCTATTATCACTTTTTTTTGTTACTAATTGCATATCTTCATTCTTGTAGTATCTTAGTAATTTTTTATTACAAAGGTTTTATTTGGTCATTATGTTTGTAGATATAAGGGATAATAATGCACAAGTAAAGCTGCTAATGGTTATTATATGAGTTATTGGTGTGTAATTCGGTGCGTGTACACTCTAGGACGAGTCTTGGCCCGTCTACATTTATATAAATTATTAGGTTAAACCGCTAAATGCATTAGCAAGACTGTTAACCCTTTCACGCACAAGACGCCATATGAGCCTATTCTGGGATACTTTAAAGCCTTTGTGACCATCATGGGTGTTTAGAAACCTTTAATTGATTTACTTCAACCTCTGCAGTTGTCTTTGAGCTAGCTGTGGGCAGAACACTAATTTTGGAGAGGTAATTATTAGATTGAGATAACTCTATTTCTGATTGCTAATCGGCAACCCTGGCGTCCATACGTGCGTGAAAGGGTTAAATAAGAGGATTTAATCATATTCGAGATTGCTTAATAAATATGAAAAACGGCGACTTGTGTCGTGGAGCGTATAGCATGTGAGTGGAGTGTCAATCTATCTATCTATTGCCGGACGCCTTACTCCCCTTAATGAGGGTGGCCATACATAGAAGTGTCAAAAGGTTCGTTTATATTTTATTGTAAGAAACTATGAATCATTAATAGGGACTGTGCGAGGTGCATGAGTTAATAAACTCATGTTATTTGTATGAAGTTGCTTTATTAAGTCAATACATGGTATATCTTAATTAATATTAAGAGTTGTGATACGCACTGAGGCACCCGGTGTTCTTTAGCATGCTTAACTTTATGAAGTTCACAGAAAACTGGTAACACTCTCTCTCAGAAAAGATCGAACACTGTGTTGGTTCAGTTTACCGTTTTCATTTTTGTCCCGATGCTCTGTACAGAGAGAATTTTACTGAACGATACCGTGTGTATATGATACATGTAAAGTTTTGTGAGCATACTTGTTTTCCATATATCACTTCTGTGTTTTTTATTACATGATGTATTGAATTTATTATAGTATTTGGAATCGAGTTATCCTACATACTCTGAGTTAAACCAACTAATTATATTTTGTAAACTGTGTTGGCGTTTATAGATATTTACATTTAGTGGTATTTATATTTTGTAATGTTGCGTTTGTTTTTTGTCCTAATTAGAATATTTATTGTGTCTGCTCAGGAGCCTTGAATCAGCAGACTAGGCCAGACTAATATAACCTTGTAACCGCTATATATGTAATTACTATTATGGCAATAAATTTACTTTACTTTACTTTAAGAATGGTCTATTCATTCCGGTAAACTTACCAGCACAGTTAACCAGCGCTGACCAACTTGAACATGCTTCTACTGTGTGCGGGGCCCCTGCTTGATAGTGTGCAAGTTATTTCTTGACGCAGGTCGGCGCTGGTAACCTGTGAACAGGTAACATGCTTTCTTTATGCTCTTACTTTACGACCTGTTTCTCATAAATTGCAGATTCTCTATCCCTTACCAGGAACAAAATAACACTTGAATGGGGCGAAGCGTCGTATAACTATATTGAATACTGGTATACGAATAAGATCGCCGCGGATTAAATAGTATTAATGAACTGTAGATCTAGCTTCCACTTGTGCTTCCTGACAACCTTGCATCTGTTAAACTTTCTGCAGTCTATTTGTTGTGCTTCTCTCCGTCTACAATCTCTTCACTTCCTACTTAATCAATTCGAAATCCTCCTACACTTGCATCTGCTGACAACCTGCTCTCTCTCTGCTGTCCATTTCTAGTGGCTATCTGGTGACCATCATTCGCCTCCCCACGTCTCCATCCCCACCAAACAGGTCGGTGGTGGGGACAGGTTCTTTTGTTCTTAAGTTCATTCGTCCACAAGCTCTATTTGGTGAATGGACATATGAACTAGCAGCCAATTTCAATCAGTAGTTCTTAAGCTTTTATAACTCAAACGATGCAGTTGATTTAGGTTAGGTTAGGTGGTTTCGGTTATGTTAGTTTATTTTAGGTTGTTTAAATAATATTAATCAATCTTTACCTGAACTTACTTAATATATCCTCACCTTACCTTTATTTTACTTACCTGTCCGTACCTTATCCTCAACTAACCTTAATCTACCCTAACCTTCCTTTACTGTTTCTACTTTTTGTGTTACTTTTCCTACCCTTGACGCTAGCATATATTCCTACAATACCCTTATTAATCCAGCTTTTATTTATCTTTACCTTTTGTCGAATCTAACCTGACATTAACTTACCCTTGCCTAAACAAAGGTGGTAAATAACAAGCCCTTCGGTCTACTTTACAATAACAAATCAAAAGATCTTTAACATTTCGCCAGAATAATATATTGATAATTGAAAGTAGATGAGAACAGTTTTTGCTTGATACTGCCTTATAGTAACATTAACCTAGCAGCGGTGTGATCTTGATTTGAAAAGCACACTGTGGTGCGAGACACTTGACCTTAAATCCGACCCTCGCAAAACATAATTAATTTTACATCAGTGTGTTGTATCAAACCCATACATCCCACCGATAATATTTTTTGCACACAAATTATGTGGGTGTCTTGTGGCTATGGTCAGGGTTTTCATGGTTGTGCTTATGGTTGCACCCCCATCAGGCGAGAGGAAGGATTGGAGGAATTACGTAATATCACTTATATCTCTCGTATACAGTCATATTTTAGCACCACACAGCCTATAAAGGCATTTGCGAAGAATTAGGACCCATAATTTAGGTGTAGAGAAAGAATAAATCCCATATAGATATAAGTTACGGTATAAGCGAATCGGGAAGTGAGTGTTGATGTAACCGAGGGAGGACATTTTCCTCCTTTTCTCTGCTTGCTATCAATCATGCATGCAAGCATTAAGCTTAATCTAGGGCCTTTCCATTCGCTCCCTTGAAGACGTATAGTATACGTAATGTATATGGGATATATTTTGTGTTAAGGGGAAGTCCCAGAACCCTGTTACTGCCTCCACGATAATAAACGTGTGTGTGTGTGTGTATGAGGTGTGAATGCATTATGATGTTTGGTATCGAAAGTTGCCATTCCTGATCCAACTTGCAATCGCCTTAGCCTGTTGGTGCGTTTTTTGTACGCAGTTGAAAGTCTCGCCTATGGAAGGCATGTCACTGTCGCTCAGGAAAACCTTACGGAAGGCATGTTGCATCTGGCGGGTTAACCTAGCCGGACATTAAACTATCATAATCTAACTAAGCCAAATAGTAAGTGTGCCAAAGTAATGGAGGGCAAGAAAGTAGACTCAATCTGAAATGTTTACAGCAATAAACATCAACGCCAAAAATAATAAACCTATCTCCACCATAGTGTAACATTTGTGGGGGGGGGGGGGGGGTCATCAGATAGTGGACGATGTTAATTGTTTCTACTCAGGTACAGATCAAATATAATTTCATCTATAATGCTGTTATAGATCCTGCTACTAAACAGACATTCATCCATACAATTTGACACACAAAACAACAAACACAAAAACAATCAATTTAATACACAACGACTGTCCGATGATCACTGCAAAAGTTCGTTACGGCGAAGACAAAAGGTCACTGGAGCCTTTCGAGATCACCCAAAACCCTGATCTGATTCTTTAGCTCATCCAAAACCCCTTGGAGGCGAACAGACATATGAGTGAAAGGACCCATGACCCCTCTAGTATAGTGGGATTTCCTAAAAAAGGCCCTCTATAAGAATCAAGGAGCATTTTTGGGTAAAAGTTGGGAACCAGACTTTTTAGCATAATTCAGGCATGCCGAATTCGATAAACCCGGTTCCCAAGCGAAATTTTGAGTTTTGACCGTCTAATTTGCATAAACAAAATGGCCGCCAAATTGGAAATTTTTGACACTTCTTGAACCATTTTCTCCAATATCTCTCTAACTAGGCAAGCAAATATCACAAGTGATGCATCTATACCTATGTTTTGAGGGTCAGGGAATGTCACTGAGGCATTTTTAAAGGAATCAGTAATAAGCCTAGACTTTAATATACATATTAGCGGCTGTCATTAGAGAAAAATCAATGGTTCCCAACTTTACCCCAAGATACTCCTTGATGCTTATGCAGGCAAAACAGGGCAATATCTGTCACTCACCTGAACTATTTATTGGAGTAGACCATATTCATGCAATACAAGGAGTTTGATCATCACTCTGTTGCTGACATGCACACATTGCTGTGCATCGTAACCCGGATTTGCGGCATTTGCACCGACGCGTCCTGCATTGTTTCTGGCAGGCACATGAAATAATTTCCAGGCAACTTTGTGGGATCGGACTCAATGACATCAGAATGGGTTGTAGTCCTGAATCGCCATGTTTCCATCCCATGTCTGTGGGTGCAGGAAGCTCAGGTACAGCACAGTGAGCATTTCTCCAAATCATTGCTTGATAGTGTACTCGCATCAAATGGAAGCGGAGAGCATCACGTGTTGGTGGCATTGCTTCTGGTTTGGCAGTCTTTGAGAACAGTATATGCCTTGCTGCATCAACAGAGTCTGTTTTGTGCACATCATATATTCTGCAGACAAACGTTTCTGAAGATCGAATGGTCTCCTCTGTGAGTTCACCGATTCCCATGTTTATGAGCAATTGATGGTGCTGTTTGAAGACTTTCCATGATGACCTTTTGGTGTGATTTGCGATGTAGGAGGTGGTGTCGCACCCGGTTAATGCATGAAATGGTAAAAGAGTTGTTGTTGAATCTCTTGGTAGGTTGTTGAAAACTGCATCAATGGGTATATATCGCCTTTTCTTGGTGGTACCTGACATCATCCAGAGGTGTTCTGATAACACGGATTCTGGTAGTTGGTTCATCTCGGCTATATACACTGTACCCCATCTTGCATAGTCCAGGTGGTCATACCGCATGAAGTATGGCAACATCAGACTGAAGGAGTGGAGATGAAGGTCCCAGATTCCATCACGCTGAGCTCGAGTGAACTGCAACAGTATTGAGACCATGTCCATATAGTTCCACCAGAAGACAAAGTTCACATCATCAGATTTACTTGCTATGAAACCTTTCAGAAGATTGTGAAACCGTTCCTGCTTCAGACATCTTATCAGCTCTGGAATTCTTTCGGGATTGTCATCAGCAGCTATCGCAGAAACTTCATCATGGTATTCCTTGTCTGACTCTGCAGCAAACAGGAGAAATGTTGGCAACAAAAGCCGCCAAAGAGCTTGCAAAGTAAGTTTGTGAGCTCTCATAGCCTTATTGTACGCTTTTCCTGACAGGACAAGCTGCACAGCACCCTCCCCAAGCAGTCCACTCTCTAGCCACACTTCAGCTAAACCAGATCCAGCCATGTGATCTCCTATAGCCTTCAGGAAGTCCACCAAGGCGAGGGATTAATTTATCCCGATATTCTTCCACAGACCACTTCAGTTCCATGAGTTTGCAGTATAAGGCTTGGTCCACTGTAAGGACTGTATGCTCCTGTCCGAAATGTGAAGATATCGCCATGCACCTCTTCACAACTGTATTTAGCGTATCTAACTCGTGAGCAGGAGCAAGAATTATGGGCAAATACCCTACTGCTGTCTGCTCTGGTTCCTCTGTTGAGACTGACTGATTGAATACTGTCCAAGAAGGTTTAGTGGCAGATACTTGACATCGCAGGAAAAAAGTCATGTCCGTTGCTTGTGCTTGTTTTACACAATCACTGTCTCCTTCAGGTTTCATGAACCATACCTTGTCAACAGGGGCTGTGAATACTGGCTCACATGTGGCAGGATTTATATTGACAGGATACTGGTTCTCTAGGACATCTGGCACGATCAGCGTATGTCTAGCAGATGGCTCTAACATCCGAAGTTCAGCATCGGCTTTCTGTCCCCGCTACCATGTTGCCATTTGAGTTGCATGGAAAGTATTTTTTCCATCAAGTGTCTCATCAAGAATGTCAATGTTATCTGCAGTGTAGTGGATAAATTCATTGGCTACAATGTTTGGTGGAATAATGGCCCCGGTTGCTTGGTCCATAGATTTCAGGGTGCTCTCAGCTAAGGAAGTGTCTACTTGCAACACCTGTTCATAGCTCAAACAGTGGCCTGCCTTGTAGAACAACTCCACCAGATCTTTTGATCGTGTGGCTTGATGTAGTGTATTGGCAAGACCAATATGTTTGGGAGTCCATTTTACTGGCAGCATCCCTGACTTTTGCGAGTCCATGGTCACTTGCATTACTAGGAATAACACTGGCTGTGTGAGTTTGGCAGAAGATGCACAAGCTGTAATCTACAGGTGAAGGCCTCTTCAAAGTAACTACTGGATCCATTGTAGTGTGCAAATAAAAGAAACAATTAGTATTAGTATTAGCATTAGATATTGGAGAAATTGATTTTTCTATAATTGCAGCCACTAATTTGCACATTTACGTGAAGGCTTATCACTAATCACTTTAAAGATGCCTTAATCACATTCTCTGACCCTCAAAACATAAGTATAGACACTTTATTTGTCATTTTTGCTTGCCTAGTTAGAGAGATATTGGAGAAAATGGTTCATGAAGTGTCAAAAATTTCCAATTTGGCGGCCATTTTGTTTATGCAAATTAGATGGTCAAAAACTCAAAATTTCGCTTGGGAACCGGGTTTATCGAATTCAGCATACCTGAAATATGCTAAAAAGTCTGGTTCCCAACTTTTACCTAAAAATGCTCCTAACATTCACATTTTTCAGAAACCCCACTACTCTACTCCCCAAACAGGTTGGCAGCAGCATACCGAGATGCTTGGAAACTTTTATGTTGGAGACTGATTCGCTTTTTGTTGGGAGTGAATATTTTATAAACGTCTGGTCACCTGTATTGTTTACCTGCCCATTGTCCGGTCACATTTTTTAACTATGACATTTGGTAAGAGTTTGAAATGGTGTCAATTGTAATTCATGGATTTTTGTCATGTGTAGCGATGTGTTAGAATGTCAGGCATACACTCATTTATTACTCAATTTGTTGTTACCTAGATTTAATTAGTATTATTATATTAAGACTTGGTTATGTTATGTTGGTGAGTTAGGTAAGGTTACCTTACGTCTTAACGATAGGAAAGGATAAGCTTAGGTTAATCATAGTTTAGCTGTTTCTACAATAAGGTACAATCAATCTTAGCAAAGTTAAGGCTCGGTTATGTAACTTGATTAGGTTCGATTAAGTACATTTTATGTAGACTTCGACATGAGGCCATTTTTAAAAACTGCAACCACCCTGACACGCTGGATTTGTGACTTAACGTTGTTGTTTCCTGAATCAAAAATGTTCTCGACACGTGCAGATGTGGATGGCAGACTTACGGTGATGGTTACTCTTACTGCGATGCCTACCAACGAATACCATTCTAACGAACTTATTAGAGTTTTTATATAAATATATACAACGGAATATTGATGTATACTTGTATATCTCTCAGCTCAATCTATATTTTGATCTTGGATGTCTGAATATAGAGTGGATTATAGATTTATTCACAGATTGTAAACTGTTCACACGTAACTTGACCGTGTACGTTTTTATATTTGCGCATATATATTTATGCTTAATATACCTCAAATGTGAATTATCAAGATATTGTTTTTAATAAAGATCCTTGACAGGTATATACCGGACTGGCAATCTTCGTCCATCTTGTGCCTAGGAACACATTACATAAACTAGGAATCTAGAGCTAGTAAACATTTGTGGCGTCCTATCCGGATAAGTATATTGTGGTAACTGGGATAATGTGCAGTATCCCCTGTGTACCAAGGTAGGTAACTCATCACAGATCCCAAAGGGCAGTGATACGAAGGTGAGCACCGCAGCCAAGTGCAGATTAGTGTAAACTCTCTAACTTTACACACACACACACACACACACATAAACCCACACACAAGCATACCAAATATAGCAAATAATTGTATTCCAAGAATCTTTAATATTAGGGGCGACCATATTCCTTGAAACAGTAACAATATACCACAAAGCTTATACAAATACTATATATACAGTATATATTGAAGTGACGGGGTTGAATAGAACGGGGTTGAGTTACACCTGTAGGATTGCTAGCCTACAGGTGAGTAGGAAGGAGAAAAGAAGAAACAAGCAACAGAGACGCAATTCCATACCTGTTTCTCATGATGCAGAGGAACAAGAAACAGAGGAGTGCCCCTACCAGGTCATTCCCGTTTTCTTACTACCAGGAAGACTGGTCACCTAGGTCAATCACCCCTACAAAAGAATGGGAGTTTGAACCAATCCCCATCCAGCTTTCAAACCCTCTCCACCAATCACCAGCCTTCATTGCACCAGCAGCCAGATTTGCAGTACACCGAGCAAATGTTTATGCAAGCTCCGCATCAAAGACCTGAGTGCTACCGACCAAAGTGGGGATATTAGGATCTACAGTGCAGTACTATTACGAAGAACTCTGGATCAACCCAGGAACATAGTGAAGACCAGAGTTATCCACTGATTCACCAATAACCCTCAATTATAATAAAATCACCAGAATTGCTATTATATCCTTCCTAGACTTAGTAACTCCCACCAGAGTATTAAATAAAATACTTTAAATGATTAGGTACCAAATGATAACTACCATGTATTTTTAAGCTAAGTATTTACTTCACTATTGATGTCACAATGATTCACTATATCCCTTTAACATTGAATCACTATATGTTAAAGCTAAGAAAATATTTGAACATGTACTCAACGAAATTGTTGAAAAAGCAAGCACTTCCACCTCGGTAATGTTCTTAAGTCTGAAAAGTCCGGAGCATCTAACTAAAAGTGGTAACTGCCTCCCCCTCCTCCTCGAGACTACAACAAGCCCTGTTGTGTTGCCTCTGACGTCTGGATGTGAGATTCCTGACGGTGAGAAGCAGCTTCCCCTGAAGTCTAGTCCAGGCGAACCTATGCTCTACGTCGGCCAGACTTGCTCTCGAACCTTCCCCCCCAAAAAAAAAACTCACCCTAAGTGTCTCTGAGTGTCTTACGTTGTGATTATTGTTGTGGTCAGTAAATGGTCAGTAAATTGGCAGATGAAGTTTAACATTGACAAATGCAAGGTATTAAAGATAGGGAAGATGCAAACAAATGTTAAATATAAACTAGCTAATTTAGAATTAGAAACTTCAGACTGCGAGAAAGATCTAGGTGTGTTTGTTAGCAATGATTTGAAGCCTAGAAAACAGTGTATAGGCGTTCGTAATAAGGCAAACAGGATTCTCGGGTTCATCTCTAGGAGTGTGAGTAACAGAACTGCTGATGTTATCTTAAAACTTTACTTGTCATTAGTGAGACCCCATATGGATTATGCTGTCCAATTTTGGTGTCCTTATTACAGAATGGACATAGATTCATTGGAGAGAGTACAGCGTAGAATGACAAAAATGACCATATATATTAGAAATCTTACGTAATGAAGAAAGGTTGAAGAAATTAGGTTTACATTCGTTTAGAGAGACGCAGAGTTAGAGGGGATATGATAAGGGGTTTCAAGTGGGTTAGTGGGATTAACAAAGGGGACATGACAAATGTACTAAAGCTCAGTGATAGCGAAGAACTCGTACCAATGATTTCAAATTAGATAAATTTCATTTCAGAAAAGATATAGGCAAATATTGGTTTGTGAACAGAGTTGTAGATGGGTGGAATGGACTACCAAGTGCTATAGTGGGATCTAAAACTGTAGGGAGCTTTAAGATAAAATTGGATAAGCATATGGACGAGAAGGGTTGGGTGTGAAGGGGGATCAGCCGGGTTGGGCCAATCAGCGCTCTGCAGACCCCCATAATCCTGTGTTAATCTCTAACCGTTTTGGTAAGATGATCCTCAGGGTATTAGAGTGTTGAGCCTATAATTGGGCTTTGTAATTGATTTGGGGTTGTGTGGGACAGGGATCTGCCTTGCTTAGGCCAATCGGCTTTCTGCAGACTCCCATTTTCTTATGTTCTTATGTTCTTATGTTCTTATGAAGGTAAGGTAATATATGTGAAAATTCATTGCTAATTCCTTTGAGATCTGTGCCCAAGATCATTAATTGTTGCGTCTGCATTAATCCCTCAGAAACTATATTAAATCTTGTGTAGAAAAATTTCCAAGATCCAGTGTTAATTTCTCTTCCAAGTTCATATAAAACATTCTACGCATACGTCACATGCTTGTGTAAATCAATAATCTAGCCGAATACTAACAGATGTTCCTTGTGTATGTCCATTCTATTTATGTATGTACCAAGTTGAAGCTGAAGTGTATACTGTGAATTTATTCCCTTCTAAAGTCTCACTTTTACTTAGAACCTACGCCCAATTTCATATCTAATTAAACTCAATTCCCCATCCTTTAGAAAAATTGTATTGCTGATTATTATAATCTAAATCTATTTTCTTCGAGAGAAACCCCTGTTACGCCTTATTTTTGTGTGCGTTAACTGTATAATTTGTGAATAACGTATTGGTTTATTCTATTATGTGTTACGACCGGGGATCGTATAAAACAAGGGCTCTTAATCATTGGACTATGAAAGCACACAGCCACAACGGTAACACTAGATCCAACCCCTGAACTTATAATGCCGGCGCACAAAAACACCTATACCGTACAGAGTTAAATCTGCGATAACGGGGTATCCTATAACTCAGTATAAGTGCACTACTACTACAGGCTGATGATCTCTGATACAGCCTGATCACAACAACATACAAGTACGTTAATAAGGTATACTAGGAAAAGATAGAGATCTTAATTAAATCACTGCAATGATTTAATGCAAACTAGAAGAAGGTATATTTAAAGTTACTCTAAACAATAATGAACTGTCACTCCTATACTAAAGAAAGTGAACGAAAGTCCCAAAGCATCGAGCAGGAATCTTCTGAAGAAAGTCTGATGCTGGGGTAAGATGATCGTATCGGATTTTGAACTGTTATATAAAGCAGGGTCAATATAGGACAAGTGTAGAGACAGACAGTGTCAACTGACACGGGAATAACGATAAATGCACACTAGTATTATCTCCAACAACAAAAGAAGTCCTTCGTCAGGCAACTCAAAAAACCTGCTCAGGTTGTGCAACTCAACAACAACCAAGGCTTACAGTCAACGTGAATAAGAATGCTGCATACATAACATAAGAGTTTATAATTCTAAACGGGTGTCTGCTTGGCTAATAAAGTCTAGCTGGGATGTCGTAGGCTAGGAAACAATGGCTGAGCAACCGGCTCATAGCCTAGCGAGGTCCTTAAGGCTGTGCGGCCAAATTACGTTAATTGACGGGTTGATCTCTTGAGACATCCAGATCGCTAGTATCTGGTTCTCTCCTGGCGACCCTCTCAAAGTCAAAGCAAACGAGTTAGCACAGTGTTGGGTGGCAGAGGCAAAAGCCCTCACTCGCAACACAGTGCTAAACTCACAAGGTACAGAGTCAGAAAGACCACCTAGGCTTCCCACGTCTCCGTTGCGATTGTACAGGTTCAACAAAACCTAGTACACATCGGAAATCACAACAACAATGGCCTCACCCCAGTCTAGCATTAAATAGCCCAGCAGACAGCCAAGGAATAGGCAGGGAGACACTGTGAGTGTGTCGAACCTCTACAGACAAAATGGTAACCCCTCCAAAATGCCTAACTAAACATATAATATCTGAGAGCTTCAGCATATAATACGATGGCCGATGTATGAAATCGTGGAGAACCAAAGGGGAGTTATGATATTAAATAGATTGAAAGAATGAGAGGTAAGAAGTTGAGAGAGAGAGAAAGTGTTCTATAGGTAGAAGTCGGGAGACAGGTAGCAAGGGAACATGTGAAGGGTATGCTTGTCAAACAAGCTCTGAAGAGAATAGCTCCTCGGGACCCCTCCAGGATCACACACAAAGGCATGGTGGTCAGCCAATCACAGGCCGCTACGTCACCAGGCAGCAGGGCTGCAGAAGGCGCCAGGAACCACCAGCCAATCAAGAGGCGTGGGAAGGCAGGCGCACGAGCCCACAAGCGAGGGGGAGGCAGCACATGTATACGCACGCACACACTACCACCCCACTGCCTATATTATTCTCTCTCCTTAACTATATACAATGCATCTTATGTTCCACTCATGATATAAAATGCTTCCCCTTGTCACAGACGAAAATAAAGACCACCACGGGACTGTCTGCAACAACACAAACACTATGAAAGAAAGAACAACATTGTAGATAGACTGTAGCCAAATACCTTGCCCCGGCGAGTGCTAGCGAGTGGCCAGGCGAGCGGCTGAGCCCACATGGCGTTCTGCCACGCTGCAGGCGTCACACCCCCCCCCCCTCAAAAAATATTAGACGCTCAACCATGAGCTCTATATCTGACAAGCAGAACGCCGATAAGACTCGCCACCCCTAATCACTTCGCAACAAAGAAGGCAAAGCTCATTTCCCATCAAAAACAAACAAAAATTACAACCCCTCCCAACACAATAACTTAATTCATTCATACTGATATGCTCCTAGAGTGAGCTTCAACTAGCCCAGCCTTCTGAGAGAAGCACAGGTTCGACTCAGAACTTTAGCTATAACATACTTAAAAAAACATTTTTTATTAAAGAAAGAGTTTTTATAATTTTTCATTTTTAATATGTTTATGGCGGCTGCACTTACAGGGGAAAGCCAGTTTTACTCCACTCTCAACACACACTGACTGAACGGCGAGGGTTCTCCTGCAAACAAACCCTCCTGTGACAAACAATCAGCCAAAACATTATCAGTGCCCTTAGTATGCCTCACATCCAACTTGTGTCCCGGCAGCAAAACAACACCTGGCACTGATAAACTGCCCAGTTCATCACAAGACTGGCACTTCTCTTCGCTTTTTCCGGCAACGTGACCTGCCAAAAGCCTTTCACTAGTTCTACCTTCGTGATAGGCGATGCAGCCCCGATGCGGTCTATGGTGTCGTCAACTCTCGATAAGGTATAGGCGTCTGTCAGAGATAATGCACACACACTCTCGCAATCAACACACTCACTGATCTTGCCACTTAACACAGGTTGCAAAGTTACAGGCAACGACCACTAACGACATTCCTTATCCCTCAGACCCTTGGGCAATGGATAGGTGTCTGTCAGGGATAATGCACACACACTGATCTTGCCACTTAACACAGGTTGCAAAGTTACAGGCAACGACCACTCACGACATTCCTTATCTCTCAGACCCTTCGTCAACACGTAATCCAGCTCTGCTTGCACCACAGGCTGTCGAGCAGGATTTATACGGTAGGGAATTAAACTGAGCCTTGCACTATCTCCAGCCTGCATGTCGGATTCTACCCCATACATCAGGCCTGGAGAAGCAACAAACATGCGGATGCGCTGCCACAGCCTAGTAAACAACTTATCTTGAAGAACAACAATCCTAGTGCCCTCCCACAACCCAGCCGAGACCGCAGCTTCTAACCTGTAGTCTCCCTCCTTCTCCACCTTCGTCCCTAGAACAGCCAGGTCATGAGAGGGACAATCAGTACCATCTGTGCAGTCACTCCCATAGTTTATTATTGCTAAGGCTTCCCCGCCGATACCGTACATGCGCACCCCCGCATTCCTTACAACTACATCTGCCTGCGCAGCATCACCGCTTTTAGCGACATGGCCAGATACAGTCGGTCTATGGTAGGGCTGCTGCATTCGACTAGAGCAGCATTGGGAGGCTATACGACGACTGGGCACATCCACTCCACAGCCAAACTCACCAATCTGCTCAATGACCTCCTTTTGACCACCACCCTTGGCAGCCATGGGTCGATCTTGACCTGACAACCATGTCCAAGCCTCGTCGCCCACCTTGAACCACCGAAACAACGAGGCTAACGGTCTCCCAACATTCACGTGACCTGCCCGCGGAACATCTTGCACCGCATGAATGGTGAGGCTCAGGGACTCGGCACGACCAGTGGGGTATGCACCGAGCTGGTGCTGGAGCGCTGCACACTGCTGCTCAGGCAGGTGCTCTAGCGCTTCCACAGCCACCAGACTCGTGTCCCCCGCCCACTGCTCCGCCGAGACATGACAATCCCTACTCTCCTCCACCTGTGCCCTACTGCCCCCCTCTCTTTCTCCACCTTGGCCGCTGCAGACCAACGCAGGGACAGTAGGCTGCTCAGGTGGTTGCCTCACAAACTCCTCCAACAGGTTCACATGACATGTGTCCCCGTCCTCGTGTTTGATCTCGACAGCACCCTTACCACACTTCTGAACTTCTGGATCCTCCAACTGCAGTTTACAAATATCTGAGGGAACCAACCTGTCTAGATGCTTCCGAAGCAACCCAAGTCCTCCCCCAATATCAAACTGAGCAACCCTTTGTTCTCTCTGTGCATAACGTTGCTGCCTCGGAGTCTCTTCCTGCCCTACCTCCTCACTAGCTATGACAAGTCCTGGGGCTTCTCCAGACTACAACAATGGTGCCAATACTGAGTCGCCAAGAAGCGCTGCTGGTACTAAACTCGCCAAACTTTTACCAACATTAGCCGTCTTCTTCCGACCGTTCCTCCGTTGATCAGAAGACTGAGGAATAGGCTGTGACACTTTGGATGCAAGAGGTCCAGTAACAACGCACGCCATAGGTTGTACTTGACACTTCTCTACCCACTCCTATTCCTCCTTACTCACGTCGGCCGGCTTCTCGGCAACGACTAAGGGTGAAACCTCAGAAGTAGGCACCGCAAAGTCGTTGCCGAGAAGGAGGTCGACGCCCCCAACAGGCAAGTTCTCCACAACACCCACATCCAACTCTCGTGTCACACCATCCACCTCCAGTTCCATCCTGACCAACGGGTATGACTTGACAGCATTAATACCCTGCACCACAACCACCCGTGCCGCGTTTATTGGTCTACCAGTAAAGTTCTTCATTAAAGTCTGAGAGGCACCCGTGTCTCGCAACAGCTCAACTCCATGCTTCTTACCAGCCCACCTCACGCAGCCATGCCCTCGATGGTCACAAAAGACATCGCGGACAGGGTTCGAGCCTTCCGGATTCTTCTCCACTGGCTGTGTCCCAGCCTCTGACGTTATACCCCGGGCAAACTCAGATGACTTCAGGGACACCCCAATGTTGCGAGCCAAAGACACAACTGCATTAGGTAGCTTGCTTGGACAGGCTCTTGCAAAATGCCCCTTCTCATGACAATGAAAACACTCTAACTCCCCCTTGGGCTTCCCTTGAGGTGGAGAAGGGCCCTGACCCTTCTTCAATGGGACGGTATTAGGTTTATGGTCAGACTTAGTATCGTTGCTCTTGTTGTAATGGTTATATGGTGTATCACTGACTCGGGGGGGTGGAGTGCTGCGCCCCTTGTTACCTGCATCGTTCCGTTGTGCAGACCCGCACCTACGAATCAGTGACATCCGAAGGTCAGCCATCTCAGCTGCCTCCTGAAGAGTTCTTGGGTTTTTCTCTTTAAGATTCAACGTCAGATCGCTGCCCGTACACTTAAAAAATTGTTCTAGAAGCATCAGCTGTTTCAACTCCTCAAACGTCGATGCCTTCTCAGAACGCAGCCAGTTTCTAAATGCATCGGACAGATCCCGGACATGCTCAAGAAAGGTGCACTCACGACCCTTCGTTACACCCCAGAACTTCAATCTGTACGTCTCTGGTTGTAACTCATATGCCCGCAGGACAGCCTTCTTCAATACCTCGTAATCGATGCACGACTCCAAGGGCAACGCATCATATGCCTTGAGTCCTTTGCCAACCAATCTAGAGGAAACAAGGGCTGCCCACTTAACCTCGGGCCATTGGTGATCCCGGCACTTCTTCTCGAAACGCATCAAAAATTCAGTGACACCCGACTCATCAAATACAGGACCAACTTGAGCAGGTGCGATAACGACTGATCAAGACCTCGATTCCCAGAACTGAGACGCTGTCCTGTCGACTCCACCCTAGACTTCTCAAGATCTATATCTGCACAGTACAGGGCCTTTCTCTCCTCAGACTGAATCCTAAGCTCAGATTCATGCTTTCGTTGCTCAAACAGAGCCTCATGTCTGGCCCTTCTCTCGTCAGCCTGAATCTTAAACTCAGCCTCTCGTATGGCCCTTCTCTCCTCAAGCCGAATCCGCCGCTGCTCGAGCTCAAGCCTAAACAACACCTCGGAAGAAAAGCCCCCACTGTACACTGATCCGTCGTCTGACATAGTGTCCACCGAAAATTCTCAACGTATATAAAAAAAAAAAAGTACCTAAACTCTTATGCAGCACTATTCACTCAAAAATACAAGATGCTCGAAGACTCTTAAGTGTTATACTACTTGCCAAAAAAAAATCCACGTGTCCACTATATTCCTTTAAACAAAAACAAATGACCACAACACTCCTGCAATATTTCTCTAAGTTCACAAAATCCTAAGCAAGATCGCCATTTGTTACGACTGGGGCTCGTATAAAACAAGGGCTCTTAATCATTGGACTAGGAAAGCACACAGCCACAACGGTAACACTAGATCCAACCCCTGAACTTATAATGCCGGCGCACAAAAACACCTATACCGTCCAGAGTTAAATCTGCGATAACGGGGTATCCTATAACTCAGTATAAGTGCACTACTACCACAGGCTGATGATCGATGATACAGCCTGATCACAACAACATACAAGTACGTTAATAAGGTATACTAGGAAAAGATAGAGATCTTAATTAAATCACTGCAATGATGTAATGCAAACTAGAAGAAGGTATATTTAAAGTTACTCTAAACAATAGTGAACTGTCACTCCTATACTAAAGAAAGTGAACGAAAGTCCCAAAGCATCGAGCAGGAATCTTCTGAAGAAAGTCTGATGCTGGGGTAAGATGATCGTATCGGATTTTGAACTGTTATATAAAGCAGGGTCAATATAGGACAAGTGTAGAGACAGACAGTGTCAACTGACACGGGAATAACGATAAATGCACACTAGTATTATCTCCAACAACAAAAGAAGTCCTTCGTCAGGCAACTCAAAAAACCTGCTCAGGTTGTGCAACTCAACAACAACCAAGGCTTACAGTCAACGTGAATAAGAATGCTGCATACATAACATAAGAGTTTATAATTCTAAACGGGTGTCTGCTAGGCTAATAAAGTCTAGCTGGGATGTCGTAGGCTAGGAAACAATGGCTGAGCAAGCGGCTCGTAGCCTAGAGAGGTCCTTAAGGCTGTGCGGCCAAATTACGTTAATTGACGGGGTGCTCTCTTGAGAGATCCAGATCGCTAGTATCTGGTTCTCTCCTGGCGACCCTCTCAAAGTCAAAGCAAACGAGTTAGCAGAGTGTTGGGTGGCAGAGGCAAAAGCCCTCACTCGCAACACAGTGCTAAACTCACAAGGTACACAGTCAGAAAGACCACCTAGGCTTCCCACGTCTCCGTTGCGATTGTACAGGTTTAACAAAACCTAGTACACATCGGAAATCACAACAACAATGGCCTCACCCCAGTCTAGCATTAAATAGCCCAGCAGACAGCCAAGGAATAGGCAGGGAGACACTGTGAGTGTCTCGAACCTCTACAGACAAAATGGTAAGCCCTCCAAAATGCCTAACTAAACATATAATATCTGATAGCTTCAGCATATAATCGATGGCCGATGTATGAAATCGTGGAGAACCAAAGGGGAGTTATGATATTAAATAGATTGAAAGAATGAGAGGTAAGAAGTTGAGAGAGAGAGAAAGTGTTCTATAGGTAGAAGTCTGGAGACAGGTAGCAAGGGAACATGTGAAAGGTATGCTTGTCAAACAAGCTCTGAAGAGAATAGCTCCTCGGGACCCTTCCAGGATCACACACAAAGGCATGGTGGTCAGCCAATCACAGGCCGCTACGTCACCAGGCAGCAGGGCTGCAGAAGGCGCCAGGAACCACCAGCCAATCAAGAGGCGTGAGAAGGCACGCGCACGAGCCCACAAGCGAGGGGGAGGCAGCACATGTATAGGCACGCACACACTACCATCCCACTGCCTATATTATTCTCTCTCCTTAACTATATACAATGCATCTTATGTTCTACTCATGATATAAAATGCTTCCCCTTGTCACAGACGAAAATAAAGACCACCACGGGAGTGTCTGCAACAACACGAACACTATGAAAGAAAGAACAACATTGTAGATAGACTGTAGCCAAATACCTTGCCCCGGCGAGTGCTAGCGAGTGGCCAAGCGAGCGGCTGAGCCCACATGGCGTTCTGCCACGCTGCAGGCGTCACATATGAAATAGATAATTTCAATCCATCTCGTCTAGGAATAATCTAGTTTCGTGTAGATCTATAGTCTAATTATTTCACCAATTCGAATACAACGCCAATTTGTTCTGTATTCCATATAGGAATCTGTTAACCAGTTCAGATCTCCTTCATACCTTATCAGGTATTTCCATCTAAATGCAACTTCGTTGTGTACGCCATATTTCACTTGTAGTATTATTATAACTACTTGTATACACTAATTTATTGATGCGTTCTCTAATCTGCTGTAATCAATCTATTGGCTGATTCAGTTAGGTTATATTCAACCTTTGAGTATTCTTCAGTAGAGATAACTCATTAAATCTGAATTCCTCGACCTGTGAGATTATCATTGGATATAAGAAATAATTATTTTTATGTTCAAGATATAAATGTTCTCATAATAATCTAAGTACATTGTTAATTGTAAAAACAATTTAACTTCCCACTCCTTTGAATTTTAATATATTCCTCCCCTTATTCAGAATAATATTGCACTAACCGCTATTATTTCCATCACCTCAGTATAACGAATGACCTGAGCAACCTACCTGGTCAGATTTTATCTGCCGCTGTAGCTTTCTACACTACCCGTCCGCACCTCGCCACCCGGTAGCGAGCGTTCACCCCAGAGCTCTTCGTAAGTTTCCCTTTTTGTTCCGTCCATGTCTATATACGCGTACTTAAGAGATTTTGTTCACCATGTCAGAAACTTATTCAGAATACTTCACAGTAGATACTCAACTCTCATATATATTATTATCAAGGGTTTTATCTATGTGTATGATTGTCTGATTAGTATTGCATACTTCCATTATAATATTATACCTTGATTCACGTTCATTGTATGTTATTAATTGACCTTGGTGTGTAATAAATGTTATTAATTGTTTTCTTGCTATTCTTTATAGTAGCTAAGTAAATATCCACCCACACTTTAGGCCTAATTATATGCGTTAATTGCCGATCACTTGTTTCTGTCAAAGTATACATACTCGCTCCAATAATAGTTAAGGAGTATCCTGATCTATCTATATGCCATTGAATAAATAAGAGTGTAGAATTACATGTGTGTATTTATTGTGTTCATCTTAACCTGGTTGAGTAACTAACTTGTAAATAATAACGTGTTCGACGTGTCCCTGTTGAGAATATATTGAGTCTAAAAGTCCATAGTTGGATTTGAGTAAAGACCAAAACTAAGCTAAGTTGTATTTCAACCCGGCATAACACCGGCGGCAGCGGTGTCTCAATACGGCATATCAACACGAGAGTTCTTATATAAAACAAAAAAATTGTGGTACTCAATTAACGTTTTGACACAATATTCACCATGGCAGCCATTAGATCACTTGATATTCTGGCGTTCAAGCCAGAAGATTATGACATACATACGTATATGGAAATAGTCAAACTGGTCCTGGACATTATGTTCAGAAACGAAGACGCTTCCAAGATCCACACGATAGTAGTGAAACTAGGGATGTATGCAACCAAAGTATCAGGGTATGTGCACGACAATATGCCTGGTTTAACCTTGGCGCATTTTGAAAATTACGTGAAAACTGCTATCAATCCAGTGCTCAGTCAGACCATTGCCGATAAAAAAAAAATCATGAGATAAAGTACTCAGGGGATATAAACGGCACAATTGTGCAACTACATCAGATAGAGATCAATGCATTTCCGGAAGAAACCACAGCACAACGGAAGAAAATCATCTTCAAGGCACTTGTGCGAATTTTGCCAGATCACTTCTCGATCATAGAACCTACCAACTACGACACGGATCTGCCGGTGATAAGGCGGATCATGTGTTACGATCCAGGTTCTCAAAGACACAGGGCTCTTCAACATTGGACTAGATTATGGCAAAATGCAACAACGGTAACACTAGATCCAACCCCTGCCTTAAACACTGGAAAACAAAACACCATTACCGCCCTGAGTCGTGCCTGGACAACGAGGTATCCTATGACTCGGTAACTGGTGCACACACACTAGGCTGACGCTCGATGAAACAGCCTATTCTCAAACAGTAAAAGATTACTCGATTAGGTTACACAAAGAAAAGATAGTTAACGTGATTAATTAACGTTACGGTAGATACTCAAATAACTGGCACTCCTGTATTAAAGAAAGTGCAATGCTAGTCCTGCAACATCAACTGGAAACTTCTGAAATAAGTCTGATGCTGGGAAGATGTTCGTAAAGAATCTTGAACAATTATAATGCAGAATACGGGTCACAATAAATGCTAGGACATATAGTAATAATAGGCAGGCGAATAATAAAGACTGCGCAAAGGTAGTAATGCTCGACAACTAAAGAAATGCTTCAGCGACACAACACAACAGCCTACTAGGGTTGTGCAACTCAACAACAACCTCGGCTCAAAAGTGCAGTGAATAATAATGCTGCATACATATAATAATGGAGCTTATCTCTAACCAGTGTCTGCTTAGTTAATGAAGTCTAGCTGGGGTATCAAGGCAGGGCAACAATGGGCGAGCATGCGGCTCGTAGCCTAACGTTGTCCGAAGGTGGTATAATGAAGATTACGTTATATGACGGGGATGCTCTCTTGATAAATCTAGGTCTCTAGTACCTAGTTCTATCCTGGCGATCCCTCAGAAGTCAACACAGTCAACACAGTCAAACAGAAGTCAGCAAGAGAGTTCGCTTTATCAATTTGTTGGAACGCCGACCCGTGGTAATAACGTTCTTGACATTGTACTTGCAACAAAAGAAGAATTAATAGAGAATTTGAATGTTGGTGATGAATTCAGTAACAGCGACCATCATACGATAACTTTCACTTTAAAGTTTACTAGTAACGAACCAAATAGTAGCATCGAAAAAGTCCCTAATTTCAAGAAAGCAAACTTCCATAAACTTAGAGCTATGTTTAAAGAAACTGACTGGAGCTTTTTAATTCACAATAACGACATAAATACATCTTGGAAGTTATTCGAAGCCACTTACCTTAAAGCAGTGCAAGACTGCATACCATCGAAAACTCGGCGTCCAGGCCATAATAATAAGCCCAAATGGTGGAATAAAGATATTTCAAACTGCCTGCTTGCTAAAAAATGTGCTAATGATAGATTAAAATCCTCACAAAATGACGAAGAACGGCTGAAATTTGTAGAGCTACGACGCAAAGCCAAAAAGTTAATTAAGCAAAGTAAAAAGACCTTAGAGTTACATATTGCGAATCAAAGTAAAACAAACCCGAAAGATTTCTATAGTAATATCAGAAAGAAAAAAGTAGTTACTTCAACTGTTGGACCGTTAGTCGATGAAAATGGAGAATACACCAAAGACGAAGAACAAATGAGTAATGCCCTCAATACCTTCTTTGCATCAGTTTTTACAACAGAAGACCTGTGATATCCCTACACCATCGCCGATTCAGATTGATAATTCAGATGTTTTAAGCAATATCACCGTTACAGAGAGAGAAGTATTGAATTGTTTAGATAAACTCAAGGTAAATAAAACGCCTGGACCTGATACAATCTCGCCTAGAGTTCTAAAGGAAGCTAAGGATGAGCTCTCTAAACCACTGACATTACTATTCAATAAATCCTTGCAGTTTGGAACTATGCCCGATCAGTGGAAGCTAGCCAACGTAACACCGATATTCAAAAAAAGCAGCAAATCCCTATCCAGTAACTATCGTCCAATTAGTTTAACCTCAGTTGTATGTAAAATGCTAGAAACGGTCATACGAGACAGACTCGTAAATCACTTAGAGGAAAATAACATACTTAAAGATACTCAACACGGCTTTCGTAAAAAACGTTCCTGTTTAACAAACCTCTTAGACTTCTTCCACGATATCCTCAACCTCTACGATGAGAGTAAAGCTGTAGATATTATATACCTTGATTTTCAAAAGGCCTTTGACAAGTTCCCCACAAACGTTTACTGCTAAAACTAAAAGCGCATGGAATACAAGACGGTGTGTTGAAATGGATAGAAAATTGGCTCTGCGACAGAAAGCAAAGAGTAGTCATAAACGGTAAGGCATCAAAATGGACCAATGTAAGTAGCGGGGTACCCCAGGGATCGGTACTAGGACCAATTCTCTTTCTAATTTACATCAACGACATAGATGAGAGTCTCACCTGTACAATCTCAAAATTTGCTGACGATACAAAAATTGCAAATAGCGTACTCTCAAAAGAACAAGTTGACGATATGCAACACAATCTAGATAAATTGTCATGTTGGGCCCAAATTTGGCAAATGAGTTTCAATGCGGATAAATGTAAAGTACTACATATCGGATACCTAAATGAGAAAGCAAACTATTCGATGAATGGCACTCAGCTTAAGAATGTAAACAGAGAAACCGATCTGGGAGTAACAATATCGAGTAACCTAAAACCGAGTCAACAATGTTCAGAAGTTGTTAAGAAGGCAAACAAAATAATTGGCTTTATAGGCAGGTCATTTGAGCATAAATCCAAAGAAGTTATCCTAACCCTTTACAATTCCTTAGTCCGCCCTCTTCTGGAATACTGCGTTCAATCCTGGTGCCCTTATTGCCAAAAAGATATAAACAAGCTAGAACGAGTTCAACGTAGGGTTACCAAAATGATACCTAGCCTAAAGAACAAACCATACGAAGAGCGTCTTAGAGAATTAAATCTATTTCCTTTAACCCAGCGCAGATTAAGAGGCGACTTAATTCAAGTGTTCAAAATCATCAAAGGCATCGACAATATGAACTGTAGTAGGTACTTCACTATCGACCAATCTAATTACACGCGGGGAAACGGTTGCAAAATTATTGGTAAATCTTTTAACTCGCACGAATCTAAGAATTTCTTCTTCAATCGAGTTGTCAACTTGTGGAATGGGCTTCCCCGAAACGTTATAGACTGCATCACCGTTGATTCATTTAAACTCCGCCTAGACAAATATCTCGCATCAAACCCGCGACTGACTGCGTTTGTAAATGAATAACTTTATTTTATCCCCCCCTCAGTTACTAACCCATCTGTCCCCTACTAACTTCCTAATCCTGCCACGGACATTAGTTCCAGGGCAGTAATTCCCTTTCCAATGTTCCCTTACCCACTCTAAACCACTGTTTGGACACTTGATCCTCAGTGTTTTGGAGGACAAGCAACCTAGAAGGGTCACTGGATCTGTTGTTGCTTGATTTCCTTTGTACTTTGTACTTTGTACAAAGAGGCAGCACTATGTTGTGAGGGATAGGCTACGGCCCTCTCACACCACAGCGCTGTGCTCGCAAGGTAAACCCACCCGAAGACAACTTAGGCTCCCACAGTACCTGTCGATGTCGTGCAGGGCTTAGCTAACACTGCACACATCGGAGACAATGACACAGTAACCTTACCCCTAGTCTAGCTTTAAATAACCCAGCAGAATCACTCAACACCTTGCCAGGGAGACATATACCGGTCTACAACCTTCCCGAGAGAGGACACACACGGAAAAGTCCGTCTCTCCAAACCTCATTAAAGCCTAATACATGGAAATATCTGAGAGCTTCGCGTACAATACGACTGGCCGACGGTGAACGTCTATGCTGAAACCAGAAGGGATGTTGAGTTTAATAAATATTAGAGAATGAGAAAGGAGAAGTCGAGAGAGAGAAATAGTATGCAAAGTGGCGAGTATGGGGGACAGAATTGCAAAGGATGTAGACGATACGCGTGTCAGGCCAGCTCTGAGCTTGGTAAAAAAATATGAGGCCGCGACGGGAAGGGACTAGTTGACCACCCGGCCGCCAACGCCGTCAGCGCCCAAGCAAGCCGCGTCACAGCCCACCCCCCGCTGCCAGGTGTACTCCCTCACCCACTCTCGCTCGCCTCCCACACAAGCAACATTTATATTATAGCGAATATAAAATATAAGGCGCGGTCACAGACCAAAACAAAGATCACTTCTAGACTGTCTGTGGCAACACGACACTAACGAAATAAAGCAGATCATTCTAGGACAACTGTAGCCCATCCCCCCATCCTGGCGAGCGCTAGCGAGCTGCAATGCCCCACGCAACCATTTTGCCAGCGCCGGGAGGCATCACACATGGCACTCAGAAAATCCAGGGAACAGGACAAAATCGCCGTAATTAGTAAGGTAACCACACATCCAGCAGCAACAGCAGCCCCCATCAGTGGTCCCGTGGCTCCTCATATTACTGATAAAGCCGAGGAATGGTCCAGGATTTGACCAGCTGATTGGAAGCCATGCTCTGGACCGTGCATGTTATGGTCACTAAAAAGATCTTTCACGGAACTTACGAAAAGACAGAGCAGGGCCCCAAGCTGGTGGGCACAAATTCCCTGGATCAAGCCACGTAAGGTAGCCACCATACTTGAAGACGGAACAGCCGGAATTGAAGACGGACCTAGTGAAGAAGAAGCGGAGCAGTATCTACCTGAGGCTCTACATCCGGATCCTCAGGATTTTTAACCTGCCCCCCTAAGCAAATAGTCGTCAACATGGCCGGGGCTCAGGATGGGACATCTACAGATGGTCTCCCAGTTTACCACAAACTCACATTTAACGGGGTGAAAGTCCGATTTCTCATAGACACAGGAGCTTCACACGTTCTTGCCTGTTCCTTCCGTTTTTCCGGAAGCATCACAATGCTTTCGGGAAGATACAACCTTCCTCTATAATTCTTGTCAGTGCAAATGACCAAGTCATTCCAAATTTGGGAAAGACTCTTCCCTTATTTGTTAGTACCCCTGTTCCCTCTCATTTGTACTATATGATTCCAAAGAGACCAAGTATGATGGTTACTTGGGCTTCGATTTGCTCACTTTTTTGAGCGCATCCATCAATTTAAAGAAAAGAACTTTGAGGTTCTCAACCCCAACCAAATCAAACCCCCAAACAACTGACTTTAAAAAGGTAAAAACTTCAAGAATCTCAACCCTCCCTGAAGAGATGCACAAAAGAGCTGATACCCCCCAGTCACGCTTTGTCTTCCTTAATGATAAAGAATCAGCTAAGAATTTATGTAAAACTATCCCTCTCATCCCTCCTCCAGCTGTCACTTCCAAATCTGTGACAAATCCACCTAACCCACACCTCCAAAGCCCTGTTCATTGGGCCTGCCTAACCGCTCCTAGCCTAATCACGCCTACCACATCCATACTAGCCATCCACCACAGAGATTCCTTGGATGATGACCAACAAGACCTTCTCCAATGCTTTCAAAGGAAAAATAAAGCAGATTGGATGCCAAGAAAGATCTTTTCGCAGTTGATCAGAAGAGGAGACAACTTATTCACCATAGATGGAAAAATTGTCGTCACCCCGCAAGCTGCACTATCCACCATGCAATCTATCCACATGCACAATGGTATTCATCTAGCACAAAGAGAACTAATCACCACGTTTCAGAAAGTCTATTAGACCCCTTCTTCGTATATAACAGCAAAACGGATAACAGAAGCTTGCCGAGCTTGTGCGTTGGGTAAGGATAGAACCCGCACAGCAAGACCTGCTGGCAAAGTAGTAGCCTCCAAGCCTTGGCCCTCTCACACACTAGTTCATCGCAAGAACCGTCTCCGGCAATTCTAGTATGCTCAAGATCTTCAACCTGATGAACCTACCAAAGCCAGTCCACACCGTGTCGGCGATCTCGTGATGGTTGCTCAAATACCTGTGCCGTCTAAACTCGAGTCGAGATCTAAAGGTCCCTTTGAAATTCTAACAGTGCCAAATTGTTATCAGGTTACCATCAATTATTTCGGTGAGTCACGCACATACCGTAACAGACATGTACGTAGATTTCAGCCTATTGATGAGAATATGATTATGCTTGCAGATCCTGATCAGAATGACATATTACCTACATCTGATAATCAGAATTTGGGATCCACAACACCTGTGACACATGAACTCATTCCTCCTCTAACTCCGGCACCAAGAAAGAAACCACTGCATGTCACACCATCTATTCTACCACAAACCACACCCACTGTTCAGCCACGCCCAGGGCCTCTTTCATACCCATCACACACACCTCCTCCTCTCTTACCTACCCGTACTGTATCTGCACCTTCCAAATTACCTACTCATGTAATAACTAAATCTCTACCTTTACCTGTACCTTCATCACCATCTATCAGCTTACCAATTTCATCTGAATCTCCATGCACTCTTCCCACTACGCCTGCTATCGCTCACATCCCTAATCTACCTACTCAGCCCTTACCTACTCTGCCAACCGCACCTTCTCCTGAGCATGCCAACTTACCTATTCCTCTTCCTCAAACTTCTTCCAGACCTATTACTTATGCAAGCAATCTTAAAATTTCTACTACTTCAGTTTCTCCCTCCATCTCTAAATCATCTTCACGACCTCTTCCTCTATTGCACAACATATTTTCCTCCACTTTTTTTTTTTTTTTTTTTTTTTTTTTTCTATATTCCAACTTACTTCCTCTCGGGCATAGGCTGAGAGCCTTAACATTCACCACTCTACAATGAACAGTGAAGCCCGTGAGGTCTTGTTCCAGTCTAGGGAGTGAGACATGTGAAGCACGTAGAGTACAACGAGCACCTGCCATCTTGCCTTCACATGAGGCACGGTGCTCACTCATGGCCCCTCACTCATGACCCCATCTCTGAAGCCATCTCGTTCCCGTGCTTCACTGTCTCACCCCCTACACTCGGACTCTCACACATACACACACACAACGCCACCTGTTGAGCAGATAACTATACACACAAACCGACAGATTCAACCTCTTAATTACATGCACTAAACCCAGCATGTCTAGAAAATGTTCACAATCACCCAGATCTTCCATATCACCATCACCGCACTCTCGTGTGAATCCAACATCACTAATACCTTCTCATTCTAATCCTACCTGTACAAGATCTGGTCGACGTGTGAAGCAACCTCAACGATGGGCGCCGACCTTCCGGCCTATACATGCAAGGTGGGCCCCCCAAAAACCTACCCCGCCTATGCAAAGGGTTCCCGCTACACCTACTGCGAGGTCAACCTCATCCCCTGGTCAAACAAAATCCAAGGACCACCCACTGCCCATCAACCCTTCACCGGCCACTCAATCCACAGACCTTCCAGCCACCACAACTCCTCCTGCTACCCAGTCACCCTCAGCCACTGCAACATCTACTTCGACACCTACAACAGCCATGAAAATCAACACTGTTCTACTTTCTGATGGCCTAACAAGTACTGTTGTCAAAACCCCACAACAGATGGTACAAAAAGCCTCAGAATCGAAACTTCCACTGCATATACACATCGGCATGGACATATCTACACCTGCTGATGAGCCTACGAGCATGTGGCTGTTGACGTTGCAGCACTTAACCCCCGTTCTCGCTAACTCCACCACCCGGACATACATTCTGAAATCGCGAGGTCGCAACTTTTTCTTCGACGAATGTGGTGAAGTGAATAGAACGGGGTTGAGTAACACCTGTAGGATTGCTAGTCTACAGGTGAGTAGGAAGGAGAAAAGAAGAAACAAGCAACCGAGATGCAATTCCATACCAGTTTCTCATGATGCAGAGGAACAAGAAACAGAGAAGTGCCCTATTTTACCAGGTCATTCCCATTTTCTTACTACCAGGAAGACGGGTCACCTAGGTCAGTCACCCCTACAAAAGAATGGGAGTTTGAGCCAATCCCCATCCAGCTTTCAAACCCTCTCCACCAATCACCAGCCTTCATTGCACCAGCAGCCAGATTTGCAGTACACCGAGAAAATGTTTATGCAAGTTCCGCATCAAAGACCTGAGTGCTACCGACATAAGTGGGGATATTAGGATCTACAGTGCAGTACTATTACGAAGAACTCTGGATCAACCCAGGAACATAGTGAAGACCAGAGTTATCCACTGATTCACCAATAACCCTCAATTATAATAAAATCACCAGAATTGCTATTATATCCTTCCTAGACTTAGTAACTCCCACCAGAGTATTAAATAAAATACTTTAAATGATTAGGTACCAAATGATAACTACCATGTATTTTTAAGCTAAGTATTTACTTCACTATTGATGTCACAATGATTCACTATATCCCTTTAACATTGAATCAGTATATGTTAAAGCTAAGAAAATATTTGAACATGTACTCAACGAAATTGTTGAGAAAGCAATCACTTCTACCTCGGTAATGTTCTTAAGTCTGAAAAGTCCGGAGCATCTAACTAAAAGTGGTAACTGCCTCCACCTCCTCCTCGAGACTACAAAGAGCCCTGTTGTGTTGCCTCTGACGTCTGGATGTGAGATTCCTGACGGTGAGAAGCAGCTCCCCCTGAAGTCTAGTCCAGGCGAACCTACGCTCTACGTCGGCCAGACGTGCTCTCGAACCTCCCCCCCACAAACTCACCCTAAGTGTCTCTGAGTGTCTTACGTTGTGATTATTGTTGTGAAGGTAAGGTAAAATATGTGAATATTCATTGCTAATTCCTTTGTAGATCTGTGCCCAAGATCATTAATTGTTGCGTCTACATTAATCCCTCAGAAACCATATTAAACCTTGTATAGATCTGTGTCCAAGATCCAGTGTTAATTTCTCTTCCAAGTTCATATAAAACATTCTATGGATACGTCACATGCTTGTGTAAATCAATAATCTAGCCGAATACTAACAGATTTTCCTTGTGTATGTCCATTCTATTTATATATGTACCAAGTTGAAGCTGAAGTGTATACTGTGAATTTATTCCCTTCTAAAGTCTCACTTTTACCTAGAACCTACGCTCAATTTCATATCTAATTAAACTCAATTCCCCATCCTTTAGAAGAATTGTATTGCTGATTATTATAATCTAAATCTATTTTCTTCGAGAGAAACCCCTGTTACGCCTTATTTTGTCGTGCGTTAACTGTATAATTTGTGAATAACGTATTGGTTTATGCTATTATGAAATAGATAATTTTGATCCATCTCGTCTAGGATTTCTAGTTTCGTGTAGATCTATTGTCTAATTATTTCACCAATTCGAATACAATGCCAATTTGTTCTGTAATCAATACAGGAATCTGTTAACTAGTTCAGATCTCCTTCATACCTTATCAGGTATTTCCATCTAAGTGCAACTTCGTCGTGTATGCCATATTTCACTTGTAGTATTATTATAACTACTCGTATAGCTAATTTATTGATGCGTTCTCTAATCTGCTGTAATCAATCTATTGCCTGATTCAGTTAGGTTATATTCAACCTTTGAGTATTCTTCAGTAGAGATAAATCATTAAATCTGAATTCCTCGACCGACCCGTGAGATTATCATTGCATATAAGAAATAATTAATTGTATGTTCAAGATATAAATGTTCTTTACATTGTTAATTGTAAAAACAATTTAACTTCCCTCTCCTTTGAATTTCAATATATTCCTCCCCTTATTCAGAATAATATCGCACTAACCGCAAATATTATTTCCATCACCTCAGTATAACGAATGACCTGAGCAACCTACCTGGTCAGATTTTATCTGCCGCTGTAGCTTTTTACACTACCCGTCCGCACCTCGCCACCCGGTAGCGAGCGTTCACCCCAGAGCTCTTCGTACGTTTCCCTTTTTGTTCCGTCCCAGCCTATATACACGTACTTAGAGATTTCGTTCACCCTGTCAGAAACTTATTCAGAATACTTCACAGTAGATACTCAACTCTCATATATATTATTATCAAGGGTTTTATCTGTGTATGATTGTCTGATTATTATTGCATACTTCCATTATAATATTATCCCTTGATTCACGCTCATTGTATGTTATTAATTGACCTTGGTGTGTGATAAATGTTATTAATTGTTTTCTTGCTATTCTTTATAGTAGCTAAGTAAATATCCACCCACACTTTAGGCCTAATTATATGCGTGAATTGCCGATCACTTGTTTATGTCAAAGTATACATACTCGCTCCAATAATAGTTAAGGAGTATCCTGATCTATCTATATGCCATTGAATAAATAAGAGCGTAGAATTACATGTGTGTATTTATTGTGTTCATCTTAACCTGGTTGAGTAACTAACTTGTAAAATAATAACGTGTTCGACGTGTCCCTGTTGAGAATATATTGAGTCTAAAAGTCCATAGTTGGATTTGAGTAAAGACCAAAACTAAGCTAAGTTGTATTACAACCCGGCATAACATATATAATATTTATTTTTAATTTGAGATTGATATTATGAATGTAAGTGGATAAATTCTTCCACATCTAATAACTTCCCATGTTGTTTTTCCTCTCAAGGACAAATATTGTCCTTGATCCTTGTATCTTCAAACGAAAGGTCTTTAGCATACGAAGTTTATCTTGCACTTGAATTATATGTTACGAATGTTAATGAATACTCATTCGGCATATTTCACAATCAAAGAACAATTAGTTTGACTAAGGAGAAGGAAGAATTGTGCTTACATTTGTCCTAATATACAATACAGTCGTGCTAATATATACATAAACAAGCCGGTGCGCATCAACTATAGTGTTTTGTTTGTTATTTGTATGTATTTTGTATGTATTATATTAAGGTGGCGAGAAACTGACTTAGGATATCTTAATTACTAATATATTACAAAGTTCTTATTGGTCTAGCCAAATATGGTGTTAATCGTGAAAACCTGTCTACTGATACTATGATGGAGAAACACAGCAGTATCATGTGGTTTTCCATATTTCCACTATTTGCCACTATTCTATCGACTATGACCTATTCATTAATCTGGTTACCCACTGATTACAGTGTTTATACGTAATCAGGTTACTCATTAATTATTGTACTCACTAATTACCTTATCCATTAATCGAGCTACCCGGTGATCGGGTACCCCACTCATTAGCCCCGCTACTACTCCTGTTATCGACAAAGCTACCCGTTGATCAGGTACCCTACTCATTAGCACCGCTACTACTCCTGTTATCGACAAAGCTACCCGTTGATCAGGTACCCAACTCAGTAGCCCCGTCATTACTCCTGTTATCGACAAAGCTACCCGTTGATCAGGTACCCTACTCATTAGCCCCGCTACTACTCCTGTTATCTACAAAGCTATCCAATAATTTCACTACCCACTAAACTGATCACCAGATAATTAGACTGCTCCCTTTAATCACCCTAATCATGCACTCCACTGGTCAGCTTATCTTACCTGTGAATTTGAGCTAGATAATACTACTTACTTTGTTTTGCTTGATTAATGATTTCATCATCTTCAAACGTATAGTTTCCTAGGCTTTGTATTGATGTATGTTTGTTTCGCAATGGGTTTGAAGCCATAGAGGTTTTAGAATTCGCTTTCATTCCCGTTTTTCTCTTCGGTTCCATTCCTATTGATCCCCTTCCCTCTTCTCTTTATCCTTTATCTCCTCCTCTCCTTTATCCACATCTCCACTAATAACACGACCCACTAGACAGATGACCAGATAATCAGATTGCCCCCTCTGATCAAGATGGCCACTGGTCAGCCTGTGATCTTGACTCTAACCAGGATAATACTGCCTGATTCGAGTAGTCAGGTGTGTGTGTGTGGGTTTTTTTTTTTTTTTTTTTTTTTATTTATTTTTAAAACATTATTTATTTTATTATTATTTATGTGTTTGTAGATGAGTTTTTGTTTTTGTCGTTCCTGTTCGCGTAATGTCATGGGTTTTGCATAGGCGTAATGTCATGGGTTTTGCATAGGCGTAATGTCATGGGTTTTGCATAGGCTTAAAGTCATGGGTTTTGCATAGGCTTAATGTCATGGGTTTTGCATAGGCGTAATGTCATGGGTTTTGCATAGGCGTAATGTCGTGGGTTTTGCATAGGCTTAAAGTCATGGGTTTTGCATAGGCGTAATGTCATGGGTTTTGCATAGGCTTAAAGTCATGGGTTTTGCATAGGCGTAATGTCATGGGTTTTGCATAGGCGTAATGTCATGGGTTTTGCATAGGCGTAATGTCATGGGTTTTGCATAGGCGTAATGTCATGGGTTTTGCATAGGCTTAAAGTCATGGGTTTTGCATAGGCGTAATGTCATGGGTTTTGCATAGGCTTCCACCATGTTTATATTGTTTTAAGGGGAGATGGGTCGTTCATCTGGCCCCCCTTTTTCCTCATGTTTAGCCCATTATTTTTCAGATTATAAGACGTTTGGCCTATTAGTTTTGGCGATGTTAATACCTTTCGCACCATTTTTTTTTCAATATTAAGACTTTTCGTGTCATTTACTATGGGTTTCAGAGGCCTTGTAGCATCGTTTTTCGGGAATAACTTATTAACAAACAGTTGGATCTGTATGATATTTTGACACAGCTTTTTTCACACCGTCCCCTAATTTGTGTCAATATAGTGCATTGCCAATAGGGTAGAAATAAGCCACTTGTCCCTTAGTCAGGAGGCAAAAGTCGCACATTAATGACTAAGAAACTGACAGGGCTACCGTGGCTTACCTGTGAGAACCACCAAACCATTATTGCTCCACCATCAAACACGGTAGTTATCAGCCACCACCCAGCCATATTATCGCCTTTAAATTCAAGTAATCTGGTAATATCAAGTATAAATATACACAAATACATACTGTCTGTATACTTATACTTGATATTGACAGATAACTTGAATTTAAAGGCGATAATAGGGTTGGGTGGTGGCTGATAACTAGTGTTCACCTTGCAAATTACAAAAACAAAATAAAAAATATCCGATTTTGCTGCCTCTTAATGTGATTAATAATTAATCTATAAAACCAGATCCTTGGAACAGGTTTAATGATCTAATGTTGCAGTATTTGCATAATCTGTTCGTGGCCGTCGCTGTCCGATAGATATGTCTTAAATATACCCGAAGCCGGTGTCACACGAGCAGTTTATCCTCAACATTTATCAGCAATTTTGTTCTTGCAAGTTATAAGATCATTTGTGTGTACAAAAATGTTGTGATTAAAATTAACATATCTTCAGTTTAGTATCCCATACCAATGCAAAAGATCCAAGAAATGTTGCAGGAAAACTGCCGGCCATTAACACTTAACGATAACAGCGCTTGGTTTATACTATTATCTGGTGATTAGCTGTTAGTAAATATTATCTGGTGATTAGCTGTTAGTAAATATTATCTCCATGGACATTTATGGCTTTCCTTAAGGGGACATGGGCCGGTTTTCTGGACCACTTTCTCCCTCATGTTTAGCCCCATTAGTTTTCAGATGTTAAGATGTTTGCTCCATTAGTTAGTCGATTTTAAGACCTTTCGCCCCATTTCTACGTCTATCTTTAGACCTTTCGTGCTATTTAGGTGTCATTTTTTCCCCTGGCGAACGATAGTGAGCCTGTAATGTTGGAAAAACCGGCCTTCGGCCGGGAAATTTGTCTACAGAAAAATGTACAAATTTATCTAGAAGGGGGATCTAATGGATGTTTCTTTTACATTTGATGGAGGTCTAGGGAGGAAACTAGAAAAATAATGAATATATGCAAAACTTGCCCAAAAAGTGAACCATCCCCCCTTAACCCCTTCTTTACCGGCGACGTATTTATTAATTTGAATTCAGCTACATTTAGACAATTTTATGAAGCTTAGGAAGGATATGTGGTAGCTAAAATGATAGATTGGGATAGCTTGTATGCTTTTAATTGATAGACGTCCTTCCTAAGCTGAATAATATGGTTTAATTGTAGCTGAAATCAAATAAACAATACGTCGCCGGTATAGAAGGGGTTAATGTATCTCTGTGTTTTGCTTGTAGGTGTCTGGATCTAGACGGCTGACGGGTAAGTAAACACTGTTTTTGTTTACAATTACAAGACGAGAGAGAGAGAGAGAGAGGGAGAGGGAGGTTGGGGGGGTTAGAGCCACGTAGTATTTACGAGGAATCAGTGGTTGTCATTAGATAGTTTAGATTATTAAATTTACAGCAGTCCGTTGGTGTATATGATATTCCACTCGTTCACCGATCTATTGACTAACAATCACACATATATTTCCAATTATTTCCCAGAACAGTAGTAAATATTAAAATAATTCAACATACCAAAAAGGAGCATACGTTATTCTTAGTTGTGAAATTAAAAGACTGATAACAATATTAATTATTGGTTACTTACTAAGATTGTTTCTTGGAAACAATTGAACCATCAGTATAGTCCCACCAATAAGACAATAAATTAGTATAATGCATTACTAAAAGTAAACTGACTGATATGCAGTTCTGTGAAGATTGTATTGACAAGAGTCCAATGTACAGTTTTAAGAGGAAAAGGACAAGATCTAAACGTTATAACAGTTTATGATAAACCAATGATAGAACAGTTAGTCGAAAACATTTTCATTTTCTCATAACTCCAACGTTGATTTAAATTGTTAAACAGTATCCATGAATAATACTCCTGTTATCGACAAAGCTACCCGTTGATCAGGTACCCTACTCATTAGCCCCGCTACTACTCCTGTTATCGACAAAGCTACCCGTTGATCAGGTACCCTACTCATTAGCCCCGCTACTACTCCTGTTATTGACAAAGCTACCCGTTGATCAGGTACCATACTCATTAGCCCCGCCACTACTCCTGTTATCGACAAAGCAACCTGTTGATCAGGTACCCTACTCATTAGCCCCGCTACTACTCCTGTTATCGACAAAGCAACCTGTTGATCAGGTACCCTACTCATTAGCCCCGCTACTACTCCTGTTATCAACAAAGCTACCCATTGATCAGGTACCCTACTCATTAGCCCCGCTACTACTCCTGTTATCGACAAAGCTACCCGTTGATCAGGTACCCTACTCATTATCCCTGTTACTACTCCTGTTATCGACAAAGCTACCCGTTGATCAGGTACCCTACTCATTAGCCCCGCTACTACTCCTGTTATCGACAAAGCTACCCGTTGATCAGGTACCCTACTCATTAGTCCCGCTACTACTCCTGTTATTGACAAAGCTACCCGTTGATCAGGTACCCTACTCATTAGCCCCGTTACTACTCCTGTTATCGACAAAGCTACCCGTTGGTCAGGTACCCTACTCATTAGCCCCGCTACTACTCCTGTTATCGACAAAGCTACCCGTTGATCAGGTACCCTACTCATTAGCCCCGCTACTACTCCTGTTATCGACAAACCTACCCGTTGATCAGGTACCCTACTCATTAGCCCCGCTACTACTCCTGTTATCGACAAAGCTACCCGTTGATCAGGTACCCTACTCATTAGCCCCGCCACTACTCCTGTTATCGGCAAAGCTATCCACTAATTTCACTACCCACTAAACAGATCACCAGATAATTAGACTGCTTCCTGGGGGGTCACCTGATGTGTTTACCTTTCCCTCCTTACTTCTCCTTCCCTGGCTTGTATCTATTCGGCCACATTCAACCAACTGTTTTAAGACGTTTATCCCCATCCAGGTGTCGATTTCTTCCTGGCGAGCGATAGCGAGCCAGCATTGTATGGAGAAATCCGGCTTCGCCGTAGACATTTTTCTATCGAAGAATTCACAAATTTAGCTCGCTGTCAAAACAAAAATATATATATGATGGCTCGCTGCCGCTCGCCAGGAAAATATTGACACCTGGATGGGGGTAAAAGTCTTAAAACAGTAGGCTGAATGGAGCCGAATGGATACAAGCCAAAGAGAGAGGGGGGAAAAAGATAAAAAACAAACAGGTGAGCTCCTTTAATCACCCTAATCATGCACTCCACTGGTCAGCTTATCTTATTATTATTATTATTATTATAGAAGCTGTCTAAGCCTCCCAACAGGGTGCAGATACACCTATAAAAGATGAATCCCCACAAAATACCCGTAAGCACTGGAGAGAGACTAAGACAACTAAGAAAAAGGAAAAGGGCTACAGTAGTTAGAGAGCCCGGAAGAAAAGATCAGTTTGTCAATTAAAACACCATTCTAAAAAGAATAAAAGCAAATCATGATTAAAACAAAAATTTACTGCTGTAATAAAACATTAACTCTGGACTTAAAAGCTGAGATATGGGTTGACTGTACAACCTCGTTTGGCAAATGATTCCAAAAGGGAATCATTGAAGGAATAAAACACCGAGAAAACTGAGATGTAGAAACATTAATTGGAGTCATGGCAAGGTCATTAAGACTCCTCGTAAATCTTGTTGCGCGAATTAGAATAAAAGGTTCTTGTAAAACACTGCAATGGATGCTGAATATTGTTAACAATTTTAAATAAAAAACTAAGGTCACCAACCCGACGCCGATGATGAAGATCAAGAGATAGAGCAGGGAGAATAAATTTAATAGAATTAAGAGCTTTATCAAGCAATTTCAAATGAAAAAATCTTACCTGTGAAGTTGAGCTAGATAATACTACTTGCTTAGTCTTGCTTGAATAATGATTTCATCATCTCCAAACGTATAGTTTCCTAGGCTTCGAATTGATGTATGTTTATTTCGCAATGTATTCGAAGCCATAGAGGTTTCAGAATTCGCTTCCATTCCCGTTTTTCTCTTCGATTCCATTCCTACTGATCCCCTTCCCTCTTCTCTTTATCGTTTATCTCCTCCTCTCCTTTATCAACATCTCCACTAATAACACGTGTTACGACTGAGGTTTAAATATATCAGGGCTCTTATTCATTGGACTAGTAATGACATAAATGCTACAACGGAAAGCGCTAGATCCAACCTCTGATGTATATTCCCAGTGAACAAAGAACACAAATACTCTACAGAGTTCTATATGCAATAATAGGCTATCAAACTCTCAATAAATGTGCGTCTACTCTAGGCTTAATGTTATGTGAAAACAGCCTATTACTACCTATAACCGAAGGTGCTTGGTTATGGTATGCAAAGTAAGGTGGTAAGAGAAGTTACAGCTTACGTTACTTTAATCAATAAATGTCAGGCACTCCTGCATGAAAGAAAGTGCACTAAAGTCCTTCAACACCAACAAGGAATCTTCTTTAAATGTTAGATGCTATAAAGATGCTCGTATCGGAAATGGAACCCAAAAAAGGCAGGCAGCGGAACAATGCTCGTGCAGGCTATGCACACAAAAAGGCAGAATATATAATGCAGTCGGGGCCAAGAATATCCTAAACGCTACAACAATAATAATCGCCACGACAATGCAGTATTCCTATCAACAAAAAGAGCCTAAGTCGTTTGTGTCTCAATACATCAAACTAGGCTGCGAAATGCTTGTGTAACCATAAATGGGTATGCATAAAAAGAGTAATTAGGTTAATATACTTAATGTCTACTGTGACTGATAAAGTCTAGCTAGAGTCAATGATACGAGATACTGGTGCGCATGGCATGCCGCATAGCCTAGTGCAAATCTCAAGTCTGTGCGTCAAATATTACGTTATAGGGAAGGGTAGCTCTCTTGAGAAACCTTAATACCGAAGTATTAAGCGTTCTCCTGGCGTACCTCAAAGACAAACAACGAGCTTAGAACAGTGCAGAATGGTATAGGCAAAAAACCCTCATTCGTGCATGCTCTACTCTCAATGGCACACAGACTAGAATTTACTCAATCAACTCTAGTTCTCAGGTATGTCGTGCAGCTTTTTCCTAAAGCCAGCACTCATAGGAAACAATACCTTATAATATCAGACCCCTAGTCTAGCATTATCTAATCCAGCAGAACACTAATAATTATAGGAAGCGGTACTTAAACAATATAAATGCCAACCAATGCTTCGTGATCAACTTATCTTAACAACTAACATACATGGGTTATATCAGACCTTAACGCACAATACAACTGGCCAGCATGAAGCTGATTTTGCAGAGTTAACCAGAGGGGATATGGTATTAATAAAAGGTGGTGAAAGATATGGAAAAAGAGAGAGGTAGGCAGAGGAAAAGATTCTCAGGTGCGGAGCGGAAGACAGGTAGCAAGGGATGAGATAGATGCGTTCTAGAAACCAGATCTGAGGGAGAGAGTGGCGAGGAACCTGTATATATACCGGGACTAGTTTGCACCGCGCAGAGTACAGTGGTAACAAGTCCTCTAGCCACTAGCAAAGAAGCTAGCAACATGGTAAGGACCTCCCTCAACCAACCCCCACGAGGCAGCCAGCCGTGACGTCATCAAGCGGGACAAAAACACTGCGTGCCTCCTCTCACTCTGTTCTACTCTCTCTCTCTCTCTCAGATCCCATCATTACTAGTTAATGATAAAACATATACTTTACAATTAAATATATAAAGCCTTGACATGGGTGAAAACAAAGAGCCTTTCTGGACTGCCCATGACACGAGCTTTCATATGAAATAAAGCACACCCTAATACATAAACTGTAGCCACATCCACTGCCCTGGCGATCCTAGCGAGTCACTGTAGGACAAGCCATGCAGTTCTAACGGAGTGGTTAACATCACACCCCCTCCAAGATTTTTCTCAGAGGCCCCAAGGCTCACAAAAATCTGATGGTTAGAACCCATGCTATATCTCTACTTCCCATCACCCAGCGGCAGTAAAATATCTGGCACAGTTCCTCAACAAAACATTTTACAAAATTATAACCCTCCCCAACACAATAGGTTAAATTATATGTAGTTATGCTCCTCAAGAGCGACCTTCTCTATCCCAACATTCTGAGAGGAGTGCAACTCAGAATTACTGCTATAACATACTGAAAAAATTCAACTATCAAAGAAAGAGTTTTTATTTGATTTTTATGTTTTTAATTTGTTTATTTCGGCTGCACTATAGGGGCAAGCCTAGTTTTTCTTCTATACCAAACGCTCAACTCCTGCTTTACGACCCCATACGCTGGGCTACAACCGCGAGCCAACAAGCACCAAGCGCAAAATACTATTCAAACTAAAGCAGGAGGCTACCCGTGTGTCAATCTACCCAGGATCATATACCCTTGAACGACCATCTGCAACCACGTTGTCACAACCGGCAATATGGCGTATGTCCAGGTTATATACCAATAACCTTAGTGACCACCTGGTCAGCCTCATATTCCGATTGTGAAACTGGTCCAAGAACTTGAGAGGGTGATGATCTGGGTAAACTACAACGACCGGACCATAGGATGGAACATAGACCTCGAAATGCCTCAGTGCAAGCACAACTGCCAGCAGCTCCTCCTCGACAACAGAGCAGCTCCCCTGGGCTGAAGGGCTGAATTGAACTTCTCCGAGCAGAAACTAACAGGATGCTCCAGCCCATCATCGTCCTTTTTCACAAGGACGGCACCAGCCCCCACACCACTAGCCTCCGTTGCTAGTTGGAAAGGTAGGCTAAAGTCAGGGGCCCTGAGGATCGGGTGAGTGCACAACAGGTGTTTTACTTCTCTAAACACCTTCTCACACTCAGGCGCCCATTTGAACTTCTTATCCTTCCAGTTATCCTCCACCTGAGCTTGACTGTCCCGTTCTCCTTCTCCACCTTGACTGCTAAACGTCATCACAGGCACAGTGAGAGGCTCAGGGGGGTGCCTCCCATACTCCTTCACGAGATTAACATGACATAACTGATTGCGCTTCCGTCTGTCTGGAGTGGCTACCAAGTAATCCAGGTCTGATAGCTCCTCCACCACCCTATAAGGACCAGCGTACTTCGCGGATAAGGGGTGACCTACAAGGGGCAGTAGAATCAACACCTCCTGACCCACGTGAAACTCCCTGAGTTCAACCTTGAGGTCGTACCTGTCCTTCCTGAGGGCCTGAGAGCTAGTCAAATTACGGCCAGCCAACTCCAGACTGCGCAACATCCGTTCTCGACTGTTGAGGACACACTTGAGCATAGAACAAGGTTTTTCTGCGCCCTCCCATACTTCTTCAACCATATGGAGAGGCCCTCTGACACGGTGTCCAAAGACGAGCTCATTATGGCTGAATCCCAAACTCTCCCCAGGTACCTCCCACAGCAAACAAAACACATGGCAGGCCAAGATCCCAATCCTTCCCACTCTCAAAGCAACAACAACGAAGCACAGATTTCAAGGCTGAGTGCCATCGCTCTAACACACCCTGGCTCTCCAGATGATACGCAGATGACACAACCCCAACAATCTCATGCTGCGGCATTGCTTGAACAAAGAGGCTAGAAGTGAAGTTGGGTCCCTGGACTGACTGAATCCCCTGCGGGTAACCATACCGGGAAAAATACACTAGCAAGCTTCGGACCACCGTCTTCGCCGACCCATTTCTCATAGGGTACGCGTCAGGGTACCTTGTCGCTACATCTCCCGACTGTGCATCACTGTCCTCCTTCAACTCTTTCGTCTTTTTAAGCCCATCCTCTGCCTTTTCAGGAACAGTTACTGGGTCTTCTCCAGACTCGAAATGTGGTCCTAATAATGAGTCCCCGAGAAGGTCCGTTGATACTAAACTCTCAACCGCATCAACTTTCAACCCCTTCTCGGTACCCTTCCTCCGCTGATCTAAAGATTGCTGACCAGAATGTGACTCCCTGGATGCAGGATCTCCGGTGACAACACACGCCATAGGCTGCACCGGACACTTCTCAACCCACTCCTGCTCCTCCCTACTCACGTCGGCCGGCTTCTCGGCAACGACCAAGGGTGGAGCCTCAGAAGTAGGTCCTGCAAAGTCGTTGCCGAGAAGGAGGTCGACGCCCCCAACAGGTAACTTCTCCACAATTCCTACATCCAGGTCCCGAGTCACACCATCAACTTCCACCTTCATTCTTACAAGCGGGTATGACCTTGTCGCATTAACTCCCTGAACCACAACCACCCGCGCCGTATTGACAGGTTTACCAGTGAAATTTCTCAACAGTGTTTGCGATGCCCCAGTGTCACGCAAAATTCTCACCTCATGTCTTCTACCCCCCCACTCCACACAACCGAGTCCCCTGTGGTCGCTAAAGGCATCATGGACAGGGAATAAGCCTTCCGGATCCTTCTGCACTGGCAGTGTATTTACCTCGGAAGAAATGCCTCTAACAAACTCCGATGTCCTCTTGAACACTCCAATGCCGTGAGCAAAAGACACGGCTGCCGGAGGAGGTCGACTAGGGCACTCATTTGCCTTATGACCCTCCTGGTGGCAACTAAAACACATAAATTTCGGTTTCGGCTTATACTGTGATGTAAAAGGCCCCTGACTTTTCACATATGGTGTGGTGTAAGGTTTGGATTCAGTTTTAGTTTCATGGCTCTTCTGTTTTAATGTGTCATTGTTACGGGGATGGGGAGGATAACGATCCTTAGCACTTACATCGTACTTCTGTGAGGACCGCAACCCCGAATCAACGACAGCCGTCGATCAGCCATTTCTGCTGCTTCGACTAGAGTTCTTGGGTTTTTCTCCTTTAAGTTCAAAGTTAGATCACCGCCCGTGCTCTTAAAGAACTGCTCCAACATCATCAACTGCTTAATTTCATCAAATGTTGTGACCTTCTCAGATCGGAGCCAGTTCCCCATAGCATCGGACAAGTCCCGGGCGTGTTCCAAAAAGGTGCTATCTCTTCCCTTAGTTACACCCCGGAACTTCAAACGGTACGTTTCTGGTTGCAGTTCGTAAGCCCTCAGGACAGCCTCCTTGAGATCCTCATACACAATACATGACTCCAAAGGTAACGCATCGTAGGCTTTAAGACCCTTGCCTATTAATCTAGAGAATACAAGTGCTGCCCATTTATTCTCTGGCCACTGGTGTTCCTGGCACTTCTTCTCAAAGCGTGCGAAAAATTCTGTTACACCACTCTCATCAAACACCGGAACCAGTTTCAATAAGTGCGAGAGAGATTGATCATGAGCACGGTTACCAGCCCCAAGTCGCTGTCCCGTTGTCTCTACTCGTGACTTCTCTACGTCCATGTCGGCACAGTACCTAGTCGACTCTAAATCAGCTTGGATTTTTGCTAGCTCTGTTTGCTGCTGAAGCTCACATACCCTGACAGCCTTTCTCTCTTCGATCTTAGCTAATTCGAGCTGAAGCAATAATTCTGGAGTTAACCCTTGAGGAGGTGAAGGTGCTACAATGTTTGAAATTACCGGTGGTCCCCCCAGGGGCAACCCACCCTGCCAGTCACCACCCAACTGTGGACGCGTACTCGGGGTCGGCAAACTACTGGGATGGCTGGGAGTCGAGTGTAGGGGAAGCATGGCCGAAGGGCTCTGAGCACTCAACCCATCTCGCTCACCAGTCACCCTGCCCAGTACACACGTTATCAAGTTATCCCTGGGCATGCTGCTAGTAACCGCATGACCGATAGCTGTGGCCAGGCATTGAAGACCGTACCGATCCATACCCTCCAACCGCTCGGCAGTAACAGGCCATTGCAAAAATATCCTAGCATCTTCCTCACAGTTCACCTGATTAACCATATCATCATACTGCTGTTCCTCAGTTTCGACATTACGTACTGTGTCTCCATTCTCCTCTGATCCGGTATAAGACATGATGCTCACAAAAATTTCCCCCCTCAATATTCAGAAAAGAAGTACCCCAAACTCTTATACCTCAATATACACACACAAATTCTCGGAAATACTCAAGGGCTATACTATGTTGCAAAAAAAATTATTCTTGCTGATCCCCGCAAAATATTCCCCAAAACAACAAATGTTCCCTGCTAATAAATGTAGGTTCACCAAATCCTAGGTAAGGTCGCCATTTGTTACGACTGAGGTTTAAATATATCAGAGCTCTTATTCATTGGACTAGTAATGGCATAAATGCTACAACGGAAAGCGCTAGATCCAACCTCTGATGTATATTCCCAGTGAACAAAGAACACAAATACTCTACAGAGTTCTATATGCAATAATAGGCTATCAAACTCTCAATAAATGTGCGTCTACTCTAGGCTTAATGTTATGTGAAAACAGCCTATTACTACCTATAACCGAAGGTGCTTGGTTATGGTATGCAAAGTAAGGTGGTAAGATAAGTTACAGCTTACGTTACTTTAATCAATAAATGTCAGGCACTCCTGCATGAAAGAAAGTGCACTAAAGTCCTTCAACACCAACAAGGAATCTTCTTTAAATGTTAGATGCTATAAAGATGCTCGTATCGGAAATGGAACCCAAAAAAGGCAGGCAGCGGAACAATGCTCGTGCAGGCTATGCACACAAAAAGGCAGAATATATAATGCAGTCGGGGCCAAGAATATCCTAAACGCTACAACAATAATAATCGCCACGACAATGCAGTATTCCTATCAACAAAAAGAGCCTAAGTCGTTTGTGTCTCCATACATCAAACTAGGCTGCGAAATGCTTGTGTAATCATAAATGGGTACGCATAAAAAGAGTAATTAGGTTAATATACTTAATGTCTACTGTGACTGATAAAGTCTAGCTAGAGTCAATGATACGAGATACTGGTGCGCATGGCATGCCGCATAGCCTAGTGCAAATCTCAAGTCTGTGCGTCAAATATTACGTTATAGGGAAGGGTAGCTCTCTTGAGAAACCTCAATACCGAAGTATTAAGCGTTCTCCTGGCGTACCTCAAACACAAACAACGAGCTTAGAACAGTGCAGAATGGTATAGGCAAAAAGCCCTCATTCGTGCATGCTCTATTCTCAATGGCACACAGACTAGAATTTACTCAATCAACTCCAGTTCTCAGGTATGTCGTGCAGCTTTTTCCTAAAGCCAGCACTCATAGGAAACAATACCTTATAATATCAGACCCCTAGTCTAGCATTATCTAATCCAGCAGAACACTAATAATTATAGGAAGCGGTACTTAAACAATATAAATGCCAACCAATGCTTCGTGATCAACTTATCTTAACAACTAACATACATGGGTTATATCAGACCTTAACGCACAATACAACTGGCCAGCATGAAGCTGATTTTGCAGAGTTAACCAGAGGGGATATGGTATTAATAAAAGGTGGTGAAAGATATGGAAAAAGAGAGAGGTAGGCAGAGGAAAAGATTCTCAGGTGCAGGAGGGGGACAGGTATCAAAGGATAAAGAGAGATGCGTTCTAGAAACCAGATCTGAGGGAGAGAGTGGCGAGGAACCTGTATATATACAGGGACTAGTTTGCACCGCGCAGAGTACAGCGGTAACAAGTCCTCTAGCCACTAGCAAAGAAGCTAGCAACATGGTAAGGACCTCCCTCAACCAACCCCCACGAGGCAGCCAGCCGTGACGTCATCAAGCGGGACAAAAACACTGCGCGCCCCCTCTCACTCTGTTCTACTCTCTCTCTCTCTCCCAGATCCCATCATTACTAGTTAATGATAAAACATATACTTTACAATTAAATATATAAAGCCTTGACATGGGTGAAAACAAAGAGCCTTTCTGGACTGCCCATGACACGAGTTTTCATATGAAATAAAGCACACCCTAATACATAAACTGTAGCCACATCCACTGCCCTGGCGATCCTAGTGAGTCACTGTAGGACAAGCCATGCGGTTCTAACGGAGTGGTTAACGTCACACATGACCCACTAGACAGATGACCAGATAATCAGATTGCCCCCTCTGATCAAGATGGCTACTGGTCAGCCTGTGATCTTGACTCTAACCAGGATAATACTGCCTGATTCGAGTAGTCAGGTGTGTGTGTGTGTTCGTGCGTGTGTGTTCTTTGTGTGTGTATATATTTTTAATACATTATTTATTTTATTATTATTTATGTATTTGTAGATGATTTATTGTTTTTATCGTTCCTCTTCGCGTAATGTCATGGGTTTTGCATAGGCGTAATGTCATGGGTTTTGCATAGGCGTAATGTCATGGGTTTTGCATAGGCGTAATGTCATGGGTTTTGCATAGGCTTAAAGTCATGGGTTTTGCATAGGCTTAAAGTCATGGGTTTTGCATAGGCGTAATGTCATGGGTTTTGCATAGGCTTCCACCGTGTTTATATTGTTTTAAGGGGAGATGGGTCGTTCATCTGGCCCCCCTTTTTCCTCATGTTTAGCCCATTGTTTTTCAGATTATAAGACGTTTGGCCTATTAGTTTTGACGATTTTATACCTTCTGCACCATTTCTTTGTCAATATTAAGACTTTTCGCGTCATTTAGTCGTCATTTGTTTTCCCTGGCGAGCAATAGCGAGCCTGTTCTTTAAGAGGAACCGGCCTTCGGCCGGTACAGTTTTCTATTGAAAACTGTACTAATTTCTCTTGAAGGATGGTCTTGGCAAGATGTTTTTTGTAAAGTTTGATGGAGGTCTAGGGAGGAAACTAAACAAATAATACAAATACTGTATATTCAAATGAAGAAATAAATACGCCCATCCGCCGATAAAGTGTCAACAAAGTTTCAAAGTTCATCTTGGTACGTGTACTCTGAGTAGGTTTCTGTAATTTTGTAATTATCAAAATGTCGACTAGGTGTGTTTTTCTCTCTCCATCCCCATCTCCTTTCGTCTTCTGTTCCTCTCCTCTCCCGACCTTCTCCTTCCCTTCCCTTCTCTCCTCTTTTCTCGTGTGTCATGTTTTCATATTCTTCTGCTTATCCTCTCTTGTGTTTCTCTCTTGTGTTTCTCTTCATGTATACTTTTCTATTAACCTTCAAGGTTACTAGTTCTGTATTGTCTTATTACCGTAATGCACATGTATAATACAGCTTACAACACGTGATATTGAATAAGTTATTTGTAAGTAATCATTTATGGTATTTTATTGTAAATTTTACGGATACCGGTACTTTATACTTTATGAGCTCGGCTTAACATCTACTATACCACCGACGTCCTTTTCCTTTTTTGTTTTCTAGTTGTATTTAGACGCTTTTGTTCAGTTTAAGAAGGATCTGGGGTAGACAAAAGTGAGATAGTTGGAGGCCTGTTAATTGCAGGAGACCCTTTTGCAATTGAATAAAATCGTCTAACAGTAGCCAGAATATGTTTATAAGGATGTTACCAGCACTGAAGGGGTTAACTAAGGAAGTTGATGTACAGCAAGTACAGCCCGTGTGCTAGGCTCTTTAAGCCAGTGTCATACGAGCCCTTTTTCCGACAATTTTCGATGAGCAAGTTTTTTCCCGTGATATGTTAAGGCTGTTTTACACTGGAATCGGAAACTAGACTGAGGGTAAATCATGTTAGGTGGCTGAATTCTAATATAACTGGAATTTTAAAGCAGCCAGACTGCAATTGCTGGTAAAAATTGACGGAGAAAGCGCTCGTGTGATACCGCCTTTACCAACTAAACTCACCCAAACCATACAATTACAAAAAAAAAAAAAAAAATCCTCTCAGATTTTGCTGCCTCTTAATGCACTGGTTTTCTGGACCCCATTCTCCCTCGTGTTTAGCCCTATTAGTTTTGAGGTTTTAAGATGTTGCCCCATTAGTTATTCAATTTTAAGACCTTTCGCCCCATTGTTTTGTCAATATTTAGACTTTTCGTGCTATTTAGGCGTCGATTTGTTCCCTGGCGAACGATAGTGAGCCTGTAATGTTGGAAGAACCGGCCTTTGGCCGGTAAATTTTTCTACCAAAGTATGTATAAATTAATCTAGAAGGGGGATCTAATGGATGTTTTTTTTAGATTTGATGGAGGTCTAGGGAGGAAACTAGAAAAATAATGAATACATGCAAAAATCGCCCAAAAAGAAACCATCTCCCCTTAATGTGATTAATAATTAATCTATAAAACCAGATCCTTGGAACAGGTTTAATGATCTAATGTAACAGTATTTGCATAATCTGTTCGTGGCCGTCGCTGTCCGATAGATATGTCTTAAATATACCCGAAGCCGGTGTCACACGAGCAGTTTATCCTCAACATTTATCGGCAACTTTGTTCTTGCAGGTTATAAGATCATTTGTGTGTACAAAAATGTTGTGATCTAAATTAACATATCTTCAGTTTAGTATCCCATACCAATGCAAAAGATCCAAGCCGCGATTGTGGACGGCCATTGTTCACTTCCTCACCCTATAAACTCCGGTGTTCCTCAGGGCTCTGTCCTATCTCCTATTCTCTTTCTAATTTTTATAAATGATCTCCTTAACTGTACCTTAATTCCCATCCATTCATACGCAGACGACTCAACCTTACACTACTCCATTAGTTTTTCAGAACGCCCCAGCCAGCAATCCCTCAACGACAAACGTAATGAAGCCATAGAACTCTTAAATTCTGATCTAAATACTATTTCCAATTGGGGCAGAGAAAACCTTGTTAACTTTAATGCTTCCAAAACCCAATTTCTCCATCTATCTACCCGTCAGGATCTCCCAGCGGACTATCCCTTATTCTTCAACAATACAAAAATCAACCCTTCATCTTCTCTCAATATTCTTGGTGTCTCTCTTTTTCTTCTGCTCTCATTTGGAAGGACCATATTACCAGTCTTGCTAAGGCAGCCTCCCAGAAGCTGGGTGTGCTCAACCGCCTTAGGGGTTCTTTTCCCCTGCACAGCTTCTTGCTCTGTACAGGGGCATAGTGCGTCCTTGTATTGAGTATTGTTCACATGTGTGGGGAGGTTCCTCTCACACCGCTCTCCTAGACAAAGTTGAAAGGAAGGCCTTTCGTATCATTAACTCCCGTCCACTCACCAACTCTCTGCAATCTCTCTCTCTCCGCCGCAATGTTGTATCTCTCTCGCTATTCTATCGCTACTATAATAATCAGTGTTCCTCAGAGCTATCCCAGTGCATACCACCTCCTTTACGTAGGGCACGTGGTACCCGTCTTGCAACTCAATCCCACCCCTACTCTGTGCAACTCTCCAACCCAAGAGTGAAACGTTACTCTCAAACTTTCTTCTACTCAACAGCTGAGCTCTGGAACTCTCTCCCAGAATCAGTCTTTCCCTCTTCCTATGACTTAGATTGCTTCAAACTCCGTGTGTCCAGGCATTTTGGCTCGAACGTCCCTTGATTTTGGCCCTGTCACTCTTTCAACTATGGGGGAGGCACTCGCTATAGGCAGTTATGCCTTTTGCCTCCCACAATCACAGAAAAAAAGAAAAGAAACAAAAATTGCAGGAAAACTGCCGGCCATTAACCCCTTCTGTACCGGACCGTCCTTTTATTTTATTCTGGCTACTATTAGACTATCTTATTCAGTTTAAAGAGGGACTTCAGCAATTAACAGGCTTTGAAGTATCTCATTTAATCTTTTTTACTACCACATATCCTTCTTAAACTGCACACAATCGTCTAAATACAGCTAACAAATTATAACAAAAACGTCGCCGGTACAGAAGGGGTTAACACTTGACGATAAAAACGCTTCTTTTATAATATTATCTGGTGATTAGCTGTTAGTAATTATTATCTGGTGATTAGCTGTTAGTAATTATTATCTGGTGATTAGCTGTTAGTAATTATTATCTCCATGGTCATTTATGGCTTTCCTTAAGAGGACATGGGCCGGTTTTCTGGACCACTTTTTTTCAAAAAATTCAAATTCGAATTCAAAACTTTTATTAACATGAACATTTTACAATACTTAACAATAATTAACTCCAATCAGTCCATGGCTATTAGGACTGATACCTATTGGTATTTATGTCCTTTCTCCCTCATGTTTAGCCCCATTAGTTTTCAGATGTTAAGATGTTTGTCCCATTATTTAGTCGATTTTAAGACCTTTCGCCCCATTTCTATGTCAATCTTTAGAAGTTTCGTGCTATTTAGGTGCCATTTGTTTTCCCTGGCGACCGATAGTGAGCCTGTAATGTTGGAAGAACCGACCTTCGGCCGGGACATTTTTCTACCGAAAAATTTACAAATTAATCTAGAAGGGGGATCTAATGGATGTTTTTTAAATTTGATGGAGGTCTAGGGAGGAAACTAGAAAAATAATGAATACATGCAAAAACTTGCACTCATATATTTCCAATGGTTTCCCAGATCAGTTGTAAATATTAAAATAATTCAACTTACCAAGAAAGAGGCATACGTCATTCTTAGTTGTAAAATTAATAGACTGATACCAATAGTCATTACTGGTTACTTACTAACATTGCTTCTTGTTAACAATTGAACTATCATTATAGTCACTCCAATATGACACTAAATTAATAGACTGATACCAATAGTAATTACTGGTTACTTACTAACATTGCTTCTTGTTAACAATTGAACTATCATTATAGTCACTCCAATATGACACTAAATTAGTATAATGCATTACTAAAACTAAACTCACTATTATGCAGTTATTGTATGTAAAGAATATATTGACAAGAGTCCAATGTACAGATTTAAGATGAAAGGGAAAATATGTAAACGTTTGAAACAGTTTATGACAAAGAAATGATAGAGCAGTTAGTCGAGGACATTTTCATTTTCTCATAACGTATCATCAGTAGATTTGTATTGAAAAACAGTATCCATGAATAATTTATGTCGTATTGTCCAACATTAACATCATTACTCATCACTGTAAGCCAATTTAATACTATTGGAGATAAACATTATTGACATGGATGACGCAATCTTTAACTAGTAGACACATATTTTCATAACAGTTTGAGTGGATGTATCAGCCAAAACAACCAGGAATCAACAAATGTCATCCATAATGTTACTGTATTGTAGTTTATTGGGTATTCATGAGTGATCCTTAACCCTTTCTGTACCGGCGTCGTCTTTTTAACTTTATTGTAGCTATATTTAGACGATTTGGTGCCGTTTATGAAGAATTTGTGGTTTTAAAAAGGGTTATAGGAGAGATAGTTCGAAGCCTGTTAGTTGCTGGAGGCCCCTTTTAAACTGCATACAATCGTTTAATAGTAGCCAGAATATAGGTAAAAGACGTATCCGGTAAATAAGGGGTTAATATATCCGGATACGGGTTTTGGTATTACAACTGCTAAAACATGAACCTGGTACTACATTACAAATACTAAAGCCGCTGTCACACGAGCGTTTTTTCCGTCTATTTTTCATGAGCAAGTTTTTTCTCGTATTATTTTGGGACTTGTTCGGTCTGGTATCGCTAACTAGACTGAAGGTAGATTATGTTAGCACCCTGATTTCTGATAAAGTGTATTTTTTTAAGCTTCTAGACCATAATTGCCCGTATAAATTGCTCGAAAAAGGGCTCGTGTGACTCCGGCTTAAGGTTGGCTGTCTGTATTAGACTACTACAACAATGTAACGTTAGTATTATTGTATTTTGTATTTTATTTTGTTCTATGTGTATGAATGAGACAAAAGGCAGGTTGCCTGTAACGAGTGTCTACCCCAGGTTCAAAAGTATGACACCAAATTCAAGAGACATTGTGGTTAAAGTGCCGGGATATACGAAGTTTAAAGCAGTTTAAGTCATAGGACGAAGGAAAGATTGATTTAGGGAGAGAGTTCCATAGTGCACTGGTTGAGTAGAAGAAAGACAGAAAATTTGCCAATTCTTGAATTGGAGAGTTGGACAGAATTGGAGTGGGACTGTGTTGAAAGGCGGGTACCTCGCACCCGCCGCAAGGGAGGGGGTATGTATTGAGAGAGGTCTGAGGAACACTGATTTATGTAATAGTAATAGAAAAGTGAAAGACACACAACAATGTGGTGTGTAGAAAGAGATTGTAGGGAACTATAGAGTAAGAGAAAGTGAGTTGATGAGACGAAATACTTTTGACTCTACTCTTGCAAGAAGTGCGGTATGGCAGGAACCTCCCCACACATGCGAACAATACTCAATACATGGGCACACTGTGCTCCTATACAGAGCAAGAAGCTGTGCGGGGTGAAGAACCCTCAGAGACGATTGAGCACACTCCTACAAATCCACTCCTACTCTGTGCAACTCTCCAACTCAAGAGTATAACGATACTCCCAATCTTTCTTCTATTCAACAGCTGAGCTCTGGAACTCTCTCCCTGAGTTCATCTTTCCCTCATCCTATGATTTAAATTGCTTCAAACTCCGTGTGTCCAGAAATTTCGGCTCAACCGTTCCTTGATTTTGGCCGTCACTCTTTCAACTCTGGGTGGGGCACTCATCACAGGCAGTTTTGCCTTTTGTCTCCCTCGTCCACATAGAAAAACAAAAAAAATCTGGGAAGCGGTATAAAGAGTGGTAATATGATCCTTCCAAGAAAGATTGGATGAAAAAGATACACCAAGAATATTGAGAGAAGATGAGCTAGGGTTGGTTTGTGTATTGTTGAAGAGTAATTGATGGTCTTGTGGAGGATTGCGACGGGTAGATAGAAGGAGACATTGGGTTTTGGAGGCATTGAAAGTAACAAGATTTCGTCTGCCCCAATCAGAAGTAATTGATACATCAGGAAATAGGCATTCTATGGCCTCGTCATGAGACTTGGATTGATTGCATGCTGGGTAATTGTGAAAAAGTAGTTGAATAGTGTAAGGTAGAGTCATTAGTATATAAGTGGATGGGACTAAAGGTACAGTTGAGGAGATTAATGAATATTAGAAAGAGGACTGAAGACAAGACAGAACCCTGAGGTACACCACAGTTGATAGGTTGAGGAAGTGAGTGATGACCTTCCACAACTGCAGCTATGGAATCACCAGAAAGGAAATTGCTGTAATATGAATAATTGACCTGAAATTTCTTGTTCTTATGGGGCTGTTGTAATTTTAGTATTTAATTTACGAGTTTATCAATTTAAAAAAGCGTTGTCCTAAGTTCCGAAGAGCATTAATTTACAATATTACAGTATTTAAACTGTAATGGTGGCAGCATACTGCAGACCCTCCACAGCATTTTGTACTATGATGAACTGAGCTGACTGGTCGAATGGGGCGAACAGTCAGGTCGAATTGTGCCGAGCAGAGAAATAGTATTGAGTATGCCCAATTGGTCCATTGTGGTCGAGTTATTGCTAGTTGGTTAAGTTGATCTATGACAGATGAATTATATATATATATATATATATATATATATATATATATATATATATATATATAAACATACCTAACGCACTAGCCGTTGCACAGCAAGTCACCGTTAATTGCTTTATTGAAAACAAATTACCAATTATTTACGTTATCTATTAACTATTCTAACCCATATGATGATTACTCTCTTCTTTAGTTATTCATTGATCTGGTCACTCACTGGCAACAGTGCCCAGTAAGCAGGTCACTCATAAATTGTTGTATACAACCTAATATTACCTTATCCATTAATCGAGCTACCCGCTGATCAGGTACCCTACTCAATAGCCAAGCCACTACTCCTGTTATCGACAAACCTATCCAATAATTTCACTACCAACTTAACAGATCACCAGATAATTAGACTGCTTCCCCTAATTACCCTAATCATGCACTCCACTGGTCAGCTTATCTTACCTGTGAAGTTGAGCTAGATAATACTACTGGCTTAGTCTTGCTTGATTAATGATTTCATCATCTCCAAACGTATAGTTTCTTAGGCTTTGTATTGATGTATGTTTATTTTGCAATGTGTTCGAAGCCATAGAGGTTTCAGAATTCGCTTCCATTCCCGTTCTTCTCTTCGGTTCCATTCTTACTTATCCCCTTCCCTCTTCTCTTTATCCTTTATCTCCTCTTTTCTTTCCCTTCCCTTATCTTTCCTCGTCTCGCCTGTCACTTTGTTCATATTCTTCTACTGCTCTTACGTATTTTTCCTGATCTTGTAACTATCAAGGTTACTAGTTCCTTACTGTCGTATTACCGTAATATATAGGTATGTTACAACGAACAAAATGTGATAGTGAAGTAGTTTTCTTAAGTAAACATTTACTGTATTTTAGCGTAAATTTAAAGGGTACTTTTTACAGCGTGAGTTACTCAACACCAAGAAGTAATTTCAATCATTAGAAAATCTTTACTATATAATCTACCTCTACGACTCAAATGGGTAATTGTGATCTCAATAAACCATCTTAATATCATAGGTCCTTCTAGAACTGGATATAATCATCTAATTTCATCCAGAATCAAAGGTAAAATTACGCAATGTTGGTGAAGGGGTTAACTAAGCAAGTTGATGCACAGCAAGTACCGCCCTTGTGCTACGCTCTTTACCAACCAAACTCACCCTAACCATAATGAGCCAACTAAGTGACCTTGCAAATTCCCCAAACATTCCTCTCAGATTTTGCTGCCTCTTAATGTGATTAATTAATCTATAAAACCTGAATCTTGGAGTAAATTTGATTATCTACTAAAATGGTCGTATTCATTTGCATAATCAGCTCTTGGTCGTAGCTGTCCGGTAGTTATGTGTCCTTATTATACCTGAAGCCGGTGTCACACGAACAGTTTATCCCCAACATACTGTATAGTGGCAACTCTGTTTTGGCAAGGTATGAGATCATTTGGGTGTAAACAAAATTACCATCTACATTAGCATATCTCCAATTTAGTATCCCGTTCCAATGCAAAAGATCACAGAACATTTGCAGGAAAAATCTATCTATCTATCTATTGCCCGACGTCGTGATCCCCGAAGGGGTGGCCACGAACAAACCGCCCCCATGCACCTCTGTCCCCAGTCAGTCGACGCCCTCCCACCAACCAGCACCGCCTTCGCTCATATACTTCCTCACTCCATCCTTCCACCTATCCTTCGGTCTACCTCTCCCTCTCTGTCCCTTCACCTCGCTCTCGTACACCCTCTTAGTCATTCTCTCGCTTTCCATACGTACCATATGGCCGAATTATCTCAAGTTGTTCCTTTTCACACTTTCCAGCACATCGACCTCCACACCACACCTCCTTCTTACTTCTTCATTAGTCTGTCTATCCCTCCATGTAACTCCGCACGCACTTCTTAAGTAATTCATTTCCACTGCTCTCACTCTTGGTCTGAGTCTCTCAACCAACGTCCATGCTTCGCTTCCGTAAGTCAGTGTTGGGATTACCACCCTGTCTTGCAAGGACTTCTTCACTTCCATACTGACCACCCTATTTCTTGTTACTGATTTCAGCGTTCCTACAACCCTCTTCCCCTGTTGTACCCTCTCCCGCACTTCTTCATCCATAGTCCCATCTTTACTCAACACACTGCCCAGATACTTAAAAGAGTTGACGATCTCCATAGCCTGACCGTTCAGCTTCACCTCACACTCTGTGACTTCACCCCTTTCGAAGACCATAACCTTGCTCTTCCCAGCATTTACCTTCAAAGTCCGTTTTTCGCACACTGTTCCAAACTCATTTACCAGACCAGGAAAAATGTTGGCCATTAAAACTAGACGATAAAAGCCCTATCTATCTATCTATCGATCTATCTGTTGATTAGCTCTTAGTAATGATTATCTCCATGGTAATTTATGGCTTAGCGTAAAATTGTCCTTGTTTTTCTTGCAGGTGTCTGGATGTAGTCTGTCACACCGTGGATCATGGCTGCTGACGGGTAAGTACAGTGGAGATAGTATATATTTTTAATTAACACGATAGAGAGAGAGAGAGAGAGCGAGAGAGTAAGAGTAAGAGAGAGAGAGAGAGAGAGCGAGTAAGAGTTAGAGAGAGAGAGAGCGAGTAAGAGTAAGAGAGAGAGAGAGTGTCAGAGAGAGAGGGAGGGGGGTAGGAGCGTTGTAGTATTTACCGGGTATCAGTGGTTGCCATTAGACAGTTAACATTATTTCACAACATAATCAGTGTTTATCAGAAGCCTCTCAGTGTATACCTCCTCCCTCACGTATAGTGGGTGGCACCCACCTTTCAAAACATGCACACCCCAATTCTGTCCAACTCTCTTAACTGAATGAAGCTCGTGAACCAATTATCCTAGTATTTCGTCTGCTCAACAAATAAACTTTGGAACTCCCTCTCTCAATCTATGTTTCCCTCATCCTATGATATAAACTGCTTCTGGTTCCGTGTGTCCAGATACTTTGACTTTAAAGTACTTTGAATTTGGCTCCCTATCACTCTTTAACATTTGGGTAGGACACTTGCATCACGCAGTACTTTCTTTTATCTCCTTCATACAAAAAAAAAAAACAAAAAAAAAAACATTTTGACTAGCAGTCATTCATATCATTCCAATGATTTCCCAGATCAGTTGTAAATATCACAAACAATTAACATACCACATAGGAATTAACATATATTATGTTTGGTTGTGAAATATAAAACTGATGACAATAGTCATTATTGGTTACTTAATATGATCGTTTCTGGTTAAAAACGGAACCATTATTATCTTCACTCCAATAAGACACTAACTGACCACAATGCATTACTAAAACTAAACTGACTATTATCCAATTATGTGAAAACTATTTTGACAAATTCACTGTATAGATTTAAGAGGAAAGGGAAGACAACAAATTACTTGGAACTATGTATGATATAAACATGATAAAGCAGTTAATCGATGACAATTTCAGTATTTCATAACTCCTATGTCGAATATAATCGTTAAACGGAATCCATGAATTATAGATATTGTATTGTCCAGCATTAACATCCATTTCCCTGAAAACTACTTTTAGTGTTTAATATGTCGTGATTATTGATATGAGGGACATAATCTCAAACTCATAAGCACATAATTATTCCTAACAGTCTGGGTGGATGTATCAGCCAAAACTATTTGGAATCAACCAATGGCATCCATAATGTTACTGTATTGTAGTATGCTGGGTATACAGGTATATGAGTGATCCTTAGAATATCCGGTTACCAGTTTTGATATTACAGTTATAAAAATATGAAACTGGTACATTACAAATGGTGAGACTGTATTACACTACCATTACACTACCATACAAATGTACAGGTAGCACATTATATTACTGCTATAATAAAATAACTGACCTGAAATGTATTGCTGTTACGAGTTACAAGTACAATTTTTGAGTCTATAGTGTTATCATAATCTGCTAAGAAGATTCATTTACATAATTAAAGAATTAAACAGTAATGGTGGCAGCATACTGCAGACCTACCAAAGCAGTTCTACTACGATGAACTGAGCTGACCGGTCGTATTGGGCGAACCAGCAGGTTGAATTGTGCTGAGCAGTGATATAGGTCTGAGTATGTCAAATTGGCCCGATGTGGTCGAGTTATCGCTAGGTGGTTAAGTTGTTCTGTGGCAGATGAATTTGGAACAGGCGGTCGAAATCAGCTGAGGCTGTCGAATGATACGAAGATAGTCACATTAGGCTGAGGCAAAATGGGACAATCAGTCGAATTGGGCCGAGAGGTCAAGTGTCATGAAGATATATGACAAACTTGCCATCAATCTATCTATCTATTGCCTGACGCCGTGATCCCCAAAGGGGTGGCCACGAACAAAACACCCCCATCCACCTCTGTCCCCAGTCAGTCGACGCCCCTCCTCCCAACCAGCACCGCCTTCATCCATATACTTCCGCATTCCATCCTTCCACCTCTCCTTAGGTGCACCTCTCCCTCTCTGTCCTTCCACCTCGCTCTCGTACACCCTCTTAGTCATTCTCTCGCTTTCCATACGTTCCATATGGCCGAACCATCTCAAGTTGTTCCTTTTCACACGTTCCAGCACATCTACCTCCGTCTACCTCCACAAACTTGCCATACTAATATATATTATATATATATTATATATATATACCGTATATATTCAATTCAATTCAATTCAATATATTTTATTGTTGTAAATTGTTACATATGTTGATAACATCAATACTGTCTATAATTATTGTTTATAACAAAAGAGGATTTGATGCCATAAGGCATATATGTCCTCTAGCAACTATAATGTATTATTCATTAGAACAGAAAAAAGGAGAATGTGCAGTTGTGCATAGAATTATAGTACAAACAAATATATATGAGATTCATGGTAGTAATCATGAATAATGAAGACGAACACAGCATTACAATTTTTAACTAACCAGGAAATTATGCTTCAGTCGTCTTTTATAAGAAGTAAGGCTAGACTGAATATCTATCTTATCTAACAAGTCATTCCAGATTGTAACGCCTTTGTGACGAAACGTTTTATTCATTAGTGTAGTTCTACAGACTGGTACATGCAATTTATTTCGTTGTCTAGTTACATAATGATGTACATCAAGGTTGGCAGAAAACATATTACTCATTATTGAAGGAACAAGACCTCTTTTAACCTTAAACATCAATGTGGCAATTGCATATTCATAGATATCACTAAATTTTAACAATTTTAAAGATTTAAACAGTGGTTCTGTATGTTGTCTATAAGATACTGAACTGATAACTCTTACAGCCCTCTTCTGAGTAGTAACGACTGTTCTCAAGTGACAATCACTTGTTGCACCCCATGCTTCTATACCGTATGTAATATAGGGATAAATAAAGCTGTTGTAAAGGGTAACCAGGGTCCCAGGGCTCAGTGTTTGTCTAGCCTTACATATTATACCAATGCCTTTAGACATTTTATTGTTAATATATTTCACATGTTCTGACCATGATCATTTAGAGTCTATAACTACACCGAGGAATTTCGTGCTCTCCACTTTTTCAATTAACTGATCCTTTATGCACACTGTACTATTCGATTCAACTTTTTTCTGATTTGTTCTAAATATCATATAGTGGGTTTATTAATGTTTAAAGATAACTTATTTACAGTCGTCCAAGTGAGTAATTTGTTAAGGTCATTATTCATATCGTTTGTTATATGATTTATGTTTTTACCACTAATAAAGACATTCATATCATCTGCAAATGATATAGGCAATAGATTTTGTGAAACATTAACAAGGTCATTAACATAAATAAGATAAAGCAAGGGATCCAACACTGAGCCCTGTGGTACCCCAGACTTAACTATAGAAGAAGATGAACATACATTATTAACACTTACATACTGTAATCTGTCCGTCATATAGCTTTTAAACTAATTGTATGTGTTACCCCTTATTCCATACAGTCGCATTTTTTCCAATAATATACTATGATTTACAGTGTCAAAGGCTTTACTGAAATCTGAAAATACACCTAAGACGTTATTACCTTTATCTAATTAATTGGCGATTTTATCAATTAAAGTTATAATAGCCAAATCAGTTCCATACCCACTCCTGAATCCAAATTGATATTTGTACAACAGTTTATGTTTATTAACAAAACAAATCAACCTATCATGCATAACACGTTCAAATAGTTTAGAAAATACAGGTAAAATAGATATCGGACGGTAATTGTTGACCAGTCTGGCGTCACCACTCTTGTAAAGAGGAGTAATTTTTGCTGTTTTGAATTCTTTTGGAAATACGCCTTCCATTAATGATAGATTAATTATGTTTGTTAAGGCATCAGGATAGTATGAATGAGTTTCTTTTACAATTTTAGTGCCGATGCCATCCCATCCGGGGCTTTTGTCTTTTAGTGTACTTATTATGCCTTTAATCTCAATATTATCAACCGGTCTCTGAAAGAGTGAATACGGATTAACTGTTGGCATAAATGATGTAAATGTCTCTGGTCGAAGGCAATGACTCACTTATTTTAGTTCCCACATTAATAAAGAAATTATTGAAAGCATTATCCTCACTAATGTTCCCTCGATAGTACAAAGGAGTACAAAATACAAAGGAGTACAAAGGAAATCAAGCCACAACAGATCTAGTGACCCTTCTAGGTTGCTTGTCCTTCAAAACACTGAGGATCAAGCGTCCAAACAGTGGTTTAGAGTGGGTAAGGGAACATTGGAAAGGGAATTACTGCCCTGGAACTAATGTCCGTGGCAGGATTAGGAAGTTAGTAGGGGAGAGATGGGTTAGTAACTGAGGGGGGGGGATAAAATAAAGTTATTCATTTACAAACGCAGTCAGTCGCGGGTTTGATGCGAGATATTTGTCTAGGCGAAGACAGAAATTCTTAGATTCGTGTGAGTTAAAAGATTTACCAATAATTTTGCAACCGTTTCCCCGCGTGTAATTAGATTGGTCGATAGTGAAGTACTTCCTACAGTCCATATTGTCGATGCCTTTGATGATTTTGAACACTTGAATTAAGTCACCTCTTAATCTGCGCTGGGTTAAAGGAAATAGATTTAATTCTCTAAGACGCTCTTCGTATGGTTTGTTCTTTAGTCTAGGTATCATTTTGGTAACTCTACGTTGAACTCGTTCTAGCTTGTCTATATCTTTTTGGTAATAAGGGCACCAGGATTGAACGCAGTATTCCAGAAGAGGGCGGACTAAGGAATTGTAAAGGGTTAGGATAACTTCTTTGGATTTATGCTCAAATGACCTGCCTATAAAGCCAATTATTTTGTTTGCCTTCTTAACAACTTCTGAACATTGTTGACTCGGTTTTAGGTTACTCGATATTGTTACTCCCAGATCGGTTTCTCTGTTTACATTCTTAAGCTGAGTGCCATTCATCGAATAGTTTGCTTTCTCATTTAGGTATCCGATATGTAGTACTTTACATTTATCCGCATTGAAACTCATTTGCCAAATTTGGGCCCAACATGACAATTTATCTAGATTGTGTTGCATATCGTCAACTTGTTCTTTGGAGAGTACGCTATTTTACAGTACAGAGAGTACGCTATAGTACATTCGTACTCTTCCATTGTTGTGGTTTTCCTATTACCTCCTTGATTAGTTCCCAGGATTTTTTAATATTACCAATATTTCTCTTAAACAACTCGTCATAATGGTCTCTCTCAGATGTTTTTAACAATTTTTGAAGTAGTCTTTTGTAATCCAGATATTTGTTTTTAATTGATAGATTAGAAGATTTTAATGTTGATATATACAATTTGTTTTTTATTTTGATAGAGCATTGTAAGGCCTCGGTCAGCCAAGGCTTTCTGTTTCGATAAGTTATTTTAATTTTTACTATTGGGAATCATTCTTCATGAAATTCTATGAATTTAGAGTGAAAACGAGAGAAACATTCTTGACACTGATTATTATCAGTCATGCCAGTCCAGTCAACTGAAGACAGTTTGTCTTCGAATTTTCGTATATTATGCTCATTGTACTGACATTGTACTGACATTTCGTAATGTATGAAGGCAACTTTTGATTGTTTTCTAATACATTAATACTAATTATAGGAAAATGATCTGAAATATCGGTGTATATTATTCCATTTGTCACGTTTTTAACTTGTATGTCGTTACATATGATATTATCTATAAGGGTTGCCGAATTACTGTTCACTCTAGTTGGCTTGTTTATTAAGGGAACATAAGAGTAGGACAGTATATTTTCTATAAAATCTGAGGTCAACTTATGGTTTCTATATTTCAGTAAGTTCAAATTGAAGTCTCCCATTAGGTAGACATTTTTATTTTCCTTGTCTAATGTTGAAAGAACTTCATCAAAATATTTTAAGAAATTGTTAATGTCAGAGTTAGGAGGTCTATATATCACCCCTATGCCCACATCTTTATTACACCCAACTGCAAGTTTATCTATCTCAATAAATATGGACTCAACATGATTAGACATTGTATCAAGATCATCTCTAGTTGTATAGATTAAGTTTTTGCTTACATATAAAGATACTCCACCACCAGCTTTTGCGCTTCGAATATTATTTTCCTGACTGTACCCATTTATCTGATATCTATCTTTGGTGAATTCACTAGACTATGTTTCAGTCAGCCCAATAACATCGAATCGCAGATGCAGGTTACTTAGGTAGTTTTCGAGTTTTTCTATATTTTTCGGCGCACTACGAATGTTCAGGTGAAACAACGAGAATAAGCTTTTGTATTTCATGTTCGTAGTAATTAATTCATTAATAGAGTTTTCCACATAATAATTACATTGCAAATTATTGTTCATAAAGGTGTTGTAATAGTGCCAGTCTGGATCAATATCGTAATTAGGAGTGACATTTTGCAGTCGATTTAGGTCCTCAGGATCAAATAAATGGTTTTCAATTTTGTTTAATGAATCCCAGTCATTATAATTATTATTTATTGGGATATTAGTTTTAAATGCATTATCGTTTAGGTTGGTGAATGGCATATTTTCCTGTCTACATATATTGCAAATCCAGTCGGAGCAAGATCTGCGCCATGCACAATTATTACTGTCTACATCTGTTAGTATATTTTGTTTACATACATTACATAACATGACATAATAGTCAATATAGAGCGCATTGAAATGACTCCATCAATTACACAGGTATAAACATGTCCTGGAACGTTAGAAGACCATAATTCATTATACTTAGTTTTGACATAATATGTTGCTGTGTTCAAACTGTAGAAAATAGTATTATTTAGTGCAAAGAAAAGGTGCAAAATACATAAGTAACAAAAAAAATATCTGAAACAAATCATTCAGCCAATAACTGTGCAAGTGAAATTACACAATTTAGTAAAAGGAAGCAAATACAATGCACAACGTATCAATTTGTGCAATATATTAATTTTGTAACTATACATTATCAATAAATTACACTATTCATGTTTACGAACGTGGTTAAGAAATTTTATTTCAAGAAACAAAACTTCACATCTTATCAAGTACGGAATCTAAAGAATATGAGTATATTGCTAGTAGAATAAACATAATGATGTAATGGCATAGAGGTCAACACCAGAAACCCACAATTATATATAAGTACAATAAATATTGTTCTTGAAGCTGATTCATTATTAAAGAAATAGTCTCTTCCAGCAATGCTGTCAAATACCAGAACACAAATTGTACCACTAAGTCTGGATCTGTGTGGTCACACAAGTACTTGCGGTTCCAACTTTATAAAAATATACAGCGAACAACAATAATAAATTCCAGTAATTAATTCACTCACTCCACAGCTGTATTCCTATTAATTATATGATAATTAATTGCCACAGCTACATACAACGGTAACATTTAGTAAAACATAAATAATCTCCATCTATTGTCTGACGCTGCGATCCCCGAAGGGGTGGCCAAATAATAATAATAATATTAATAATAATAATAATAATAAGTGTAGATATTTTATTGAATCATTGCATATGAATATCGACCAGTATCAATTACCACATTAACGATCTATTAGGCCTACCCTACAGGCACAGTCACCAAGAGAATCACCTCTACAGCTCATGGTTTCCTCAAACAAACTATGAATTTATTATGTATTGATATTTTGTAGATGACATTGTTATCCTTAATGCATAGTTAAAAAAACCAAAAAAAAACAAAAAAAAAACCTAAGAGAATGAAACTTTTGAGTCATATTTATGGGAAAAATTTAAGTAGGCTACTATACTGTAGTCTCGATACACAACACTAAGACAACTTACACTAGAATCCTGCTCATGACTGAACCCACACACAACTAATACCATTGTCTATTTGTTATACTTACGCTTGCTTTTACTCGATATCAATTGGCTAAATGTAATATATTCTCCTTTATAAAACATTAATTTAGTTTGACGTGATTGGCCAATCTTTCATTATCTGAGCAAAATTGTAAATATTTTGCAGTGGATCGAGAACTATATATTGTACTGTTAACAAGCTATGAAACAATGAATTGTACTGCCTATGGCTTCAGTTATGTTATTCAAAGCAAAAGGACTCCACTCATTATTACAATGTTTTGTTTTCAAAAGGTATAATATATATAATATATATATATATATATTTTTTTTTTTCTTTTTTCTATATTCCAACTACTCCCTCTCGGGCATAGGCTGAGAGCCTGTACACTTGGCCGCAATTCCGCGTGGGCCACCTAGTCGTAGGGTTTGGGTAAATCCATTGTGTAGTTTGTTCGCTCTGAATATAGTAAGATCTCACACTCCCCTCCCTGAATCAATCGAAGATTTTGTACCCTAGATGGCGCAGCTTGATGGGAAGGGAGGGAGCTTGTCGTAGTGTTAAAAGGGTAGGACACAATGGGAGGAGGTGACGTTTTATAACATGCAGTGACGAATGTTAAACTTATTTACTTTTACTTGTTCATACAATAATGTTCCCAAAACTAATTCGTAATGAACAGTAGATTCCCTCTTTCAGTAACTGAAACGTCACTCTCTCTCTCTCTCTCTCTCTCACTTTCTCTCTCTCTCTCTCCACCCACTTTATTGGTATGAATAAAATAATAGTACAGGTCATACTATATAATATATAACATACACCTTTTGTTAGCAAACTACAAACTAGCGTCAAATTAGATTAACAGAAGTAGTAAACTATTATTATTTAGATGAGTTACCTATGTAGTGTCAAATTATGTCGATCTGTGGATGACTTACCTCAAGCATGAGAGTCACAGTTAATACTGAGTCGGTGGGATATTGATTACATTGATCAGGATTCATTAAGATTGGTAATATCATTATCAAGATTCTAAATTACATGTGGCCAGAAAGAAAACATTACATATGATCACATTGATACATTAAGCCAAATGGTAGAGGTATGACATGTCTGATTTATATATTTAACAATTAATTTACATCGAGGCAAATTTGTTGATAAAGCATTTCCCTCAGGAATATCAGTATACTTAGAGTAGCTGGCAACAGTGTTTAAACTTAGATACAACATTCCTCTCTGTTTATGGCGATTGAAAGTCGATTTTCCTCTGCATCAAGGTAAACTACCCATTCCCTCCCCCAAATGGATAGTTTGAGTCTCGTTTCACCTTTATTGCTCTCTGACATTAGGTTGAAATTAGTATGGATCTTCATAAAGAGCTCCTTACCAAAACTTCTGCTGAAAATACACACTTCCTACTCGACAGGCATACCAACATTTATCAGGGTAAATTCTATGACCTTAACTATTCAGCTATAGTACCAATCTAATTCTTTCTGATTAACCTGCTCTATAGACGAATGCTAATAATTGATGTGTGCTAACCTAGAAACAATAAATAAAATAATTACTAAATTATATGAAAAATCTGTTGGTATCACGGAAGAGCCAAGTCTGGTTTCTCAGAGAGAGAGAAGTTGCACTGTATTAATCGATTTATGTAGTAAATATGGTATTGATAAATAATTTGTGCATTACCTTGGTAACAGTGAGACTATGAGTAACTACATGTAAACTCAGGTTATTAGATATCACAAATAGTCCAGGGTATACACAGATAATATTATTCCACACATATAATTATTTATACTGATATGTTATACTCTTTGCATGCATGTGGTTTGTTACATATTGCCAAGTCTGATAATATAAAATAATGTGATACAGGGGGAAATATTTACCTAGAGTAAATTACCCTCGAGAATTGCAATCCACTTTTTCCCCAACACATTATTCCCTTGATCTATTTACTTTACTATGACTGTCTAATAAATATCAATTAAAAAAATATAATTACTGAAGTTAATTGAGTATACCTTTTCAATTGTTCATATTACCGCAAACATAATGTTAACAACAGGACAATTAATATTTGTCATTGTTATATTGCATTGCGCAATAATCTTGTATGATCAAGCTACACATTTATTTTGAAATTAATTGAAAAAAAGCTAGATAATCGAATGAGTTACCTCGGCATATAGAAGCTTATGAAGGTGATACTTTCACGTCCACCTCCTCTCGGGAGATAAGGTTGTCTGGCAATAGATGGATATATAGATAGATAGATAGATAGATAAATCAGATAAATCAGATTAGCGAGTTCACGATATATGATATGACATCAAGATTTGTGTGCAATGATTAACCGAAGTTGTAAGGAAGCATAAACAAGCGAACAGGGGATCGTCCAAAGGGATCCTAATGCATCATTCATATAAACATAACTATATTTAAGCCAATTAGTGAAATATGCTGAAAATGTGTGCAAAACTAATACAAAGCAAAGAGTAAGTAAGGCCATGCCAGTATAAAAAGAGATACAATATATAGTACATAAATAAATTTAGCTTTATAATTTTCCACCCGTCCACGAACACAAAACCAGTATGCATTCGTGTCCCGATCGCCCTTTAAGCACACACACGCACACACACACACACACTGAAATATCCTAAATTTAGTTATTATACATTCATCCACCACAACTCCTCCACCTCCACCCACCTTGTTAGTCACCTCGCCACCCTTACGTCTTTCCATCCCTCAGCGACAACTATACTCTATTTTTGTCCAGCTGATCGTAAATTGAATCTCTTATTAGCTGATTTCTCGATACTTAATGGAAATATATGAAATTACTATGGCTGTGTGTCATATTAATGCCAAGTTTTCAGAATAAACATCATCTTTCGCTACAAAATCTACCTTATAGCCGAGTAACAAAGATAGAAACATGACAATTTACCCTCAGCTGGGAACAAATAGACTAGAGGATAGAAAAAAGTCCGAGCTCGGAGAGGGAGAGGAAGGTGGATAATTATACATGGCCGCGTCAGTATAATGTTACTTCGTGGTGCTACTTCAAAATATATTCTTCTCAAGTTCTCATCATATTGCTGAATAAATGTCATAATGTGATTCATTAAAGGTGTAAATGGATATATATAATAGTGTTACTTTCAACATTCTGTATACCTCTTATAACCTAGAGAGAGAGAGAGAGAGAGAGAGAGAGAGAGAGAGAGAGAGAGAGAGAGAGAGAGAGAGAGAGAGAGAGAGAGAGACGTTTCAGTTACTGAAAGAGGGAATCTACTGTTCATTACGAATTAGTTTCGGGAACATTATTGTATGAACAAGTAAAAGTAAATAAGTTTAACATTCGTCACTGCATGTTATAAAACGTCACCTCCTCCCATTGTGTCCTACCCTTTTAACACTACGACCAGCTCCCTCCCTTCCCATCAAGCTGCGCCATCTATGGGGCAAAATCTTCGATTGATTCAGGGAGGGGAGTGTGAGATCTTACTATATTCAGAGGGAACAAACTACACAACGGATTTACCCAAACCCTATGACTAGGTGGCCCACGCGGAATTGCGGCCGAGTGTACATTCCACCGCTCAACACGGTGAAGCCTGTGAGGTCTTTTTCCAGTCTGGGGAGTGAGACATGTGAAGTATCCATCATGGCTCGAAGCAGCTCCATCTCTGAAGCGGCTGGTTGCTTCGTTCAAGTGCTTCACCGTCTCACCCTCCAGACTCAGACCCTCATTCTCAGAACGCCACCTATTGAGCAGTGAACTCACTAGGCATTGTCCCCCTGTAAAATATTTTGAATATGGGAATATTCATACAGTGTTATTTAATCAGGGAACAATGAGGGTATTTTTTTGGCATTTCGGTGGGCTTTGTGGTAATGCACAGATACTAGGTACAGCACAAATTCAATCCCAATAATATCTTCCCATTGACATATCGGGATTTGAACCCGGGTCCATTGGATTACCAATCCAGTGGCATGACCACTCCACCACACCTCCCATATATATATATATATATATATATATATATATATATATATATATATATATATATATTTTCTTTAATACATACGAGGTTGAAAGAAATGGCAATTTCTGCGTTGGAAATTTTATTATTCAAAGTTTCCAGGTCTCTGATGAGTTTTCGCTGGGTGGCAGGAAGTAGATGAAGGAGATGAGCAAAATTCATGGTGGTACAGGGTTACATTAAAGTACATGAAGATAAAGGATATACGACACGTTTCACTGGACAACCAGCATTATCAAGTAAGGAAGGAATGATATAAAAGGTAAACAGGAAGGGTATATATAGAGGGTGGAGGATCAGAGGAGGCGGAAAACAGGGGCAAAAGTCTGCTATTGGTGGAAGGGTAAACTAGGAGAGAGAAAGGGGGTAACCGCTTCACGGATGCGGGATGGTGGTCGATAGGTGGGGTCGAAGCTGATTGGCTGCGTGTCGAGGGGCGTGGCCTAAGTTGTGTGGCGCCTGCAGAAGACGAAGCTGAAGGAGGTAGCGCGGGGGGCTGCGTCAAGGGCACCGGGGGGCGAGGAGGGGTGTTAGGTCCTGTAGGGTAGTGCCTTTTGGCAGAAGGAAGGATCTGAAGGTCCAGAGTTTGGTTGTTGATGTTGGGATGTAAGGCTTGGATATATAAAGCTTCGAGTATAGGTAATCTCCTTGGGTCACTTTCTTTATCGAGTATGGTGGTGTGTGTCTCTAACTCGTTGCGTGTGAGGTGAGGGTGGTTAGGGGTGAGATAGTAGGTCTTTGATGGCTCCAGCCTGAAGGTGAAGAGTTAACCGACGTGAAAGACGAGTCTGCGTCATACCAATATATGAATGAGGTCCACAGTCCTCATAATTACAGGTATGTTGGTAAATGACGTGATCGTCGGTCATCGGGCTCTTTATCTTGGTGGAGGCTGGTTTGTTGCGGAGAACGAGGTTGGAGGTCTTGGGGGATTTGTAATAAATTATTAATTTGATTTTGTTTTCCGGGTTGGTTGGGTGGACATGCTTGGAGATTATTTCTTTTAAGACGGCCTCGTCATTTTTGTGTTCAGAGGACATGTAATTGCGGTAGAAGATCTTAATTTCATTGGGGGGGTCAATGTTGGGAGGGCTTTGGGTGTACCATTTTTCAAGATGGTGGTTGATGGTGCTGGAGATGTCGGAGTTGGAGTATCCGTTATTTACTAAAACTTGGGATAGTCTTTCTAGTTCCTGGTGGGTGTCGGCCCAGGTAGAGCAGTGCGTGAGGGCTCTCCTAACATAGGCGGAGATGGAGGATAGAAGATAACGGCGGGGGCATTCACTATCACCGTTGAGGCATTGTCCTGTGTTAGTTGGTTTAATGTAGACGGTGGTTTTGAACCCATGGTCGTTCAGAGCTACGAGGATGTCGAGGAAGGGGAGTTGTCCATTGTTAGATTTTTCAAAGGTGAAGTTAAGTCCGGAGGAGGTCATGAAGCGACGCTGGAGTTCCTGTAGTTCGTGGAGGTCCTTGATTTGCACGAAGATGTCATCCACGTATCTACAGTAGACGGCTGGTCGTTGGGCAGCTAGGAGCTCTTCCTCGATGGTACCCATGAAAAAGTTCGCAAAAAGAACTCCTAGGGGGCTGCCCACCGCCACACCGTCTATCTGCTTGTACATGTTGCCCCGGGGGCAAAGGAAGGGGGCCTCCTTGGTACATAGCTCCAGTAGTGTTTTCAGGGCCTTCTCCGGGATGTCCAGTGTAGGTGTATCAGGGCAATGATAAATTTGACGTAGAATCATGTCAATGGTCCTATCCACTGGCACGTTGGTGAACAGGCTTTCTACGTCGAGAGAGGCGATTGTGTGGTTGTTGTTACGGCGCCCCGTCTCGTAAAATTTCCAAGAAATCGTGGGCTGAGTTAAGGTTGAATTGGCTTGGCACGTAGGGGGTGAGGAGGTTGTTCAGGGCCTTGGCGATCTGGTAGGTGGCAGTGGGGATCTGGGAGATGATGGGGCAGAGGGGGTTCCCAGGTTTGTGCGTTTTGATGGTTCCGTACGCATAACCAGGGGTGTATTCTCCGACGAGTTTTTTAAGGTGGATCCCTCCTTGTTTGGCGTTGATGGCGGTGATGGTGGTGTTGGCAATACGTTTGATTTCGTCGGTTGGGTTGCGGGTGATCTTTTTAAATTTAGTGTTGTCACTTAAGATGACGTCCATTTTTCTAAGATATTCCTCCTTGTCATGGATCACGAGGCAGGAAGCTTTATCCGCACGACGGATGATGATGTTGGGGTTGTCTCTTAATAGTTTGGCAGCTTGGAAGTGTTGTTTGTTGAGTATTTTGCTATGGTGAGTTCCTCTGGTTTTGGCGGCTACAGCGAGGAGAGTAGGTTGTAGGGCGGGAGTAGTGGTGACCTTGCCATCCTTCTTGAGTCGTAGGATGTCGTCCAGGAGGATTTCCGTTTCTAGGCGTTTCCGGTGGGGGCCAGGTTTGGAGCTGTAGTGGCAGTTGAGGCCTTTGTTGAGGAGGTCTTCTTGGTCCAGGGTCAGAATGGTGTTAGTAAGGTTTATATATCCTGTTGTTGGTTTGGGTAGTTTTAAGTTTCCGCCATAAAGACGGGCAAGCTTTTTTATGGTTGTGTTTTCGGCTTGTCTTCTGTGTTGTTCAAGGAGTTGTTCGAGGGCTGTGTTGATTTCGGCTTTGAGGTGGTCTGGAGGGGTTTCGTCTTCCCAAATCCGTAGAAGAGCATCTCGTTCTTTACGAAGGTTGTTGGCGAGCTCACGTTTTTCAATTATTTGGTCCTTCACCAGTTTTTTCACGAAACTGGAGGGTGCTGGTGCGATGTCTGGCATTCTCGTGAAGTTTTATGTTGGTAAAGCCAGGTAATAAATTTTCTTTAATACATACGAGGTTGAAAGAAATGGCAATTTCTGCGTTGGAAATTTTATTATTCAAAGTTTCCAGGTCTCTGATGAGTTTTCGCTGGGTGGCAGGAAGTAGATGAAGGAGATGAGCAAAATTCATGGTGGTACAGGGTTACATTAAAGTACATGAAGATACAGGATATACGACGCGTTTCACTGGACAACCAGCATTATCAAGTAAGGAAGGAATGATATAAAAGGTAAACAGGAAGGGTATATATAGAGGGTGGAGGATCAGAGGAGGCGGAAAACAGGGGGCAAAAGTCTGCTATTGGTGGAAGGGTAAACTAGGAGAGAGAAAGGGGGTAACCGCTTCACGCATGCGCACTGGATGCGGGATGGTGGTCGATAGGTGGGGTCGAAGCTGATTGGCTGCGTGTCGAGGGGCGTGGCCTAAGTTGTGTGGCGCCTGCAGAAGACGAAGCTGAAGGAGGTAGCGCGGGGGGCTGCGTCAAGGGCACCGGGGGGCGAGGAGGGGTGTTAGGTCCTGTAGGGTAGTGCCTTTTGGCAGAAGGAAGGATCTGAAGGTCCAGAGTTTGGTTGTTGATGTTGGGATGTAAGGCTTGGATATATAAAGCTTCGAGTATAGGTAATCTCCTTGGGTAACTTTCTTTATCGAGTATGGTGGTGTGTGTCTCTAACTCGTTGTGTGTGAGGTGAGGGTGGTTAGGGGTGATATAGTGGTCTTTGATGGCTCCAGCCTGAAGGTGAAGAGTTAACCGACGTGAAAGACGAGTCTGCGTCATACCAATATAGGAATGAGGTCCACAGTCCTCATAATTACAGGTATGTTGGTAAATGACGTGATCGTCGGTCATCGGGCTCTTTATCTTGGTGGAGGCTGGTTTGTTGCGGAGAACGAGGTTGGAGGTCTTGGGGGATTTGTAGTATATTATTAATTTGATTTTGTTTTCCGGGTTGGTTGGGTGGACATGCTTGGAGATTATTTCTTTTAAGACGGCCTCGTCATTTTTGTGTTCAGAGGACATGTAATTGCGGTAGAAGATCTTAATTTCATTGGGGTGGTCAATGTTGGGAGGGCTTTGGGTGTACCATTTTTCAAGATGGTGGTTGAAAAATGGTACACCCAAAGCCCTCCCAACATTGACCTCCCCAATGAAATTAAGATCTTCTACCGCAATTACATGTCCTCTGAACACAAAAATGACGAGGCCGTCTTAAAAGAAATAATCTCCAAGCATGTCCACCCAACCAACCCGGAAAACAAAATCAAATTAATAATTTATTACAAATCCCCCAAGACCTCCAACCTCGTTCTCCGCAACAAACCAGCCTCCACCAAGATAAAGAGCCCGATGACCGACGATCACGTCATTTACCAACATACCTGTAATTATGAGGACTGTGGACCTCATTCCTATATTGGTATGACGCAGACTCGTCTTTCACGTCGGTTAACTCTTCACCTTCAGGCTGGAGCCATCAAAGACCACTATCTCACCCCTAACCACCCTCACCTCACACGCAACGAGTTAGAGACACACACCACCATACTCGATAAAGAAAGTGACCCAAGGAGATTACCTATACTCGAAGCTTTATATCCAAGCCTTACATCCCAACATCAACAACCAAACTCTGGACCTTCAGATCCTTCCTTCTGCCAAAAGGCACTACCCTACAGGACCTAACACCCCTCCTCGCCCCCCGGTGCCCTTGACGCAGCCCCCCGCGCTACCTCCTTCAGCTTCGTCTTCTGCAGGCGCCACACAACTTAGGCCACGCCCCTCGACACGCAGCCAATCAGCTTCGACCCCACCTATCGACCACCATCCCGCATCCAGTGCGCATGCGTGAAGCGGTTAACCCCCTTTCTCTCTCCTAGTTTACCCTTCCACCAATAGCAGACTTTTGCCCCCTGTTTTCCGCCTCCTCTGATCCTCCACCCTATATATACCCTTCCTGTTACCTTTTATATCATTCCTTCCTTACTTGATAATGCTGGTTGTCCAGTGAAACGCGTCGTATATCCTGTATCTCATGTACTTTAATGTAACCCTGTACCACCATGAATTTTGCTCATCTCCTTCATCTACTTCCTGCCACCCAGCGAAAACTCATCAGAGACCTGGAAACTTTGAATAATAAAATTTCCAACGCAGAAATTGCCATTTCTTTCAACCTCGTATGTATTAAAGAAAATTTATTACCTGGCTTTACCAACATAAAACTTCACGAGAATGCCAGACATCGCACCAGCACCCTCCAGTTTCGTGAAGAACTGGTGAAGGACCAAATAATTGAAACACGTGAGCTCACCAACAACCTTCGTAAAGAACGAGATGCTCTTCTACGGATTTGGGAAGACGAAACCCCTCCAGACCACCTCAAAGCCGAAATCAACACAGCCCTCGAACAACTCCTTGAACAACACAGAAGACAAGCCGAAAACACAACCATAAAAAAGCTTGCCCGTCTGTATGGCGGAAACTTAAAACTACCCAAACCAACAAAAGGATATATAAACCTTACTAACACCATTCTGACCCTGGACCAAGAAGACCTCCTCAAAAAAGGCCTCAACTGCCACTACAGCTCCAAACCTGGCCCCCACCGGAAACGCCTAGAAACGGAAATCCTCCTGGACGACATCCTACGACTCAAGAAGGATGGCAAGGTCACCACTACTCCCGCCCTACAACCTACTCTCCTCGCTGTAGCCGCCAAAACCAGAGGAACTCACCATAGCAAAATACTCAACAAACAACACTTCCAAGCTGCCAAACTATTAAGAGACAACCCCAACATCATCATCCGTCGTGCGGATAAAGCTTCCTGCCTCGTGATCCATGACAAGGAGGAATATCTTAGAAAAATGGACGTCATCTTAAGTGACAACACTAAATTTAAAAAGATCACCCGCAACCCAACCGACGAAATCAAACGTATTGCCAACACCACCATCACCGCCATCAACGCCAAACAAGGAGGGATCCACCTTAAAAAACTCGTCGGAGAATACACCCCTGGTTATGCGTACGGAACCATCAAAACACACAAACCTGGGAACCCCCTCTGCCCCATCATCTCCCAGATCCCCACTGCCACCTACCAGATCGCCAAGGCCCTGAACAACCTCCTCACCCCCTACGTGCCAAGCCAATTCAACCTTAACTCAGCCCACAATTTCTTGGACATTTTACGAGACGCCCCCTGTAACAACAACCACACAATCGCCTCTCTCGACGTAGAAAGCCTGTTCACCAACGTGCCAGTGGATAGGACCATTGACATGATTCTACGTCGAATTTATCATTGCCCTGATACACCTACACTGGACATCCCGGAGAAGGCCCTGAAAACACTACTGGAGCTATGTACCAAGGAGGCCCCCTTCCTTTGCCCCCGGGGCAACATGTACAAGCAGATAGACGGTGTGGCGATGGGCAGCCCCCTAGGAGTTCTTTTTGCGAACTTTTTCATGGGTACCATCGAGGAAGAGCTCCTAGCTGCCCAATGACCAGCCGTCTACTGTAGATACGTGGATGACATCTTCGTGCAAATCAAGGACCTCCACGAACTACAGGAACTTCAGCGTCGCTTCATGACCTCCTCCGGACTTAACTTCACCTTTGAAAAATCTAACAATGGACAACTCCCCTTCCTCGACATCCTCGTAGCTCTGAACGACCATGGTTCAAAACCACCGTCTACATTAAACCAACTAACACAGGACAATGCCTCAACGGTGATAGTGAATGCCCCCGCCGTTATCTTCTATCCTCCATCTCCGCCTATGTTAGGAGAGCCCTCACGCACTGCTCTACCTGGGCCGACACCCACCAGGAACTAGAAAGACTATCCCAAGTTTTAGTAAATAACGGATACTCCAACTCCGACATCTCCAGCACCATCAACCACCATCTTGAAAAATGGTACACCCAAAGCCCTCCCAACATTGACCCCCCCAATGAAATTAAGATCTTCTACCGCAATTACATGTCCTCTGAACACAAAAATGACGAGGCCGTCTTAAAAGAAATAATCTCCAAGCATGTCCACCCAACCAACCCGGAAAACAAAATCAAATTAATAATTTATTACAAATCCCCCAAGACCTCCAACCTCGTTCTCCACAACAAACCAGCCTCCACCAAGATAAAGAGCCCGATGACCGACGATCACGTCATTTACCAACATACCTGTAATTATGAGGACTGTGGACCTCATTCCTATATTGGTATGACGCAGACTCGTCTTTCACGTCGGTTAACTCTTCACCTTCAGGCTGGAGCCATCAAAGACCACTATCTCACCCCTAACCACCCTCACCTCACACACAACGAGTTAGAGACACACACCATACTCGATAAAGAAAGTGACCCAAGGAGATTACCTATACTCGAAGCTTTATATATCCAAGCCTTACATCCCAACATCAACAACCAAACTCTGGACCTTCAGATCCTTCCTTCTGCCAAAAGGCACTACCCTACAGGACCTAACACCCATCCTCGCCCCCCGGTGCCCTTGACGCAGCCCCCCGCGCTACCTCCTTCAGCTTCGTCTTCTGCAGGCGCCACACAACTTAGGCCACGCCCCTTGACACGCAGCCAATCAGCTTCGACCCCACCTATCGACCACCATCCCGCATCCAGTGCGCATGCGTGAAGCGGTTACTCCCTTTCTCTCTCCTAGTTTACCCTTCCACCAATAGCAGACTTTTGCCCCCTGTTTTCCGCCTCCTCTGATCCTCCACCCTCTATATATACCCTTCCTGTTTACCTTTTATATCATTCCTTCCTTACTTGATAATGCTGGTTGTCCAGTGAAATGCGTCGTATATCCTGTATCTTCATGTACTTTAATGTAACCCTGTACGACCATGAATTTTGCTCATCTCCTTCATCTACTTCCTGCCACCCAGCGAAAACTCATCAGAGACCTGGAAACTTTGAATAATAAAATTTCCAACGCAGAAATTGCCATTTCTTTCAACCTCGTATGTATTAAAGAAAATTTATTACCTGGCTTTACCAACATATATATATATATATATATATATATATATATATATATATATATATATATATATAATATATATTTTCTTCGGGGGGGGGGGGGGGGTAAATTATAAAGGTGTGGTGGACTGAGTAAATATCGGAGGGTCTTTAGACATTGGCCATAGTTTAAACGTTTCTATGTTGGTACAAGATAAAGGCACTGACGAAGTTCCTCTATATTCGTTCATTTGTGTTTTGTGAGTCCTACCGACAAAAAGATAAACACACGAAAGGACACCAATACTCGCACATTATCCGCAAATTTCTTTTCTTGGGAATAATAAACTAACAATGGAGAAGTATATGTATATGTTATGCAAATGAGAAATATAACGTGGCTAGAACGTAGGTAATTATAATTTCATAAATATAGGTGAAGGGATGAGACTGGCTTGTCTGGTAGCAAACACAAACATGGTAGGAATTTGAACTACAACATTTAAACAAATAATACGAAGAAGAAACAATAAGAGCATAAGTGAAATAAGAAAAGATAATGTTTTTAGAATTAAGATCGTTAGGTTATAAGGTCAGACAAAACTACGCTGAATTACAATAGAATATGAATAGGAGGAAGAAATGAAGAGACAGAAAATTATAGCAAACAAAAGTAAAACTGTAAATGGAGACGAGCTCGAAGATAATGATGATGAAGAAGGAAAAAGACAAAGTAAGAGGACAAACATTGGACAACAATTAGGGGCATAGAAGATACAGTGAACAAAATATAGAAAATAGACAAAGATGGAAAGAAAACACAGAGCAAAACATAGGACCAAGGGTGATAATACAGTAGAACAAAAACACTAACCTGGTGGTCATGAGGTGAAGAAGTTTGAAGGTTACAAGGTTACAAGGTGAAGGACAAACTCTACCGTGTTGACCTTTATAGCCGATACCTAGTCCGATCTACGAGTTTGATATATAAAGCCTAGTTATAACTAGTCTTTCTCATGGCATTGCCGCATATTGATTAATTGGCTATCTATTATTTAAGAATACTTCTCCGATGTTCTATATATTAAAGGATTTGTTCCATTATTAGAGATACTAATGGAAAAGGCTAGGTTAGGCTAAGATACGTTGCCAAACATTAGCGTTACCATTTGTACACCAGAATTGATATGTTCTGTGACAACCTTTATATGGCGCCGTGCTAGTTCTAGGCTGACATTTATCAATTTGACGTTTATACAAGCAAGAATGATGATCACCTAAAGGTGGACTGAAGAGGACCGTGGACTGTCAAGATGAAGTGCTTCATATTCAATTAACACAGGATATCATTTAGGTTGTCGGGAACCTTTGAGTCGCCTGTACACATAGTTATAACAAGGTTGCATAAGATACTCTGGTAATACAGCCCAGGTAGTAGGGGGGCGTGGCTATTTCTTTAGGTACGGCTAGCCGGCCTCCGGGTCCACGTATGTAAGAAGAGTTAATGGAAAACGAGAATGGATGAGAAGAAGAACTAAATAAAAGGAGGAGGACATCAAGACGAATAAGAACAAGAGGGGAAAAACAAAGTACGAAAATGACAATAAATAGCATGACCAGATCAAAACTCTGACGGAGAGAGTAAACATGAGAGTAAATATGAGAGTACAAAAGAAGTGGAAAAGAAGATAAGGGAGATGGATACAAAAGAAAAGGAAACGCAGCAACAACATTCGATGGAGTAGCAGAAGCAATTATCAAGAGTTCAGAAATTAAAGGTGAAGCTACATTATTTGGCCCTGAAAAAAACTTGTCTGGTCCAGGTAGCAGAGATCAAGGGGATACCCTGACAAAACCGGTTACCGTGCCAACCTGACACACGTGTCGTGTCGTGAATCCTAGCTGGTATACATACCGTAGTTTGAATTTCCCGGGTTCACGACAGCTGGTTCCTTTTTGTTTATACGCATTACTTTATTTATCTTTGTGGATAAATATTACTGTGGTTGCACCAATTATATCTTAGTTTATTTTCCCTTATTATTTAATCACAGGGGACGATATAGAACCCTTAAATATATTTTATATTGTCACGATAAAAGGGAATATCAGACACACTTCACACAAACTTCGTCCCGCTCACAACAAACCACCAGTTGCTGCCACATAACACCAGAACTTCCCTGATATTCACCTACCGACATGTCCATCACCTAAGCTACACTCTTTGCATCACAGCTAAGTTCCTTTAATACTAGAAGTACTTCATAGATATTACTGGGACTACCACAGATAACATACACATACATGTTTACAAGTAAGTCAAACGCCGACCCGGTATCATTTTTATAGCCTAGGCCAATTCATCTTTCCAGGTTTAATTATTTAATTTATATCCGTTTCTCCTCTACCCCCTAGGAAAAATAAACAGGATATAATTGGTGCCGTGTGACCAGGATACTGGGCCATCTGTTATATATTGATAAGAATTGGGGGGGTATTAGGCCTGACTTGTCTGCCTTTGTGTAGAGCTGGGCGATTCAGTGGACAAATGTTGAGGGGCGCATATGTCCGGGATTTTCCGCTGGACCGTCCAGTGCAGTGCCCTGCTTTTTTTTTTTTTAAGAAGTTCTATAGACCAGGGGCAAGGGTGGACACTGTCAGGCAGACCTCAGCCTGGGTTAGATGTGCCAGGTAGCCGGAAGGTGTTAGATAGGCTACTGAACAGAGCGCATGCCTTCTTTGAGAAGAAGGACAGGGCCGAGGAGGAGCAGTCGACGCAATAGGCTAGATCTAAAGACTATGACGACGGCTGTGGCTGTTCCTCCTTCAGAGGAGTCTTGATCCTTCTTTCTCTTTCTTTTCCTTTCTTTTTCAGGCATTAACTTTGTAATTTGTTAAAATTTAATATAGCCTAGCCTAGTAAACTAAAATTATATTGTAAAGTAGAGTAATATGACATAGGGTAATTTTCCTTTTCTTTGATAATTTGTAAACTCACAGGGGGCACGCGATCTGCTTGCTTCAATTTGCTTGGTTGCTGTCGTCATCAATGTAAGTAGGTTAGCCTAGGCTTAGAATAGATTAGAATAGGTTAGCCTACAGTGACGATTAGTATTGTCGTTCCTTAAGCTTTAGTTACCGTATTTTTTTTAAGAATGGAGGAGAAAATAAAGTCATTGCGGCGGTTCAGGGCCGCCAAGAAGGGAGGGATTACTAAGCTTACCTCTAATCTGTCTGAATTTATTGAACATGCTGCTACACTGTATGATGTAAAGGGTGTGAAAATCATTTTAGAAAAGGCCCTAGCTGATATCGAGTCGTAAATATGCAGTATGTTAATCAAGTAAACAGTCAGTTAGCTGAGTTAGATAGTGCTCTACAGACAACCACTACTGGTAGAACTCATGATAGTGCAGCAAGTAGGAAACAGAAGGGTATTAAGCTACCCTCCCTGAAGTTGCCAGTTTTTGACGGGGATCCAACACAGCGGGTGAGTTTCTGGGAGCTCTTTGATTGTAGTGTTCACTCCCAAACAGACTTAACTGACATTCAGAAATTTACGTATCTAAAGGGACAACTTAGTGGTGAGGCTCTACAAATTGTTAGTGGGTCTAGTTTGGTCGCTGCAAGTTATGAACCAGCGGTCACTATATTGAAAAACAGTTATGGTCAAAAGGATCGCATCAAAGCAGCTCACATAGCGAAACTGTGTAATCTCCCGCATCCTAGCCAGGAGGTCAGTGCTCTGAAAGATTTTTCTGCGTCATTTGAGTGTGCATTAGAATCATTACGCTCTATGGATGTAACAGTAAGTGAAATGTGTGCAGTACTGTTGCATAATAAAGTTCCTAGTGCACTCTCTGAAGTGATTAAGCGTGAATTAAAAGACAATTGGCTGGATGTGGATGAATATGTTCGTGTGTTTAAGACTGAAGTGTGCAATCTAGAAAGTAGACATAATCCACTAGAACAGTTTGGGGCGACCGCCACAGCAGCATATGCTGTGTATCAGAAACCCGATACCAAGCAGAAGTATGGATGTAAGTTGTGTTTAAAGACAGGACATTTTTGGGCAAAGTGTGCAAAATACAAGAACAGTCCTGCCAAGGCCAATAGAGCAAGGCAGTTGAAATTGTGCGTCGGGTGCCTGTCGTCAGAACATGGCAGCCAGGGGTGTACTAACCCTAAAATTAGGCCGTGCCGATTCTGCCAACAGAACATTTTTAATTATTTGTGTCCGACGCCACGCCTTGAACAAACTGGACAACCAGTAGCCCCTGAACCAACAGTGACCATGGCTGTGGCTTCGGGCCGTAATGCAGTGTTGTTGCCTACCATTCAGATTCCCTTGACTGACAGAAACGGTCATACCAGTAAAGTAAGAGCTTTGTTGGACCAATGTTCGCAACGTACCTTCATCTTGCGCTCTGCTTTATCGCAGCTTGATTACGTTAGGGTCACTAAGGAACCGCTAAGGCTCCAGGGATTTACTGGCTCACTTGGTAGTACTGAGTATGAAATAGTAGAGTTAACCTATCATCATAGAAGAAGGGTGAGAGGAGAAACGGATATAAATTAAATAATTAAACCTGGAAAGATGAATTGGCCTAGGCTATAAAAATGATACCAGGTCGGCGTTTGACTTACTTGTAAACATGTATGTGTAGGTTATCTGTGGTAGTCCCAGTAATATCTATGAAGTACTTCTAGTATTAAAGGAACTTAGCTGTGATGCAAAGAGTGTAACTTAGGTGATGGACATGTCGGTAGGTGAATATCAGGGAAGTTCTGGTGTTATGTAGCAGCAACTGGTGGTTTGTTGTTAGCGGGACAAAGTCTGTGTGAAGTGTGTCTGATATTCCCTTTTATCGTGACAATATCAAATATATTTAAGGGTTCTATATCGTCCCCCGTGATTAAATAATACGGGTAAATAAACTAAGATATAATTGGTGCAACCACAGTAATATTTATCCACAAAGATAAATAAAGTAATGAGTTTAAACAAAAAGGAACCAGCTGTCGTGAACCTGGGAAATTCAAACTACGGTATATATACCAGCTGGGATTCACGACATACTCCGCCACCAGTTATATACAAAGTATTTACAATTGTCCCGTCCCGATCATGGATCGCCACAACTGGGAGGAACCCAAAGCAGCCCGACGTGACGGCCTCTGAGGGGTATCACCTCGGTCCGCTCCAGTAGCAGGAAGGATATTATCAGAGTTCGGCTTGCTGTCGCCATCCACTACCTCTAAATCTATCTTTAGTGGGTATAGCTTAACCACCGGTCTGGTGGTCAAACCGGCTCCTGTTTTTACCTGAACTACCCTACATTCGTGGTCAGGATCACGAAGAAGTTTCATTATCCGACCTATACGCCAAAAAAGTCGGGGGCCGTCATCATGTACTAGAACGACGTCCCCAACTTGTGGCGATGCTATCCCTCTTTTTACCATTAAGTGACGATGTTGCTCCCTGAGTGATATTAAATTATCAGTGATTCACCTTTTCCACAGGTCATGTGAGAGTCAACGCATATTGGAAGCGTTGGTTGACGGAATCGTTGTTACGCCATGTCGTGTCCTTGAGATCTTCATCCGTGACTTCTCTCCTTGGAAAATTTCTGATCCGCCTCCCATGAACCAGTTATGAAGGAGTGATGGGTAGAGGGTCCTCAAGATCACTGTAGGTGTAGCCAAGCGGGCGATCATTGACTGTGGCCTCGAGCTCCAGTAATACTGTATTCAGTTCCTCTGTGGTAACCAATACTCGACCCAGTACCTTCTTCAAGCCAGCCTTTAGGATGCCAATGACCCGTTCCCATATGGCACCGAACCATGGCGCCCTGGCCGGTATAAACCGCCACTCGCACTTGAATTCCACTAGAGTACCTTTTAACCTTGCATCATCTATCAACTCCCGTAATGTACTGGCTCCGCTAACAAATGTGGTGGCATTATCACTCGTCATAATCTCAGGGTAACCCCTCCTGCTACTAAACCTACGGAACACATGCAAAAATGATTCGCAGGAGAGGTTAGACACCGTCTCTACATGGAGCGCTCTAGTAACTGCACAGGTGAATAAGACTACATATAGTTTACTTACAGTACCCCCCTTCTCTTTTACTGGCAAGGCACCTGTGTAGTCAACCCCCACTACCTGGAAAGGACTCACTTCCTGAAACCTAAACTCCGGCAATGGAGGTGCCTGTACAGCACGGTATGGTGTGCCTTGCAATCTCTTGCAGATGATGCATCCCCTTAAGGCTTTCTTTACTACCTGTCTAATCTTGGGGATCCACCATCTTTGCCTTATGTAATTTACAACATAACTAACACCACTATGGTTACACACTTTGTGGCAGTAATTACTAAGGAGAGTGGCTATACGATGTTTATTAGGGATAAGGATAGGGTACTTGGCGCTATCATGTAAAGCTGACAAGTTCATGCCTCCCTCCATATAGAGGCCCAACTGCTTCACTATGTTGCTTGGTGTGCCCTGTCCTTTTGACAAATAGTGGTGTTCCTCAGAAGAGACCCATGTAGAGTTAGTCACTGTTCTTAAGTTAGCAGTGGACCCTTTAGTGGAGATACAGGAAGATATTGGCAGTAAATCTCCAGAAGTAAAGGATCTGACAGCTCTATGGGACTTGGACCATATTGGTATAAGTCCTAATGAGACTGGTAAGGGTGGGGAGAGAGTCTTCAATAGATTTTCTGAAACGGTACAGTATTCCGAAGCACAGGTACAGTATATAGCGGAACTACCGTGGCGAGATAACATAGATAAATTACCTGATAACTTTAAGTTAGCCCTGAGCAGAATGAGAGGCTTGCAGCATAAATTTATAAAATATCCCAACTACTGTCAACAGTATACAAAGGTTCTGGATAATCAGATAGAAAGGGGGTTTATTGAAAGGGTAGAAAACAGGAATCAAGCTGGTCATCCCATTCACTACGTAGCTCACCATGGTATTACTAAAGATAGTGTTACTACGCCTGTACGGATAGTGTTTGACTGTTCGGCTAGGATGGATGAGAAGGCGTTCAGTCTGAATGACTGTTTCCATACAGGTCCATCGCTAGTGGCTGACCTCACCCAGGTACTTCTACACTTTAGATGCCATCAATTTGCCTGGGTGAGTGATATTGAGAAAGCATTTCTCATGGTGGGGTTGAGTGAGAAGGATAGAGATGCTACTAGGTTTCTGTGGCCCGTTGATCCTTTGGATGTTGCAAGTCCTTACATTGTCTACCGGTTCCGTGCAGTTCTGTTCGGGGCCACCTGTTCCCAGTTCCTCCTTAATGTTACCATTCAAAAACACCTGTCTATGATACAGGAGAACAGTCAAGTAGTTAATAAGCTAAAAAGCGGGTTGTATATTGATAACTTACAGGGGACTGGTGATGATGTAGGTGATTTGCAACAACAATGTTGGGATGCCCATAGAATATTTTCCAGCGCTAACCTGTCTTTACGTGAGTGGGTCACAAATAATGAGAGTTCGCGGGAACTGATGCACCTGAAGGGTATAGCTTCCGCCAAACAAGACGGGGTTAAGGTACTTGGCGTTGCGTGGCTAACTGATAAGGATATGTTACAGGTTAATTTTCGCGGAAGTAGCCCTGCATTGGTTACAAAACGCGAGGCTCTAAGTCTAACCGCGAGCGTGTTCGATCCTCTGGGAGTGTTGCTACCGGTAACCATCCGGGCGCGGAGGTTCGGACAGGACTTGTGGAGATTAGAGTGTGGGTGGGATGTACCCATTCCAGATGACATGAGAGCTAACTGGCAGGGTATTTATGACGATATGATAGATAATACAGGTATCATGTTTCCCCGTCAGGTCACTAATTCTAAGAGGGTTACGCTGCACCTATTTAGTGACGCTAGCTCAGTAGCATATGGTATAGCGGCCTATGTGGTTGGTGATGAGGTGAGTAGGTTAATAATGGCCAAAGCTAAGGTGGCGCCTATTAAGTCCCACACCATACCTAAGATGGAGTTGACTGCTGTTCTTCTCGCAGCTCGTCTTGCATGTTATATTATGTGAGGCCTATGCGGACGAGCTGATTATAGAGAATGTATATCTCTGGTCGGACAGCCAGATAACCCTATGCTGGTTGTCTAGTAAAAATATTTTGCCTATATATGTTCAAAATAGAGTTGATGAGTAAAAGTCATTAGTCTCCGGCGCTCATTTTCGTTATGTTTCCACAAAGGGCAACCCCAGTGATCTAGTCACCAGAGGGATTTCATGTGTCCTTAGTTGCTTCTTCGCTTTGGTGGGGAGGGCCCACATGGCTACCTCACCAAATGCTATGGCCTGCTCATGGCCCAATAGGGGGCTCAATAGGAGGGGACACCACTGTGGGTTGTAACACGAGTCAAGAAGGAACCCTGTCATTGCCGGTACCGGTTGCCCCTACTGCCATATTGAATTGGGACCGGTATGGCTCATATATGAAGTCATCGCATGTAATGGCATGGGTCCTTAGGTTTATTAGGACTCTTAAAGAGAAGACACAAGGGAACTATCAGGCAAAACCGGCATACTTGACGGTGCCGGAATTAAGAGCAGCAGAGTCAGCCATGATTAAGGTAGCTCAGAGAGAAGCTTACTCTGAGGAACACTACTATTTGTCAAAAGGACAGGGCACACCAAGCAATATAGTGAAGCAGTTGGGCCTCTATATGGAGGGAGGCATGATACGCTGTAGAGGTAGGCTACACTTGTCAGCTTTACATGATAGTGCCAAGTACCCTATCCTTATCCCTAATAAACATCGTATAGCCACTCTCCTTAGTAATTACTGCCACAAAGTGTGTAACCATAGTGGTGTTAGTTATGTTGTAAATTACATAAGGCAAAGATGGTGGATCCCCAAGATTAGACAGGTAGTAAAGAAAGCCTTAAGGGGATGTATCATCTGCAAGAGATTGCAAGGTACACCATACCGTGCTGTACAGGCCCCTCCATTGCCGGAGTTTAGGGTTCAGGAAGTGAGTCCTTTCAAGGTAACGGGGGTTGACTACACAGGTGCCTTGCCAGTAAACGAGAAGGGGGGTACTGTAAGTAAATTATATGTAGTCTTATTCAATTGTGCAGTTACTAGAGCGGTCCAAGTAGAGACGGTGTCTAACCTCTCCTGCGAATCATTTTTGCATGTGTTCCGTAGGTTTAGTAGCAGGAGGGGTTACCCTGAGATTATGATGAGTGATAATGCCACCACATTTGTTAGCGGAGCCAGTACATTACGGGAGTTGGTAGATGATGCAAGGTTAAAAGGTACTCTAGTGGAATTCAAGTGCGAGTGGCGGTTTATACCGGCCAGGGCACCATGGTTTGGTGCCATATGGGAACGGGTCATTGGCATGCTAAAGGCTGGCTTGGAAAAGGTACTGGGTCGAGCATTGGTTACCACAGAGGAACTGAATACGGTATTACTGGAGCTCGAGGCCACAGTCAATGATCGCCCGCTTGGCTACACCTACAGTGATCTTGAAGACCCTCTACCCATTACTCCTTCACAACTGGTTCATGGGAGGCGGATCAGAAGCTTTCAAAGGCGAGAAGTCACGGATGAAGGTCTCAAGGACACGACGTGGCGTAACAACGATTCCGTCAACCAACGCTTCCAATATGTAACAAAACTCTCACATGACCTGTGGAAAAGGTGGAGCACTGATTATTTAATATCACTCAGGGAGCAACATCGTCACTTAATGGTAAAAAGAGGGATAGCATCGCCACAAGTTGGGGACGTCGTTCTAGTACATGATGACGGCCCCCGACTTTTTTGGCATATAGGTCGGATAGTGAAACTTCTTCGTGGTCCTGACCACGAATGTAGGGTAGTTCAGGTAAAAACAGGAGCCGGTTTGACCACCAGACCGGTGGTTAAGCTATACCCACTAGAGATAGATTTAGAGGTAGTGGATGGCGACAGCAAGCCGAACTCTGATAATATCCTTCCTGCTACTGGAGCGGACCGAGGTGATACCCCTCAGAGGCCGTCACGTAGGGATGCTTTGGGTTCCTCCCAGTTGTGGCGATCCATGATCGGGATGGGACAATTGCAAATACTTTGTATATAACTGGTGGCGGAGTATGTCGTGAATCCTAGCTGGTATATATACCGTCGTTTGAATTTCTCGGGTTCACGACAGCTGGTTCCTTTTTGTTTATACGCATTACTTTATTTATCTTTGTGGATAAATATTACTGTGGTTGCACCAATTATATCTTAGTTTATTTTCCCTTATTATTTAATCACGGGGGACGATATAGAACCCTTAAATATATTTTATATTGTCACGATAAAAGGAAATATCAGACACACTTCACACAGACTTCATCCGTCCCGCTAACAACAAACCACCAGTTGCTGCCACATAACACTAGAACTTCCCTGATATTCACCTACCGACATGTCCATCACCTAAGCTACACTCTTTGCATCACAGCTAAGTTCCTTTAATACTAGAAGTACTTCATAGATATTACTGGGACTACCACAGATAACCTACACATACATGACTGTTTACAAGTAAGTCAAACGCCGACCCGGTATCATTTTTATAGCCTAGACCAATTCATCTTTCCAGGTTTAATAATTTAAGTTATATCCGTTTCTCCTCTACCCCCTAGGAATAATAAACAGGATAACACGTACGCCATTTTGACTCCTGTGCATGGTGTATTCCGTAATGCCCCCTTGATTATAATTGTCGTTATAAATTTCGACTTTCCCGTGTGATTCTACCAGTATCCCTTTCTGTATCACCATCCATTAATGTTATCATGTGATTCTAGTAATCTTCGCAAATTTAGTCAACACAATTTTTATATCAGAATAGGAATGGCAACTTGACTTTATGAAGGTGCGGGGCGCACCTTTGTTTTTACTTTTTTTTGGCTTTTGAGTATGACTTTACTTCTGTGTAAATTTGGCTACTACTGCATTCCATATCCATATGGAATATGCTGTTCAATTTTGTGTCCTTATTACAGCATGGACATAGATTCATTGGAGAGAGTACAACGTAGAAAGACAAAAATTATCCATAATAATATAAATCTTCCATATGAAGAAAGGTTGAAGACATTAGGCTTACATTCGTTAGAGAGACGCAGAGTTAGAGGGGACATGATAGAGGTATTCAAGTGGGTTAGTGGGCTTAATAAAGGGGACATGAAAAATGTACTAAAGCTCAGTGATAGCGAAAGAACTCGTACAAATGGTTTCAAATTATATAAATTTCGTTTCAAGAAAGATATAGGCAAATATTGGTTTGGTAACAGAGTTGTGGATAGGTGGAATAGGCTGTCAAGTGCTATAGTGGGATCAAGAACGATAGGGAGCTTTAAGATAAAATTAGATAGGCATATGGACAAGCTGGGTTGGGTGTGAGGGGGATCTGTCAGGTGTGGGGCTCTGCAGACCCCCGTTTTTCTGACCGTTTCGGTGAGGTCAGTCCTTATGATGTTTTTAAGCTGAGCTTATAATTAGGGTTGGGTGTGACAGGGATCTGCCTTGTGTAGGCCAATCGGCTTTCTGCAGACTCCCATTTTCTTATGTTCTTATCTCCTCTTCTTCTTTCTGTTGATTCTGCTGCTCATCCGGTTTCCTGCCCCTCTTCGTCATCTCCCTCTTCATATCTTATTTCGTCTTCCTCTCCACCTTTCTCATATCCCTCTTCGTATATTTTCCTCTAACCCTTCCTCATCTTCCTATACATATATTTTTCTTTCTTCCTCTCCCACTTCCTCATGCCCCTCTCCATATATCCTATTTCTTCTTCCTCTCCCCCTTCCTAATATCCCACTTCACATCTTCTTTGTTCTTCCTCTCCCCTTCCTCATCTCCCACTTAACATCTTATTTGTTCTTCCTCTCCCCTTCCTCATCTCCTACTTCACATCTTATTTGTTCTTACTCTCCCCTTCCTAATATTCCACTTCACATCTTCTTTGTTCTTCCTCTTCCCTTCCTCATCTCCTACTTCACATCTTATTTGTTCTTCCTCTCCCCTTCCTCATCTCCCATTTTTTTTTTTTTTTTTTTTTTTTTTAAAGAGACAATGAACGGAGGAAGGAAAAACACAGATAAAACAAAAAGGTCCATGTGCCTAAAGGCATCCTCCATTCATAAAATGTTTGTAACAACTGGATTTAAACATTTGTAGATTGTAAGTTTGTGGAAAGCAATTCGAGGGAAGTGAATTCCAAAGAGTAGTAGCTCTGGGGATAAATGAATTCTGATAAGCAGAAGTTCTGCATTGTGGAGGAGAAAGTGTAAATTGATGGGCGCTCTCAGCTGCCCTAGTTCTACGGGGAAAGATGTGGAGAGGCGGCACAATTGAAGCAAGTTCCTCGGAACAATTGCTGTGAAAATATCTGTATAATAATGCAAGGGATGCAACGTTTCTTCGTATGGATAATGTAGGAAGGTCCTGTGTGATTGCAGGGTTATTGATTAATCTAATAGCTTTATTTTGAATTTTGTCCAACTGCCTCAATGCAACCACTCCACTTCCACCCCACAGAGGTGAACAGTAATCCATCTGAGAACGCACATGACTTTTATATATCACGGCCAACTGCTCGCCAGTGAAGAATTCTCGAACTCTGTACAGGAGTCCCAGTTTTTTAGAGGCATTCTTAGCAATGCTTCTAACATAATTTGTCCAGCTCAAGTTAGTAGTTAATGTTACACCGAGAATGTCAATACTAGGGGAAGTGGGAATATTTACATCATTAACAAATATATGGGAGTCAGTGAGATTATGTCGGTTAGAAAATTGAATGTACTTGGTTTTCTGTGCATTAAAGGAAACTAGATTCTTTTGTCCCCATCCATTAATTCTAGAAAGGTCCTGGTTCAGAGAAATTGCAGTGTTTATTTTTGAATTTATAAGATCGGGTTGGGTGAAAGAATTGGTAAATGTGAAGGAACTGTGGAGTGTTGAGTCATCTGCGTAGGAATGTATTGGATTATGAGTGGTAGATATGAGATCATTGATATGAATGAGGAACAGAATTGGGGCCAAAACTGATCCCTGTGGAACACCAGCATTTATTGAGTGAAATTGAGAATAAAGGCCATCTACCATTACACGTTTTTTCTGTTATGAAGATAAGAAGAAATTAGTGGAACTAATGATGCAAGGCCGTAGTGTGACATCTTCGACAATAAGGATTGATGCCAGACTCTATCAAATGCCTTTGATATATCCAGTGCTATTGTATGTGTTTCACCATGTTGGTCTGTAGCTTGGTTGATTTGATGCGTAAGAAGGCAAAGCATGTCTGCAGTTGATCGACATCGTCTAAAACCATATTGCCTATCACTGATTAATTTATTATTATCAAGATGCTTAATTATGTGATTATTTAATATAATTTCAAAGACTTCACCAAGAGTGGAAGTTATAGCTATTGGTCTGTAGTTTGATGGATCTGAAGAGGCACCTTTTTTAGGAACTGGATGGATGTTTGCTTCTTTCCAGGGTACTGGGAAGCATGAGGTATGAGTACACAGACGGAAAATTTTTGCCAATACAGGAGCGAGCACCAAGGAGCAATTCTTAAGTACTATTGGAGGAATTTCATCTGGACCAGGAGCCTTATCTACCGAGAGATTCTGCAAAATAGTTTTGACATGTCTGGTGTGGATCTTAAGTGAGGGAATTTCAGGCGAATCAAAATTAAGTACAGGGACATCTTGATTTATTTCATCTAAGGTTGAGTTGGTGGAGAAAATATCCGCAAGAAGGTTAGCTTTACCTCGTGGGTCACTTACAAGATTGCCAGTCGGAGATTTTAATGGTGGAATGGATGAAGCAGTAGTGAAGTTGGATTTAAATGAGTTAAGAGTAGACCAAAATATTTTGTTATCATTTGGATTATTTAGAAGTTTATTTGCCTGCTTGTGGAGAAAGTTTGATTTAGTTAGGTTTAATACAGTTTTGGCATGATTTCTGATGTTTCTAAAGTAATTAAAGGCTTCATGTGTTTTTGATCTTGTGTATGCATTGTAGGCTATTGCTTTTTGTTCAGTTACTCTAGCACAATTATGGTCAAACCATTTAGGTGAATTAGATCTTTTACTGTACTTTTGATGAGGAATAAAAGTTTCCATTCCAATTTTTACAAAATCTTGTATGTGGCTCATGGTGGAGTGTGCATCATTAGAAAAGAAAGAGGTCCAGGGAATATCAATAAAGAAACCTTGAAGACCCTCCCAGTCTGCCCTATCGTAATGCCATTTAGTCACCAAAACAGGTTCAGAGTGGGAAGGTGTGGTAGGTGATAGACAGGTGGCCTGTATCAGACAGTGATCAGAAGATCCAAGCGGGGACCTCACTGTAACATCATAATTTTCTGAATTGGTTGTTAAAAATAAGTCCAGTAGGTGGGAATTATGATTAGGATTATCTGGTACACGGGTGGGTTGGTTGACTAGTTGAGTGAGATTAAATGAGTCTGCAAATAGCTCACATTCAAGACCAGCATCATCAGTCCTGGCTGAATGAGTGAGCCATTGAACATTATGGACATTAAAATCACCCAACACAGTGATTTCAGAAGAAGCATTTAAGTTGAGGACACTGAGTTGTGAGGACAGAGAATCAAAAAGACTTTGCTCTGGAGGAGTATTCACATCTTCTTTGTTCTTCCTCTCCCCTTCCTCATCTCCCACTTCACATCTTCTTTGTTCTTCCTCTTCCCTTCCTCATCTCCCACTTCACATCTTCTTTGTTCCTCCTCTTCCCTTCCTCATCTCCCACTTCACATCTTCTTTGTTCTTCCTCTTCCCTTCCTCATCTCCCACTTCACATCTTCTTTGTTCCTCCTCTCCCCCTTCCTCATCTCCTCTTCTAATCTTCTTCCTCTCCCCCCTCTCATCCTCCCTCCACCCTTCCTCGTTTCCCCCCTCCCATCATCTTTGTTCTTCCTCTTCCGCTTCCTCAATCTTCTAGCATCCCACCCCCGCCGGCTCCACACAAGCAACCCAATGTACTCACCCACCATTACTGTATGTGGCCTTCATCTGTTGCCCTTCGTCATTCCCTTACCTTTACCTGTTCTGGCGAACAGGGTATTTGGATAAATTACTCCATAAAGCTAAAAGCACACACACACACACACACACACACACACACACACACACAGACACACACACACGCACGCACACACACACACACACAAATACACACAAAATATACACACACATACAACAAAGGCCGGTTCTGAATATATTACAGGGTCGCTGTGGTTCGCCAGGAAAAAGTCTACACCTCAATGACAAGAAAGGCCTTAAAATTGACAGAAAGTGGGCATAATTTCTTAAAATCGCCAGAATAATGGGTCCAACGTAATATATTATTATATACTAATGGGGCTAAACATGAGGGAGAAGGGGGTCCAGAATAAAAAAATAAATAAATAAAAATCACCCCTTAACCCTTAAAAAGCGGCTCACCACTTAAGTCGAGTTAAATAAAGCTGGACTATGTGGCGGCGCTCGACATAGGTCGAGTGGCAATTTCAGCACGTAATGTGGCTGAGAGAGAGAGACAAGTGGTGGCAGGAGACTAGCGAGCGTATGACTGCTCCAGACCACCGCGGCGAACCTACTGACACAAATCTCAGCTCCCTCCTCCCTCTCTCACTCGCTACATACTCAATTATGTACCGAAAGTACCGAATTACCTGCTTTTTGCACTCGCGTTGCACGGTTATTGCAAGAAAACTATCCATCATACAAGGATCGTTATGGTGTCATTCGAAAGCTCTGTTTATGCCCTTTCAGGGATAGATACTTGTTTTATGTTCTGGGTCTTATTTAGGCATGAAAATGATCACGTAAACAGCCCTATTTTGGCTAAAAACACCCCGCTGGGCGGTACACATAAATAAACCGCATAGGCCGCTCGTAAGGTGTTAACCCTGGAATTAACTTTCCTCCTACTCAGTATATATATTAACCCTCTGACGTTCATATACCCTTCCTTATCTCAAAGACATCGTACAATGGCAGCCAAATAAACTGTCAAAACGCGTCATAATCCTCAAGGGGTTTCATCGACATAACATCCTCAAAATATAATTGGCAATATTGTGAGAATATACACGATTACATTCATTTGCTTCGTCTCGTGGTACCGGTACCAATTTTCTGTCCGTCCCATGGACAAAAAGAGATGAAGGATGGTATTTTTAAACAATTTGTTCCCTTCCCAGCGCCGTTAATAGACGAAATCACGAGAAACATGAGTTACCTTTGGAAATACGAGTGCTAATTCGTGAACTGTCTGTAAACAACATAAATTCCCACAGTATTCGTTCGGTATCAGCCGCTGTGAAGGGATTTTTTGTTTGTTTTAAATAATACAACTATTAGATACAAAGCCTGGTGACTAAATACCCTCATTCAAGTAGGAACAAGGTCAATTATAATTTGTATTAACAATTTCAGTATACTATTATTCACTTTCATTTTTGTTTTCTTTTTTATTTATTTATTTATTTATTTATTTATGTTTTGCTATTCTTAGGCTATATTTACACAACTTAATGTAGAACGCAGCAATCAAAGTGGTAAAGATGATCTCGGTTAACCCTCTGGCTCCCAAAATGAGTTCCTAAGCTGCGTCAAATAGTGTAATGATACCCAGTTAAAAGTAAAAAAGGCGTCCTGATACTGAACAAGTTTGATGTACAATTCAATATGCCTTATTGTTTTTCCAAGCACGAACTAGGCAGGCATTTTTATGTTTTTGGTTTCCTCCCTGTTCCCTTGTTATCAATAAAGTTTAAACAGGTGTCATACAAGCAGGTTGTATATGATTCTGGAATCCGTTACAAGTTATCATACTCCATTAATGTTTTTTAGTAATTTATGTAGGACTGTACAATCTTAGGGGTAACACTGTGAAAGCCAAAATTAATAGACACTAGATTCGATATCAGTATGTTTATTAATTAATGCATTGATTGCTTAATTAATTAATGTGTTTATTATTATTTGTGTTTACTTCGGTATTAAGACTCTGACACATCTGCCTCTGTATGTAGGCGTGTGCATAAACCTTTAAAAAAACCCGTCCTGGTGGTGTAATGGTTAAGGTGGCAAAAATATGTGTGTGATAACTCGGGTTCGAATCCCGGTGGATCATATATACTTTAATTAATTTCATTGGGGGTGTGGTGGTGAGATTAATAAAAATAATATTACTGAAAACAATTGTTATATAGGAGGACGGACGAGAAGCGGTAATGATGGTTCTAATTACTTCCTCACATTTTTTAAGGGGGTATGTTTTTGAGATAGTGCAAATTCGCGCGTTCATAGGTCCTAATGTTGTTAACCCCTTGCATGATCCATTTGGTCACTAGCGTTATAAAGGGTTATACTTTGCCACTGATATATTTTGGTTATTGTAATGAAGATTTACGAACAATAATCATCTGATGTGCTAGCCCATAAGTTAATTACTGTTTTTCATTCAGATGTTTTTTGTGCTTTGTTCTTGACAACATTAGAATATTTTCGTTCAGCTTAGGAAATACTCTTAGGGGTTCAACATTACTCATTAGTATTTTGGTCATTCCAGTGATCCCTCATGTTCTTGTATTCTGGTTAACACATCGTCCGTTTATTAAGCTCAGGAAAGACCCCTTGTGATTAATGGGTTAACATTAACGGTCTGTTGGTAATGGTCTCTGGATTAATAACACAAGAAGGTTACATAGTACTATTTCCATTAACCGGTTCCGTCAGCATAATTATTACTAAATATATCTGATATTTTTACAACCGTTCAATGCATTTCATATTAACTAAGAGAACAGACACAGTGATTAGTATTTATATTATATCATTTGACAACTTTACATTTTACATTAAGGAAAACTGAAAGGAATATCATACATTAAATTAATTCATCTGACAGTCCAATTATTCCGTTAAGAGCAAGGAGACAGCAGAGAGATTACTAATTGTCTATAACAGGATTATACTGTGTGTATATTAGCACGAGCTTCCCGAATGAACATGAGCTTTATAGAATAGTTGGGTTGGTTTTCTATCTTATCCATTAAATAAGTGGGGATAAATTTGTATTCAATATTGTTTTAATATCATATACAGAATATATATATATATATATATATATATATATATACTGTATATATATACATATATATATATATACAGTATACTGTATATACTGTATATATATACAGTATATATATATATATATATATATATATATATATATATATGTGGGTGTTAACTCAATTCAATGTACACCATGGGAGTAAGCGCTGTTGTAGAATAAAGGGACCCCTGCCGAAGGATAAGTCAGAAATAAAGACATTTGAGTGCGTAGTGTGCAAAGGCGAGCTTGTGTTAAGTGATGATCCTGTGGCTGTGAATTTTGGAAATGAGTCATTGAAGCTGGTGAACAAGTTTTGTTACCTAGGAGATACCATCTCTGCCGGTGGTGGGGCCGAGGCTGCCACTGTTGCTAGAATTAGATGTGGCGGGGGGAAGTTCAGAGAACTGCTGCCAATCCTGAGCATGAAAAGAATGCCTCTTCCCCTGACGGGAAAGGTGTATGCCTCATTTGTTAGAAGTGCAATGATGTATGCCTCAGAAACATGGGCCGTTAAAGTAGAGGATGTCAACAGAATGGAACGTAATGAGATGAGAATGGTGAGATGGATGTGTGGTGCCAGGCTACAGGATAGAATAACAAATGTTGAGCTGAGTAGACGTTTAGGTATAAAGAGTATTAGCGAGGTGATGCATACAAGTAGATTGGGATGGTATGGACATGTGGAGAGAATTGATGAACAAAATTGGATGAAAAAATGCAGGTCTGTGATTGTGGAGGGAGCTGCACCAAGGGGTGGACCGAGGAAGACCTGGGATCAGACTATACGTGCCGATCTCAAATCCAAGAATTTGACAAGTGAAGCAGCCTTTAACAGGGTTCCCTGGAATGCCGCCATTAGGACAAGAGACTGAAACTGCACGTATGTGTGGAACACTCGGTCTTAAAGTTTTATGTATATATATATATATATATATATATATATATATATATATATATACTGTATATAAGTTCGAGAATAAATTGGACTTTTTACGGTAAAAATTGCAGCCTGGAAACAAATATTGAGGCGAAGGGTCTTGATATGACCAAACTAATGCGGCGAACGTCTTAAAATATCGTAACTAATAGGGCTAAGCATGATGAATAAGGGTGTCCAAAATATAACAAGATACCTCCCCTTAAGAAGACGGAGCTGACCAAATAATTAGTAGTCTTATTTAAGTTATACTTTTTTGACTATTGTTAGACGAGTTTTCAAAGGCCATCAATAGGTTAATGAGATTAAATTTACTCTTTTGGTTGCTTGGGGTTCTTCCTAAGCTGTATACTATTGTCTTATTTACAAGATTATAATAGATAAAACGCCATTTTACTGAAGGGGTTAATTACTTTGCAACAATTAATTTTGCATTGGAACTCATTATTATCTTCACATATTCCTTTGGTCAATTCTACATTTTAAAATACTAGAATGGGGCTGATAGATGTGTTGCTGACTTTATGATTATGATCATATGTCAGCTTTACATATTTAAGTGTATATCTACATTCTTTGCATAAGAGGAACCCCCTAATTGGAAAACGCAATACAGACTGAATTATTGACGCAAATTGGTCGAGGCAGTTCATTATTTGGGTTTTATGATAATTTTTTTTTAATTAATTGGAAACTCTGCAATGTCTAAGAACTAGCGGGGTGAGTATTAAATGAATAAAATAAGTTCAATCACTACATTTTGTTTTTTTCATTGAGGAAGCCCCTAATTGGAAACGGTTCATCCATATTGTTACAAACTGGTGGAGATGGGTTAAGTGGAGGAGTGTAGGGCAGGAGGGTTGCATGGTGGAGGTATACAGTTGTCTCGTATATATGTTGATGTCTGGCTGAGAGAGAGAGAGAGATTACTCCAAATTCTCAAACAAATATTTGTCAACCTCTCATATTTTTTTCAAATATCGGATACATTTATCCTTAGAAATATACGTATACATTACTATTGAATGCAGTAAGTAATGCGTTGTATTTATAATTATATAAACATATCTATCATCCATAATTTAATTTCGTTCTCATGCATAATATAAAGTTTTTGATTCAACGATATTCCACGCTAGACTGTGATGGTAATCACGAGTTCCCATTAACCTGTACGGGTGTGGATTTATTTATTCATATCCTTCTATAAATATTACCAGACATGTGATCCAGTTTAACTGTCAGTAAACTCACTGAGAGCGAGAGAGAGAGAGAGAGAGATAGTAGAGTAGAATAGGTCAAATAATAATGCGAGAACTGGAAAAAAAACAAATAAGTGAGAGAATGAGAGCAAGTCCACATGAGGCATCTGACAACAGCCATCTACACCCACACGCACATAACCAATACGTGTTAAAGGTTAATAATAACACATTATTACTAACTACTAGTTCACATCATGTACCTTGTCCCCACATATTATCTTGTGCAAAAAGTAAATATGATTGGAAAGATACGATACCTTGAATCTATTTTTTATTAATTTCACTACAACACCAAACACCTCCAATGAAATTAATGAAAGCATATATGTAATCCACCAGGATTCAAACCCGGGTTATCACACACAGATGTTTAGACACCTTAACCATTATACCACCAATATATGTGAATATATTAATGCATCCTGGAACAAGAATAGGACTACATGTATTCAAGCATACACAAGTTCATGTTCCTAAGCTCAACCAAAGTATCATGTTTATGGTAATTTGTTCTAACATGCGGAAATGGTGACGTGCATCTCACATCGAATGAACAATATATAATTAACACTCAAAGAGCGGCCTAGGCGGTAATTTCTATGTACCGCCCAGCGTTTTTTTTTACCATAAATGGGGTTGTTTCCGTGCTCTTTTTCATGCATAAACAAGACCCAGAGCGTAATACAAGTATGTATCCCTGAAAGCGCATAAATTGAGCTTTCCAATGACACCCGAACCATCCTTCTATGATCACTGGTTGTCTTGCAACGATCGATCGTGCAACCGAAGGGCAAAATCGCTAAAATACGGTAATTTTCTTACATTATTACGTGTGAAACGAGTGAGAGAGGGTGGAGTACAAAGGAGTACATCTCAGTAGCTCCATGGCCACCGTGGCGAGCGGTCAGGAGGTAATCTACGCTCCTCCCACCGCTCAGCTCTCTCTCAGAGCACATTACGTGCTCAAAATTGCATTCGACAATAGCCGGGCCCCACCCATAGGCCACATTTATTTCACTCGACAATAGCCGGGCGCTGCCAGTTAAGGGTTAAGCGATGTCTTATGGAAAAATAACCTCACATTGCCTTTAGTGAGAAGGTAAGCGTATTTGTTGATCAATTTCAGCCACAAAGGAAACATGTGTCACTGCAATAAAGGTTAAGTGAATATTTTCACTTAATTTTGTTTTTCTGAAACCCCTTCTCCGTCATATTTATCCATATTAGTTTTAAAATTATATTCAATTCGCCCATTTCGTTTAACGATTGTAAGACCTTTCGCCCCATTCCTGTCAAATTTAAGACGTATCGTGCCATTTAGGTGTAGATTTTTTCTGGCGAGCGATAGTGAACCTGTAATTTAGGAGGAACCGACTTTCGGAATATTAACATTGTCAAGATTTTTTTTTTTTTGGGTGTGTGTGTTGTTTTTTTTTGTTTTTTTTTCCTCTCTTAATCTTGATATAGGTTTAGGGAAGATTCTGTAAGGAAATATATACTAATACAATTATAATAATAAAACAATAAAATACCTCCCCCCTCCTTAAGCTGATGGTTGTCCCTCAGATAGCCAGTTTTTCAGAACGCCCCAGTATGCAATCGCTCCAAACCTTACGTAACAGGCCCTGTGTGCGCCTATTGTCTGATCTATCAACCATTTCCAACTGAGGCAATGCTTTCAATGCTTCCAAAACACAATTTCTCCATTTCTCTACGGTCAAGAACTCCCACGGGTCTATCCCTTATACTTCAACAATATACAAATCAATCATTCATCATCTCTCAGTAGTCTCGGTGTCTCTTTCTCTTCTGATCTCTCTTGGAAAGACCATATTACCAATCTTGCTAAAACGGCTCCCAGAAGCTGGGTGTGCTCAACCGCCTCCGGGGTTTCTTTACCCCTGCACAGCTTCTTGCTCTGTACGTGCACAGTGCGTCCATGTATTGAGTATTGTTTGCATTTTTTGTGTCTATGTTGATAAGGGAGACGAAAGGCAATACTGCCTGTGACGAGTACTTCCCCCAGAGTTGAAAGAGTGACAGGGCCAAAAGCAAGGTATGTTCGAGCCAAAATGCCTGGCCACACGGAGTTTGAAGCAATTTAAGTCATAGGATGAGGGAAAGATGGATTCAGGGAGAGAGTTCCAAAGCTCAGCTGATGAATAGAATAAAGATTAGGAATATCGTTTCACTCTTCGGTTGGAGAGTAGGTGTGGGGTTGTGTTGCAAGACGGGTGCTAGGTACTCTACGTATAGGGGGTGGTATACACTAAAAGAGCTCTGAGGGACACCGAATATTGCAATAGCGGTAGAATAGTGACAGAGATGCAACATTGCGGCGAAGAGAGAGAGAGAGAGAAAGAGATTGCAGCGAGTCAGTGAGTGGACATGAGTTAATGAGACAATAGGCTTTATTTTCTACTTGTGTCTAGAAATGCTGTGTGAGAGGATCCTTAACTGTATTGTTTCGGCTACTTTGACAGGTTTGTAGAGTTTGAGTTTTATAGCTCCAACAATACAAACCTGTCAAAGTACCCGAAACAATATATTAATATTTAATTGAAAAACAAAAAAGTATCTGTCGTAGAATAATACTCTCCATATGATATCTTGTTCAAGAATACACATACCATTAAATGAATGCAATCATAAATTAACTTTCCCATTCTTTATATTTTATCATTCACAATCTTCTCATGTGTTTCATAAAGAAATGCGGATGTTCATACCAGAACCTAATGGTATTTAGTTATCAGTCATCTTGGTGCATGGCTATTGTTGTGTGTTCATAAACGTACATAACTGAGAGAGGAACCATCTACACCCTGTTCAAAATAGGTAGTCTAGAAATCGTGACCCCTAACCTCTGTAACTCTGTGTTTCTTAGATGTTGTATTTTAGCTAACTAAAACCCTACCCTTGTTGTATTGTAAATAGTTAACCTCTGAGTAAAATAGCAACAGAAAGTTTATATGTTATATTAATTTAAGAATGGAACTGGATAGAATGTATAGTTTAGATCAGATATTTGCATACAGGTACTCCTCCTTCCATAATGATTCCTATCACTAGGACACATTATGACCTACTTATAACTAACTTATCCAAAGCATTTTCCTACCTAATTAAAGAAAAAACATGATTTATTATACGGCAGGCATTAGAAGTTTTCTTCTATAACTTTTGTGTTTTGTACTTAACCCGTACAGCCCCAGCGACGCGCCTGACGCGTCGGCGATGTATGTAACGCACAGCCCCAGAGACGCGCCTGGCGCGTCACCCTAATTGCGCCGACCGTAACCTCAGGTGTAGCCACTCAAGAGGGCTCAGATTTGTATGGGAACTGTGTACGTATCCCACGCAACCGTGCCGATGGTTGAAAACTCTCAAAGTCCACGTGCGTGCGCGCGAGCGCGCAATAACCTGTTTTTTTGGGATAATTGCCTTCAATTTTTTACTCTTGTAAAATCCGTTTTCGGGGGCTCTGTAGGACCATTTTTAAGCTTTTTGAGCGGTTTTTCGTGGTTTTTCCTTCATTCCTAACCCATTCGCTATTGTTTCTGGAATAAAACCATTTTTTGAAAACCGGCCGGGTTCTGGTGCGCAAACATTACAAAACTAGCCGGGGCTCCACGGGTTAACTTTCAATACAAACCATGAAGTTGGTGTCACACCAGTATTGTTATCGGCGAGTTGTATCGTAGTTTAGTATACGATACAATTTGCCATATTACTTGGCTAGCTGTGGCATGTATTATTGTACTACATATAACTGTTTAAGTTTATGTGGATCACCATTCATAATACCGTCACAAGACAGGAGATAATAGTCAAACAATATACTATAATTGTATGTACTTTTGACTCCTCTACTGTGACTCCGATATATTAACCACTATAAGTGTTAGTGTGTCTCGCACAACTGTTGTTGCTAAAGCGGTGTGTATATTGAGCGTTAAGAACATCAGTTTACTCCATAAATACTGTAATCATCCTCTGATAAGCTGCCATCTGAGAGAGCTGATTATCCTATAATCTTAAGGGAGCCCACCTCATTTTTGTCTCCCTCTCTCTCGGGGTTGTATTCATTCGGCCTCATTCAGCCTACTGTTTTAAGACGATTTCCCCCCATCCAGGTGTCAATATTTTCCTGGCGAGCGGTAGCGAACCAGCATCTATATATTTTTGTTTTGACAGCAAGCTAAATTTGTACATTTTTCGATAGAAAAATGTCTCCAGCGAAGCCAGATTTCTCCATACAATGCTGGCTGGCTATTGCTCGCCAGGAAGAATTTGACACCGGAATGGGGATAAACGTCTTAAAACAGTTGGCTGAATGGGGCCGAATGGATACAAGCCAAAGAAGGAGAGAAAGATAACAAAAAAGCTGGTGACCCCCTTAAACCTACTGTAGCCTACATGACCCACGTGTGCAATATGTGATACAAGGAAGCCTTGAGCGGTAACCATTTATAGTCTATATTGGGATCGTGAACTATTAAATCTACTGTAGCCTACATGACCCATGTGTGCAATTTGTGATACAAGGAAGCTTTGAGGGGTAACCATTTATAGTCTATATTGGGATCGTGAACTATTTATAGATTGAGAGGAGATTAATTTACAAGATTATTATTAACAATCAGAATCATTAGACTTCCAGGCCACAATGTACTATTCAAAATACGTAGGCATATACTTTGCTTTGTTCAAACTTTAATGTTGACCAATGCTAACACGGATTAGACTTCCAGGCCACAATGTACTGTTCAAAATACGTAGGCGTATACTTTGCCTTGTTCAAACTTTAATGTTGACCAATGCTAACACGGATTTACACGTTCTTATTCCTGATTTGTTTTCCGTAACTCTGGTTTGGCAGCTTCTGAAATACATGCACATAAGGATTTTACCTCCTACAGAAAGACAGTCGCTTTATTCTCTTCAACTGTGCCTAACCAGAGGGTATTTTTGTCCCATACCTGTTTCCCCCTATTAGTTTGGCGATGGGAAGGCGCTTCGCTCCCACTCAATTGCCAATATTATCTTTGGCTAGTGTTATTCAGGTGAAGCTGGCCTTTGGCCGGGACATTTTCTCGCGATTTTTTTAGAAACGTAGCTTGAACAAAGTATGAGGGGTGTATTGTGTAGCTTGAAGGGGAGTCTGGGGAAAAAATACTCTAAATTTAAGGGGTCAAGTGGGCGAACTAAATAAAATGCACTGAAATAGCAACCCCCCCCCCCCCCCCAACATACACACACTTTCATAAGAAAATTATGAATGTCATATCCCGGCATATTTATAATGAACAGATCGTAAATGGTTTTAGAACTACACAACCAACATTTGTGTTCATTTTAGCAGGGAAACTTGAGTAGTAGATAAGTTAATTCGTAGGACCTAGGTGAAGGTCCAATCTGTATGTGTGATATATATATGTAATCACAAAACATAACATATTTAGATAGATCAATCAAGTATCATTATATCCAACAGTTAAGTTACCGTTTGACATAAATCTGAGTAATCTTACTTATTTTTCTTCTATATTTCTCTGATCGATATTGCGTATACATTTGATGACCAATTACAAATACTATATTTATTGTAATAAGATGATGGAAAGTGATGTGCCAGACAAGATTATTTAATGCAAATGTTTAATATCTACAACGATCTATTTATTATCTATCTATCTATCTGTCTGTCTGTCTGGCTGTCTATATATCTATCTATCTATCTATCTCTATCTTTGTATGCCTTTCTCTCAGTCTTCCATATTTGTTAATTAATATATGCATATATTTGATCTGCTATATACATACTTGTGTTTGTGTGTTGTCTGTAGGATATTTATTCAATTTATTTGTAAGATATTTTTGTAAATGTCCTCATTGATTGACGTTTGCGTGTGTATGGGCAACTTCTGTCAATCATAGAAACATAAACAACTGCTGTATTCAACCACATACTATTTTATCACTTTCAGATTATCCTATGTTTAGTATTAACATAACCATGAGGAAATACATGTCAACAATACTCTCAGGGTTAGCTATGCAATCATATAAGAATAATTACGCTACTCTTAAGCGAGGTATTAAGTTATTAATTGGATCAGATCAATCGAATTTGTTTTACTCAAGAGAGGCTACAGTATATGATTTACTCATATTGATCACCGACGGCCGAAAGTGATATACTCAAGAGAGGCTACAGTATATGATCTACTCATATTTATCACCGACGGCCGAAAGTGATTTACTCAAGAGAGGCTACAGTATATGATCTACTCATATTTATCACCGACGGCCGAAAGTGATTTACTCAAGAGAGGCTACAGTATATGATCTACTCATATTATCACCGACGGCCGAAAGTGATATACTCAAGAGAGGCTACAGTATATGATCTACTCATATTTATCACCGACGGCCGAAAGTGATTTACTCAAGAGAGGCTACAGTATATGATCTACTCATATTTATCACCGACGGCCGAAAGTGATTTACTCAAGAGAGGCTACAGTATATGATCTACTCATATTTATCACCGACGGCCGAAAGTGATTTACTCAAGAGAGGCTACAGTATATGATCTACTCATATTTATCACCGACGGCCGAAAGTGATTTACTCAAGAGAGGCTACAGTATATGATCTACTCATATTTATCACCGACGGCCGAAAGTGATTTACTCAAGAGAGGCTACAGTATATGATCTACTCATATTTATCACCGACGGCCGAAAGTGATTTACTCAAGAGAGGCTACAGTATATGATTTACTCATATTGATCACCGACGGCCGAAAGTGATATACTCAAGAGAGGCTACAGTATATGATCTACTCATATTTATCACCGACGGCCGAAAGTGATTTATTCAAGAGAGGCTACAGTATATGATCTACTCATATTTATCACCGACGGCCGAAAGTGATTTTTTTTATCGTCGATAATTGTGCTATGTTGAAGCGATAGCGCTGGAGGCAATGATATGACCTCCATACCACTGCAGCACTTTTGGCATTGTACTATGACGTTCGTGAATTGTTTATCTCGGTAATGAGTTGTGACTAAAGAAGATGAAACGTGGATTGGGACAGCAGTGAACGCTATAACGGATGGAGGAAGGATCAAATCCTTTAAAGAGGCCGCCATCTTGTAAACCTTGTGGATCCTCGCTATAGTTATGATTAGGATGTTTACGTTTATTATGTGTTTGACCTATCGTGTTCGTTGGTTAAGCCGGTATCACACGAGGGCTTTTTCACTCAACATTTATCCTCAACACTGGTCTGGCAGCTTAAGAAGTTAACGTTAAATCTATTTCGGTTACCTAAATGTATCTATCATTAGTCTAGTTTCCTATACCAGTGCCAAATATTCCAGAAATTTTGCCAGACAAATGTTGACCATCGAATGTTGACTATAAAAGTTCTCGGGTGATACTGGCATTAGTTAATATCATGTGGAGAGAGACATTGATTCAGTAAATAAATCATCTTTCATAAACTTTTAAATTTGAAATAGCAGACACACTTGTATATTATCAAAGATTGAATAGTGTATGAATTCCTTCAACGATAAAGAACATTTAGGTAAACTGGCAGTAATGTTAACTGTATCCATGTAAATACATATCTTCCTCTCTATACAAAAAACATATTTAGAGATAAACATAAGCAATCAGCAACTTTCGAAGATATACGAATGCAACTTTCCTATCTCTCTTTGAGCAAGGATTAAGATAAAATAGGTAGGAATATGAGTCAGACCATGGGGCATAAAAACAGTTATTGATTAGCATTGGAGTAAGTTTTGTTAATGAGTGCACAATGGTCAAAGTCGGATCCAACACAGTGCGAATTCTAAAAGGAAACATTGGGTATGAATGTAGGTATGAATGGTTGAAAAGGGGTAGGAAATCTCAAATCGAGTATCATTGAGTTGCTCTGAATAGGTATATACATTATATACACAGTATATATTTTTTTTTCCCATGTGATTGAGGGAGGCAAAAGGCATAACTGCCTATAGCGAGTGCCTCCCCCATAGTTGAAAGAATGACAGGGCCAAAATCAAGGGACGTTCGAGCCAAAATGCCTGGCCACACGGAGTTTGAAGCAATTTAAGTCATAGGAAGAGGGAAAGACTGATTCTGGGAGTGAGTTCCAGAGCTCAGCTGTTGAGTAGAAGAAAGTTTGAGAGTAACATGTCAATATTGGGTTGGAGAGTTGCACAGAGTAGGGGTGGGATTGAGTTGCAAGACGGGTACCACGTGCCCTACGTAAAGGAGGTGGTATACACTGGGAAAGCTCTGAGGAACACTGATTATTATAGTAGGGATAGAATAGCGAGAGATGCAACATTGCGGCGGAGAGAGAGAGATTGCAGAGAGTTGGTGAGTGGACGGGAGTTAATGATACAAAAGGCCTTCCTTTTAACTTTGTCTAGGAGAGCGGTGTGAGAGGAACCTCCCCACACATGTGAACAATACTCAATACAAGGACGCACTATGCCCCTGTACAGAGCAAGAAGCTGTGCAGGGGAAAAGAACCCCCTAAAGCGGTTGAGCACACCCAGCTTCTGGGAGGCTGCCTTAGCAAGACTGGTAATATGGTCCTTCCAACTGAGAGCAGAAGAAAAGGAGACACCAAGAATATTGAGAGAAGATGAAGGATTGATTTTTGTATTGTTGAAGAATAAGGGATAGTCCGCTGGGAGTTCCTTACGGGTAGATAGATGGAGAAATTGGGTTTTGGAAGCATTAAAGGTAACAAGGTTTTCTCTACCCCAATTGGAGATAGTATTTAGATCAGAATATAAGAGTTCTATGGCTTCATTACGTTTGTCGTTGAGGGATTGCTGGCTCGGGCGTTCTGAAAAACTAATGGAGTAGTGTAAGGTTTAGTCGTCTGCGTATGAATGGATGGGAATTGAGGTACAGTTGAGGAGATCATTTATAAACTTAGAAAGATAATAGGAGATAGGACAGAGCCCTGAGGAACACCGGAGTTTATAGGATGAGGAAGTGAACAATGGCCGTCCACAACCGCGGCTATGTAACGGCCGGAAAGGAAATTAGAGACAAAGGCACAGATAGAGGGATAGAAACCGAAGGAGGGTAGTTTAGAAATTAAAGATTTGTGCCAGACTCTATCGAAGGCTTTCGATATGTCTAGTGCAATAGAACAAGTCTCACCGAATTCACGAAAGGAGGATGACCAAGAGTTCGTAAGATATGAAAGAAGATCACCAGTAGAGCGACCCTTAAGGAACCCATACTGGCGATCTGAGAGCAGATTATGAGAAGAGAAATGCTTAAGAAATTTGGAAGCAAGAATAGTTTCAAAAACTTTAGAAAGACAAGAGATGAGAGCAATTGGACGATAGTTGGAGGGTTGAGAGCGGTCACCCTTCTTTGGGACAGGTTGAATGTGAGCAAATTTCCAGTACATATATACTGTATATATATATATATATATATATATATATATATATATATATATATATATATATATATATAGAGAGAGAGAGAGAGAGAGAGAGTACGTACGTACGTACGTACACTACAGTGAAAGACCAAACACTGCGTAAGTACTCCGAGGCATGTGGTATAGAAGAGGCAATAAGAGGCTAGAGAAACACAATTCGATTTTTCTGAATAGGAATACAAATTTTATCCATGCTTGTACTACAGAGAACGGCTGTTGAATACAGGGCAAGGATGCAACAGGACGCCTGTGAAGTCCAAAGTTGACGATTGCTCACTACAGGCGATATATCTGAGGTGTAAATTGTTAGCAGACTAATGAGGCGGTAGGGCAGGCCAACACAACAGTCACTGAGAGGCAGTCTTGCTTAATTTCTCGCTTTGATCTGCGGTCCTACTATAGGTACTTAGTGTTCATTTACTCTCTCTGTGCCTCTGTATCTCTGTGTCCGTCTCGCTTTGTATCCCCATCCTTCTTACATTATCTCTCTACCTCTTAATACAACAGTCACTGAGAGACCGTCTTGCTTAATTTCTCGCTTTGATCTGTTGTGGTCGTCTAATGTTTACCTCTCAGGGTTCGCTTTATTTATCTACTCAATGACGCATCATTCTTTACAACCCTCCCGATCCTCCTTCTCTTGGCAGATGGTTTGCTTGATGATGCTGTGCTAAGATTGATCTGATTTTGGCATGTGGGTGCCTGTTTGCTCTTAGCATGTTTTGTTTTACTTATTACTCTATTATTATATATATCAAGTTATTATTCAGCTTCCTTCTTTCTAGGGCTCATATAAGGGTGTTTCCTATCGGTGAGTTCCGTATACATGTGCTATTTATAAGGATGCTTTGTATAGGGGTGTTTTGTGTAGGGTGTTTTGTATAGGGGTGTTTTGTATAGGGGGTGTTTTGTTTGGGGTGTTTTGTTTGGGGTGTTTTGCATAGGGGTGTTTTGTTTGGGGTGTTTTGTATAGGGGTGTTTTGTTTGGGGTGTTTTACATAGGGGTGTTTTGTTTGGGGTGTTTTGTGTAGGGGTGTTTTGCATAGGGGTGTTTTGTTTGGGGTGTTTTGTATAGGGGTGTTTTGTTTGGGGTGTTTTGCATAGGGGTGTTTTGTTTGGGGTGTTTTGTGTAGGGGTGTTTTGTGTAGGGGTGTTTTGTGTAGGGGTGTTTTGTATAGGGGTGTTTTGTATAGGGGTGTTTTGTGTAGGGGTGTTTTGTGTAGGGGTGTTTTGTGTAGGGGTGTTTTGAATAGAGGTGTTTTGTATAGGGGTGTTTTGTGTAGGGGTGTTTTGTGTAGGGGTGTTTTGTGTAGGGGTGTTTTGTGTAGGGGTGTTTTGAATAGGGGTGTTTTGTTTGGGGTGTTTTGCATAGGGGTGTTTTGTATAGGGGTGTTTTGTGTAGGGGTGTTTTGTGTAGGGGTGTTTTGTGTAGGGGTGTTTTTAATAGGGGTGTTTTGTTTGGGGTGTTTTGTATAGGGGTGTTTTGTTTGGGGTGTTTTGTATAGGGGTGTTTTGTGTAGGGGTGTTTTGTGTTGGGTGTTTTGTATAGGGATGTTTTGTGTAGGGTGTTTTGTATAGGGGTGTTTTGTGTAGGGGTGTTTTGTGTTGGGTGTTTTGTATAGGGGTGTTTTGTATAGGGGTGTTTTGTGTAGGGGTGTTTTGTGTAGGGGTGTTTTGTAAAGGGGTGTTTTGTGTAGGGGTGTTTTGTATAGGGGTGTTTTGTATAGGGGTAGTTTGTGTAGGGGTGTTTTGTAAAGGGGTGTTTTGTGTAGGTGTTTTGTATAGGGGTAGTTTGTGTAGGGGTGTTTTGTATAGTGGTGTTTTGTAAAGGGGTGTTTTGTGTAGGGGTGTTTTGTATAGGGGTGTTTTGTATAGGGGTGTTTTGTATAGGGGTGTTTTGTATAGGGGGTGTTTTAGTGGTGTTTGTATAGGGTGTTTGTATAGGGGTAGTTTGTGTAGGGGTGTTTTGTAGGGGTGTGTAGGTGTGTATAGGGGGTTGTTTGTATAGGTGTTTTGTAAAGGGGTGTTTCGTGTAGGGGTGTTTTGTATATGGTGTTTGTATAGGGGTGTTGGGAGTGTTTTATGTAGGGGTGTTTTGTATAAGGGTGTTTTGTATAGTGGTGTTTTGTATAGGGGTGTTTTGTATAGGGGTAGTTTGTGTAGGGCTGTTTTGTAAAGGGGTGTTTTGTAGGTGTTTTGTATAGGGGTAGTTTGTATAGGGGTGTTTTGTGTAGTGGTGTTTTGTAAAGGGGTGTTATGTGTAGGGGTGTTTTGTAAAGGGGTGTTTTGTATAGGAGTGTTTTGTATAGGGTTGTTTTATGTAGTGGTGTTTTGTGTAGTGGTGTTTTGTATAGGGGTGTTTTGTATAGGGGTGTTTTGTATAGGGGTGTTTTGTGTAGGGGTGTTTTGCATAGGGGTGTTTTGTATAGGGGTGTTTTCTATAGGGGTGTTTTGTGTAGGGGTGTTTTGCATAGGGGTGTTTTGTATAGGGGTGTTTTGTATTGGGGTGTTTTGTATAGGGTGTGTTTTGCATAGGGGTGTTTTGTATAGGGGTGTTTTCTATAGGGGTGTTTTGTGTAGGGGTGTTTTGCATAGGGGTGTTTTGTATAGGGGTGTTTTGTATAGGGGTGTTTTGTATAGGAGTATTTTGTATAGGGGTGTTTTGTATAGGGGTGTTTTGTATAGGGGTGTTTTGTATAGGGGTGTTTTGTAAAGGAGTGTTTTGTATAGGGGTGTTTTGTATAGGGTGTGTTTTGTAAAGGGGTGTTTTGTGTAGGGGTGTTTTGTATAGGGGTGATTTGTAAAAGGGGTGTTTTGTGTAGGGGTGTTTTGTATAGGGGTGTTTTGTATAGGGGTGTTTTGTGTAGGGGTGTTTTGTATAGGGGTGTTTTGTATAGGGGTGTTTTGTAAAGGGGTGTTTTATGTAGGGTGTTTTGTATAGGGGTGTTTTGTAAAGGGGTGTTTTGTAGGTGTTTTGTATAGGGGTAGTTTGTGTAGGGGTGTTTTGTGTAGGGGTGTTTTGTATAGGGGTGTTTTGTATAGGGGTGTTTTGTATAGGGGTGTTTTGTATAGGGGTGTTTTGTATAGGGGTGTTTTGTATAGGGGTGTTTTGTATAGGGGTGTTTTGTATAGGGTGTTTTGTGTAGGGGTGTTTTGTAAAGGGGTGTTTTGCATAGGGGTGTTTTGTGTAGGGGTGTTTTGTAAAGGGGTATTTTGCCTAGGGGTGTTTTGTATAGGGATGTTTTGTATAGGGGTGTTTTGTATAGGGGTGTTTTGTATAGGGGTGTTTTGTATAGGGGTGTTTTGCATAGGGGTGTTTTGTATAGGGGTGTTTTGTATAGGGGTGTTTTGTATAGAGGTGTTTTGTATAGGGGTGTTTTGTATAGGGGTGTTTTGTATAGGGTGTGTTTAATATAACAAAAATCATGCTGGGGTGATTAGCTGAGAGGTGTTTCTTACAGGGGTGTTCCGTATATAGCTTCCCGTAGGTGGATATAACTATATATTCCCCTGACGACCCATCTAAATGCTCTGGACCACGGCCTGTCACTCTTACTATCAACTTTTGAAACATTCACGGCCTTTCCTCTAATATTCCCTCTGTAGAACACCATCTCTCCTACAAACCTGATCTTCTTTTCCTCACTGAAACTCAAGTGTCTGAAGCAACTGCCAGCAGCCCCTTCTTTGTATCCTCCTACTGTCTCTATCCTAGTTTCAAAGCCAAAGGCGGATGTTGTGCATACATGCACAACAAACTCACTTGCTCTCGTGATCCCGATTTCGACTCTTCTAAATTCTCAACTTTATGGCTGAAACTATCCTGTCACTCCCATACTAAATATTTCTGTATTGTCTATCTTTCCCCTAACTCTACCGACTTTCCCAAATTCTTTGAATATCTACTCTAAACTGGAACACATTCTATCCATTTCTCCTTTCTCAGAAATCTCCATCTTAGGAGATTTCACATTCACCACCGCCAATGGCTCTCCTCTCTTACTACTGACCAACCTGGTGAACAAGCCTACGTCTGTTCTATCCTAGATGACCTAGAGCAGTTGGTTCAGCAACCCAACTGTATCCCGGATTGCTTCGGAGATCGGCCCAACATTCCTGATTTGTTTCTAACTTCTAACCCTTCTTCTTATACTGTCGATATTTTATCCCCTTTGAGCTCCTCCGACCATAGATCTATCTCTGTCACCTGTCCTATCTCTCCAGTACGGCCACGGTCTACCCTATCCTCCCAGCTGGCGGCGCTTGTGGCACTTTGGCGCTGCTGACTGGGAGGCTCTCCGGCAGTACTCCTTTGATGTCCCCTGGAATTATTTTTTCTTCGGTAGCCGGGGACCCTCGGAGAGTGCTGAACGCATTACAAAGGTAATCCTATCAGGCATTTTCTTTCTCTCAGACTAATGCAAACAAAAAAAATGTGTTACTCACGCTTGTTCTACTGCTGTCCGCAATAAGGAAGAAGCATTCAAATGGTACCGACGCCTTAAAACTCAAGAATCCCAATCTTCCTATATATGTTTCTTCCCGGAATCAAACCAAATCTGTCCTTCGACTTGCCAAACACCCTTTCATCAATATAATAAATGCAACTATCCAACTCTAGCTCTTCCGAAGCTTTCTGGCATCTAGCCAAAAATCTCTCCAACAATTTTTCTTCCTCATCTTTCCCTCCCCTTTTCCACTCTGATGTGCGGCACAACCATCACTTCTTCCTCTGACAAAGCTGAACTCTTCGCTCAAACTTTCGCTAGAAACTCCACCTTGGATGATTTCGGTGCTATTCCACCCTCTCCAACCCCCCTCTCTCCTACATAATTATGCCTAATATCCTAATCTCTTCTAAAGACGCAATTTCTACCCTCTATGGGCTTAATACTAAGAAGGCGTACGGTCCGGATGGTGTTCTCCGTTATACTAAAAAACTGTGCTTCCGTGCTGACTCCCTGCCGAGGCAAACTCTTTCGTCTCTGTCTCTTCTCTAACGTCTTCCCTTCTTGCTGGAAGTTTGGTCTCATTCAACCTGTCGCAAAAAAGGGTGACCGCTCTCAACCCTCCAACTATCGTCCAATTGCTCTCATTTCTTGTATCTCTAAAGTTTTTGAAACTATTCTTACTTTCAAATTTCTTAAGCATTTCTCTTCTCATAATCTACTCTCAGATCGCCAGTATGGTTTCCTTAACTCATAAACTGCGTAGCCATGGTAGTTCAAACCCTCCCGCCAAGCGAAGATATTTAGTTCTATTCTGACGAAAATCATCATATGTAACATATATATCATTAATATTACTTATCCATATGAGCCCATTTTGCTTTTTTTATGTAAATGCTGTCCTATATTATTTGTTCTGCGTTCCTAGGACGTTCAATTATCATATATAATCACTCACTTAGCTACCTGTAGTTGAAATGTCCAAACACATACTCCATATTCTGCTGCCAATAAATACATTAGTTGTCGGTCAAGGCACCAATGTAGTATAAGAGACCAATTTCACTAGAGTTGCCTAGCGAAAAGATAATCCTTGTAAATAATATATCAAGCGAATACGCTGTTGCGTTGATAATACAGTGTTCATAGGTCTGGTTGCCATTGTCCAAGTTATTGTCAAATTCGCTGTTACTAGTTAATTGTATCAGGTATACTTTATTGTGAATGGGTGGATGGGACTCATTAGCATTGGTAAGCAACCAATCTAGGGGAGACATATTTAAAAAGATCTGGGTGGGAGGAGAAGCGTCGGCTGACATGGGACAGCAGTGCATGAGTGCAGTTCATTCATAGTCACACCATCGGGGATCATGACATCTGGCAATAGATATATAGATTGGTACCGTACTATAAGACAGTATGATTGCTATGTTACGCTGGCCAGCTTGCCAGAATGTGTTCGTACTCGCTAGCGCTCGCCAGGGCAGTGGAATGGGCTATAATAATCGTAGAACGATGTTCTTTTTTTCCTAGTATTCATGTAGTCACAGCCAGATCAGTGGTGGTCTTTATTCTTGTCTGTGACACATGGAAGTATTTTATATCAGCCATAGAGTATAAGATATGCAGTGTGAAGTTAAAGAGAAAGAGCGAAGGAGTCAGCGAGGTAGTAATATGTGTGTGTGTATGAACGTTTGCCTCCCTCGCTCGCGCGGGCTTTCCCAGGCCCCCTGATTGGCTGGCGCGCTTGGCACGTCCTAAGGACGCCTGCATTTCATGACGTAGTGGTCTGTGATTGGATGCTGTGGCCTAGTCTTGGTGCTGGGGGCCCCGCCGCGCTTCTCCTGCAGAGCTTGGCATAGCGTGCTTGGTACTAGACGTCCCTTGCAATCTGTCCCCCAATCTAACCCCCTATACTACTGTTTCTCTCTCTGAACTTCTTCTTTTCCATTACTTCTCATCTTTATTCAATTACTTATCCCTTCTGGTTCTGCATACGACTTCCATAGTCGGCCAGTCGTATTACCAGCACCAGTTCTCACATATATGTTTTGCACTAGTTTTAGGGATTATTAGTCATAGTCACATGAGTCATATTATCATTGGGTGCTTCTAATTATTGAGTTGTTCTTTGTTACTATTTAATGCTAGACAGTGGAAGGTATCTTTAGACGTTGTCTGAGTTACGTATATGGCGAGTCAAAGCCTATACGACTTCGACGGAGCTAGGTGCCTGTAACCTTTGTGCATATTTTTCCTTTGCGAGTGTAGCAGTATACGAGCGAAGGGCTTTTGCCTACTCTTGCTCGTATGCTCGCTACCTCTTTGTGTTGACCTTTGTAGAGTGCCAGGGCAAGACCAGATACTTGAGATCTGGACTTATCAAGAGAGCCTCCTAGTCAATTAACATAACATAAGGGAAATCTGTTCAAGGGGAGACAGTAGGCTACGAGCATGCTTGCGCTCTGCCTAGCCTCCTGGTACCTTTTTTGCCGCTGCTAGACTTTATTAGTAATAGAGACAGCATTGTGTTTATTAACTTTATCTGTGTATGCTTTAGGAATTCACGTATTATTTTAGCCTAGGTAGATGCTTGGTGCACAACCCAGTATGGCTGTTACTTTGGCTAAGGAAGTACTGTTTTGAGTGGCTATTATTAGTGCTGTCACAGAGTTGTTGCACTCCCTTGTTATATATATGTATCCTACTTATTGGTGTATTTAAGATACACGCTTTGGTGTCCTGCCCCTGCATTATTTCGGTTCTATATTAACGAGCATCTTAGAGCATCAGACGTTTCCAGAAGATTCCATATCTGATTGCTGTAGGACTAGACTACCAGTGTTTTCATAGAGCATTGAAGAGTTTAGTGTTGAGTACAGACTCACACTAAAGTTAACGTAAGCATATATTTCTTTATTAAATCTTGTTATAGTTTATTCAAGCATTGTTATTACTTAAGAGCATTTTATTAACGTAAAGTACTCCTGTTGTGAGTATACTTTGCCGTCACCGGAAAGCCTTTGGAGAAGTGCACTAAAACCCAGTTAATTGATACCCCGTTATCCAGGAGATTAACTCTGGAGGGTTTAAGTGTTTTGTTCACCGGCGTAATAGTTCGAGGGTTTGGAATTAGCGTACCGTTGTTGCAGATATAGCCTATCATCTAGTCCAATATTGAGTGCCATTGTTTATTTCGTAGTGCCGGTCGGTCGTAACAAATGGCGACCTTAGACCAGAATATAGTGAACTGAATATTGCAGTTTTTTTTTGGAGAAATCTTATTGCCATTTGGGGTTGAATTTATTTCTCGCATTATTGGCAGTGGACATTGTTTTGAGGATATATAGAACTTGTTGGAGTTTATTGGTGACCTAGTATTGCACTCAAGAACATCTTCGAATATTTTTTGTGAATAAAGCTACGCGAGAGTTTGGCTACTTTTGTCTTGACTTGAGAATTTTGTTGTTGACTCCATCATGTCACTGGATGGGTCTGAACATAGTGAGGGCACAGTGCGAGAGACAGGCGAGGAGGTGGAGAAGGTGGAGTTGTCTAACGGCGTTCGGTTGGTGAACAATGAGGAGGATGCTCGGATTTTTTTGTAGGAGCCTGTGTCAGCGGATCGGGTGGCGGGGTTGACCGGTACGGACTGCAGTGTGTAGCCACGGTCTTAGGGTTGTCCGGTACTCGCACAAATCTAAGAATTTCTTCTTCAATCGAGTTGTCAACTTGTGGAATGGGCTTCCCCGAGACGTTATAGACTGCAGCACCGTTGATTCATTTAAATTCCGCCTAGACAAATATCTCGCATCAAACCCGCGACTGACTGCGTTTGTAAATGAATAACTTTATCCTCCCCTCAGTTACTAACCCATATGTCCCCTACTAACTTCCTAGTCCTGCCACGTTAGTGGCAGGGCAGTAGTTCCCTTTCCAATGTTCCCTTACCCACTCTAAACCACTGTTTGGACACTTGATCCTCAGTGTTTTGGAGGACAAGCAGCCTAGAAGGGTCACTAGATCTGTTGTTGCTTGATTTCCTTTGTACTCCTTTGTACTCCTTTGTACTAGCGATTTGTCGAGAGGTGAGCTGGTTACCTGTGTGCTCGGTGGGGTGCATGGGGCTTCGGGTGGAGCGGGAGCTGGGGCACCTGCCCAGCCCCCATTCCACTCGACTCGTATCATAGCGCCCCCTCGGGCTCCGGAGCCGAGTACGTTCCCGCAGGCCGATGCCCGTTGGCTGTTGGGTATGCCTCTAGGTGACTCACGGGGTGGGTCCCCGATAGTAGCACCCCTTCCTCAAGGTTTGTCTGCCGAGATGTTGTTTCAGCTCGAACTCGCCAAACTTCAGCAGCAGGAGTGACAGGCTAAGCATGAGACTGAGCTCGAGCAGCGGAAGCATGAGGCTGAGCTCGAGCAGCGGCAGCGAGAGGCTGAGCTCAAGTATAGGTGTCAGGCTGAGTCTGCAAGGTATTGTGCCGATGTTGACCTAGAAAAAACGCGTGTAGAGGTGACAAGGAACCGGGCCGCCCAGGGGGGTCGACCCCATGACCAGTCCCTGTCGCATCTACTAAAGTTGGTCCCAGTGTTTGATGAGTTGCGAGTTACCAAATTTTGTCTCCGGTTCGAGAAAAAGTGCCAGGAGCACCAATGGCCCGAGGAGAAGTGGGCAGCCCTTGTTTTGTCACGTTTGACGGGGAAAGCACTCAAGGCGTATGATGCTTTGCCCCTAGATTCCTGTGTGAATTACGAGGCGTTGAAAGAGGCTGTCCTGAGGGCATATGAGTTGCAGCCAGAGACCTATAGGCTGAAATTTAGGGCTGTTCCTAAAAGAAAGGAGAGTACTTTCCAGGAACACACTTGTGAGCTGTCAGTTGCATTGGAGAATTGGTTAAGATCGGAGAAGGCAACTACTTTTGAGGCAGTGAAGCAATTAGTGTTGTTAGAGCAATTTTTTAAATGTACTGGCAGTGACTTGACTCTTAACCTGAAAGAAAAGCAACCAAAAACTCTGCAGGAGTTGGCTAAGATGGCTGACCTCAGGTTGTCATTGATTCGTGGGTGCGGGTCTGCACAGAGAGCTGAGGCAGGTAACAAGGGGCATACCACTCCACCGCCCAGAATTAATGACACAAATAATTATCGATTTAAGAGTACTGTTGCCAATTATGATCACAAGTCGAAACCCTTCCCGTTAAAGAGAGGCCAGGGCCCTTCCTCACCTCAGAGGAAGTCCATGAGTGAAGTGGAATGTTTCAAGTGTCATGAGAAGGGGCATATTGCGTGCTCATGTCCGAGCACACCGCCTACAGCAGTGGTGTCACTAGTGAGCAACATTGGCGTGTCTTTGAGGTCTTCCGCGTTTGCCCGAGGTAAACAGTCGGTTGCGAAGTCATCGCCGGTGCAGAAGCAGCAGGAGGGCTCGTCACCCGTCCGAGATGTTTTTTGTGGTCATAGGGGGCACGGCACTGTGAGGTGGGCTGGTGTGGAGCATAGGCTTGAGTTGTTGCGTGATACGGGCGCTTCCCAGACACTTGTTCAGAATTTCACTGGCAAGCCTATTAACGCGGCTCGGGTTGTGGTGGTTCAAGGCATCAATGCTACGCGGTCTTACCCGCTGGTCAGAGTAGCGCTTGAGGTAGACGGTGTAACACAGGAGTTGGATGTGGGAGTTGTGGAGAAGTTGCCAGTTGAGGGGGTCGACCTCCTTCTCTTTAACGACTTTGCGGTGCTCACTTCCGAGGTTCCACCCTTAGTCGTTGCCGAGAGGGCGGCCGACACGAGTAGGGAGGGGCAAGCGGGGCTCGAGAGATCTCAGTCCGCTCAGGTGTCACAGCCTAATACCCAAGTTTTAGACCAGCGGAGGAAGGGTCGGAAGGAGAAAGTCAAGGCTGGTCGGGTTGAGAGTTTGGATCCAGCGACACTCCTTGGTGACTCGGTACTTGACCCAATAGTGAGCTCTGGAGTGGCCCCACAACCTGTCCCCCCTAGGGACATGGTAGGGCGTGATGGCACTCCGCAACAGAGTAGTTCCCAGGTGCAACGAGAAGATCCTAGTATTGAGAGTTGTGGGAACGGGGCTATTGAACTCGATGGGGACGGGGAAGCATGTCATGTGAACCTGTTAAAGGAGCTTGTGAGGCAACCACCTGAGCAGCCTACTGTCCCTGTGTTGGTCTGCAGCAGCCAAGGTGGATGAAAGTTAGGATTGTCATGTCTCGGTGGAGCAGTGGGCGGGGGACCCTAGTCGGGTGGCTGTGGAAGCGCTTGAGCACCTGCCGGAGCAGAAGTGTGCAGCTCTCCAGCACCCGCTCGGTTCATACCCCACTGTTTGTGCCGAGCACCCAGGCCTCACAACTCATGCGGTGCACGATGTTCCGCTGACAGGTCACTTGAGTGTGAGTAGACTGTTGGCCTCGTTGTTTCAGTGGTTCAAGGTGGGCGACGAGGCTTTGGCATGGTTGTCAGGTCAGGGTCGACCCATGGCTGCTAAGGGTCGTGGTCAGAGTCAGGACATTGAGCAGATTGGTGAGGTTGGCTGTGGAATAGATGCGCCCGGTCATCGCATAGCCTCCCAATGCTGCTCTAGTCGTATGCAACAGCCCTACCATAGACCGACTGTATCTGGCCATGTCGCGGAAGGTGGTGATGCTGCACAGGCAGATGTAGTCGCAAGGAATGCGGGGGTGCGCATGTACGGTATCGGCGGGAGAGCATTAGCAATTATGAACTGTGGGAGTGACTGCACAGGTGGTACAGATTGTCCCTCTCATGACCTGGCTGTTCTAGGGACAAAGGTGGAGAAGGAGGGAGACTATAGTGTAGAAACTGTGGTCTCGGCTGGGTTGTGGGAGGGCAATGAGCATGTTGTTCTTCGAGATAAGTTGCAACCTCTTGTTCCTAAGAGTCAAGAGAAGTTGTTTACTAGGCTGTGGCAGTACATCCGCATGTTTGTTGATTCTTCAGGCCTGATGTACGGGGTAGAATCCGACATGGAGGCTGGAGACAGTGCAAGGCTCAAATTGGCTCCCTACCGTATAAATCCTGCTCGACAGCCTGTTGTGAAAGCAGAGCTGGATTACATGTTGACGAAGGGTCTGAGGGATAAGGAATACCGTTAGTGGTCATTGCCTGTAACTTTGCAACCTGTGTTAAGTGGCAAGATCCGTGTGTGTGTTGATTGCAAGAGTGTGTGTGCATTATCTCTGACAGACACCTATACCTTACCCAGAGTTGACGACCCCATAGACCGCATCGGGGCTGCATCGGTTATCACGAAGGTAGAACAAGTGAAAGGTTATTGGCAGGTCCCGTTGCCGGAGAGAGCGAAGAGAAGTGCCAGTCTTGTGATGAACTGGGCAGTTTATCAGTGCCAGGTGTTGTTTTGCTGCCGGAACACAAGTTGGATGTGTGGCATGTTAAGGGCACTGATAATGTTTTGGCTGATTGTTTGCCACGGGAGGGTATGTCTTAAGGAGCACCCTCGCCGTTCAGTCAGTGTTTGTTTGAGAGTGGAGAAAAATTAGGCTTGCCCCTGTAGTGCAAAGCCGCCAAAAACACTATTAAAAATAATACAAAACCTCACATAAAAACTCTTTCTTTTGATAGTATTTAAGTGCAGTATGTTACAGCAAGAATCTAAGACATGCTGAGTTTTTGTCTTAGTAGGCTGGGCTTGTTGAAGCTTGCTCGTTGCGCGTAATATTGTTAAGTGATACTATTCTTTTGGGGAAGTGTTGTGTAGATTTGTTGTATATAATGAAGTGTTTTATGTTGTGATTGTGCCTTGTTTTCACAACTTGGGGGAGTAGCTAGGTGAGGCGGGGTTTATGAGCATTCTGTCTGGTCAGATGTGGCGTTTACCTGAGGTTAAAACGTCCAACATCTTGGGCGGGGTGTTACGCTGGCCAGCTTGCCAGAATGTGCTCGTACTCGCTAGCGCTCGCCAGAGCAGTGGAATGGGCTATAATAATCGTAGAACGATGTTCTTTCTTTCCTAGTATTCATGTAGTCACAGCCAGATCAGTGGTGGTCTTTATTCTTGTCTGTGACACATGGAAGTATTTTATATCAGCCATAGAGTATAAGATATGCAGTGTGAAGTTAAAGAGAGAGAGCGAAGGAGTCAGCGAGGTAGTAATATGTGCGTGTGTATGTACGTTTGCCTCCCTCGCTCGTGCGGGCTTTCCCAGGCCCCTGATTGGCTGGCGCGCTTGGCGCGTCCTAAGGACGCCTGCATTTCATGACGTAGTGGTCTGTGATTGGGTGCCGCTGTCCTAGTCTAGGTGCTGGGGGCCCCGCCGCGCTTTTCCTGCAGAGCTTGGCATAGCGTGCTTGATACTAGATGTCCCTTGCAATCTGTCCCCCAATCTAACCCCCTATACTACTGTTTCTCTCTCTGAACTTCTTCTTTTCCATTACTTCTCATCTTTATTCAATTACTTATCCCTTCTGGTTCTGCATACGACTTCCATAGTCGGCCAGTCGTATTACCAGCACCAGTTCTCACATATATGTTTTGCACTAGTTTTAGGGATTATTAGTCATAGTCACATGAGTCATATTATCATTGGGTGCTTCTAATTATTGAGTTGTTCTTTGTTACTATTTAATGCTAGACAGTGGAAGGTATCTTTAGACGTTGTCTGAGTTACGTATATGGCGAGTCAAAGCCTATACGACTTCGACGGAGCTAGGTGCCTGTAACCTTTGTGCATATTTTTCCTTTGCAAGTGTAGCAGTATACGAGCGAAGGGCTTTTGCCTACTCTTGCTTGTATGCTCGCTACCTCTTTGTGTTGACCTTTGTGGAGCGCCAGGGCAAGACTTGGGCAAGACTTGAGATCTGGACTTACCAAGAGAGCCTCCTAGTCAATTAACGTAACATAAGGGAAATCTGTTCAAGGGGAGACAGTAAGCTACGAGCATGCTTGCGCTCTGCCTAGCCTCCTGGTACCTTTTATGCCGCTGCTAGACTTTATTAGTAATAAAGACAGCATTGTGTTTATTAACTTTATCTGTGTATGCTTTAGGAATTCACGTATTATTTTAGCCTAGGTTGATGCTTGGTGCACAACCCAGTATGGCTGTTACTTTGGCTAAGGAAGTACTGTTTTGAGTGGCTATTATTAGTGCTGTCACAGAGTTGTTGCACTTCCTTGTTATATATATGTATCCTACTTATTGGTGTATTTAAGATACACGCTTTGGTGTCCTGCCCCTGCATTATTTCGGTTCTATATTAACGAGCATCTTAGAGCATCAGACGTTTCCAGAAGATTCCATATCTGATTGCTGTAGGACTAGACTACCAGTGTTTTCATAGAGCATTGAAGAGTTTAGTGTTGAGTACAGACTCACACTAAAGTTAACGTAAGCATATATTTCTTTATTAAATCTTGTTATAGTTTATTCAAGCATTGTTATTACTTAAGAGCATTTTATTAACGTAAAGTACTCCTGTTGTGAGTATGCTTTGCCGTCACCGGAAAGCCTTTGGAGAAGTGCACTAAAACCCAGTTAATTGATACCCCGTTATCCAGGAGATTAACTCTGGAGGGTTTAAGTGTTTTGTTCACCGGCGTAATAGTTCGAGGGTTTGGAATTAGCGTACCGTTGTTGCAGATATAGCCTATCATCTAGTCCAATATTGAGTGCCCTTGTTTATTTTGTAGTGCCGGTCGTAACAGCTATTTTCCGATTTATCATCTTTGTCCCCAAAAGATAGTATTGCTTTACTGTACTCCCAAGCATTCAATGCTAAAAAAAAAGAAAAAAAAAGAAGAACAAAAACATTACAAGCTTATTTAACCCCTTCTGTACCGATGCCGTCCTTTTAACTTTATTATGGCTACTAATTGAAGATTTTATTCAATTTAATAAGGGTCTCTACTAATTAACAGGCTTCAAACTATCTCACTGAACCTCTTTTACTACCACCGATCCTTCTTAAGCTGCAAATAATAGTCTAAATATTGCTAGACTAAAATAAAAGAGACGTTGCCGGTACAGAAGGGGTTAAAGAAACATGTTTGCATGCAATAAAAAATAAAACATTCGTTTTACATCGGTTTCAGTAGGTCACATTGCTACTTTCGAATAGCATAATACTGTCGGTATAGTCTCAAATTTCAATATACTATTACTTTCGAATAGCATAATACTGTCGGTATAGTCTCAAATTTCAATATACTATTACTTTCGAATAGCATAATACTGTCGGTATAGTCTCAAATTACAATATACTATTACTTTCGAATAGCATAATACTGTCAGTATAGTCTCAAATTACAATATACTATTATTAATGGTAATAACAGGTAATAATGGTAATAATTAATGGTTACCAATAATGGTTGTGTTGGTAAATATTTTGCTATATTTAAAATCACAATACGTTAAAGTTTATAATTTTATCGATGTATTTAGGTAGTATTGGTAGAGTAACGGTAATCTGTATTTTATAAAAGGTTGAAGTAGCTCTATAGATAATCATGACAAATTTAGAAGGCAATCAACCTTAAACCTTGTATATAAATTTTGTTCTATATTTTCATGTTTTTTTTGTGTCCCGTTACGAGTCATCAGAAACATTGAGGACTACTGAATAGTGAACTGTATTAAATTGTTTGACCACGAGGAATCTACGCACTTGGTTTCGCCCGCAAATTAATTAAATTTGGCACCAAAGCTATGCCTTGTGGATGGTGCGATGGGTGTGGCCATATTTATGGATACTATATTCAGTGTGTTTAGACCAGACAATGAATCAACGAACCTACGTAGGTGGGAAAACTGAGGGCCAAGCTGTGGGAATATTGCCAGACGGGTGGGTCCCTGTGTGGTGGGTGGGTATGAGGGTTCTGGAGTAAGGAAGGGTGGCGATGTAAACAATGAAGCGAAAGAGTATAACATACAGTATATGAAGGAAGAATATGAGGAAGGATATAGAGGAATACATGAAGGAGGAAGATTGGTAGGAAAGAGAGGATCAACTAATACTGTAGCGCCTTCGAGAAGGTGGAATGGCGCACATCTGAGGTGCAGTGCACTAGTGTCACATTTACAATGTGAATGTTTGCACCTGTTCAACATATGGAGTTGGTTACACTGGTTACAAGTAACACACACAACCACAACAACTCCTACAGTGCCCTAACATTTAACATGAATTTTATGTTTTACACACAAGATGGTCACCTCGCTAAGCGGCATTTGGCTGTATGATTTTATAGTGTGTAATAGTCTACAAGTGTTGTTAAATATGCTGCCACCATATATTCAATGTAAATCAGAATAAGCCGTATCTCAATATTAAATAAATAATCTAGGGCCCTAGGCGATGTTTTGTTAGGTACAACACCCCAATACTCAAACATGCACACATTCAATCATGAAAAACTATATTTTCTTTTGAGGCTTTAGTGCAATCATTTGTAAATTTAGAAAACACATTTCTGTGTAGAATTTACAGTATATGCATTTAAAGGTAAAGTAATTGTGTTTGGCATAGTCAATTAATGTTGCATAGATTTCCTGATTAAAGTATAAACACACTTCAATTTAGATAACTCTATGTTGAGTATTAGTTTATAGTTTTACTGACTACTCAAAGTTAACTTCCAAAGAGATTACCTGACTTAAGTACTGTTGTAGGTTATATTGTATTTTAGGATTAAGTGCGATAATTGTGAATAGCTTCTTGTAGTTACTGAACATTTGCGAGGCGAATATAATGAGTTAGTAATACAGATGTACAATGCAGTGTTGACCATTTTCATGTGCATTATCTGAAGATAACGATGCACAGACACACAACTATTTTATTAGCAAATAAAACAAACTATATTTTGAAGACAAAATTATAAAAGGGACATTAAAGTGTAAAGAGACATCAACGAAACCATACCATATTCCTATTGAACATCTATAATGCTGGGAAAACCATACCATATTCCTATTGAACATCTATAATGCTGGGAAAACCATACCATATTCCTATTGAACATCTATATAAACCATACTATTCCTATTGAACATCTATAATGCTGGGAAAACCATACCATATTCCTATTGAACATCTATAATGCTGGGAAAACCATACCATATTCCTATTGAACATCTATAATGCTGGGAAAACCATACCATATTCCTATTGAACATCTATAATGCTGGGAAAACCATACCATATTCCTATTGAACATCTATAATGCTGGGAAAACCATACCATATTCCTATTGAACATCTATAATGCTGGGAAAATGACACCCGCCATTTTCCCAGGTTCGAGGCAAGTCGGACACCAAGCTAATAGAAGATAGAGGACGGAAAAAATACTGTGTTTAAGAAGACAGTGGCTGTTTGTTTGGTCTATTAATTAACTTATTTATATATTTGTTTAGTTTCCTCCCTAGACCTCCATCAAGCTTAGAAAACACCCCCTAGACCCCCTTTCATGATGGATTTGTACATTTTTCGGTAGAAAAATGTCCCGACCAAAGGCCGATTCCTCATAAAATTACAGGTTCGCTATCGCACGCCAGGTTAAAATCGAGACCTAAATGGTACGAAAGTCCTAATATTTCACAAAGAAATGGGGTGAAAGGTCATAAAATCCCCAAACTAATGGAACCAACTTCTTAAAATCTCAAAACTACTGGGGCTAAACATTAGGGAGGAGGGGGTCCAGAAAAATGGTCTGTCTCCCCTTAATGTGGAATATAGTGTTGACTGCCAGAGAGAGCCTAACAATCATCATTCTCACTATGACTTATCCCTGTCTGCGACAGAGTCCCAAATCAACGAAAAAGATTTTGCATCCCAGGAGCTGGACTGGACGACATTGTGGAAGCCTTCGAAGATACCACAAAGGATGCAAATGAAAATACCCTTTTTGTCATCCATGCTGGTTCAAATGACGTCATGCGCACCAGATCCGAAGAGTTGATGGAGAAATATCGCAAGATGATCCAGCACTACAAAAACAAGTCAAGGAATATCATCATCTCAGGCATTCTCCCCAAGATCGACGCACCTGACAAATTCTACGACAAGTCTTTCAGCACAAATAGCCGACTAAAACATTTGTGTCTGAGGGAAGAAGTTGAATTCATCAACCTCTGGGACAACTTCTACAACCAGCCTACTCTGTTCCGCAAGGATGGCACTCATCTAAACCCTGTGGGTTCAGCACGCATGGGTCGTCTCCTACACGAAGCAGTCCGCAGCCATGGATCATAAAACGCCACCCGAGAAGAAGCAGCAGTGACATAAATCATCCAACGCCAAGAAAAAACAGAGGCAACCGAGGACCACCAGCGATAAGGACCGAAGACAGCGAGGCCGAGGACAGCCATGAACATAAATGTAGATCCGACAAGAACCAAAAATATTATTAAAGAGCGTTCCGTGAGTTCTAAATAACAAATTTAAAGGTTTTCTATGCAAACGCTCGTAGCATACGCAATAAATTTTCAGATTTAGAGGAGCTAGTGTTTACAGAAAATTATGATGTGATTGGCATAACAGAATCTTGGCTCAATACAGAAGATAGAGACTTTTTAGCAGAGTATTCACTTCCCGGTTATGTAATGTTTGAGAAAAGCCGAATAAATCGAAATGGAGGTGGCGTTTTACTTTATATCAAAGAAAGTCTTAACCCTACCCTCTTGTCAAAACCTCAAATTGTGAACGTCGACGCATCTTTTGTGCTAATAAAGAATAATAAAGGTACCAAAATAATACTTGCATTAATATACAGACCTCCAGCTCAATCAGTGCAAACTGACCGAGAAATTTACGAACAAATTGCAGATGTAAGTAACTCACAAGATACCGTAATTTTTGGTGACTTTAATTTACCTGTGACCAAGTGGGGCGATACTCTTACTTCACACTCCGGACATGACTTGTATACGAACTTGCAAGAGAGTTCGCTTTATCAATTTGTCGAACGCCGACCCGTGGTAATAACGTTCTTGACATTGTACTTGCAACAAAAGAAGAATTAATAGAGAATTTGAATGTTGGTGATGAATTCAGTAACAGCGACCATCGTACGATAACTTTCACTTTAAAGTTTACTAGTAACGAACCAAATAGTAGCATCGAAAAAGTCCCCTAATTTCAAGAGGCAAACTTCCATAAACTTAGAGCTATGTTTAAAGAAACTGACTGGAGCTTTTTTAATTCACAATAACGACATAAATACATCTTGGAAGTTATTCGAAGCCACTTACCTAAAAGCAGTGCAAGACTGCATACCATCAAAACTCGGCGTCCAGGTCCATAATAATAAGCCCAAAGGGTGGAATAAAGATATTTTCAAACTGCCTGCTTGCTAAAAAATTTGCTAATGATAGATTAAAATCCTCACAAAATGACGAAGAACGGCTGAAATTTGTAGAGCTACGACGCAAAGCCAACAGTTAATTAAGCAAAGTAAAAAGACCTTATAGTTACATATTGCGAATCAAAGTAAAACAAAACCCGAAAGAATTCTATAGTTATATCAGAAAGAAAAAGTAGTTACTTCAACTGTTGGACCGTTAGTCGATGAAAATGGAGAATACACCAAAGACGAAGAACAAATGAGTAATGCCCTCAATACCTTCTTTGCATCAGTTTTTACAACAGAAGACCTCAGTGATATCCCTACACCATCGCCGATTCAGATTGATAATTCAGATGTTCTAAGCAATATCACCGTTACAGAGAGAGAAGTATGAATTGTTTAGATAAACTCAAGGTAAATAAAACGCCTGGACCTGATACAATCTCGCCTAGAGTTCTAAAGGAAGCTAAGGATGAGCTCTCTAAACCACTGACATTACTATTCAATAAATCCCTTCAGTCTGGAACTATGCCCGATCAGGGGAAGCTAGCCAACGTAACACCGATATTCAAAAAAGGCAGCAAATCCCTACCCAGTAACTATCGTCCAATTAGCTTAACCTCAGTTGTATGTAAAATGCTAGAAACGGTCATACGAGACAGACTCGTAAATCACTTAGAGGAAAATAACATACTTAAAGATACTCAACACGGCTTTCGTAAAAAACGTTCCTGTTTAACAAACCTCTTAGACTTCTTCCACGATATCCTCAACCTCTACGATGAGAGTAAAGCTGTAGATATTATATACCTTGATTTTCAAAAGGCCTTTGACAAAGTTCCCCACAACGTTTACTGCTAAAACTAAAAGCGCATGGAATACAAGACGGTGTGTTGAAATGGATAGAAAATTGGCTCAGCGACAGAAAGCAAAGAGTAGTCATAAACGGTAAGGCATCAAAATGGACCAATGTAAGTAGCGGGGTACCCCAGGGATCGGTACGAGGACCAATTCTCTTTCTAAGTTACATCAACGACATAGATGATGGTCTCACCTGTACAATCTCAAAATTTGCTGACGATACAAAAATTGCAAATAGCGTACTCTCAAAAGAACAAGTTGACGATATGCAACACAATCTAGATAAATTGTCATGTTGGGCCCAAATTTGGCAAATGAGTTTCAATGCGGATAAATGTAAAGTACTACATATCGGATACCTAAATGAGAAAGCAAACTATTCGATGAATGGCACTCAGCTTAAGAATGTAAACAGAGAAACCGATCTGGGAGTAACATATCGAGTAACCTAAACCGAGTCAACAATGTTCATAAGTTGTTAGAAGGCAAACAAAATAATTGGCTTTATAGGCAGGTCATTTGAGCATAAATCCAAAGAAGTTATCCTAACCCTTTACAATTCATTAGTCCGCCCTCTTCTGGAATACTGCGTTCAATCCTGGTGCCCTTATTACCAAAAAGATATAACAAGCTAGAACGAGTTCAACGTAGAGTTACCAAAATGATACCTAGCCTAAAGAACAAACCATACGAAGAGCGTCTTAGAGAATTAAATCTATTTCCTTTAACCCAGCGCAGATTAAGAGGTGACTTAATTCAAGTGTTCAAAATCATCAAAGGCATCGACAATATGAACTGTAGTAAGTACTTCACTATCGACCAATCTAATTACACGCGGGGAAACGGTTGCAAAATTATTGGTAAATCTTTTAACTCACACGAATCTAAGAATTTCTTCTTCAATCGAGTTGTCAACTTGTGGAATGGGCTTCCCCGAAACGTTTATAGACTGCATCACCGTTGATTCATTTAAACTCCGCCTAGACAAATATCTCGCATCAAACCCGCGACTGACTGCGTTTGTAAATGAATAACTTTATTTTATCCCCCCCTCAGTTACTAACCCATCTGTCCCCTACTAACTTCCTAATCCTGCCACGGACATTAGTTCCAAGGCAGTATTTCCCTTTCCAATGTTCCCTTACCCCCTCTAAACCACTGTTTGGACACTTGATCCTCAGTGTTTTGGAGGACAAGCAACCTAGAAGGGTCACTAGATCTGTTGTTGCTTGATTTCCTTTGTACTCCTTTGTACTCCTTATGTGGCTTAGGCTCCAGGTGTGTGTACTCCACCCCAATTGTCTGTTAGGCGTCTCATTATAAAGTTCCAAGCTACTCTTTTAACCCTGTCAGTTTTCTATGACGCATTCTTCCATTTTGTTTTCGTTGTTTTTAGACGACTTAATTAAGTTTTGAAAGCGTCTTGAGGAGTTAAATATTCTTGAGATTAATAAGATTTGACTGCTTTCATTGCTAGAGGTCCTCCCTAAGTTGTATATTTTAGTAAAGTGCAATAGAGAGCAGCAGGAAAACAAATCATGTTACATTAACCGTTAACGATCAGTCAAACAAGAACTTGTTTCCCACATAATATTTCGGTACCATTTGCCTGAAAGCTTTTGAATTCCATTTTTATAAAGACTTTAGCCAGGTATAATACAGTAATTTTAGTTCATTCTAATTCATTTTGCCCACACAGGAAAAGAAAGATAGAAAAACGTGCGACCAGATTTTTACTTGAATTGTTATTTCGTTATCACCTTCAGCAGACTAACTTTTAGGTTGAGTTTTGATAACCCCTCCAATCCCGCTAAATGGGCACCCGCTTCCCCAAGCAGCTTTAACAAGGGGTCAATTAGATATTCCTCTGGGATACATTTACATTGTCATGCGTAATGCGATGTTACGTTGGAGACGGTAATTTCTCCAGAATCATGAGAGTATATGAAACAATTGTCCTCACTATTCTACCAGCAGCTCTCCATCCCTCTTATTTAGATCGAACCCCATCTCATATTATAGGTATAGGGTTGGTATCGGCTTCATCTGTGTATCTTGGTGTTCCGATACACCCACCTTATCCCCCAGATCAATAGCCTTATCAGGCTCACCATCACTGGGGTAAGATATTGTACGCTGCAACTATGATGTTCAGCCCGTGCAATTGTCTGCAAGCAAAAGTGGTACTTATTATGTTTGAACAAATTTGAAACGGTAATAAATATTTTGATATAATCCATTTAAGCAAATGCCCGAGACGGTCTTTCCCTCATTCAATGGTAACTGTTTCCAACATACAAAAAAGACGTGTACTAGCTAAATTGTACAAACGATTATACATATGCATACTGTATAGGCGTATGCATGTCAATATAGCATAACGTATCCTAACTTAGCCTAGTCTAACTTAGTTTAGCCTGTTTCATACAGTGTCCACCAACCTTTAACTGTCTTCGTGGTGCGATGTATAAGGTGTTGATTTTCGGTGTGAGCATCCTGGGTTCGAGTCCACGGACTGCCACATGTGTTTGTAAATTTCATTAATCGATTTTAGGAGTATGGTTGGTTGTTGGAAGGAAAATAATAATTGATATTGGTTCAGGAGTAATATATCGAGAGGACTTCCCTAAGTGGTTAAGGCCCCATTAATTGCTCTTTCCATTCATATATGCATAGCCTACGTGAGTTGCAGTTGGGATGTGTGTACATGCTTAGATTGATATGCAGGATTCGAAGTTGCATAATCGTAGCAGTGTCCACCAACCTTTAACTGTCTTCGTGGTGCGATGTATAAGGTGTTGATTTTCGGTGTGAGCATCCTGGGTTCGAGTCCACGGACTGCCACATGTGTTTGTAAATTTCATTAATCGATTTTAGGAGTACGGCTGGTTGTTGGAAGGAACATAATAATTTATATAATTAGAAGCATTCTGTAGTAATGCTAACATTGAAATAATACTGTCTGTATATAAAAAAAAAAAACATATATATACAGTAGTATATATAATATATATATATATATATATATATATATATATATATATATATATATATATATACAGTATATACTGTATATATATATACACACACAATCTTCTCTTCCTCACCGAAACTCAGGTGTCTGTAGCAACATCCAGTAACCTCTTCTCTGTATCCTCCTGCTTTCTCTATCCTAGTTTCAAAGCCAAAGGCGGATGTTGTGCATATGTGCACAACAAACTCACTTGCTCTCGTGTTCCCGATTTCGACTCCTCTGAATTCTCTACTTTTTGGCTCAAACTTTCCTGTCATTCTCTTACTAAATATTTCTGTGCTGTCTATCTTTCCCCTAACTCTACCAACTTTTCCAAATTATTTGACTATCTAAACTCTACGGTGGAACACATTCTATCCATTTCTCCTTTCTCAGAAATCTCCATCTTAGGAGATTTCAACGTTCACCACCGCCAATGGCTCTCCTCTCACACTACTGACCCACCTGGTGAACAAGCCTACGTCTTTTCTATCATAAATGACCAAGAGCAGTTAGTTCAGCAACCCTCCCGTATCCCTGATCGCAACGGAGATCGGCCCAACATTCTTGACTTGTTTATAATTTCTAACCCTTCTTCTTATACTGTCGATCTTTTCTCTCCTTTGGGCTTCTCCGACCATAAACTTATCTCTGTCAACTGTCCTATCTCTCCAGTACGGCCACCCGATCCTCCTAGCCGGCGGCGCTTGTGGCACTTTGGTGCTGCCGACTGGGAGGCTCTCCGGCAGTACTTCTTTGATTTCCCATGGAATGCTTTCTGCTTCTGTGGCCGGGGACCCTCGGAGAGTGCTGAACGCATTACCGAGGTAATCCTGTCGGGCATGGAAGCATCCATTCCATTCTCTTTCTCTCAGACTAATGCTAAAATATCTTGGTTTACTCACGCCTGTTCTACTGCTGTCTGCTATAAGGAGGAAGCATTCAAACGGTACCGACGCCTTAAAACTCAAGACTCATTCTTCCTATGTTTCTGGCCGGAATCAAGCCAAATCTGTTCTTCGACTTGCCAAACACTCTTTCATCAATAATAAATGCACTGAACTATCCAACTCTAGCTCTTCCCAAGCTTTCTAGCATTTAGCCAGAAACCTCTCCAACAATTTATCTTCCTCGTCTTTCCCTCCCCTTTCCCATTCTGATGGCACAACCATCACTTGGGATCGGTACTAGGACCAATTCTCTTTCTAATTTACATCAACGACATAGATGAGGGTCTCACCTGCACAATCTCAAAATTTGCTGACGATACAAAAATTGCAAATAGCGTACTCTCAAAAGAACAAGGTGACGATATGCAACACAATCTAGATAAATTGTCATGTTGGGCCCAAATTTGGCAAATGAGTTTCAATGCGGATAAATGTAAAGTACTACATGTCGGATACCTAAATGAGAAAGCAAACTATTCGATGAATGGCACTCCGCTTAAGAATGTAAACAGAGAAACTGATCTGGGAGTAACAATATCGAGTAACCTAAAACCGAGTCAACAATGTTCAGAAGTTGTTAAGAAGGCAAACAAAATAATTGGCTTTATAGGCAGGTCATTTGAGCATAAATCCAAAGAAGTTATCCTAACCCTTTACAATTCCTTAGTCCGCCCTCTTCTGGAATACTGCGTTCAATCCTGGAGCCCTTATTACCAAAAAGATATAAACAAGCTAGAACGAGTTCAACGTAGAGTTACCAAAATGATACCTAACCTAAAGAACAAACCATACGAAGAGCGTCTTATAGAATTAAATCTATTTCCTTTAACCCAGCGCAGATTAAGAGGCGACTTAATTCAAGTGTTCAAAATCATCAAAGGCATCGACAATATGAACTGTAGTAAGTACTTCACTATCGACCAATCTAATTACACGCGGGGAAACGGTTGCAAAATTATTGGTAAATCTTTTAACTCGCACGAATCTAAGAATTTCTTCTTCAATCGAGTTGTCAACTTGTGGAATGGGCTTCCCCGAGACGTTATAGACTGCAGCACCGTTGATTCATTTAAATTCCGCCTAGACAAATATCTCGCATCAAACCCGCGACTGACTGCGTTTGTAAATGAATAACTTTATCCTCCCCTCAGTTACTAACCCATATGTTCCCTACTAACTTCCTAGTCCTGCCACGTTAGTGGCAGGGCAGTAGTTCCCTTTCCAATGTTCCCTTACCCACTCTAAACCACTGTTTGGACACTTGATCCTCAGTGTTTTGGAGGACAAGCAACCTAGAAGGGTCACTAGATCTGTTGTTGCTTGATTTCCTTTGTACTCCTTTGTACTTTGTACTTCTTCCTCTGACAAAGCTAAACTCTCCGCTCAAACTTTTGCTAGAAACTCCACCTTGGATGATTCCGGTGCTATTCCTCCCTCTCCACCCTCCTCTCTCTTACTTATGCCTAATATCCTAATCTCTTCTAAAGATGTACTTTCTACCCTCTCTGGGCATAATACTAATAAGGCGTACGGTCCGGACGGTGTTCCTCCTGATGTTCTCAAAAACTGTGCTTCCGTGCCGACTCCCTGCCTAGGCAAACTCTTTCGTCTCTGTCTATCCTCTAATGTCTTCCCTTCATGCTGGAAGTTTGCTCACATTCAACCTGTCCCAAAGAAGGGTGACCGCTCTTAACCCTCCAACTATCGTTCAATTGCTCTCATCTCATGTCTTTCTAAAGTTTTTGAAACTATTCTTGCTTCCAAATTTCTTAAGCATTTCTCTTCTCATAATCTGCTCTCAAATTGCCAGTATGGCTTCCTTAAGGGTCGCTCTACTGGTGATCTTCTTTCATATCTTACTAGCTCTTGTTCATCCTCCTTTCGGGACTTCGGTGAGACTATTTCTATTGCACTAGACATATCGAAAGCCTTCGATAGAGTCTGGCACAAATCTTTAATTTCTAAACAACCCTCCTTCGGTTTCTATCCCTCCATCTGTGCCTTTGTCTCTAATTTCCTTTCCGGCCGTTCCATAGCTGCAGTTGTGGACGGCCATTGTTCACTTCCTCACCCTATAAACTCCGGTGTTCCTCAGGGCTCTGTCCTATCTCCTATTCTCTTTCTAATTTTTATAAATGATCTCCTCAACTGTACCTCAATTCCCATCCATTCATACGCAGACGACTCAACCTTACACTACTCCATTAGTTTTTCAGAACGCCCCAGCCAGCAATCCCTGAACGACAAACGTAATGAAGCCATAGAACTCTTAAATTCTTATCTATATACTATCTCCAATTGGGGCAGAGAAAACCTTGTTACCTTTAACGCTTCAAAAACCCAATTTCTCCATCTATCTACCCATAAGGAACTCCCAGCGGACTATCCCTTATTCTTCAACAATACAAAAATCAATCCTTCATCTTCTCTCAATATTCTTGGTGTCTCTTTTACTTCTGCTCTCAGTTGGAAGGACCATATTACCAGTCTTGCTAAGGCAGCCTCCCAGAAGGTTGGTGTGCTCAACCGCCTTAGGGGGTTCTTTTCCCCTGCGCAGCTTCTTGCTCTGTACAGGGGCATAGTGCGTCCTTCTATTGAGTATTGTTCACATGTGTGGGGAGGTTCCTCTCACACCGCTCTCCTAGACAAAGTTGAAAGGAAGGCCTTTCGTATCATTAACTCCTGTCCACTCACCACCTTTCTGCAATCTCTCTCTCTCTCTCTCTGCCGCAATGTTGCATCTCTCTCGCTATTCTATTGCTACTATATTAATCAGTGTTCCTCAGAACTTTCCCAGTGTATACCACCTCCTTTAAGTAGGGCATGTGGTACCTGTCTTGCAACTCAATCCCACCCCTACTCTGTGCAACTCTCCAACCCGAGAGTGAAACGTTACTCTCAGTCTTTCTTCTACTCAACAGCTGAGCTCTGGAACTCTCTCCCAGAATCAGTCTTTCCCTCTTCCTATGACTTAAATTGCTTCAAACTCCGTGTGTCCAGGCATTTTGGCTTGAACGTCCCTTGATTTTGGCCCTGTCACTCTTTCAACTATGGGGGAGGCACTCGCTATAGGCAGTTCTGCCTTTTGCCTCCCTCAATCATATAGAAAAACAAAATACAAAATATGTGTTGTTGCTCAAGGTACGACCGGTCAGAACTGGGTTGTACATAACACACTCGTGGTCAGGATCGAACAAGGCCATCATGCTAATCTTAGATATTGATTACCAGGTTCCATGTCGATAGGTTGGCCGGGGTTGTGTGGGGGACACTGTACAAAACACTGGGCTGGACCACTGACTTGGTCACTATAGTCCATGAGCCAAGGGGAAAATCCGTACAACGACAAACAGCTTTTAGCTACAATCGTTGTTTACAAGGTATGTTTATTACTGTTTTGAATTTGTTAATTTTATATGATAACCTTGGCCAACGAGCCATCATATAATTAATTACCCGTTAATTATACATTATGCTGAAAGTTTTACCAACTCGGATGGTACCGACTCCTGTGTTTTGGGAACTGGCCCTTTGACTTGTATTTAGTAAGGCAAGTAGGAGTTACATCCGAGATAGGTTGGTCCTTAGGGAATCGTCCTAAGTAGGAGTTAATGTCAGTCAGACAGAAGGGGCACCTTTGGGCAGCATAATGAACGGAGCTTGTGGAGGAAGGAGTATGATAGGTTTGGAGAAAGTATGATTAATATGTTTAACTGATCACTTGCTAGCCTAAAATATCACCTATTATGCTTTAGTTGATGTTTCCTACCTCATCTCAAATCCAATTAGGATACTGGATACCGTAGTTGAGTAGGTTGTTCCTATATAACCAAAAACATATTATATTATGATTGAGTTAATTTACATATTTTACATACTGCTTATCATAATTGATTTATTATCCTTTACTCGAGGTGATAACAAAACTTTGAATGTTGCCAATCTAAGTTAGCCTAGTTAATATACCGTACCTGATCTCTTATTTAAACTCGAATAATGTAAATCACAAGTTAATTTTTATGGATTACTTGATTTAATAGCAGCATATAAGCGTGTATATCATAATAAAACATTTGTTTACCTTTCCAATATTTTAGAACATTTACAATTTTATTCATCATGACATTTTATACCGTACTTGATAATACTTCCAACCTATATTGGTATTTGTTTTGTCTATGTGAGTGAGGGAGGCAAAAGGCAGAACTGCTTGTAGCGAGTGCCTCCCCCATAGTTGAAAGAGTGACAGGGCCAAAATCAAGGGACGTTCGAGCGAGAACCTGTTATGCCTTGTCTGATCACATGTCACATCTAGGTCAGGAGTTTCATAATCATGACATTATTTGAATATCTCTTCTGATCTTATCAATATGCCAGAGACCCCAATTGGCGCAGGGTAATTTGTGTCTAATTTGCATCTTCTTAAGGTTCTCGCCTGTTGTTTGGGGCTCCGGTGTTTTCAGATTGCACACAAACACGCTAATACTACTGTCAGATATCTAGGCCACTGGCAGAAATGTGGGACAATATTTTAACTCCATGATTAACTTTTTATTAATATTCGTTGATACTTTGGATTGTGTAGATGCTTGGGGCCATATTTTTATTTTTTTATTTTTTGTCTATGTGATTGAGGGAGGCAAAAGGCAGAACTGCCTATAGCGAGTGCCTCCCCCATAGTTGAAAGAGTGACAGGGCCAAAATCAAGGGACGTTCGAGCCAAAATGCCTGGACACACGGAGTTTGAATGGTTAGGTATTTCGGCTATTAGGAGGAATGTGGGATAAGTTTGTTTTTGCATTACACGAGAGCTTCAATTATCAAATATAAATGACTAACATTTTTAGGCAACATCTCAAGAATCTATAACAAGGGTATCGGATAATATATGATTAAGAAATAAATTTGTCTCATTGTTTTTCTTCGCAAAAATAACTCTGAATGATACGACCGGCCTGTCTCGGGTTTTTATTACTAAATTATTGTTATTATTATATATATATTATATACGGTAGATATATATATATATATATTATATATATATATATATATATATATTATTATATAGATATATATTATATATATATATATTAAATATATATATATATAAATATAAATATATATATATAATCGGTATTATATATATATATATATATATATATAATTGATATATATATATATATATATTATATATACAGTATATATATATATATTATATATTATATATATAAGTATATATATATCTACTGTATATATATATATATATATATAATATATATATATATATATATATATATATATATATATATATATACTGTATGTTGATTTGATTTGCCCCGAGGGGCGAGTATTGAGCAGCGCCCCCCATCCTGTGAGGGGACAAACCACTAGTAAGGCGATACATACTGCTCAAAGAGCCATTAATATAATATATAAATATATAATATATATATAAATATATATATATTATATATATATATATATAAATATATATAATGAAATATAAAAATATATATATATATACGGTATATATATATATAGATATATATATTTATATATATTAATATATATATTATATTACAGTATATATATATAATATATATATTATATAATATATATAGATATATATATAATATAGTAATTATACTGTATTATTTACAGTATATATATCTACGTATATAATATATATATATATTTATAGATATATATATATATATATATATTATATATATATATATATATATATATACTGTATTGTTGATTTTGATTTTGCCCCGAGGGGCGAGTTTTATTGAGCAGCGCCCCCCATCCTGTGAGGGGACAACCACTAGTAAGGCGATACATACTGCTCAAAGAGCCATTATTCCATGAACAACAGCATCGTCGTCTGGTTACATTCATATTTGTGTTTATAAATCAGGTTGGCATTATTCAGATGTGTTATTATAGTTTCCTCATTTAATTGTCACATGGTCTGTATATACGTATCTCAAAAAAAAAAAAAAAAAAAAAAAAAAAAAAAAAAAAAAAAAAAAAAAAAAAGAAAAAAAGCAATCAAGCTTGTAGTGACTGAATTATTAATTGACAGGTTGTAAATAATAGCACTACAGAACTAGTGCAATCGTATGAGGAGACTATTCATATTTTCATTACATCAATGGTTATTGAGATCATAGTTAGCTGAATACAATTATTACAAAAATAGGCAATGGTATAAATCAACATAATACATAATTTAATACAGGCGGACATAATCATGATCTGGTTCGTTGTGCACTGGGAGCTGAGGTGTCTTGAGATCGCCTCGCACCCTTACACAACGAACGTATTATAGTCTGCATGGTTGGTATCTATTTTTTTTTTATTTTTTTTTTTTTTTTTTTTTTCCTTTTTTTCCCTTTTCCCCTTCTTTTTCCTTTCTTCCCTTTTTTTCCTTTTTTCTTCCCTTCCTTTTCCCTTTTTCTGTTTGTTTTCCCTTTTTTTTTACCCTAGGTGGGTCTAAGGGGGGAAAGGAGACGGGGGGAGAGGGAAGAGAAAAGGAGGAAGTTTGAAGGAAAGTAGGAGAGTAACAGTTGGTGGGCAGACCCCCTTGCTATGTTGTGTGTTTGAAACATATGTGTTTGTGTTGGAGCAAGTGGTGTATTTTATTTATGTTTGCTGTTTGGTAGCTAGCTAAGGAACTAAGGTGTGATTGTTATTATTATCATTATTATTATTGTCAAGAATTGATTAAACACCGAATGAAGCTTCAAATAATGCACTCGTTTCCTGGGACTACCACTCGGAGAGAACATTGAAGTCAAACGGTCGTCAACCAACACTTAATATGCTGAACATAAACTGTGTGTTTGTTTGTTTATTTCTTTTTTCTTTCCCTGTTCTTTTTTCCTCTTTTTTTCTTTAATAAATTGGCTGTGGTTCATCTTCTGTGTTATTTTATTTAGACTGCTTTTAAACCAGTTGTTGAATCTTAAATTTGGTTGTTGTGCATAATATTCCTTAATTTTCTCTAGAGTTGGGTCTTGTGATAGTTCTAGTTTGTGCCATATTTGTGTTGCTTGTCTATGGAGTCGGACATTTAATGGTAGTGTGTTTGTGTATTCGTGTATTTGTTGTGTCGTCATTGTATAGGGGTATCTTTGGTTTGTGGCGAATCTTAGGGCTTTGTTTTGTATTTTTTTTTTTTTTTTTTTTGTAAGCGTGTGATTGTGAGATTGAATATACTTAGTGGGTATTTCAAGAATGTCAGGGGGTAAGGAAATGTGATTTGTATATTAGAATTAACGAGACGTGTAACATGTGGAGGGAGGTGGTAGAAAGAGAGGGATCTCGTTGGGGGTGGAAGTTTCGCTCCCAGGAATTTTTGTTCCTGTGGTATTTCAATAATAATAATAAAATAATAATAATAATAAGGGGACAACCACTGGTAAGGCAATACATACTGCGCAAAGAACCATTATTCTATTGTAATAACAGTATCGTCGTCTGGTGTTATTATAGTGTCCTCATTTGATTGCCACATGTGCTGTACAGTATATAGGCCTACGTGCTCATGAAAAAAAAAAAAATAAAAAAAATAAAAAAAAATGACTGAATTATTAATTGACAGGTAAATAATAGCACTACAAAACTAGTGCAATCATATGAGGAGACCATTCATGTTTTCTTACATCAATGGTTATTGAGATCATAGTTAGCTGAATACAAATATTACATACATGATGTGACTAATATTTCGAACTACATAAATTATTATGCAATAATAGTACCACAAATATATTACAATCATATGAGGGACACTTCACATTCTTCATTACATCAACGGTTATTGAGGCCATAGTTAGCTGAATACAAGAGTCACATACATAATGTGACTAATATTACCAACTACCGAAGTTATAATGGAATTATAGTAATACAAATATTTTACAAACACGAGTTACATGGTTCAAATTCTTATTACAATAATGGTTATTGAGGGGATAGTTGGCGCAATATGACCAGTGGAGAAGTTTACATGCCGATAGTAATATAATATTTAGTAGGGTGTGTGGTTATGGGAGAGAGGGAGGGGGGTTGTAGGAGGTAGAGGAATGGGTGGGAGAGGAGGAGGGGTAGGGGGGAGGAGGAGGAGGTAAGGTACTCCAGGGAGGAGGAAAGTGTGAAAGGGGAGGTGTGTGTGTGTGTGTATGTGTTGGGGAGGGTGGGACATACTACATATAAATAAGTTGTTTAAGGCCAGCCATAGTACTGAAGATAAACAATAAATATGGTAGTTAAAAAAAAAAAAAAAAAAAAAAAGGGAAAGTTTGTATTTCAACGCAAGTCTACAGATATCAGCAGTATCGCTTCATCGTACCTGACACAACATATCAATAAGTAAAGAAGGAAACTGTATACATGCAAAGATCAAGATTCAATTATGTTTAGTAGCAAAACAATATTCAGAAGGAAGATACTAATAGTCCTCCGGGAGGGATATGCCGCATATCCGAAGGTACTTAATTGTAGGTCAAACCATTAGCCGAGAATATTGAGGACAATTATGTTGCTTACATATGCAAGGGTCATGTATATTGGCTTGCAAAAGGATATGAATTGGCACTTAACAGATTATTTAAATAAATACTGTGTTAGAGGCTCAGAGGGATATGTATATACTGTACATTGTCAATCTATTAAATGAGAATAGCAGTGATAAGTAAAGAAATACTGACTGGTATTATAAGTGTGACATGATCAATGAAAATATGAAATCGTGTAGAGGGCGTTACAAAGGGTTTAAGTGTGACCTTGTAAGAAAGAAGAGATGTGTGGAGGGCAAGGGGTGCATACTTATAAGGTTCATGTTCATGTTTACAGTACATATTATTGTGGAGGGGCAAAGTTCTTGTGTTTTTAGTATGTTATGATTACGTTATTCTTTAGCATGTATATTGCTTGATCCTCAATTGTGGTTAACTGATTATTCCTGTATTCCCTAATCATTGGGCATTCCAGGATATAGTGCTCGAGAGAGTGTTTGTTGGGAGCTCTGCAAACCCTACATTGCCTGTGCTCTTCTTCTACCTGCCAATTCAGCTGCCATGGATAACAATAGCCAAGCCTTATTCTTGCATGTACTGAGTCTACCCACCTACTCGTTGTACGTTTACCATAGGTGTATTTGGTCGTAAATGCTACTTTATTGTAGTAGTTTATAGATCGGCTGGTATTATGATGTCTAGCTCTGTCTTCATCCACTCTTTCTTCTTGTGTCTTTTTAATTATAGTTCTCATTTGTTTCAATGACAGTTCAAGAATATGATCAGGTTCTTCTTTCTCTGTGGCCTCCTTGGCAAGCTTATCTGCCCTTTCATTGCCCGGGATGCCTACATGTGAAGGAATCCAGGCAAATTTGACCCCTAGCCCCTTCTCCCCTACACATTTTATCCCCCGTCTGATATCTTGTAAAAGGAAAGGATAGGTGGGTTGGGGGCTAGAGATAGCTTCCAAGGCCGCCCTGCTGTCAGATAGGATAAGAATATTCTTTCCCCTTCGAAAGATACTCCCAATTCCCATCGCTATTGCCACCAGCTCAGTTTGAGTGGAGGAGGCCCAGTCCTGTAGCCTGGATAGTTCATCGTCTTCCTGAGCAAAGTTGCCACCACTCATAATAGTGATGGCAGCTCCTGCCCTCCCAGTTACGGTGTTAAGTGAGCCGTCACAGTATACCTGATCAGTGTTCTCATCTGTCATATCTTCTATTAGTGACATAAAGTTTGTCTTCAGAGCGTAGGACGGGATCTCAGACTTTTTTGTGTCGAGTTGTGTCACTATAATCTCAATAGTGGCCTCTTCCCAGGGCGGAAGGGGGACACTCAATTGCCGGTCATCTGGATGGTAGTCTGTAAGCTGGGTGGGCGGGGTGGGCGGGGTGGGGTCAGTCAGTTGCCAGTCACCGATATAGTAGTCTGTAAGCTGGTAGTCAAGAATGTCAGCAGAAGTTACATGTGGCCAGTCCCTGCCTTTTAAGTCATCTATTCTAAGTAGCTCCATTAGTGCAGTCTTAGGTCGTGTTTCTCTGTCGTCTCTCAGTGTTCGTATGCCTATTATCATATTTGTTTCTTTTATTCTATCAGTGATGGACGATAGATTTAACTCATATCTAAGATTTTTTACCTTGACATTTCTCGGACATCCAAAAATAAGTCTCATGGCTTCATTTTGCAGTTTGTCAAGTTTTTCGATCTGATTAGCAGGTAGACAGGATAGAGCAGGTGCATGGTAGTCAATTACTGATCTAATATAGGCAATGTACATGGTCCTGAGGATAGTGATGGAGGCACCCAAGCCTTTCCATGACATTACTTTAAGGGGCCTTAGTCGTCTTTTACAGGTGGTCATTACATGATTAAATTCAGCATTATTACCCTGTGGTCCCCCAACATACACTCCCAGATATTTATAATAGTCTACCCTCTCCAGTACATTACCATGAAGATGTAGAGGCTTGTTACGATTCCAACCTTTTGTTATGGCTTTTTGTTTTGTTTGTTGATATCAGGCCTAATTGGTCACAAGCTTCTCCTACCAAGTCTAGGGCACGTTGCATGTCCCTGTGACTATCGGCCTGGATCAAAATATCATCAGCATAGCTTTCACAGATCACTCCTCTGGGAAATTTGAGTCTAACAATAATGTGCATTAATATGTTGAATAGTATTGGACTTAATACTCCCCCCTGTGGTGTACCCAGCTCAAGCTTACGTACTTCAGACTTTTTACCTTGAAAGACGACATATGCACTTCTATTGCTGAGGTATTTCCTTGATCCAGCCCAATAGTTTACCTTTTACACCCATTTTCGCCAACTCGCAAAGTATTACATCCCTGTTTGCTACATCAAATGCACCCTTTAAATCTAAAAATACAGTAAAGTTACACCTATGGTTAGAGAGATATGTGATACAGGACATTGTACTTCTGCCTTTGATGTAGCCATTCAAATGCGGGCTCAATTGTGACTCTATTTTGTGCAGTAGCCTATTAAGGACCATCCTTTCAATTGTCTTGCAATAACAAGAAAGAAGTGATATAGGTCTCATGGCTGTAACAGAACCAGCCTTGGGTACAGGAATTATGACAGCTCTTTTCCAGTCAGGAGGGATGACACTGTTGCGATAGCTAAGGTTAAAGAAATCCAGCAATGGATTGCCTGCAACCTCTGTCATTGCACGTAGAATGGGATATGTTATCCCATCCTCCCCTGGGGCACTACTTTTGTTGTTGGATAGGGCTCTTTGGAGCTCGTAAGTGTTTATATCTTTACACGAGTCATCCTTAATGGCTATTGCTTCGTCTACTTGTTGGCGAAAATCCGGCAGGTTGGGTCCTAGCTTATTCCTAACTCTGAGAGGCAGATTACTGTAGGTGGAGGCAGAGGCCCATTCATCCATAAGGGTTTGAGCATATTCCTGAGGGTGGGGATGTGCTGCAGCTTGGTTAGTTTTCCCCCTTGCAATATTTATTTTCCTCCACACAACACTGATGGATGTATCTTTATTTGTGTGATTTAAAAAGTCTAACCAGAATTTCTCCCTTGCTTTAATTTTAGCCTGATGGGCCCTTTGACCACAGATTTTTATATTTTCAAAGTTTTCACCAGTTTTATTACCCTTCCAAATTTGTGTAGCAGTGTTTAACAAATTGGTGGTATCTTGTACCTCTTTATCATCCCTGTACCACCTTTGCCAGATTCCACCCTTGGCATTTGAACGGTATTTGTTTCCCCTATTATTTTGTTTTTTTTCTTGTTTGATTGCTGTTTGTTTGTTGTCTTTTTATGAGAGATTTGCTGTTCAGCATATCTTGTTAGATCTTGATAGAAAGTATTTATTGAGTTAGTCTCAGGATATGACTCAAACCACTTACTCATTCCCTCCACAAATTCTTTGGTATGCTGTGGTAGGAGTTGGAGCCTCTTCCTCCCCCCATCAACCCGCCTCTTTTTAACATCTAGCTTAGTTAATAGTGCAAAGTGATCAGATAATAGTAAGTCCTGCTTGTGAACAGAACAGGTACGATATGGCTCGTTATACAGACAAACATAATCTAGCCTGCCACCTAGGACATGCGTTGACTCCGGCTGTCCTATTAGTCTTACCTCATTACAGGAGTTTATATAATTTAACCATCGTTGACCATTAACATTAGTATTATTCCTACCTTCATGCGAGGACAGAGCTCTATGGTGAGCATTTAGGTCGCCCATCAATAGAGTCTGTTCTTCATATAGCAGGTCAGGAAATTCTTGTGTATCGAGTGAGTTGCAACCTACATATATGTTGATTATATTAAGTTGGTAATCATCAAGGTATAACTTTAAAGATATATTTTCAGTGTCCCTACCAAAAGAACAATAAAACCTCTTTACAGGTATAGTCTTTTTTACATACGTAATCAAACCCCTGGCAGATGTTTCAGTGCAGTTGTGTACATGGGCAATATAATTTCCAAATCTAGGGCGAAATGTTTCATTAGCCCTGGTTTCTTGGAGACATATTACATCCACGTCATGCAACATTGCAAAATGCTGAAGCTCTACAAAGCGTTGGTTAATGCCATTGATATTCCAACATAACACCTTTAGGCCTGTATCACAATTTCCTGTGTTATTCATTATCACTACCTACTTGGGTTTCTTCAACACTAGCTGTCTCTACCGGGTCTACCATACCCTCAATTACTTTGGCTGTCTCTTTCATTGTTGAAACAGCAGAGAGGAGGCGCATACCCTCCCTTTCTGAAAGTTTTTCTAGTTTTTCCCTTATTGATTTAACCGTGACCTTTCTTGGCAAGGCATGGGAAACATTGTTTAAAACATCGTCTCTTACTAATGGCATTCCAGTTTGTTCCCCTCTAACACTGTGATATTCCCCCTGCTTACAGTTTGTAATATTACTCGCATTGTCACTATTGTTTACTGTATTGTGATGTGTGGCAGGAGAGGAGGAGAGTCAAACAGCGCTAATCTACACAAACACAAACACGACCACCAGGACCAACCGTGGGAAAGGGATAATTTTATGGGCATATTGACATCTTGGAGCCGTGAGAAAAGATGTTTCACACGGAATGAGAGATATTCTAAGGAACCCGTGTGACTCTGTTAAAAGACTCGTGTGACTCCATTTGCTTGCCGAAAGTTAGACGGTAGGAAGGAGATGTGTGTTAGGAAATAAGAGTACGGAATCAGTGTCGCCTTGAGGCGGAGGACGGAGATAAGGAAGCTCCCTCGCTCCAGTCCGCCAGTCTGGGCCTGTGTATGTTCGTGTTTGCTGACTTCCTAGTTTTGTGAGTTAAGACACTTAGGTGAGTGTAATGTTTGGTATCCTTAGAAGGGAGATGAGACAGCAATTATATATTGTGTATGTGTAACGAGTGCTAGTGTGTGCGGTGCTCTACATATTTGGTGTGTGTTTATGTTGGTGTGTGTTTATGTGTTTGTTTAGTGGACACTGATTCGTGTCTTGAGTAGACACGTCGTCCGAGCTTTGTCTGGTGATAATTATCTAAACACGGTAGCCTGTCAATCAATGTTAATTAAATATCCGTGAGTGGTGTTTGTGTGTTTTACACCGTGGTGGTATTGTATGGTGTCGTGTGTTGATGTGTGATTGAGTTGTGATTCACAGTTTATGTTCAGTGTACTAAGTGTTGATTAACCGTTTGCTTTCGATGTTCTCTTAATGTGTTTATTCCTTTTAACGAGTGCATTTACTTAAAGCTTTCATTCGGTGTGTTTAGTCCATTCTTATTCACTGTTACTCTGGTGTTTCTTCTGTTTTTTTTTTTTTTAAAGATCATTGCTTTGATTAACTGAATTACTGTGCTTCTCAACCTGTTCGTTTACCCTAGTTAATTATAATTTAATTAATGCGAAATTAGTGGTGTTTGATATCATCCTTTTCTTCATTGTTGTATTAACAATCATTTTGGAGTTATATACGTAGGCAGATTGTGTGTTGCCGGTGTTTGAATTTTAATCTCATGGGTTCAACACCGTAGGGCCGTGACAAGAATTTGGCGACCTTGAGCCCTGATTATACGAGCTTGTGCCCGCATTAGGGACTTGTCTTTTTTTTTTTGCGACTGTTCACCGGGACTCGAAATTAAGCACTTTTAAAACATTTGTTTTTGCTTTTCACTGGAATCACAACTCAGACGATTTGTTGGTGTACTGCATTGCTACTCATCTCTCGTTTCTGGTACATGAATTCGATTTTGTTTTTGCTTTAATCGGATCAATTAAAACAGGCCAAGATGTTTCTTATGAGCGATGAGGACGTAGAAAGGTTTCTTAACTCAGATCCCACTTACGAGAATGTGTCTAGCCTTGCTAAGCAGGAGCTTAAACTAGTGGCAGACAAGTTGGAGATTGATAGCTTAGTCCCTGATACTAAGGCGGAGTTATTGTCGTGGGTTTTAGAGAACTAGGGTTAGTTTCCACCACCAGGGATGGGTTAGATGCCACTGGGGTACAGATTGTGACAGACAAACCACAATCATAAATGGTAAAAAACACAAACGACCAGGTAGAGTTGCTCAGAATGCAACTGGAGTTAGCCAAACAACAAACCGAACAGGCGAGACTTCAAATAGAACAGGAAAAACAACAAACCGAACAGGCGAGACTTCAAATAGAACAGGAGAAACAACAAACAGAACAGGCGAGACTTCAAATAGAACAGGAGAAACAACAAACAGAACAGGCGAGACTTCAAATAGAACAGGAAAAACAACACACAGAACAGGCAAAACTTAAATTGGAGGAGAGAAAACTTGAGTGCTCTAACGGGACACGGAATGGGCAGGGAGGTGGCGGTGCGTTTGATGTCACTAAGCACGTTCGTATGGTGCCAACGTTTAGTGAGGAAGACCCTACTGGGTACTTCTTGGTTTTTGAGAAAGTTGCGATCAACATGGGCTGGCCTAGGGAGAAATGGGCTCTTTTGTTACAAAGTGGGTTAAAGGGAAAGGCTTTTGTCGCCTACACTGCTCTTTCCGTGGATAAGAGTGATTATTATGAGACTGTAAAGGAAACCATTCTACATGCCTACGAATTAGTGCCTGAAGCTTACCGTTTACAGTTTAGGAATCCCTATAGAAAAATAATATGACACATGTGTAGTTCATGTACGAGAAGAAAAAGGAGCTAACCAGGTGGCTGCGTTCTCAGGAGATCAAAGATAACTATGAGAACATTAATTTTATGAGCTCTTTCTTTTGGAGGATTTCTGTAGGACAGCCAATAGGGAAGTAGCTTCACATATCCTAGAAAAAGGTACTATGAATCGCGAGAAGGCTGCCACACTCGCTGATGAATATGTCTTGACCCGCAAAATAGGTTCAGACAGTAAGGTATGCAACAGTAGGGGAAACAATTACCGCTACCATGAGTCATCAAGGTCACCGACCAATGACAGTGTTACCAACCAGGCTCCTCAAATTCCATCTCAAAAATGGAATGAAAAGCCATGGCAACCCACTGCTTCTCCTACCACTGTCGGAAATAAAAGGGAAGTAAGGAGAGAGGTGACGTGTTTCTACTGTGTCTACTGTTGGTCACGTGGAACGTGATGGTTTCCTTAAAAAGAGGCGTAGGGGTATGGGGGATAGGCCTATGGCAGATATCAATAAGGCTGAGTACATGAGAGATTTTAAGTCTGTAGCTCTGATGTCCATCCTGGGGAAAGTCTGTGTGAATGAGGAAGAGGAGGAGAAGGAGAAGAGAAAGAGGAATGACACTTTTGCTGCCTTCGTGTCGTATGGATCTGTTCGTAAGAATGATGAGGTTAAACCTGTGAAGATCTTGAGAGATATAGGTGCAGCTCAAACGCTCATGAGAACGAAGGTGCTGGAGAAATTTGTGTATGAGGGTAAAAGCATCCTCATTCATGGTGTGGGGGGCAGTCTGTCTGTGCCACTCATAAACTTGGAGCTGAGAAGTGGGCTCGTGACGGGAATGGTGACTGTGGGACTGATGAATGAATTGCCAGTCTCTGGGATTGATCTTGTGTTAGTAAATTATTTAGCAGGGAGGAAGGTGAATGTTTCTCCCATAATTGTTTCCAAGTCTACTGATGGTGCTGCAACAGGAGAGCTGAAGAAGGTGCCAGATGCATTTACTGTTTGTACTGTGTTCGGGTCCATGTCTCACAAATATAATGGGATGAATGTGGCAATGACAAAACATGATGTTGCAAGGGTGCAAGGTGTGCTAGATGGCCCTAATGAGATGGGACTTAAGAAATTGTTCTCGCTGGCAAAGAGTGATGTTGCAAGTGTGCAAGGTGTGCTAGATAGCCCTAATGAGTTGGGACTAGAGAAATTGTTCTCGCTGGCAAAGAGTGATGTTGCAAGGATACAAAGTGTGCTAGAGGGCCCTAATGAGGTGGGTCTAGATAAATTGTTCTCGCTAGATGAAGGTGTGAGAGAGAGTGGAGATGTCTCAGGTGAGGAGAGCACACCTGATGTAAGCTCATTAACTAATCACCATATAACCGAGTTGTCAGAGTTGCAGATAACGGATCCAGAGTTGCAGAGAATGAAGGAGACTGCAGAAAATGATTCGATGTGTGGTGTGATTAACGAGGTGCCTATGCACGAAAATATGCCTCCTGATTGTGTGACAGAGGAGAAAGATTGGAGATATGTGAATTCCCGGAAGGAGGTCATAAGTCTGGCGCTTGGTGATAGTTTGGCTGGACGCATGGCAGTGAAGGAAGGCACGGGTGCTCCTGTGGCTGCTGATGGTGTTGCAGAGGATGGTGAGATGGTGGAGGGTGTCCCCAGGCATGCTCCGAGCGGGACGATGGTGATGGAACGTGACGTGGGCGTGGCAGATGCTGAGCCTGTCAAGCTGCGGCCGTGCCGAGTCAACCCCGAGAGACCCAAGGTGACGCGCCAGGAGGTCAACGACGAGCTGCAACGCAATCTTAGAGAGCCATGCCAGAGTGAATGGTCCTTCACCGTCACCCTCACAGAAAAACCAGGTGGGTCAGCAAGGCTTTGCATTGATGTTAAGAAAGTCAATGATATCACCGAGAGTGACACTTATCATTTGCCAAGAATTAAGGAATGTATTGACCATGTGGGAGGTGCCAAGTTCAAACTGGCTGTAGATGTAAGTGATTTGGGGACAGGTGCAGTCTTGTTGCAAGGGGATGATCATAAAGTAAAACATCCTGTTTGGTGACAGCAAGAATATTAACTCAGATCAAAATGCTTGCAAGGTGGAGTTTGTTCTTGCATGAGTACCACCTCAATATCATGCATATTCCAGGGAAATGTAATGTCATTGCTAACCACCTGTCCCGCATTTAAGAGATGTATGTGAATGCCTAAATTTGCCACTGTTAAATTTCCTTTTAACCCGTGGAGCCCCGGCTAGTTTTGTAATGTTTGCGCACCAGAACCCGGCCGGTTTTCAAAAAAATTGTTTTATTCCAGAAACAATAGCGAATGGGTTAGGAATGAAGGAAAAACCACGAAAAACCGCTCAAAAAGCTTAAAAAATGGTCCTACAGAGACCCCGAAAACGGATTTTACAAGAGTAAAAATTACGGTTGCGTGGGATACGTACACAGTTCCCATACAAATCTGAGCCCTCTTGAGTGGCTACACCTGAGGTCACGGTCTGGGGCTGTGCGTTACATACATCGCCGACGCGTCAGGCGCATCGCTGGGGCTGTACGGGTTAAGGGGGAGGGTGTGATGTGTGGCAGGAGAGGAGGAGAGTCAAGCAGAAGCTAATCTACACAAACACAAACACGACCACCAGGACCAACCAATAATTGTATGGGCATATTGACATCTTGGAGCCGTGAGAAAAGATGTTTCCCACGGAATGAGAGATATTCTAAGGAACCCGTGTGACTCTGTTAAAAGACTCGTGTGACTCCATTTGCTTGCCGAAAGTTAGAGGGTAGGAAGGAGATGTGTGTCAGGAAATAAGAGTACGGAATCAGTGTCGCCTTGAGGCGGAGGACGGAGATAAGGAAGCTCCCTCGCTCCAGTCCGCCAGTCTGGGCCTGTGTATGTTCGTGTTTGCTGACTTCCTAGTTTCGTGAATTAAGACACTTAGGTGAGTGTAATGTTTGGTATCCTTAGAAGGGAGATGAGACAGCAATTATATATTGTGTATGTGTAACGAGCGCTAGTGTGTGCGGTGCTCTACATATTTGGTGTGTGTTTATGTGTTTGTTTAGTGGACACTGATTCGTGTCTTGAGTAGACACGTCGTCCGAGCTTTGTCTCGTGATAATTATCTAAACACGGTAGCCTGTCAATCAATGTTAATTAAATATCCGTGAGTGGTGTTTGTGTGTTTTACACCGTGGTGGTATTGTATGGTGTCGTGTGTTGATTTGTGATTGAGTTGTGATTCACAGTTTATGTTCAGTGTACTAAGTGTTGATTAACCGTTTGCTTTCGATGTTCTCTTAGTGTGTTTATTCCTTTTAACGAGTGCATTTACTTAAAGCTTTCATTCGGTGTGTTTAGTCAATTCTTATTCACTGTTACTCTGGTGTTTCTTCTGGTGTATTTTGTGTTAAAGATCATTGCTTTGATTAACTGAATTATTGTGCTTGTCAACCTGTTCGTTTACCCTAGTTAATTATAATTTAATTAATACGAAATTAGTGGTGTTTGATATCATCCTTTTCTTCATTGTTGTGTTAACAATCATTTTGGAGTTATATACGTAGTCAGATTGTGTGTTGCCGGTGTTTGAATTTTAACCTCTTGGGTTCAACACCGTAGGGCCGTGACAATATATATATATATACAGTATGTGTGTGTGTTAATTGTTAGACATCTCGGCATCTGCGACGCATGTGAGATTGTATTTGTTTCCATTATTCCCGGTTGATTGCTAAGTTGTTACTATCACTACTACTAGTTGGTGCAGTGGACTGTGTAAAGTGTTCAAGGTGTATTTCCTCTTTCCTCTTGGGACCTACATTTACATTTTATTATTTTCGCCATTACATCTTAATGTATGTATTATAGGTTGTTTTTATTATGTTTTGTGCATTATTTTAATTTCATGAAGATTAATGACATAAACATTATTTGTTAATGCTAGTAATCCAATCTTATATTTGGGCATGTAAATACAAATTTTCCTAGCGAACCTCTATAAATAAATGGTTGACAATTCAATTATCGATTACATATTATGCTTCTTTGTAGCTTATTCTAAGTATTCCTAACTCTTACAGGCATATTTTATAAGGTCCACTGGCACCGATGCATGATGGTGCACAGGTGTCAGTATGTGTGGAGAATGAACAGAGCGAGTTCTTTGACCTAAATGTTGGGTTAAAGCAAGGGTGTGTGATGTTCTGTTCAATATACTGTATATATGGATGGAGTCCTGACATAAATACAAGGAAGAGAAGTGGATGTTGATGTACCGCTGATAAGGGAAGGAAACGAGTGGAAGTTGCCTGTACTGCTGTTTACCGACGATACAGTTCTGATGAGCGATAGTGAATGGGAGTTGCAGGGTCTGGTAAATATGTTTGGAACATTGTGTGAACAACGGAATCTGAAGGTAAGTTCAGGGAAGAGTAAGGTCATGGTCTTTGAAAGGGGTTCAGCCACAGAGTGAGGTGAGGTTGAACGGTCAGGCTATGGAGAATGTCAGCTCATTTAAGTATTTGGGCAGTGTTTTGAGTAAAGATGGGAGTATAGATGAAGAAGTGCGGGAGTGGGTGAAACAGGGGAAGAGGGTTGTAGGATTGCTGAAAGAAGAATCAAGAAATAGGGTGGTCAGCATGGAAGTAAAGAAGTCCTTGCATGACAGTGTGGTAATCCCAACATTGACTTACTGGAGCGAAGCATGGATGTTGTTGGAGAGACACACACCAAGAGTGAGAGGGGTGGAAATGAGTGGACGGATAGAGAGACGAATGCGGAAGTAGGAGAGCTGTGTGGTGTGGATGTAGATTTGCTGGAAAGTGTGAAAAGAAACACCTTGAGATGGTTCGGCCATGTCGAACGTATGGGAAGCAAGAAAATGACCAAGAGAGTGTACGAGAGCGAGGTGGAGGGACAGAGAGGGAGAGGTAAACCGAGAAAGAAGTGGAAGGATGGAGTTAGGTATACGAGTGAAAGCGGTGCTGGATGGAAGGAGGGGCGTCAACTGGCTGGGGACAGAAATGCATGGGGGCGTTTTGTTCCTGGCTACCCCTTCGGAGATCAAGGAGTCCGGCAATAGATATATAGGTAGATTAATTCTATACTACACAATTTATAAAGTATAAACCTCTCACAGTTAATTAACTGTGTTACATTAGCTAATAAAATACATATGACGTCATTGAGGTGCCAGCAATGATAATACAAGCTTACTCTTGTAGCCAGCAAAATGTTACTTGGTAATTTGAAACATAATATCAACAAACTACTTTAGACCAAGATACCGACCATTACACAGATAAATGATAACTGTTTTACCCATTAGCCCAATGTTTATACTCCTGATGTATGAAGTTATAAGTAAAAACTTACCTTATAATTTTCACTACTAAATTAGTCACTTAGTTTTACTGCAGTAACTATTGAATAAAATATACCATTCATCCACGTATTCATTCATTATACTGTATCTAATTTATTTATAATTGTTTTTTTTTTTTTTTATATCACTGGACCTACGCAATGATTAAAACAACAAACATAGATATATGTTAAACCTTTAAGAACTTGGCGATACCAAGTTTTTTATTTAATATATCAGCACTCGATTTCTTAGCCTATATTCAATATAGTTTGCATAATGCTCTTCCTATGTTTAAGGATACAGACCTAAGATTCAAGGATCCCATCCCGCCCCCTACCTCACCCCCCCCCCCCCCCCACCCCACCCTCATCCTCTCTCCTTCACCGTATCCCTCCCCCAACACCTTGTCTTATAACCCTCCTCTTGTGATTCTTATCTCTTCACCTCTCCTACTTCGTTATATTAACACCATACTCATCTCCTCTACCTCTACTTCTTTTCAGTATGTGGCTTGAGTGATTGCTATATCGTCTAATAACTGGTATATTCTAAGATAACCCTATTATTTCGTATATTGGCTTAATTGTCTTGTGTTCAGTTTAACGTTACTTTCTCGCCTCTTTCCGGGTAAGCGAGGCTGTTGTTTACAATAATTTTTATTTTAATACTGTTGATGTTGTTAGGCATTGAGGTCTTGGAATTAACACACGTTTGATTGGGTCCTAAATATGTTAAAATACTGAGTTGAACTAAAGCAAAGATGTAAATATTTTACGCACAACAGTTCCATCTCGTATTGCTGTATATGAACACGGAATTGACGTACATGTAAAAACATTAACGTGACATTTGGAAAGTAATGTCCTAAGAAGTATTACTTATATTACAATTAATCCAGCATGTTGTTTGACTCGGCACGACGACACTGGGTTGTGTACAAGGTAAGATATGCTATAGTTAATACTTTCATTGTGTCTTATATTGGCTACTATTTTTGTCTTAAATAAATTTTAACAAAATGACTTCCAAATATCGCCGCAATACGTAATAAATTGATGACGGATATTTGTGAACAGCGCACTCCTTTGCTAGGGATGCCATGGGGTTGCTAGATACTTTCATTTGTAGAATTAAGTTACCTTACTTACCAGTCCAAATTGCGTCCAAATCGCGTCATAAACTTATTTTTGGGGAATATTTATAATTTGCGGGTGGCCATATGAGGCACTTGCGTCATTACCACACTCTTCGGCATATGTCGATATGACGCGAGTGCGTCCTAAGTGCGTACAGTGTTAACTTATTCTCTGGATTCGTCTATCTATTGTTTTTACCTTATGTTGAATAATGTCATATTTTACTATCCAACATTAACTCGCAACCAACGTGATGAAGAGTGATAACATTTGTTTTAACTCAATTTCTCCTAAATTCCTCCTAGACCCTAGCTTGAATTGCCCTTTTATGAGCAAATGCGATTGTTTCACTGCAATGTCCAATCCAAATAATATATACTGTATATTTGTTTATGTACTCAATGCTCAAGGTCAAAGGTAAAGATCACAGATTCTGGTAACTAATTTATAATTTATGTTTTTACTGGAATTGCACCATATCCATCATACTTGTCAATGTTATCAATGTCATTATGCTGACCAAATCTCATATACATAGTCCGATGGATAAATAATGTCAAGGACAAAGGTTATATAGTATATAGATTCAAATTAACCGTATACCATAAAACAAGATAATGCCTAAAAAAAAGAACAAAAAAAGTGCAAGGTCACATATCAAGGTCAAATAAAAAGTAATTTGACTATCTTTGTTCTACTCATGTATAGTTGTACTTTACATAAAATGCAATGCATTCTATTTTCAGATAGATATTATTTACCTCAAGATAAGGGTCAATGATCAAAGGACAAAGTTACCTATTCATAAATACCTCCTAAATTAATTGGTTAGGTTTCACACAATTAGGCACACATGTATTTTGCCAATGCCACGGTCACACAAGAAAGAAATGCAATCCTACATGAAGGTCAGTGTCACAGCTCAAGGTCAAGGGAACATTTGTATACTGTATGTTTAAAAATTACTCGAAATTCAGCAAACTCACTGTGTTAGTTGAACGAATGTAAAAAACAAAAAAATCCAATAGTTAACTTCAAAGGTCTAACGCAGATTAAGTGTCCCTTTATTTGACACATAGGTATTCATTAAATCTACCTATTTTTGGAATGCCGATTTAAGTAACACAAACAAGCAAATGACCAAATAAATAAATAAATTGTAGTCAAGGATTAAATAACTAGTATATGTCATATGGGAAGAGTAATGTATACAGTGTATAGTTGTTCAAATATGGGAAGAATAATGTATACAGTGTATAGTTGTTCAAATATGGGAAGAGTAATGTATACAGTGTATAGTTGTTCAAATATGGGAAGAGTAATGTATACAGTGTATAGTTGTTCAAATATGGGAAGAGTAATGTATACAGTGTATAGTTGTTCAAATATGGGAAGAGTAATGTATACAGTGTATAGTTGTTCAAATATGCATATGAATTTAACTGACATTGTTACGTGCTACACTTACGCGTCATGAATGTACCCCCCCCCCCCCCCCGTTTCCCTCACCCTATGTTACCACTAATGTATTTCATAACCTAATCTGTCCTAACAACCTAAACTGTCCTAATCCAAGCCTAGACAGTTTAGGCCAAGTGTAGTGGCCGTTGACGAGGGTAGGCGTTAGACATGTCTCCCCCCCCCCCCCCCTCCCTCCCCTCACACACACACACACACATTTAGTAAGGGTGGGATTGGCAATACCTATCTTAGTAGCCTGAACAGTTTCGGTGTGAATACATAACATATCCACAGACTCAATGTCCTTACATTATTAAAGTAAGCACACACACACACACACACACACACACACACACACACACACCGTAAAGTACCTTACCAGCCAGTATATGAGATGGATGATAGTGAGCTGTCAGTCAGAAGTTCTTGATTTTATCAAGACCATACTTATGTCACCGGTCCTGAAGCCGAAAGGAGAAACACAGAAAGGCGCGGACAAGGGAAATATGCATTATATAGTATTTACAAAAGAGAGAGTACAACCTATAGGGCAGAACATAATAGTGTTATTATCTACAGAATATAGGAAAAGGATTGATATAGAATAGAGAGACATCAAATTGGAAGTGATGCATGGAATATATATTGAAGAACGAAAGAGTGTAAATGACAATGGCAAAAGTATTGTATTTTAGTATTGTATTTAGTAGTACCGGCTCGGTAGTGTAGTTAAGAACGTTTCGGCCTCCTACCTCAATCCCACGCTCAGGCATGCAGGTTTTTCGCAGACACTGTTAGCCATTACCGTTTCCCTTGAGGGAGTAAATGTGTAATTGTTATTGGTAATAAACTTTGATCGAGCGCTATTGAATCTCGGGGCGAGGGCTCGAGAGAAATGTCACTATATAAGTAACTTGAACATTAGTATTAGTATATGTTTGTTTAAACACAAAACGCATTAGAGAAATACAGTGCACAAAATACAGTTTCATTTTATTTACATTAATTGGACCTATAAGAGAATAGTGCAAAACTTTGAATTATACAAATGATATTAAGTGAGTAATGAAATATATTTCATTAGAACAACAAAATACTAAGATTATAACATTTAAAGCCAAACAAAGACAATCGTAAGTGAACTACATTAGCAGCAAGGGGCTGTTCGGCCAGGCAGCTTAGGGAACAACAACAACAACAACAGCAGCAAGGGTTTGTAAATATAAACTCCAGGATAATATAGTAAGCCTGGCGATAATTATAGAAGAAAAATGCCATATGGTAAATATTAGCATATCTACTTTGGGGTTAAGAAAGAACAGACTATTGGCAAGATGCATGGACGGAGACTTAAGCCGGTATCACACGAGCGCTTTTTGCCTCAACATTTATCCACAACTTTGGTCTGGCAGCATAATTATGAGGTCAACATTTAGATTATTTGGGTCACTTAAATTCACCTACCATCAATCTAGTTTTCGATACCAGTGCAAAATATTCCATAACTGTTACCAGAAAAATGTTGATCATCGGATGTTGAGTGTAAAAGCTTCCGTGTGATACCGTTTTTTATAGAAGACGAGGTATTGCCTAAGTTACAGTGTTATATATTTTGTTTTTGTATTTATCATACAGACAAGCATTTTACTATCGATCAACAATAAGCTATACTCTTCTGGTTACGCCCATACCTTACTTAATGTACGAAATCTTACACTATATAATTATCCAGATATCCATCATTACCAGCAGCCGGTATTAAGGTTAATCCCAGATCCTTAGATAAAGCCAGATCATTTGTGATTACCGTCAAACCAGACACCAAGGCTATCCTCTATGCTTACTTATAGATTCCTAAATTATAACGAAAGCCTGTAATTGCAGCTAAAGTTTAAGTGTAAAGATCGGTGCGTAGAAAGAAACAAAGACAAACAAAGGGGCTGAAAGTAATGTGCACACTATAAATATATATATTCATATTTGTTCACCAACCAACTGTACTTCTAAACTCAATTAATGAAAACAACGAATACATGTGGCACTCCAAGGACTCGAACCTAGGCTACTCACACCGAAATTCCGCGCATTTATGCATTACGATATCAAGACAGTTACATAATTATGCATAAGCCTACGATTTACTATTGTGACGTTGACCACTCCGTTAGAACCGCATGGCTTGTCCTACAGTGACTCACTAGGATCGCCAGGGCAGTGGATGGGGCTACAGTTTGTGTATTAGAGTGTGCTTTATTTCATATGAAAGCTCGTGTCATGGGCAGTCCAGAAAGGCTCTTTGTTTTCGCCCATGTCAAGGCTTTATATATTTAATTGTAAAGTATATATTTTATCATTAACTAGTAATGATAGGATCTGGGAGAGAGAGAGGGAGTAGAACAGAGTGAGAGGGGGCGCGCAGTGTTTTTTTGTCCCGCTCGATGACGTCACGGCTGGCTGCCTCGCGGGGGTTGGTGGAGAGAGGCCCTTACCATGCTGTAAGCTTTGCTAGTGGTTAGATGACTTGTAACCGCTGTTTTCCCACGCGGCTCGAGCTAGTGCGAGTATATATACAGTTCCTCGCCACTCTCTCCCTCAGATCTGGTTTCTAGAACACACCCATCTTTTTTCCCTTGCTATCTGTCCCCGCTGCTCCGTACCTGAGAATCTTTTCCTCTGCCTATCTCTCTCATTTTCCATATCCTTCACCACCTTTTATTAATATTATACCCCCTTCTGGTTAACTCTGCAAAATCAGCTTCATGCTGGCCAGTTGTATTGTGTGTTAAGGTCTGATATAGCCTATGTATGTTAGTTGTTAAGATAAGTGGATCACGAAGCATTGGTTGGCATTTATATTGTTTAGTACTTCTTTTAGTATTAGTGTTCTGCTGGATTAGATAATGCTAGACTAGGAGTCTGATATTATAGGTATTGTTTCCTATGAGTGCTGGCTTTAGTTAAAAGCTGCACGACATACCGGAGAACTGGAGTTGATTGAGTAAATTCTAGTCTGTGTGCCATTGAGAGTAGAGCATGCACGAATGAGGGCTTTTTGCCTATACCATTCTGCACTGTTCTAGTCTCGATTGTTTGTCTTTGAGGTACGCCAGGAGAACGCTTAATACTTCGGTATTAAGGTTTCTCAAGAGAGCTACCCTTCCCTATAACGTAATATTTGACGCACAGACTTGAGATTTGCACTAGGCTATGCCATGCACACCAGTATCTCGTATCATTGACTCTAGCTAGACTTTATCAGTCACAGTAGACATTAAGTATATTAAACCAATTACTCTTTTTTATGCATACCCATTTATGATTACACAAGCATTTCGCAGCCTAGTTTGATGTATTGAGACACAAACGACTTAGGCTCTTTTTGTTGATAGGAATACTGCATTGTCGTGGCGATTATTATTGTTGTAGTGTTTAGGATATTCTTGGCTCCGACGGCATTATATATTCTGCCTTTTTGTGTGCATAGCCTGCACGAGCATTGTTCCGCTGCCTGCCTTTTTGGGTTCCATTTCCGATACGAGCATCTTTATAGCATCTAACATTTAAAGAAGATTCCTTGTTAGTGTTGAAGGACTTTAGTGCACTTTCTTTCATGCAGGAGTGCCTGACATTTATTGATTAAAGTAACGTAAGCTGTAACTTCTCTTACCACCTTACTTTGCATACCATAACCAAGCACCTTCGGTTATAGGTAGTAATAGGCTGTTTTCACATAACATTAAGCCTAGAGTACACGCACATTTATTGAGAGTTTGATAGCCTATTATTGCATATAGAACTCTGTAGAGTATTTGTGTTCTTTGTTCACTGGGAATATACATCAGAGGTTGGAGCTAGCGCTTTCCGTTGTAGCATTTATGCCATTACTAGTCCAATGAATAAGAGCCCTGATATATTTGAACCCCAGTCGTAACACTATGCAGTTTCTAATCCTGCATATTAATCTGAGCATGTGTACATACATTCTAACTACCGGTATATATAATGATCCGTGGCAGACTTAGAATCTTGCTGGTAACAGTAACCAACATACTGTCTGTTGGGGTCTTAATAAGATTAAGGAATATGTATGAGGTAGACAGCTAGAGTGAGAACATAACAGATGGTTCCCAACCCTTGGTCATTGTCAACATTTGATGGACCTGCATATTAAGTCATCTACAGACATTGAATTTGAAGGCGATTGTGCAGGTCATGTGCTGTTTACGTGCGTTCCTGCCGAATCTCTTTATCATATAATGAAGCAAGCGTGAGATGGCTGGAATGCGTGCAGAGTCACATAGAGATAATACCAGACAAATGAAGAAGTACGAGAATAAGGTGGTGAGGATGTGGATGGGCTTGAGAGTGTGAAGAGGAACACCTTGAGGTGGTTCGGGGAGCGTATAATTAATAAGATCATGACTAAATATGTGTATTGAAGTGAGGTGGGCGGGCAGAGAGGGATACACAGACCGAAAATAAGGTGGAGGGAAGGAGTACAAAGGAAATCAAGCAACAACAGATCTAGTGACCCTTCTAGGCTGCTTGTCCTCCAAAACACTGAGGATCAAGTGTCCAAACAGTGGTTTAGAGTGGGTAAGGGAACATTGGAAAGGGAACTACTGCCCTGCCACTAACTTGGCAGGACTAGGAAGTTAGTAGGGGACATATGGGTTAGTAACTGAGGGAGGATAAATTTCATTTACACAACGCAGTCAGGATCGCGGGTTTGATGCGAGATATTTGTCTAGGCGGAATTTAAATGAATCAAACGTGCTGCAGTCTATACGTCTCGGGGAAGCCCATTCCACAAGTTGACAACTCGATTGAAGAAGAAATTCTTAGATTCGTGCGAGTTAAAAGATTTACCAATAATTTTGCAACCGTTTCCCCGCGTGTAATTAGATTGGTCGATAGTGAAGTACTTACTACAGTTCATATTGTCGATGCCTTTGATGATTTTGAACACTTGAATTAAGTCACCTCTTAATCTGCGCTGGGTTAAAGGAAATAGATTTAATTCTCTAAGACGCTCTTCGTATGGTTTGTTCTTTAGGCTAGGTATCATTTTGGTAACTCTACGTTGAACTCGTTCTAGCTTGTTTATATCTTTTTGGTAATAAGGGCACCAGGATTGAACGCAGTATTCCAGAAGAGGGCGGACTAAGGAATTGTAAAGGGTTAGGATAACTTCTTTGGATTTATGCTCAAATGACCTGGGCTATAAGCCAATTATTTTGTTTGCCTTCTTAACAACTTCTGAACATTGTTGACTCGGTTTTAGGTTTACTCGATATTGTTACTCCCAGATCAGTTTCTCTGTTTACATTCTTAAGCTGAGTGCCATTCATCGAATAGTTTGCTTTCTCATTTAGGTATCCGACATGTAGTACTTTACATTGATCCGCATTGAAACTCATTTGCCAAATTTGGGCCCAACATGACAATTTATCTAGATTGTGTTGCATATCGTCAACTTGTTCTTTTGAGAGTACGCTATTTGCAATTTTTGTATCGTCAGCAAATTTTGAGATTGTGCAGGTGAGACCCTCATCTATGTCGTTGATGTAAATTAGAAAGATAATTGGTCCTAGTACCGATCCCTGGGGTACCCCGCTACTTACATTGGTCCATTTAGATGCCTTACCGTTTATGACTACCCTTTGCTTTCTGTTGCTGAGCCAATTTTCTATCCATTTCAACACACCGTCTTGTATTCCATGCGCTTTTAGTTTTAGCAGTAAACGTTTGTGGGGAACTTTGTCAAAGGCCTTTTGAAAATCAAGGTATATAATATCTACAGCTTTACTCTCATCGTAGAGGTTGAGGATATCGTGGAAGAAGTCTAAGAGGTTTGTTAAACAGGAACGTTTTTTACGAAAGCCGTGTTGAGTGAGAGATATACGAGTGTAAGTGGTGTTGGGTGGGAGGAGGGGCGCCGCATAATGGATGACACGAGGTGCATGGAGGAAATTCAAACTTGGTCAAACCCCAAAAAAGGATAAAAGGAAAGATAAATCGTGGCATCACACGGTTATTTCCTCGTGCGGCCTATGGGTAGTAGCACTATCGTGGGGCATAATATTATAAGCAAAACGTTCCAGTGGATATTCCTAATTAAATACTCCTTGATAACTGCGCACCTGGCGTGTTTGCAGTGTTACCGTAGTTAGGGAAACGTTTGCATAATGAGGGGGCGTTAGATTAAAAAGGGAACGTACATGTATTTAAGAGTTAATTAATTTGGGTAAAAACACTTGTAAATTATTTAAAATATAATAGATATATATATATATAAGTAAGAGGACAAAATTAAGTATACATAATCCATAAGAATGAGAATATAATTTTGAATGTATATTATTTGTTACATGTTATGTAGATTTTAAATTGTAAAGCTGCACTGAAACTGGACATTTAGATGAAATACGTACTTAGGGACATCTAGGGATATTTTGTCCCAGCCTGTTTGACGTTGGCAACTCCCAAATCTCCCAACAACAATGGCGGGGGTAGAGGAGGCTTGACTGTAAACCTCCTCATAATGACGACAATTTCACAATTACTTGGCCTTTACTTAATTATGTCTATGGAGCTCTGTCATGTTTACAGAATCTCTGGATAACGTTGAATTGATTATTCATAGTGTTATTAGTACGAGGTAGGGATTATTACAAATTAATAGGCACCCTACCATTTTCCTTTGTGATCGTGCTGTCATCTCTCGAACGCGCGAATCTCTATTTTCAGATTTGTGACGCCATCTTTCGACTCTGTTTTTACTCTATGGTCAAACCCTCGGGGACCAACGCGTTTAGAAATAGGATGATCAGAATATAGAACATAAAATGGGAAGTGGTTCAATCACGGCTTCATTCTGTTTCGAAGCAATCTACTTCTGTTAAATGTATCAAGGTTATCCCATAAATTCAGTTTTCTTAGACTTTTACTATTAAAGAAAATGTGTTATGCATTATTTTGAAACAGACGACAACCCAGAGCGGCTGAACCTCGGGTCAGTAACAATTTAGCTATCAGTGTTGATGGAGCGACTCACTCGCCATCTTTATACAGCTTAAATGATTGTATAGTGCAGTTGCTCACATAAGTTCTGTTCCTCGACATGACCTTACAGTACATGTGAAGGTATAATTAGTATGAATGAATTGGGAGTGTGGTTTCTCTTAATTAGCAGTTGACTAGTCATACGAGTTAACCACTGCTCAAGAAATTACACTCGTAATTCAATCATGCGCATTATATTTCCACGTGTAAGATCACGGAGAGGAACATAACTTATGAGGGCAACTGTACATTACGTTTTAGTGCGTGTCCTTGTAACAGAGATGTCGGAGAAACCTTAACCCTTTCAGACTCATATGACGGAGAGATTGCCAGATTAACAATAAGAAATAGAGTTCTCTCACCCTTATAATTACCTCTCCAAAATGAGTTTTCTGCCCACAGCTAACTCAAAGACAACTGCAGAGGTTGACGTAACTAAACTAAAGGTTTCTAAATACCCCTGATGGTAATAAAGGCTTTAAAGTATCCCTAATAGTCTCAAAATCGCGTCATATGTCGGAGAGGGTTAACCTCTTCTTTGCATCAGTTTTTACAACAGAAAACCTCAGTGATATCCCTACAGCATCGCCGTTTCAGATTGATAATTCAGATGTTCTAAGCAATATCACCGTTACAGAGAGAGAAATATTGAATTGTTTAGATAAACTCGGGTAAATAACACGCCTGGACCTGAAACAATCTAGCCTAGAGTTCTAAAGGAAGCTAAGGATGAGCTCTCCAAACCACTGACATTACAATTCAATAAATCCTTGCAGTCTGGAACTATGCCTGATCAGTGGAAGCTAGCCAACGTAACACCGATATTCAAAAAAGGCAGCAAATCCCTACCCAGTAACTATCGTCCAATTAGCTTAACCTCAGTTGTATGTAAAATGCTAGAAACGGTCATACGAGACAGACTCGTAAATCACTTAGAGGAAAATAACATACTTAAAGATACTCAACACGGCTTTCGTAAAAAACGTTCCTGTTTAACAAACCTCTTAGACTTCTTCCACGATATCCTCAACCTCTACAATGAGAGTAAAGCTGTAGATATTATATACCTTGATTTTCAAAAGGCCTTTGACAAAGTTCCCCACAAACGTTTACTGCTAAAACTAAAAGCGCATGGAATACAAGACGGTGTGTTAAAATGGATAGAAAATTGGCTCAGCGACAGAAAGCAAAGAGTAGTCATAAACGGTAAGGCATCTACATGGACCAATGTAAGTAGCGGGGTACCCCAGGGATCGGTACTAGGACCAATTATTCTCTTTCTAATTTACATCAACGACATAGATGAGGGTCTCACCTGTACAATCTCAAAATTTGCTGACGATACAAAAATTGCAAATAACGTACTCTCAAAAGAACAAGTTGACGATATGCAACACAATCTAGATAAATTGTCATGTTGGGCCCAAATTTGGCAAATGAGTTTCAATGCGGATCAATGTAAAGTACTACATATCGGATACCTAAATGAGAAAGCAAACTATTCGATGAATGGCACTCCGCTTAAGAATGTAAACAGAGAAACCGATCTGGGAGTAACAATATCGAGAAACCTAAAACCGAGTCAACAATGTTCAGAAGTTGTTAAGAAGGCAAACAAAATAATTGGCTTTATAGGCAGGTCATTTGAGCATAAATCCAAAGAAGTTATCCTAACCCTTTACAATTCCTTAGTCCGCCCTCTTCTGGAATACTGCGTTCAATCCTGGTGCCCTTATTACCAAAAAGATATAAACAAGCTAGAACGAGTTCAACGTAGAGTTACCAAAATGATACCTAGCCTAAAGAACAAACCATACGAAGAGCGTCTTAGAGAATTAAATCTATTTCCTTTAACCCAGCGCAGATTAAGAGGTGACTTAATTCAAGTGTTCAAAATCATCAAAGGCATCGACAATATGAACTGTAGTAAGTACTTCACTATCGACCAATCTAATTACACGCGGGGAAACGGTTGCAAAATTATTGGTAAATCTTTTAACTCACACGAATCTAAGAATTTCTTCTTCAATCGAGTTGTCAACTTGTGGAATGGGCTTCCCCGAAACGTTATAGACTGCATCACCGTTGATTCATTTAAACTCCGCCTAGACAAATATCTTGCATCAAACCCGCGACTGACTGCGTTTGTAAATTAATAACTTTATTTTATCCCCCCCTCAGTTACTAACCCATCTGTCCCCTACTAACTTCCTAATCCTGCCACGGACATTAGTTCCAGGGCAGTAATTCCCTTTCCAATGTTCCCTTACCCACTCTAAACCACTGTTTGGACACTTGATCCTCAGTGTTTTGGAGGACAAGCAACCTAGAATGGTCACTAGATCTGTTGTTGCTTGATTTCCTTTGTACTCCTTTGTACCGGCGACGTCTTTTTAACTTAATTCTAGCTATATTTAGACGAGTTTGTTCAGCTTAGGAAGGATCTGTGGTAATATCAAGGGTTAAGTAAGATAGTTCCACAAAAACCTCGTAGGAGTCGTCCACCATAATAAACGAGGTAAGTAAGAGGAAGTGGTCTTTTTGTTCTCTCTCTCTCTTTAGCTATCTATCTGGTACAGTACAGTACAGTATCTAGTTCTAGTAAAGTAATCTTGCAGTTTATCATCATGCCACAAATCGGTAACAACTTTTGCTAACTGCTACTAATTTGGTTTTAATATTGCTCTATAAAGTGAAGCTATATACTGCAGTGTACTAATTGAATAGTGTGCAAAATGTGGCTTCCACGTTTCTGAACTTATTTTACTGTAGAGCAGTTCAGGAGATGGAATGATATGTAAGGATTTGAATAAACGAGAAGAAATTAAGAGAGAAGGAGTAAAGATGAGAGATGACAAAAATGAATAAAGGAAGAGAAAGGGAAACAAAGAAGAGGTATACATGGAATTGAATGACAGGAAGTTGATTACCGGTATGCTAGATTATATAAGCGATGTACAAGGACATATCATTAATGGAAGAAGATAAGAAAATGAGGAGGTAGGAATGATGGGGAGAAGTATCTTATTAACCAAGGATAAAATATGAATATAATTAAGGAAGAGCATTGGAGGGAGGAAGTTGAAAGAATAGGATAACGAAGATATTTGAAGAAAACAATAACGTTAAGGGATGGATATAAATTTAGATGAATAAATATAATATAATTGAATTAATTGGAATGAAGGGAAAGGAAAAGAGGTGGGAATGGGGTGAACAATATGGGAAGTACGATGAAGGAAAAGAAAATGTAATTTTTATCCAACAATCTATATATATCCATTATTTAACTCTGTATTTTAACATCAGTTAAACTTATATATTTATAGTTTACTATAATATTCCTTTTATATATGGTGCACACCATGCTGTTACCATCTTTAATACGCTTGCGCCTACCCTGGGTAACCGAATTCTGGGCCACCCTGTATTGTAAAGTATAAACATATATCGGAATATAAATTAATCTCTATCTTTTCATTCTCCATCCCCTCATATACAGTATATTACAGCGAATACTATAACTAAGTACGATAAGTGGTGAAGGAAATTTTTTGAATCCTTAATGAGAAGCAAGTGCATATTATAGTCGATGAAACAAGTACTGGACCTCAGACGATTAACACTGGCGAAACAGGTGAAACAGGGATAAAGGAAAGTATGAGCATACAGTTGGTAAAGTAAGTGAAACACATGTGTTAAAGATACGGTAGTATAATTGACCACTTGCGAGTTTCAGGCTATAAGGAAGTTGAAGGTGTAGACATTGATATTTAATATAATTTCCAGATAAAATAGGGTTACAGTACATGTATCAATAAATAAAATAAAATTCAACATACATTCAACCCATTAAATATGTACATTATAATTGCATTTTGTTTTGTTTTGTATCGATAGTTAAGGTCCCAATTTCCTGATAGCCTGAATCTCGCAAGTGGCCAATTGCGCAAATCGACTAAACAATTCACCAATAACAAAGTCATAAAAAAAACAAAAAAAACAGCTGGGTTGCGTGTGTGTGTGTACACCACAAGGTTAAAGGTACGGAATATGGTTGGCCGGACGTCATATGGATTGTTTTTACGAGAGAGAGAGAGAGAGAGAGAGAGAGAGAGAGAGAGAGAGAGAGAGAGAGATATGCAGCGTTGGTCAATAACAGGATACTACACAGCAGTTTAACCCCTTCTGTACCTGCGATGTTTTGTTTTTAATTTTATTCTTGATATACATATAAACGCTTGTTTGTAGTTTAACGGGATCTGTGGTAGTACAAAGGGTTATGGAAGCGCTTTATTTGTTGTAGACCCTTTTATGCTGAATAAAATGGTCTAATAGTAACCAGTATACAATCTAAAAAGACGTCGCCGGTACAGAAGGGTTTAATGACTAGGAGTAAAGGGGAAAACGGAACTTAATTACAAAGATTACGAAGTCCGGTAAATAGGACGGACGAGCGAAAAATGTATATAACATTTGACAGTAGTAGGCAATTATTTGAAGAGAAGTACACTCGACTAATGAAGGTAGTGTTACACGAGTGCAGTTGCTGGCATTTTTTGATGAACAAGTTTGTTTCGTACTATTTGAAGTTTTTTTAGCATTGGAATCGGAAACATGACAGAGGGTAGATTGTGTTAGGTAGTTATATGAAGTAGTAGTAGTCATATGAAACATGATACATGGTAGATTGTGTTAGGTAGTTATATGAAGTATTAGTAGTCATATGAAACCTGATAGAGGGTAGATTGTGTTAGGTAGTTATATGAAGTAGTAGTAGTCATATGAAACCTAATACAGGGGAGATTATTATGAAGTAGTAGTATCATATGAAACCTAATACAGGAGATTGTGTTAGGTAGTTTAATGAAGTAGTAGTAGTCATATGAAACATTATACAGGGTAGATTGTGTTAGGTAGTTATATGAAGTAGTAGTAGTCATATGAAACATTATACAGGGTAGATTGTGTTAGGTAGTTATATGAAGTAGTAGTAGTCATATGAAACATTATACAGGGTAGATTGTGTTAGGTAGTTATATGAAGTAGTAGTAGTCATATGAAGCAAACATTTTGATGCTGTCCAACTACAATTGTGTTAGGTAGTTATATGAAGTAGTAGTAGTCATATAAAGCAAACATTTTGATGCTGTCCTACTACAATTGCCCGTAATAATTGACGTACAAAATAGTTTGTGTGACACCGCCTTGACATGACAAATGTATTTGTGGAGCCAAAGTAATAGACTAAGAACGAGTATCGCTGATGAATTAATAGTAATGTACGTGTAACATCGTTTTCATTATCATGATTAAATCATGACATTGTGTTGCCATCTCCATCATCGTCTCAATCCTCCTATTCATATCATCAATATACTATAAATCTCCCTTGTCATCATCATTAACCAAATGTAAGTTTTTGTAACAGTTATCATAATAATAATCGTGTGGTTACTATACAGCGCCCGTATCTCCTCCTTTGAGGATTCACAAGCGCTTGACCACATTAATCATCCAGAAACCATTGCCCATCTTCCTTGGTCAAGGGCTGACGGTAACCGCCGGCTATATCCCAGAAAAACTGTTCAACTTGAGCTGGGATTGAACCCGAGTCTATTCGGTTTGCAGCCAGAGGCGTTATCAACTGAGCTAGCCGGATGGCTAGAACAAACGTTTTCCACTCTCCATTGTTATATATTAGACTATTCTCTTTTATAAGAACTGGCTTTAAAATTGCGTAAGTGTATTATATATATATAAGGTTACCGTATTAATTATTGTTTATTTTCCCGCAGGCCTGGACCACTATCACCAGACATCCAACCATATTTCTACTGTCATTCAAGGTGAGACTTTGCAATTGGTATTATTCGATATAATTAATTGATGGATTGATGCTACACTCTGTTTTTTTCTGTCAGATTTTATGTAAATGTGCTTTTATCTACCACAGCAGACTCTTAATATTTCCGTCACTTTAATGTGTGCGTTTGTGTGTGTGAGGGGCGGGCTATGTATGTATGAGTTAGTCAATTTCAGTGTGTGTCTGTGTCTGTGGTTGGGTGGGTGGGTGTGGGCGTGGGCGCGTATATGTGTGTATTTGTGATGCTCTTTAACATGCAAAGTTTATATGCAAAACAAAAAAACAAGATTTTGAATGGCTTAGAGAAAGCCTACAATGATAACACACACACACACACACACAGACACACACACACTCACATACACACACACACATACACATAGTATCAGCAGTTACATAGTAACTAGGAGAACAGTAAACATAGTCAGTAAAGTTGTCAGTATATCAACTAAATAGCTTCCAACAAACCCTTATACCTTTATATATGCGGAACTATTATTTTGTTCAGCATACCTAGTATATTATGTTTACTGGTCAAATAGCTCCTATGCAATCTATTATCTCAATCTGGAAAATCATCTGCCAACCTAGTACATAATATTGACCTCGTCAAACAGCTCTTATACAACCTCATGCTTTGGTCCTTATTATAAGATAATATAAGTTCGAGTTAAGCTACAAAATATTCCTCTGTACATTTTCAGCCTACGGCTGCAATTATCAATAAACCGTGTATTATTATTATTATTATTATTTATTATTACACATGTCATTAACCTGTAATTCAATCAACTCCTCCCCTCCCCTCCTGCCTCGTACAGGTTAAGGGGGGTCATAGGCTTTTGTTCTCTCCTTTTCTCTCCTTTTCTCTCTTTCTCTGGCTTGTATCTATTCGGCCCCATTCAGCCTACTGTTTTAAGACGTTTACCCTCATCCAGGTTTCGAAATTTTCCTGGCGAGCGGTAGCGAGCCAGCATATATTTATTTTTGTTTTACAGAAAGCTAAATTTGTACATTTTTCGATAGAAAAATGTCTCCAGCGAAGCCGGATTTCTCCATACAATGCTGGCTCGCTATCGCTCGCCAGGAATAAATCGACACCTGGATGGGGATAAACGTCTTAAAACAGGTGGCTTAATGGGGCCAAATGGATACAAGTCAGAAAAGGAGAGAAAAGGAGAGAAAGATAAAAACAAAAACAGGTGACCCCCCTTAACCGCCACTATCAACTTAAATATACCGTTAAAACACGTGCCCCCATTTAGGACCATCATGTTGGTCATTAGTCTCCCCCTTCCCCTCTTCTGTTCCCTGGTGTTACGGTTATATACGGCTTATTATGGGTTGGGGTCATGCATACGCTCGTCTCTCTCTCTCTCTCTTCATCTTCATCTCCATCTTCTTTGCTATCCTTTCCTTCCACTGTACCTTACTCTTGGGTTAGCTATCTCTACTAGAATAAAGTCCTGACCACCTCGCTGGGATCGTAAGGTCTGTGTGGTCAGTGTATCTATGTAAATCTCTCTCTCTCTCTCTCTCTTAAGTATGGTCACAGATAAACCATACTTATATTACATAATGAAGGTACCAAGGAAATATATGTGACTCATTTCTCTCCCTTTCCTTTTCTCTCTAATCTGTCTTGTTGGTGTAATGGTTAGTGTTTGAAAATCTGTGTGGTAACCCATGTACGAAACCAGGTGGATCACATGGTTTAATATCTTCCCCTTTCTATTCTCTCAGTTCTTCCCTCCTCCCTCCTTGTATTTTCCATGTGTTCTCATCTTCACTCCTCTCCCTACTCTTGTTCTAGCCTGGTTTTCTTTCTCGTTTCTCTTCGTTAATTTTCGTCATTTTTTGTCTATCCATTTTTCCCGTCTACTCTCCCTCCTATGCTCTTCCCCTCACCCCTTATTCAATAGCACTCTACTCTCGATGATGTCCCCTGTCATTATCTGTTCATCAGTGGGGTAGGATAATTCCCCCCCCCCCCCCCTCTCTCTCCCTCTCTCGTGTGGTCAGTCCTGGTAATAATCTGGTAACAGCTATTGACCTATGTATGGGGGAGATAAGGTAGTTAGGGCAAAGTGGGTTTTGGGGAGGTAGAAGGGTCGTACAGCTACTCATAAAAATAATTGACTTCACCTATTTCTAAATATGGAAGCAATTATCTGGGTACGAATTCATGAATAATGTATGTCAACTACAACACTACATATAATATTTACTGATATACAAGTTGCATTAATAAAATTAATCCAGGTACCTATGTTCTTTTTATGCACATATACCTGGCAGGTAGTTTAAATTGCATACAAAAAACATGGGGGTTCACAAAATCCTATGAGTAGGCTAGAGACTTTGCTATCCGATGGTACTTGTAAATATTATTATGTATTAAGTAAACTCGCTAAGCAGACATCATGTATGTCTGTATATCTACGGTTGTGTATGCATATGTGTTAGTCTGTGTGTGTGTGGGTGGGTGTGTGCGTGTGTGTGTAGAAGAGAGAGAGAGAGAGAGAGAGAGAGAGAGAGAGAGAGAGAGAGAGAGTGTGAGTTAGAGTTAGCGAGCATTCGGCCACATTGCTTTGAGTGTGTGCATTGTTCATTGCCGATTTCAATGATGTCAATTCCAATACAGTATATCTTGCCCTAAGTTGTCTGTTTATGTGTGTTGTTGGGGAGTTTGAGATTGTTATTATTGACTCGTGGGTACATCCTAACATGATGTGCAATATAAACACTTACATCATAGCGTAACTGGTACGCGTGATGTAGGTATGTAATAATCGTTATATGGACACTTTTTTTTGTTTTCAAAATATTGACTTACATTCACGACTTGTATTATAGATAGAGTTTGTTTTGTTTTCTATATTCCAACTACTCCCTCTCGGGCATACTGTAGGCTGATAGCCTTTACACTCAACCGCTGAACACTGTGAGGCCCGTGAGGTCTTGCTCCAGTCTAGGGAGTGAGACCTGCGAAGCTTCACGGCTCGAAGCTACTCAATTTTTTAAGCCGCCTAGCCTCTGCGCTTCACAGTCTCATCCCCCACACTCGGACCCTCACTCTCAGAACGCCACCTATTGAGCAATTAACTCACTAGGCATTGCCCCCCTGTAGCATATTTTTGAATATGGGAATATTCATACAATGCTATTTTATCAGGGAACAATGAGGGTATTTTTTTGGCATTTCGGTGTGCTGTGGTAATGCACTGATACTAGGTACAGCACAAATTCCATCCCACTAACATATTCCCATTGACATATTGGGATTAGAACCCGGGTCCATTGGATTACCAGTCCAGTGGCAAAACCACTCCGCCACACCTCCCCTATATATATATAGATAGAAGATAGATAGTATAAGATATATAATCTGTATATAGATAGAAAGTTTATTGACTGCAAACTAATTTACAATACAATTCATATACACAGGTTTTGGTCCATAACATATTACGAAACGCAATTAAAACATAACATAAAGTATTACGTTACATTGCTTCTCTCATCACTGTCCAGTTAGTGAAGGGTTATAAGATATGTGTTTTTTTATATATACAGTCTGTGTTCTATAATTCACATATAAATGTTACAGTGTATACATTTGTAGTATTACCTTGATATATCATGGTATTAAAAAGCTGTTCATGTTAGTAAACCATTTATAAAACCAGGCCTGCAACCGATCGTGCTGGCAAGGTTGTATGTTGTTGTATGTTATAAAAATCGCCCCCTGTAAGTGGCACTGATTAGCGTGTCGCCCATCGGTAATTTGTGTAGAATTTTTCCCCTAGATAGGTTGCCCGCCAAGGGCTATCGAGTCCCATCCACCCGGAACACCCCTTTCAGATACCAAGGGGAAAGCTATCACCAGAGACACCCCTAATACAGGGGGACCACACCCCTTTCAGATACCAGGGGGACAGCTATCACCAGAGACACCCCTAATACAGGGGGACCACACCCCTTTCAGATACCAGGGGGACAGCTATCACCAGAGGCACCCCTAATACAGGGGGACCACACCCCTTTTAGATACCAGGGGGACAGCTATCACCAGAGACACCCCTAATACAGGGGGACCACACCCTTTTCAGATACCAGGGGGACAGCTATCACCAGAGACACCCCTATTACAGGGGGACCACACCCCTTTCAGATACCAGGGGGACAGCTATCACCAGAGACACCCCTATTACAGGGGGACTACACCCCTTTCAGATACCAAGGGGAAAGCTATCACCAGAGACACCCCTATTACAGGGGGACCACACCCTTTTAAGATACCAAGGGGAAAGCTATCACCAGAGACACCCCTATTACAGGGGAACCACACCCCTTTCAGATACCAGGGGGACAGCTATCACCAGAGACACCCCTATTACAGGGGGACCACACCCCTTTCAGATACCAAGGGGAAAGCTATCACCAGAGACACCCCTATTACAGGGGGACCACACCCCTTTCAGATACCAAGGGGAAAGCTATCACCAGAGACACCCCTATTACAGGGGGACCACACCCCTTTCAGATACCAGGGGGACAGCTATCACCAGAGACACCCCTATTACAGGGGGACCACACCCCTTTCAGATACCAGGGGGACAGCTATCACCAGAGACACCCCTATTACAGGGGGACCACACCCCTTTCAGATACCAGGGGGACAGCTATCACCAGAGACACCCCTATTACAGGGGACCACACCCCTTTCAGATACCAGGGGGACAGCTATCACCAGAGACACCCCTATTACAGGGGGACCACACCCCTTTCAGATACCAGGGGGACAGCTATCACCAGAGACACCCCTATTACAGGGGGACCACACCCCTTTCAGATACCAGGGGGACAGCTATCACCAGAGACACCCCTATTACAGGGGGACAACACCCCTTTTAGATACCAGGGGGACAGCTATCACTAGAGACACCCCTATTACAGGGGGATCTCACCCCTTTTAGATACCAGGGGGAGAGCTATCACCAGAGACACCCCTATAACAGGGGGACCACACCCCTTTTAAATACCAGGGGGACAGCTATCACCAGAGACACCCCTATTACAGGGGGACCACACCCCTTTCAGATACCAGGGGGACAGCTATCACCAGAGACACCCCTATTACAGGGGGACCACACCCCTTTTAGATACCAGGGGGGACAGCTATCACCAGAGACACCCCTATTACCGGGGGACCACACCCGTTTCAGATACCAGGGGGATAGCTATCACCAGAGACACCCCTATTACAGGGGGACCACACCCCTTTTAGATACCAGGGGGACAGCTATCACCAGAGACACCCCTATTACAGGGGGACCACACCCCTTTCAGATACCAGGGGGACAGCTATCACCAGAGACACCCCTATTACAGGGGGACCACACCCCTTTCAGATACCAGGGGGACAGCTATCACCAGAGACACCCCTATTACAGGGGACCACACCCCTTTCAGATACCAGGGGGACAGCTATCACCAGAGACACCCCTATTACAGGGGGACCACACCCCTTTCAGATACCAAGGGGAAAGCTATCACCAGAGACACCCCTATTACAGGGGGACCACACCCCTTTCAGATACCAAAGGGGAAAGCTATCACCAGAGACACCCCTATTACAGGGGGACCACACCCCTTTCAGATACCAAGGGGACAGCTATCACCAGAGACACCCCTATTACAGGGGGACCACACCCCTTTCAGATACCAGGGGGACAGCTATCACCAGAGACACCCCTATTACAGGGGGACCACACCCCTTTCAGATACCAGGGGGACAGCTATCACCAGAGACACCCCTATTACAGGGGGACCACACCCCTTTCAGATACCAGGGGGACAGCTATCACCAGAGACACCCCTATTACAGGGGGACCACACCCCTTTCAGATACCAGGGGGACAGCTATCACCAGAGACACCCCTATTACAGGGGGACCACACCCCTTTTAGATACCAGGGGGACAGCTATCACCAGAGACACCCCTATTACAGGGGGACCACACCCCTTTTAGATACCAGGGGGACAGCTATCACCAGAGACACCCCTATTACAGGGGGACCACACCCCTTTTAGATACCAGGGGGACAGCTATCACCAGAGACACCCCTATTACAGGGGGACCACACCCCTTTCAGATACCAGGGGGACAGCTATCACCAGAGACACCCCTATTACAGGGGGACCACACCCCTTTTAGATACCAGGGGGACAGCTATCACCAGAGACACCCCTATTACAGGGGGACCACACCCCTTTCAGATACCAGGGTGACAGCTATCACCAGAGACACCCCTATTACAGGGGACCACACCCCTTTTAGATACCAGAGACACCCCTATTACAGGGGAACCACACCCCTTTTATATACCAGGGGGACAGCTATCACCAGAGACACCCCTATTACAGGGGGACCACACCCCTTTTAGATACCAGGGGGACAGCTATCACCAGAGACACCCCTATTACAGGGGGACCACACCCCTTTTAGTACAAAGGAGTACAAAGGAAATCAAGCAACAACAGGTCTAGTGACCCTTCTAGGTTGCTTGTCCTCCAAAACACTGAGGATCAAGTGTCCAAACAGTGGTTTAGAGTGGGTAAGGGAACATTGGAAAGGAAACTACTGCCCTGCCACTAACGTGGCAGGACTAGGAAGTTAGTAGGGGACATATGGGTTAGTAACTGAGGGGACGATAAAGTTATTCATTTACAAACGCAGTCAGTCGCGGGTATGATGCGAGATATTTGTCTAGGCGGAATTTAAATGAATCAACGGTGCTGCAGTCTATAACGTATCGGGGAAGCCCATTCCACAAGTTGACAACTCGATTGAAGAAGAAATTCTTAGATTCGTGCGAGTTAAAAGATTTACCAATAATTTTGCAACCGTTTCCCCGCGTGTAATTAGATTGGTCGATAGTGAAGTACTTACTACAGTTCATATTGTCGATGCCTTTGATGATTTTGAACACTTGAATTAAGTCACCTCTTAATCTGCGCTGGGTTAAAGGAAATAGATTTAATTCTCTAAGACGCTCTTCGTATGGTTTGTTCTTTAGGCTAGGTATCATTTTGGTAACTCAACGTTGAACTCGTTCTAGCTTGTTTATATCTTTTTGGTAATAAGGGCACCAGGATTGAACGCAGTATTCCAGAAGAGGGCGGACTAAGGAATTGTAAAGGGTTAGGATAACTTCTTTGGATTTATGCTCAAATGACCTGCCTATAAAGCCAATTATTTTGTTTGCCTTCTTAACAACTTCTGAACATTGTTGACTCGGTTTTAGGTTACTCGATATTGTTACTCCCAGATCAGTTTCTCTGTTTACATACTTAAGCTGAGTGCCATTCATCGAATAGTTTGCTTTCTCATTTAGGTATCCGACATGTAGTACTTTACATTTATCCGCATTGAAACTCATTTGCCAAATTTGGGCCCAACATGACAATTTATCTAGATTGTGTTGCATATCGTCAACTTGTTCTTTTGAGAGTACGCTATTTGCAATTTTTGTATCGTCAGCAAATTTTGAGATTGTGCAGGTGAGACCCTCATCTATGTCGTTGATGTAAATTAGAAAGAGAATTGGTCCTAGTACCGATCCCTGGGGTACCCCGCTACTTACATTGGTCCATTTAGATGCCTTACCGTTTATGACTACCCTTTGCTTTCTGTTGCTGAGCCAATTTTCTATCCATTTCAACACACCGTCTTGTATTCCATGCGCTTTTAGTTTTAGCAGTAAACGTTTGTGGGGAACTTTGTCAAAGGCCTTTTGAAAATCAAGGTATATAATATCTACAGCTTTACTTTCATCGTAGAGGTTGAGGATATCGTGGAAGAAGTCTAAGAGGTTTGTTAAACAGGAACGTTTTTTACGAAAGCCGTGTTGAGTATCTTTAAGTATGTTATTTTCCTCTAAGTGATTTACGAGTCTGTCTCGTATGACCGTTTCTAGCATTTTACATACAACTGAGGTTAAGCTAATTGGACGATAGTTACTGGGTAGGGATTTGCTGCCTTTTTTGAATATCGGTGTTACGTTGGCTAGCTTCCACTGATCAGGCATAGTTCCAGACTGCAAGGATTTATTGAATAGTAATGTCAGTGGTTTGGAGAGCTCATTCTTAGCTTCCTTTAGAACTCTAGGCGAGATTGTATCAGGTCCTGGTGTTTTATTTACCTTGAGTTTATCTAAACAATTCAATACTTCTCTCTCTGTAACGGTGATATTGCTTAGAACATCTGAATTATCAATCTGAATCGGCGATGGTGTAGGGATATCACTGAGGTCTTCTGTTGTAAAAACTGATGCAAAGAAGGTATTGAGGGCATTACTCATTTGTACTTCGTCTTTGGTGTATTCTCCTTTTTCATCGACTAACGGTCCAACAGTTGAAGTAACTACTTTTTTCTTTCTGATATAACTATAGAATTCTTTCGGGTTTGATTTACTTTGATTCGCAATATGTAACTCTAAGGTCTTTTTACTTTGGTTAATTAACTTTTTGGCTTTGCGTCGTAGCTCTACAAATTTCACCCGTTCTTCGTCATTTTGTGAGGATTTTAATCTATCATTAGCAAATTTTTTAGCAAGCAGGCAGTTTGAAATATCTTTATTCCACCATTTGGGCTTATTATTATGGCCTGGACGCCGTATTTTCGATGGTATGCAGTCTTGCACTGCTTTTAGGTAAGTGGTTTCGAATAACTTCCAAGATGTATTTATGTCGTTATTGTTAATTAAAAAGCTCCAGTCAGTTTCTTTAAACATAGCTCTAAGTTTATGGAAGTTTGCTTTCTTGAAATTAGGGACTTTTTCGATGCTACTATTTGGTTCGTTACTAGTAAACTTTAAAGTGAAAGTTATCGTACGATGGTCGCTGTTACTGAATTCATCACCAACATTCAAATTCTCTATCAATTCTTCTTTTGTTGCAAGTACAATGTCAAGAACGTTATTTCCACGGGTCGGCATTCGAACAAATTGATAAAGCGAACTCTCTTGCAAGTTCGTATACAAGTCATGTCCGGAGTGTGAAGTAAGAGTATCGCCCCACTTGGTCACAGGTAAATTAAAGTCGTCAAAAATTACGGTATCTTGTGAGTTACTTACATCTGCAATTTGTTCGTAAATTTCTCGGTCAGTTTGCACTGATTGAGCTGGAGGTCTGTATATTAACGCAAGTATTATTTTTGTACCTTTATTATTCTTTATTAGCACAAAAGATGTGTCGACGTTCACAATTTGAGGTTTTGACACGAGGGTCGGGTTAAGACTTTCTTTGATATAAAATAAAACACCACCTCCATTTTTATTTATTCGGCTGTTCTCAAACATTACATAACCGGGAAGTGAATACTCTGCTAAAAAGTCTCTATCTTGTGTATTGAGCCAAGATTCTGTTATGCCAATCACATCATAATTTTCTGTAAACACTAGTTCCTCTAAATCTGAAAATTTATTGCGTATGCTACGAGCGTTTGCATAGAAAACCTTTAAAGTTGCGGTTTTAGAACTCGCAGATAGTTCTTTCATCGAATTTTTGGTTCTGGTCGGATCTACATTTACATTCATGGCTGTCCTCGGTCCTCGGTCGTTATCCCTGACGGTTTTGAATTTGGGTCGTGTTGGTGGAGCTTTATCCAATTTCGCGGTTCTTGACGGATTAGTATTTAATTCCTTTGTAGATTGCCGTCCTCGCTGTCTTCGGTCCTCCTTCCTGGTTGTCCTGTGCCGAGTCGATTTCTTCTCAGAAAATCCTTCACCGCATCGTTGAGAAGACGCCCAAAACGCGCTGCTCCCACCTGGTTCAGATGAACTCCATCGTCCGAAAACAAATAGTCATCGTAGTAGAAATTGTCCCAGGTGTCGACGAATCCCACGTTCTCCTTCCTGCAGAGGTTTGCTAGACAACGATTTGTGCTGGTGGCTATGTTGTAAAATCGGCTCTCTACACCGAGCCGGGGGACGATTCCTGAGACGATGATCCTTGATGACTTCTCCTTAAACGACTTGATCAGCTGCTGGTACTTTAAAAGCAAATCTTCCGACCGGGTTCGCTGTACATCGTTGGATCCAACGTGGATGACGTACATTGTATTAGCAGGGGCCAGCTTTGATACTTCGTCAACTGCTGCAACTACGTCATCCACACCACCACCAGGGATACAAAACGCTTCCTGGTCTTAGGTGCCCTGGCGCAAAACTCTGTGAGCTGACCACGTATCATCGAGTCTCCCACGAGCCGGACTTCTTCTATTTCCTCTTCGTCATCTGAGTCTGCGAGTATCTGGAAACGGTTTTGACACTCGGTAATCGGTATGTGTTTCCTGGTCTTGGGGCAAACGTTGTTCCTCACGACACGGAACAACGGGGGGACAGCTATCACCAGAGACACCCCTATTACAGGGGGACCACACCCCTTTTAGATACCAGGGGGACAGCTATCACCAGAGACACCCCTATTACAGGGGGACCACACCCCTTTTAGATACCAGGGGGACAGCTATCACCAGAGACACCCCTATTACAAGGTTATGTTTTAGTTGTAGCTATCCTTTGTTATTCCGGGGGGGGGGGGTCTTACTCCTGATACTGGTATTATTATCTCTCTCTCTCTCCCTCTCTCTCTCTGTGTATATATATATATTTATATATATATATATATATATATATATATATATATATATATATATATATATATACACACAGTATATACCCAAGTGTATCTATGCATATGAATTACTAAGTGATCAAGTGTTTACTGGTAACTTAATATATGCATAAAACATTAATCAGTTATAGATAGATATGTACAGTATATACACGTGTGTGCATTTTGCATTTGATTTGGCTACAACACAATTTAATGTTCTCAGATTTGACAAATGTTCTGTTTTAATACAACATGCCAAACGACATGTAGTTATAATCTCTTTCCATGTTTCAATACTACCATGTAATGATTTAATCATATCAATTTGCTCTCTATTCTATTACAACTTTTCTATGATTTTATAATTATGTAATAATTAAGTAAAATGAACGATTCTTCGGTGAACGTTCAAAAACATTTAAATAATTGGTCTTCACTAGCCAATGCGCGTAGTCTGATTCATTTACTACGCATAATCGATCAAAATACAACCCAGAATAAGGTAATGGAATTAATGTAATGCATTTATTATGACAATGTATTGTAATTAACATATATTTTATGTTTATCAACTAACCTTTCTATTGTAAGCTACTCTTATTTTGTAAGTATTGCATTGTAGGTATTACATACAGATTAATAACTTAATGTGTTTCGGGTCATAAGGAAGTTTGACCAGTATATACAGTATATATATATACAGTATATATATATATATATATATATATATATATATATATATATATATATATTAAGAAGAAGATAATCTATGGCTTTAGTGCAGATCTACATACAGTACATAGAAGCAAATCCAACAAGCTTTTTATCCACCATAGACCCGCATTATTGTTGTAATTATCCTAGGTTTCGATTTTTGCTATTCCAACTCCTAAATAGAGTGAAACTCTCAAGTAGTCAATTGGACCACCGCTTACGAATAATATTGAAGAGTCTACCCAAACCTCCCCAACATAAAACAGCGTGCAGACTTAACCAGATTACCATCACCCCATCATTACTGTGGACAAAAAGTCCTCCATATTACAGTCGTGGTGATCCTCAACCAGTCCTCTTCTGTGTCCAATAACAGTCATGTTAACCTGGCTACCACACAAAACCTTTTGCTGTTAATATTATTTAACCTCAACTTTATTTTGGCATCTTTGTTATAATATATTACACTGCTCTAGGCAACGAGACTGGAAGTACATCATAATAAGTTAAAACAATCAAATAATATTTCATTTCTGAACATGCCAGAACAGAATTGCTGAAACATGTTGAGGGAAAAGGTTCTCGTGTGAAACTGTATCCCTACTAATGTTGAGGGTAGACATTGTAAAAGAGAAGTTAGTCATATTATGGTACATTGACTGATGGCACCATTGTCGTGACGTCTGTTTTATCTCTCTCTTGCTCTACTTGGATTTCAATCTTTACGTCTTACTTTAAGTAATGTTTTCTCTCGATCAATTTTAACCTCTACTTTCTCTTCAAAGATCATGCCCTTTTTTGTTTATCTACTTAACTGTCAACAAACTGTACTGTATTTAACTCTTTTCAGTACCAGTGACGTCTTTTTATATATGATTTCAGCTACATTTAGACGATTGTATGAAGTTAACGAAAGTGTTATGGTAGCTAAAAGGATTAATTGAGTTAGTATGTAACCTTTTAATGGATATACTTCCTTCCTAACCTTAATAATATCGTCTAGAAGTTGCCAGAATATAATCAAAAGGATGTTCCGGGTACTGAATCGGTTAATAACTGAAAATATCTATCTATAGTCCTGAACACTGTGGAGGAGCCCACTCTCTCATTCCTTGCATGAATATCAATGTGGGTAATGTTGGATGAGCCCCTCTCCATGTTTAGGGCTATGATATACTGCAGCCTTTACTGAGTATAATATATAATTGCACAGTGTTAACCAAAAGCAAAACAAAAAGGTGTCAATGTTCAGAATATATATACCGGTATATATATATATATATATACTGTATATACTGTACCGTATATATACTACTGGAGGTGCCTGTAAAGCTGGTGTCAAATATAAACATTGTCAAATATGGTAATTATCCATGGGCAACTGTAGTTTAGTTGGTTTCCTGGATAACTCAGAAAAACTCACCTTTTAACCTCCGGACTTAACCTTTAACATCTGCTGCTTCCGAGAATGTGTGGTCCATATTATGGTGGCATGAAGGAGCGATAGTATCTCTCAGGATAATCATGTTTTATAGTCACAGTAATGGCCAGGCTTGGGTAAACTCTTGTCTTTAGATGAACAACCGCAAATCAGATCAGATAAAATCTTAACGATATGAATGGATTATACCTACGAGTGACGAAGACGAGATAAGTCAGCCGAATGCAAATTCAGCCGCTGGAAGAACTCGACCCAACACAAGTGGCCGACGTATTTACCTTACCTAACCGAACTTAACCTGGCCTAAGCTACTTCCCCCAGCCAAAATAGTGAGCCTATTTACCCTACCTAATTAACTTAATTAATCTAGGACCAACTTACCGATAACCTATTTCCGTGGCAGACTTCACGTATAAGCCGAATTCTCCAGGTCCGATTTTTCCCAGAGGCCGAGTTCTCCTGGTACCCGAATGACTGTTGTAGTGCGTGTGTGGGATGGTGGGGTGGGGTGTGTTCTGTAATAACACTCCTCGAGCGGCTAGGTCTGTAACTTCTACTACCTGCCAAGCTGGTAGTTTTACCCCTAAACGAGCTTATTTCCGTGCTCTTTTTCATGCATAAACAAGAGCCAGAACGTAATACAATTATGTATCCGTGAAAGGGCGTTAATTGAGCTTTCCAATGACACCAGAACCATCCTTCTACGACCACGGGTTCTCTTGCAACGATCGTGCAACACGAAGGAAAAATCCCTAAAATACGGTAATTTTCTTACATTATTCCCTGTCTAGCGAGGTAGTGGGTGTGGATGTGTGTGGAGGGAAGGGCAGTTGCGGCACGCGGGAGCCATGCCGAACGGTCAGAGCCAACCTACGCTCCTCCCACCGCTCGTCTCTCTCGCAGAGCCAATTATGTGCTCAAAATTGCATACCGCCTGAAGTCGGGCCCCGCCACATAGTCCTTGGTTCTCTAGACCGCCTTAAATCGGGCCCCGCCAAAGAGGGGTTAAGCTGTTAAATCAGTGGCCAGCTCACACACGCGCACACAAGGACATACATGGCATGGATTTCCAGAGGGAATGCATAACGTGTGGATAAGTAGGTCAGACGTACTAGAATCTACATGATGATGGAAAGATGCGCGCTAACTCGTTGGTATATAATTTGTTCAGGCATTCTTAACTAGTGAATGTATAAATACTAAAATATGTATAATTTTTAGGTCAGGTATTCTTGACATATTAGTAAATGGTTATGATTAATCCTTGTGAAAATGTTCAAAAGAAACAACCAAAATACAGTAATTCAGCTGAATCTGCATTCAAAATATTATGTTACTGTTCCACGGGTGATTGTAGAAGTTAAATGGTATCTGTGTCTTCGGTACATATGATTTATTATAATAAGATTAGTTCATGTGCCATTATGTAGTGAATGTTATATTATAGATGTAGCCACACTTGTTGGTGTGGTCATAGTAATAGTATACAGTATATATTTGTATTCTGGACTAAGTAAAGCATTAGAATAAGCTGAGCAACTCTACTTAGTGCCATTCTAATATACTAGTGCACTGCCATATCTTCATCAATCATATATTAATCCCTTCAGCACGATGACATATTGTTGATAGTGTTCTGGGTACCATCACACGATTTTCTTCATCAATCCTATATTAATCCCTTCAGCACGATGACATTTTGTTGATAGTATTCTGGGTACCATCACACGATTTTCTTCAGCATATAATCTACCTCTAGAAACTCAGAGGGGTAAGTGCAATTTCAATAAACCCGCTGAATAACTTTGGTCCTTCTGAAATCGTCTAATTTTAGCCAGAATCATAGTTAAAAAGGCGTCATGGTTCTGAAAGGGGTTAATCATGGCATCAATACAGGTGTATATACAGGTGAGTGCATAACGACTCGCGGAAAATAGTAAGTTTAGTTACCATCAATTTTACTAATTAACGTTTCATTTAAATACATTAATGAAATTGGTTCCAAAATTGTAGATCACAACATGCCAAAATGTTGGCGTGTTTACATCCAGTAAGTTGTATCAAGATAATAATAATAATAATAATAATAGTAATAATAATAATAATAATAATAATCATACCAATAATAATCATAATAATACAAATAATAACAATGCAAAATGTCGTATCACTTAGCTGAATATTGGGGTGGCACGAATTTAATTTCTTCTTCTCTCCTTTCTTTACTAAAAAAACTGAATAGTATGGTTTCCCATATTACAATAATTATTACTCTGAGAAACGTTTTAATCAAGAATGCTAATATGGCCTTTCAAAGACACACATATACACACACACACACACACACATACACACACTTGAGTTTCGATAACAAATAATGTTTCAATGTATGCTCGCGCATATCAGTATATGTTATACTAGCAGGGGTACCCGGCGTTGCCAGGGTAATCACCATAATCACCATCACTACTACTTCCATAATCACAATCATCAATCACTACTACCACACCGGCCTCGACCTCCCTGTGCCTCATTAAACGGCGACCTCGATTTCGGCCGCTAAATGACCTCCGATTTTGGATCTGACCTCATCCGTACCCCCATTTTGGGGGGCTGCGAACAACTTTCGTTCCATACACCTTTTCGATCGGAGGCCTCCTTCTGCCCGAAACGGCTCTTTTTCGATTTCGCGCCCATTTTCTCCGTCCCATTCACCCTGGGGACCCCTCTATGACCTGACCCAGGTCAATTGACACGCACATGCAAAGTTTCAGCTCCCCAGGTCCAAAACTGCGGCCGCCTATAAAAAACAGACAAACAGACAACCGTAAATAATATATAGATGGCTATAGCCATCTATATCTCTCTCTCTCTCTGCGTAGGAATATTGGTTTGGCAGGAATCAGAGGGACCGCATTTTCTACCAATTATTATCTTTTGCAACTAACTCGGAGCATTAAGCCCCTTCCACACATTCACGGTTTTTGGTCCCAACTGCCCACAATCTTGCCAACAATGAATTGGAAGACTGCAAAATTGGGAGCAGTTGGGAACATACACAATGTTGGTCCAGACTGCCCCCAATATTGCAATATTCCAATGTTTTTCTTGACAGAATTGGGGGCAGTCGGGACCAAAAGACGATTTTTATATTTGGTTTTCCCCTAGCGGGGGAAGGGGAAGAAAGAAGAGGTGTGGGCGGGGAGAAGGTAAAGTCAGAAATATGAAAGAAAGGAGGAGAGTAAAAGTTGGCAGGCATACCACCTTGCTATGTTTTTGTATATATATATATATTTTATTTGTTTGCAAATGGTGTATTTTTAGTGTTCTTCTTGTATAGCTAGCTAACAACTATGTGTCCGACTTAAATTTTAGCTTGACACATTACATCTTATTCTAAGTTGCTTTGATAATATTTATTCTTAAAATATGTGTCTTTCTATATTATGATATCTTAATAGATAGGTTCAGGTTCTATTATATTATTTATTATCTTGAAACTGCTTGGGAACCATTTGTGAAATTGCCTTTCGTCTATTGCTTCTTGATCTTCTTTTATTTTCTCTAATGTTGGGTCCTCTAGAAGATCTAGACGTGCCCATATTTTCTTAGCTTGATTGTGAAGCCGAATGTTAAGCGGAAGTGTATTTGTTGCCTCGTGTATTTGTTTTATCATTGTATATGGATATGTCTGATTTGTGGCAAATCTGAGGGCTGTGTTTAGTATTTTTTGTAATTTCCTTTGTTGCGTTCTACTTAACGTGTGAGTTGGGATTGGAGGATAATCAAGAATAGGTAATATTATTTCTTTTACAAGGTGGGTTTTAATTTTTATTTCCAAAAGTCGTGTATGTGTGAAGTGGGCTTTACAGGTTGCCAGGGTAGCTCATGAAAAAGATATATCCACTGATATTTTGACAACCAGTCATGTAATGACTTATATCTGGAAGAGAACTACATGCATAGGAACTATTTAAGATAAACTGATTTTTTGCAACCACGCTAGGCCTGAAGAGGCCATAATTATATCACAACTCGGTATAAAGAGGATGGCCGCAACCTCATCCACGTGGCAGCTGCATATGTGTGTGAGGATTAAATGCCAATATAACTAGGTTAGTGTTTAATATTACATGATTAAATCTATGCAAGGGTAATTATATATTATGTGCAGTAAAATGTATTAGTTTAATAGGAGACTGTCATCTTATATATATATACAGTATATATACAGGGTGTTCCAGAAATATGTGCCGAAAATCAGGGGATGTATTCCTGACACATAATTGAATGTAAATCACTAAATGACCATATAAGCAAATATCAATAGTTGTCGAGTTACAGCACCTAACAGGTCTGCTTGAATGTGTTTTACTCCGGGATTTGCTTGTAAATGAAACATTTACCAAGGACAACGTGATGTATTAACAAAATAAAACAGTATTTCCAGTATGACAATAACATTTACAGTAAATGTAAGAGTGAGAACTGAGCGATCTCTGCCATACCCATAGCTTACTCTGACTGTTCCTTTTACTTATATATTTTCTAGATCTCAAGTGACGGCGTCTCTAACGTGGATTGACCTCCCAATCTACCATGATTGGAAGCCAAAGCGTCACATTTTTCCTTTGCCCCTCACTTTCTCTTCATAATTGCTGAGGGGCACAGGGCCCTGGGTCGGGCTTTGGTTTCCCGGGCGTTTCCGCATCCTCCTTAGCTCCCCGCCATGGAGTGGCTTCGGTCACCCAGGCTTTATTGTGGTCGGCAGGGAGGGTTCTTTGGGGGCGCTCGATTATGGCCTTGGCCTTATTCGGGGCCTTGGGGCTGTTCGGCCAGGCAGCTTGAGGAACAACAACAACAACAACAACAACAGTAAATGTTCAAAATTCCGTGTAAATGAAACATTTACCAAGGACAACGTGATTTATTAACAAAATACCTAAGCAAAACCTTGGTCGTTTATGGTATGTTACCGCGTACAGGGTGATAACACTATCTCTCTCTCTCTCTCTCTCTCTCTCTCTCTCTCTCTCTCTCTCTCTCTCTCCAGTATCTGATACTGCACACACGAACGTATCATTACGATTCTTATTACTAACTTAGGTACAGGTTATCACATACTGTACATTCTACAGCTTTCGGCACATTCCTGACAAACATGTCATCTTTGCTGTGTGCTGTATTACTTTACGGTCGTTAAGTAATTTCGCATCTGTCTCAGACATTTTGTACAATCCCTGGATTTAAACACATTCCTGGCAGACCTCGGAGGTGCTGTAACTCGAAAACTATTGAGAATTGCCAATATGGTAATTTCGTAATTTACATTCAATTATGTGTCAGGAATACATCCCCTGATTTTCGGCACATATTTGTGGAACACCCTGTATACTGTATATATATATATATATATATATATATATATATATATATATATATATATATATATATATAATATATATATGCGTATTCATAAACTACGTGCACTGTGATGGCAGATAATATCTGGAGGACCATTAGTTTGTAAAACCCTGCTGGGTATTGTTAAGGTGTCCACTATGTGGGCTGCTGGATCACTATACTTTGTTTCAGAGACGCCGAGGTGAGAACGGCTCACCTAGATGTTAATAATTCTAGCTGATTGGTTCATACGACCGTGTTCAATGTCTCGTTTGTTAGTAATTCTTAATTCTTAAAGGTTTACATAATCACGGTCGCACAAGTCAATCAGCTGGAACTATTGATATCTACGTGATCGATGAAACAGTATAGTTATTAGTATATAACAGACAGCACCACTGGTCATGCTAATGCTACCACATAAATTGTAACAGGCAGACAGACAGTCAGTAGCCAACCCTCCATTCCCGTTAAATGGGTAAGGAGGATTAGCAAGGGACATTAGAAAGGGAACAATGATGACAGGGAGAGAATTAATATAATAAACGCCTGCCAAAAGCAAGTACTCTAACATTCGGAACAACACTCAGCATCTATTGACCAGGCCTCAATATCATTGGCTTCACATCAGATGGTATACAGTTCAACAACAAAGTCTCTTCACAACATCGGGGATGATGACCTTCCAGGTTTGTCATTTGAAAGGTTACAAATGCCTTCATATGTTCTTCCTAACAAACTTCCTCTATTCATTCCTGTAACACAATCGAATATAAAATCCGTGATAATAGCTCATGCATCGACCATGAACCTCCCGACCGTGGTTCACCCTTATTGTTTTGGCTACAATCATAAATTTTATTGAGGCTAGAGCTAGATAATTTCATTCAGCACTGGAGCCGCGGCGATCGAGTGGCAAGCACGCTCACATGTGAATCTGCTTGACCTGCGTTCGATCCCAGCCAAGGCGGACATATTTAGTGGGTGTGAAACTCAGGTGTCTGAAGCAACTGCCAGCAGCCCCTTCTCTGTATCCTCCTACTTTCTCTATATTAGTTTCAAAGCCAAAGGCAGATGTGCATACGTGCACAACAAACTCACTTGCTCTTGTGTTGCCTCTGAATTCTCAAATTTATGGTTAAAACTTTCCTGTCATACTCATACTATATATTTCTGTGCTGTCTATTTTTCCCCTAATTCTAGTAACTATCCCGAATTCTTTGATTATCTAAACTATAAAGTGGAACACATTTTATCCATTTCTCCTTTCTCGGAAATCTCCATCTTAGGAGTTTTCAACGTTCACCACCGCCAATGGCTCTCCTCTCATTCTACTAACCATCCTGGTGAACAAGCCTACGTCTTTTCAATCGTAAATTACCTTGAGCAATTAGTTCAGCAACCTACCCGTATCCCGGATCGCCTCGGAGATCGGCCCAACATTCTAGACTTGTTTTTAACTTCTGAACTATCCAACTCTAGCTCTTCCCAAGCTTTCTGGCATCTAGCCAAAAACCTCTCCAAAAAAACTTCTTCCTTGTTTTCCCTCCCCTTTTCCACTCTGATGACATAACCATCACGTTTTCCTCTGACAAAGCTGAACTCTCCGCTCAAACTTTCGATAAAAACTCCACTTTGGATGATTCCGGTGCTATTCCTCCCTCTCCACCTGTCCCAAAGAAGGGTGACCACTCTCAACCCTCCAACTATCGTCCAATTGCTCTCATCTCTTGTATCTCTAAAGTTTTTGAAATTATTCTTACTTTCAAATTTCTTAAGCATTTTTCTTCTCATCTACTTCAGATCGCCAGTATGGCTTCCTTAAAGGTTGCTTTACTGGAGATCTTCTTGCATATCTTACTAACTCCAGGTCATCCTCCTTTCGGTACTTTAGTGAGACCTTTTCTATTGCGCTAGACATATCGAAGGCCTTCGATAAAAGAGTTATAAGAGTTTCTACCGTATTTCATCATTATTCTGCAATTCACTTCCATTCTCTCTTATATTATTCGTGTATTTCTATTTAATATTCCCTAATACCAATATGTCCTTTTCCTTTATCCATATAATGTATTCTGCTTCGTATAAGGTTTATCCTTAGAACATGGCGACCACCTAAATTACTTAAATGTGTTAATAGTTCTACTGTCTTTCTTAAACCTACCCTACAATTACCTTACCTCCGAGAACCTAATCGGTTTACAATAGGACCACTCGGCTAAATTATACGAGGTTAAGGGGAGATGGGCCGTTTTTCTATTCCCCCTTCTTTCTCATGTTTAGCCTCATTAGTTTTCTGATTGGAAGACGTTCGGCCTATTAGTTTGGCGATGTTAAGACTTTTCGCCCCATTTCTTTGTCAATATTAAGACTGTTCGTGTTATTTAGGTGTCGATTTTTTCCTGGCGAGCGATAGCAAGCTTTTAATTTAAGAAGAACTGCGGAACATTTTTATATCGAAAAATTTACAAATTTATCTTGAAGGAGATTCTTGGGGGAATGTTTTTTTAAGCTTGATGGAGGTCTAGGGAGAAAACTAATACAATTATAAAAAGAAACATAAATTAACAAATATAAGTAAACCATCCACCCTTAAGGCAAAGTATATGCTAGGTTGTTGTTGTTGTTCCCCAGGCTGTCTGACCGAGCAGCTCCAAGGTCTCGAGCAAGGCCAAGGCCATAACCGAGCGCCCCCGCAGAACCCTCCCTGCTTACCACTAAAAGAGCCCGGGTGACTGAAGCCGCTCCCAGGCGAGGAGCTGAGGAGGGCGTGGAAACGCCCGGGACACCAAAGCCCCGCACCCAAGGCCCTGTGCCCCTCAACAATTATGAAGGGAAAGTTGAGGGGCAAAGGATAATTTTTTTTTGTTTTTATTTATTATTTTTTTTTTTAAGAGACAATGAACGGAGAAAGGAAAAACACAGATAAAACAAAAAGGTCCATGTGCCTAAAGGCATCCTCCATTCATAAAATGTTTGTAACAACTGGATTTAAACATTTGTAGATTGTAAGTTTGTGGAAAGCAATTCTAGGGAAGTGAATTCCAAAGAGTAGTAGTTCTAGGGATAAATGAATTTTGATAAGCAGAAGTTCTGCATTGTGGAGGAGAAAGTGTAAATTCATGGGCGCTCTCAGCTGCCCTAGTTCTACAGGGAAAGATGTGGAGAGGCGGCACAATTGAAGCAAGTTCCTCGGAACAATTGCTGTGAAAATTTCTGTAGAATAATGCAAGGGATGCAATGTTTCTTCGTATGGATAATGTAGGAAGGTCCTGTGTGATTGCAGGGTTATTGATTAATCTAATAGCTTTATTTTGAATTTTGTCCAACTGCCTCAATGCAACCACTCCACTTCCACTCCACAGAGGTGAACAGTAATCCATCTGAGAACGCACATGACTTTTATATATTACGGCCAACTGCTCGTCAGTGAAGAATTCTCGAACTCTGTACAGGAGTCCCAGTTTTTTAGAGGCATTCTTAGCAATGCTTCTAACATAATGTGTCCAGCTCAAGTTAGTAGTTAATGTTACACCGAGAATGTCAATACTAGGGGAAGTGGGAATATTTACATCATTAAAAAATATATGGGAGTCAGTGAGATGATGTCGGTTAGAAAATTGAATGTACTTGGTTTTCTGTGCATTAAAGGAAACTAGATTCTTTTGTCCCCATTCTTCAATTCTAGAAAGGTCCTGGTTCAGAGAAATTGCAGTGCTTATTTTTGAATTTATAAGATCGGGTTGGGTGAAAGAATTGGTAAATGTGAAGGAACTGTGGAGTGTTGAGTCATCTGCGTAGGAATGTATTGGATTATGAGTGGTAGATATGAGATCATTGATATGAATGAGGAACAGAGTTGGGGCCAAAACTGATCCCTGGGGAACACCAGCATTTATTGAGTGAAGTTGAGAATAAAGGCCATCTACCATTACACGTATTTTTCTGTTATGAAGATAAGAAGAAATTAGTGGAACTAATGATGCAAGGCCGTAGTGTGACATCTTCGACAATAAGGATTGATGCCAGACTCTATCAAATGCCTTTGATATATCCAGTGCTATATATCCAGTGCTAAATGTGACTCTTTGGCTCCCAGTCTACCAACCTCGAGGTTGGCAGTAGGGAGGTCAATCCACGGAAGAGACGCCATCACATGAGATCTAGAAAATATTTAGGTAAACGGAACAGTCAGAGTAAGCTATGGATATGGCAGAGAACGTTCAACTCTCATTCTGATAGACCAGCCCATCACCACAGTATATGCTAGGTTAGATAGGTCGGCTTAGGATATGCTAGGTTATAGTGTTGGTTTACAGGATACATAAGTAAACTAGAGAGGCACTTGGTAGACCTTCGCCTACACTGGCTGGTTCTTTACCATTAACCCCTTCTGTACCGATGACGTCCTTTTCACTTTATTTTGGCTACTATAAGACGATTTTATTCAGCTTAAGAAAGACGTCTACCAATGAAAACAGCTACCAACTATCTCGATTAATCCTTTCAGCTACCATATATCCTTCCTAAGCTACATCAAATCGTCGAAATGTAGCTGAAATCAAATACAAAACAAGCCACTGGTACAGAAGGGGTTAATATTATAGACCTAAATTTTCTTCAGATTCCTGAATCTGGGTTCTAGGATATGATCATGATCGCCTCCTAAATTGAAGTCGGTTCAAAACTTTGTGAGATATCTTGTTTACAGACAAACAGACAAACAAACGGAAACGAAAACATAAACTTCAGGTCAGGACGATACAAATGGCCAATTATTGTTACACTTGATACTTTCTTTCAGCTGCAGTAAGTAGGAACAGTCAGTTACACATTCATGGACCCCCATAAAAGAGAGAGAGAGAGATTGATTTTTTGATTTTGCCCCGAGGGGCGAGTTTATTGAGCAGCGCCCCCCATCCTGTGAGGGGACAACCACTAGTAAGGCGATACATACTGCTCAAAGAGCCATTATTCCACTGAAACAACAGCATCGTCGTCTGGTTACATTCATATTTGTGTTTATAAGTCAGGTTGGCATTATTCAGATGTGTTATTATAGTTTCCTCATTTAATTGTCACATGGTCTGTATAAAAAAAAAAAAAAAAAAAAAAAAAAAAAAAAAAAAAAAAAGCAGCAAGCTTGTAGTGACTGAATTATTAATTGACAGGTTGTAAATAATAGCACTACAGAACTAGTGCAATCGTATGAGGAGACTATTCATATTTTCATTACATCAATGATTATTGAGATCATAGTTAGCTGAATACAATTATTACAAAAATAGGCAATGGTATAAATCAACATAATACATAATTTAATACAGGCGGACATAATCATGATCCGGTTCGTTGTGCACTGGGAGCTAAGGTGTCTTGAGATCGCCTCGTACCCATACACAACGAACGTATTATAGTCTGCATGGTTGGTATCTAATTGAATATACTTAGTGGGTATTTCAAGAATGTCAGGGGGTAAGGAAATGTGATTTGTATATTAGAAGACTGTGATTAACGAGACGTGTAACATGTGGAGGGAGGTGGTAGAAAGAGAGGGATCTCGTTGGGGGTGGAAGTTTCGCTCCCAGGAATTTTCGTTCCTGTGGTATTTCAATAATAATAATAAAATAATAATAATAATAAGGGGACAACCACTGGTAAGGCAATACATACTGCTCAAAGAGCATTATTCTACTGTAACAACAGTATCGTCGTCTGGTGTTATTATAGTTTCCTCATTTGATTGCCACATATGCTGTATATACGTGCTCATGGGAAAAAAAAAAAAAAAAAATGACTGAATTAACCCCTCCAACCCGGATGGGCTCTTGAACGCCCATAACAACCTCGGCCCGCGCAACCCGGAAGGGCTCTTGAACGCCCATTGCTTGCATGCGTGCTTTCGAATGCCGCGCGTACATTTTCGGTATCGTGGGACGGTAGGTGGCGCCACCAGGCGTAAACTCCGCCACAGCAACAGTATCTACCCCGACGCCATCATGGACAGTACGCCAAATAGTGATTCCGCTGTGTACGATACCGTGCTTCCTACGACGCCCTTGCTTGTTCGTCGCGCCTTACCCCGACGCCATCGCCTAAATGTGTTATCTCCCGGAGGTATTGAGACGACATTGAGACTTTATGAGCGAGCTGATGCCAAGCATAATGTGATGATGAAGTCAGTGACGACTCCAGTAATTATAAGTCGAGTGATTATGGCCATGAGAGTGATAAAGAAGAGCAATTCCTGGGATTTGCGAGAGAACATGACAGTGATGAGAGTGATGAAGGTGATGTACCAGTTGTTGAGGAAGCTGGTTTACCTAAAGACAGTGAACTTGAGAGAGTGAGCGAGTGGGAGAGTTCAAGGTCACTCACCAAATTCCGCTTAAGTGACACGACGCCATGCCCTTCCCCAGGTAAATCGCCTCTCTAGCTACATTTGTATAAGCAGAAAATACTTGAGAAGGCGGCCGCGGCAGCTAGGGAACAAGCAAAACTACTTGGTGAGGATGAGGCTGTGAGTGAGGGTCAGCGTGGTGACCCTTCTCGTCCGCCATTGTCTCCCTTATCTACCCACGCCACCCAAGATGACCCGGATGCCCCGCATTCTTCCCCACCACCCCCACCATTGCCAAGGGTTGAGGACCCCACACTTTCGGCCTATTTGCCTCCTAGGTCCCCCGACAGGAGACATACTGCTGCCGAAAAGGGGAAAGGTAGGAAATATACCAAGAAAATTAAGAAAAGTAAGAGAGTTTTGTTCGAGGCTTCCGCGGCGTCCACCCCGGCCGGCCCCAGCCATACGTCCCCGCAACTTTCCCCACGGTCCTCCCCACCTCTCCCGCCTTCAACATGTCTTCCTAAAGAAGTCTTTGAGCTCGCATCACCAATACCTGGCCCTAGTGACAGTGAAACATTGCTTTCTGTCACTCGTCGCAGGCCAAGGAGCCCGGGACCTCGGGGGGACACAGCCTCACCTGCCACTCCTTCCCCACCTCGCCCACCCGCACGCCGCCCACGCATCACTGGTTCCCCGCCAGATTATGTGGGGGCCACTGATGATGAAGGGCACCTCTCTCAAGACTCTGGCCATGATTACATAGGTCCACCGTCAGGGCAAGATGACCACTCTGACGATGACTATATGGACATCGACGACCCTCGACCCATCCGCTTGGCCCGGCGTCGTGCTGCCCGTCGTGCTGCCCACCGCCCTGGCCGCCGCCCTCGCCGCCCTAGGGCGCGCGCCTCCCGAGTTGGCCGTGGGCGTGCTGGGCCACCAGCTGGAGCTCCTCGTCAGCGTAGACAAGACCCATTCTACGTTTTCAGTGGCAAGACGTAGTTGATGAGGATGCATACAACCCTGATGTGCCAGCTTTTGATGAGGTACTGGAGGGTTCAGGCATTACCCCCAATTTTCCTGCAGGCCCCAATGCTCCACCACACGAACTGTTTGAGGCCTTCTTTGATGAGGAGGTGGTAGGCTATTTTGTCAAAGAGACAAATAAGCAGCACCAATTCCAGGTCCACTTTTTGGGAAAGGTGACCAAGGGCCACATGAGGCAGTGGACCCCAGTGACTCATAAAGAGTTCATGGTGTTCCTGGCACTCACCATGCTAATGCCTCATGTCAAGAAGCATAGGTTGCCTGACTATTGGATCACCAATGATCTGATATCCACCCCTGCCTTCGGGAAATATATGTCTCGCGACCGGTACCTTGATATCCTCGCAGCGCTCCATCTTGTCACCAACCTTGACGTCCACCTCCCAGACAAGCTGTGGAAGATTAGGACGTTGTATGAGATGATGCGAGAACGCTTCACCTCCTACTTCAAGCCCTTCCGCAAGGTCTTCATTGACGAGTCTCTTGTGCTGTTCCGGGGAAAACTCAGCTTCCGGCAGTACATCCCCTCAAAAAGACATCGCTTTGGCATAAAATTCTTTGTGCTGTGCGACTGCCAAACTGGCTATGTCCTGGACTTCCTGGTCTACAGCGGGAAGGAAGGGGACTTGCTTGTGGACCCCCTCATTGGCTTTGGCGGAGCAGTGGTGCAAGCCATGATGGACCGCTACTTTCATAAGAATCACGTCCTCTACACGGACAATTATTACACGTCCCCCACTCTCTCACAGTACCTGCATGAGCGCAAGACGGGGACTGTAGGCACAGTACGAGGGAAAAGGATGGGCATGCCACCTTTCCCTCCAAAGACCAAAAAAGGTGATGTGTTCAAGAAGAAGTCGGGGCCCATTCTGGCTATCCACTGGCACGACCAGCGGAAGGTCAACCTCCTGACCACCATCCACAAGGGGGAAATGGTGGAGACTGGCAAGGTGGATCGCCGCACCCAGGCCAGGGTGACCAAGCCCGATGCTGTCCTGGACTACAACATCAACATGAGGCTGGTGGACAAGTCCGACATGCAGATAGGCTTCATTGACTGCCTGCGTACCTCGTGCAGATGGTACAAAAAGTTCTTTCTGCATATGGGGGACATGTCAGTTCTGAATGCCTACAACATATACAAGCTTCGGAATGTGAACACACCCATGAAGTTCAATAGCCTGCGGAGGTTCCAAAAGCAGGTGTTGACGGAGCTCCTGGAGAAGTATGCTATGCCACAGAGGGCAGTGGCACATCCTGGGCCCGCCGTTATTGACCGCTTGCAGTCTGCTCAATACTTGACTAGGCACAGGCTTGGTTCCCTGCCTCAGAATGAATCCGGAAGAACACAGCAGAAGCGGTGCCATGTCTGCTACAACAGCAGGGTGAAGCCGAGGTCAGGTAAAAAGTCAACCCTGGAGTGTGTGGAGTGCAAGGTGGCACTCTGTGCTGTAGATTGCTTCTTTGATTACCACTCCAAGCTGGAGTTCTAATAATCATACTGAAATTGCCAAATAAAATGACAATATGTACACTATAATTATATATAGGCAAAAAGTGGAAGAAAACCAATGTATTGTAATACAAAAGTCATGTATTATGAGAACATTGATACAAATACAATTACACCATAATAATATGTGAAAGTGACACATATGTACTGTATATACCAAGTGACATTCATATGATTAGAACCTATAGAAATATATAAATCAGTGAAAAAAGACACAATCAATTGTATATAAAACGTTTACAAATCATATAACTAAGTGAAAGTGACACAAGACCTAATATTTGATGGCCAAAGTATAATAAACACCTGTGATAACGAATAATCAGTGCCTAATACAACAATAACCTACCTCAATTACTAATAAAATGTACGGTATCGAGTGAAAATGAGCATTATCAGTGACAGTGACACTCTCTAAAGCATATTTGTCAAAGTGAAAGTGACACAAGACCTAATATTTGATGGCCAAAGTATAATAAACACCTGTGATAACGAATAATCAGTGCCTAATACAACAATAACCTACCTCAATTACTAATAAAATGTACGGTATCGAGTGAAAATTAGCATTATCAGTGACAGTGACACTCTCTAAAGCATATTTGTCAAAGTGAAAGTGACACAAGACCTAATATTTGATGGCTAAAGTATAATAAACACCTGTGATAACGAATAATCAGTGCCTAATACAACAATAACCTACCTCAATTACTAATAAAATGTACGGTATCGAGTGAAAATGAGCATTATCAGTGACAGTGACACTCTCTAAAGCATATTTGTCAAAGTGAAAGTGACACAAGACCTAATATTTGATGGCCAAAGTATAATAAACACCTGTGATAACGAATAATCAGTGCCTAATACAACAATAACCTACCTCAATTACTAATAAAATGTACGGTATCGAGTGAAAATGAGCATTATCAGTGACAGTGACACTCTAAAGCATATTTGTCAAAGTGAAAGTGACACAAGACCTAATATTTGATGGCCAAAGTATAATAAACACCTGTGATAACGAATAATCAGTGCCTAATACAACAATAAGCTACCTCAATTACTAATAAAATGTACGGTATCGAGTGAAAATTAGCAATATCAGTGACAGTGATACCCTAATAAACATATTTTATATAATTGGCCTCAAAATAACTAGAAAATATCAAATAAACATCACATTCTCAATATCAAACACTAAAATCGTCTAAGGGAGATAAATACTTTGGCGCGGCGAGCGGCTAGGTGCGTCGTAGCCATGGCCGAGGCGACGCGTCCGAATGCGGGAAGAATTTGCCGCCGAAAAGCACTCGTCTTCCCGCGCTCACCATTATGCAACCAGAGGGGCTAGAGACCTCTACTCAACGCCATTCGACAGAGGAAGGTTTGTGGAACATTATTCTTTTTTATTCACAACATTACATGACATATTCATTGACTTACAGAGTAGTTAACATAGGCCAAAGATCGTCAAAACACCCGGTACCGGAGCACAGTCGTAAGCTATAGCCCCCGGGGCTGGAGGGTTAATAATTGACAGGTAAATAATAGCACTACAAAACTAGTGCAATCATATGAGGAGGCTATTCATGTTTTCTTACATCAATGGTTATTGAGATCATAGGTAGCTGAATACAATTATTACATACAAGATGTGACTAATATTTCGAACTACATTAATTAATATGCAATAATAGTACCACAAATATATTACAATCATATGAGGGACACTTCACATTCTTCATTACATCAACGGTTATTGAGGTCATAGTTAGCTGAATACAAGAGTCACATACATAATGTGACTAATATTACCAACTACCGAAGTTATAATGGAATTATAGTAATACAAATATTTTACAAAGATGAGTTACATGGTTCAAATTCTTATTACAATAATGGTTATTGAGGGGATAGTTAGCGCAATATGACCAGTGGAGAAGTTTACATGCGGATAGTAATATAATATTAGTAGGGTGTGGTTATGGGAGAGAGGGAGGGGGGTTGTAGGAGGTAGAGGAATGGGTGGGAGAGCAGGAGGAGTAGGGGGGGGTGGGGAGGAGGAGGAGGGAAGGGAATCCAGGGAGGAGGAAAGTGTGAGAGGGGAGGTGTGTGTGTGTTGTCTTCTTAAACATCCTAGAGGGACCCTACCCGTCGTGACCCAGTCACCAGACCCAGCCAATGCCTTCTCTATACATAATTATGTATAGAGAAGGCATTGCCCCAGCACCCAAAACACACAGCCACACAGATTCAGATTCATATTCAAATTATTTTATTTCCATAAAATAATATTCGGAGGGAAGGTGCAAGTGGTCCTCCGGGAGGGACAGTGCCGCATATCCGGAGGTACTTGTACATCAAGCCATTAGCCGAGAATATTGAGGACAATACAGCAGTATGGTTAGGGGTTTTGTAGGAGGTAGAGGAATGGGTGGGAGAGGAGGAGGAGTAGGGGGGGTGGGGAGGAGGAGGAGGTAAGGTACTCCAGGGAGGAGGAAAGTGTGAGAGGGGAGGTGTGTGTGTGTGTATGTGTTGGGGAGGGTGGGACATACTACATATAAATAAGTTGTTTAAGGCCAGCGATAGTACTGAAGATAAATATGGCAGTACACAAAAAAAAAAAAAAAAAAAAAATTTAAAAGGGAAAGTTTGAATTTCAACGCAAGTCTACAGATATCGGCAGTATCGCTTCATCGTACCTGACACAACATATCAATAAGTAGGGAAGGAAACTGTATACGTGCAATGAATGAATGAATGAATATAGAAAAGGTGGGTGAGGGTGAAAGAAGGGAAGTTTTATTGGTGTAGTAAGAGAGAAAGTGAAAAAGTAGGAGCATAAAGAGTGTCGGGGCTTGACCCAACTTGCGTGAGTTGTTGATTTTAGTTTGGGGGTTTAGGGGAGGCACTGTTGATATTGAGACACATTTTCCGAGAGCCTCAGTATGGCACGTCAAGAAGGCTTGGAGATAACAATGGGTGGTAAGGCAAAAGATAATTAATTTTGGGTGGTAAAAGTTAATTTGGTGAAGTGAGATTCAGAAGCTCTGATCGGTCAAAAGTGGCATGGAGGCTGGGCTGTGGAGAGAGAGAGAGAGAGAGAGAGAGAGAGAGAGAGAGAGAGAATTACTAGGCCGAAGTTTACCCTCGCTTGTATTTCTGTTTGTCTGTAAACAGGAAACTTCAACCGATGTTCACGAAAGTTGCTGAGCAGATAGGATATGCACCAAGGAAGAAGTGATTCCATTTAGGAGGCGATCGGTAGAGCACATACCTCCGCCAGCGTAGTCGGAGATATACGCTCTACCGAGGCCACATTTAGTTGTTTTCGGGGTTTTTTCTCCTGCTATCTGTGGCGACAGGGTGGCTCCACAACAGACTGGGTGGAGGGGGAGGGAAAGGGGGGTTTAGATGATGGGTGAAATTGAGGAAATTAAATACCCTCTCTTACCAGTAGACCTCTCTGTCTCTCTCTCTCTCTCTCTCTCTGGAGGTGGTCGACAGTAATTCAATTGATACGTTTAAGAAAAGACTGGACAATCACCTGATGAAGATTGGATTAATATGAATTAATCAGTAGGCATGTGTAATTTCCCTTTCAAACTAATTTCTCTCTATGCTCAGGACAAAAACTTTCCTTGTGGACATTTCCTGACCCATAAGGTTACACTTCATCCTATTTTCCGGTACGGCTTTTTAGCCGGAGGAAGCGGAGGGTGGGGAGAGAGCCTTCTACTTTACTTTCCTATTCTTCCACTATAAACTGTCCCTGTCTATAGTAGTATTAAGGCCGGACCACCTAGCTGGGACCGCAAGGTATCTGTGGTCGGAGTATCTGTGTAACTGTGTGTGTGTGTGTGTGTGTGTGTGTGTATTTGGAATACATAAATATAGAAAACCATCTGCGAATTCCAAGTTCTCTCCCTGCATTATTTCAGTTCGCTTATGAATATATTTTGTCATACATATTTTTGTTTGTATTCTCTTTTCTCTCACCCACTTCCTCTTTTTCTTCTCCTTTCCTCTTACTCTCTACACGCTTGACGTTTATTGTCTTCTCACCTCTTTGCCACATTATATTACTTGCATCCACCTGATCTGCCACATTATATTACTTGCATTCACCTGATCTGCCACATTATATTACTTGCATTCACCTGATCTGCCACATTATATTACTTGCATTCACCTGATCTGCCACATTATATTACTTGCATCCACCTGATCTGCCACATTATATTACTTGCATCCACCTGATCTGCCACATTATATTACTTGCATTCACCTGATCTGCCACATTATATTACTTGCATTCACCTGATCTGCCACATTATATTACTTGCATTCACCTGATCTGCCACATTATATTACTTGCCTTCACCTGATCTGCCACATTATATTACTTGCATCCACCTGATCTGCCACATTATATTACTTGCATCCACCTGATCTGCCACATTATATTACTTGCATCCACCTGATCTGCCACATTATATTACTTGCATTCACCTGATCTGCCACATTATATTACTTGCATTCACCTGATCTGCCACATTATATTACTTGCATTCACCTGATCTGCCACATTATATTACTTGCATCCACCTGATCTGCCACATTATATTACTTGCATCCACCTGATCTGCCACATTATATTACTTGCATTCACCTGATCTGCCACATTATATTACTTGCATTCACCTGATCTGCCACATTATATACTTGCATTCACCTGATCTGCCACATTATATTACTTGCATTCACCTGATCTGCCACATTATATTACTTGCATTCACCTGATCTGCCACATTATATTACTTGCCTTCACCTGATCTGCCACATTATATTACTTGCCTTCACCTGATCTGCCACATTATATTACTTGCATTCACCTGATCTGCCACATTATATTACTTGCATTCACCTGATCTGCCACATTATATTACTTGCATTCACCTGATCTGCCACATTATATTACTTGCATTCACCTGATCTACCACACTATATTACTTGCATTCACCTGATCTGCCACATCATATTACTTGCATTCACCTGATCTGCCACATTATATTACTTGCCTTCACCTGATCTGCCACACTATATTACTTGCATTCACCTGATCTGCCACATTATATTACTTGCATTCACCTGATCTGCCACATTATATTACTTGCATTCACCTGATCTGCCACATCATATTACTTGCATTCACCTGATCTGCCACATTATATTACTTGCATTCACCTGATCTGCCACATTATATTACTTGCATTCACCTGATCTGCCACATTATATTACTTGCATTCACCTGATCTGCCACATTATATGACTTGCATTCACCTGATCTGCCACATTATATTACTTGCATTCACCTGATCTGCCACATTATATTACTTGCATTCACCTGATCTGCCACATTATATTACTTGCATTCACCTGATCTGCCACATTATATTACTTGCATTCACCTGATCTGCCACATTATATTACTTGCATTCACCTGATCTGCCACATTATATTACTTGCATTCACCTGATCTGCCACATTATATTACTTGCATTCACCTGATCTGCCACATTATATTACTTGCATTCAGCTGATCTGCCACATTATATTACTTGCATTCACCTGATCTGCCATATCATATTATTTGCATTCACCGTTTGAATATACAGCCAACACTATATCCAACCTTGTCTTTGTTTAAACCTCTTATAATTAAACCAAGTAGGCTTATTGTATACAAATTAAGTTCTTTGAAGTAAGGTAATCGTAGGATTGATTTAGGAAAGACTAATTAGGGAAAGACTGAGTAAAACTGTTAACACATATACTGTAGCTGGCCGGCACGTTCTGAACACAAAGCATTATACGAAGACAAACATTATACGGATACAACAATGGACATACAGTAGTGATAATAGGCAATATTTTGTATAAATTCAGGAATTATATACGAGAGAATGGAAGTGAACTACAGAATAATCAAAATATTCGGTAGAAATTCTAATAACACATACAAGAGATAACCAAGGCAAATAAACAAAAACACTAGCATCTACTGTAGGAGTGTAGGTGCTATTAGATAACATATATAGTTTGATAGAGACAGGGAGAGGGGTATTATGTTCGTATTATATTAATAATAAGAGAGAGAGACAGAGGTAGAATTTTAGCTTATGGGTAAAAGTGGAGGTAAGGTAACTACCGTACTACCCTGCTGCTACACCCTTTATGAGTGACTGTACTAACAAACATAGAAGGGTGGATATCTATAAACCATTATGATTAAAAGCACCGTAACAACTCATCCTCACACCCTTCCATTGGATCTTATCCTTTAAACCATGCCAAGAAGCACACCCCCTTCCCTACTCTGTCCCCTCCCTCTCCTTCCCATCAAGCAACGCCTCCTATGGGTCATAATTTACAAGATGATGGGGGTGAGTATTCTTATTAATTTTAGAGCGAACAAAACATGCAGCGAAGTTACCATTAGGTGGCCCAGTCGGAAAGGTGACCGACTGCACCTTAAATGTTAATACTGTATGTGATGTTTAATGGTATGATGACTGTCTTATGACACTTCTTACCAAAATAAGTACAGTATAATGTAAACACATATCACATGATCGAAAATTAATGTAGATGTCATCCCATTCTCAACCATAACAAAATAATTAAAAAGATCCTTCTTAGCGTATTACCATGCAGCATCATGACGAACGGAATCGACAATATTAAATAAATAAATAAATAAATACATGTAATGCTGACAACAACGTCATAATGCTGAAATTGATTATAGCAATGAACAATAACCATTTCAACACTGAGGACAACGAGTTTGTATTGTCCCACCATTCGGCATACTATTTTACTCAGCTTAAAAAAAGGTCGCTTTCGATTTAAAGACTATATTTTTAACTAGTTTGATAAAGTTATTAATGCTAAACCGTGGTTAAGATTAAGAAATATTGTAACTCATTCAATCAGCTGAGGACTTTCTTGTTTTGTTCTAGCGCCCTCCTGAAAATTGCCTTAACCTCTTCTGTGCCGGAAAGGCGTTTTAATTTGACTTTAGCTACATTCAGATGATATCATGAAGATTAGGAAGGATATATGGTAGCTAAAAGGATAAACCTTTTAGCTACCACATATCCTTCCTAAGCTTACTATTTGATGTTACATCTTATCGTTATATTAAATGGGTTTATCAATAACAATATATCTCTAAGCGATACATTTTTGTGGCCACTTTAATTACTTAATTCATACACAGATTTGTATACAGTGTATTATATCCACCCGAAATTTCACAAATGGTTACCATTTGACTGAATAAATGTTCAACATAACTCCAATAAATGAGTAATATATTAATATTAATATCAACTGAATAAATGTTCAACATAAATCCAATAAATGAGTAATATATTAACATTAATATCAACTGAATAAATGTTCAACATAACTCCAATAAATGAGTAATATATTAACATTAATATCAACTGAATAAATGTTCAACATAACTCCAATAAATGAGTAATATATTAACATTAATATCAACTGAATAAATGTTCAAACATAACTCCAATAAATGAGTAATATATTAACATTATTATCAGCTGAATTAATGTTCAACATAACTCCAATAAATGAGTAATATATTAACATTAATATCAACTGAATAAATGTTCAACATAACTCCAATAAATGAGTAATATATTAACATTAATATCAATTGAATAAATGTTCAACATAACTCCAATAAATGAATAATTTATTAACATTAATATCAACTGAATAAATGTTCAACATAACACCAATAAATGAGTAATATGTTAACATTAATATCAACTCATGAACAAAGATCATCTCATCCATATGACATCATTACAACAAACCAATTGATGCTATGACTATAATTACTGTATATAATTCAGCTCTTTAGAGTGGTAGCAATTTTCTACAGACTAATAACTAGACACCCCCAGCCATCAAACCTGCTCAAGGATCCCCAGCTAGGCCCCCGTACAACCAAGAACGATGTATGATTTACAAAATACTTGAACACAAAATCGTACTGGCAACATTATAGTCTCTATCCCACAATATTCTTAAACTAATATTTCGTAGCCTATTCCAGATTTCGAAATATTCGAGCAGTAGATTTTGCTTTACAATAATCAATTAATGTTAATGCCCAAAACAATTAAACCTATTTAGGGGAGGTGTGGTGGAGTGGTCTTGCCACTGGGTTGGTAATCCAATGGACCCGGGTTCAAATCCCGATATGTCAATGGGAAGATATTATTGGGATTGAATTTGTGCTGTACCTAGTATCAGTGCATTACCACAAAGCCCACCGATATGCCAAAACATATCCTCATTGTTCCCTGATTAAATAGCACTGTATGAATATTCCCATATTCTAAATATGCTACAGGGGGACAATGCCTAGTGAGTTCACTACTCAATAGGTGGCATCCTGAGAGTGAGAGTCTGAGTCTGGAGGGTGAGACAATGAAGCACTTGAACGAAGCAACCAGCCGCTTCAGAGATGGAGCTGCTTCGAGCCATGAGTGGATGCTTCACATGTCTCACTCCCCAGACTGGAACGAGACCTCACGGGCTTCACCGTGTTGAGCGGTGGAATGTACAGGCTCTCAGCCTATGCCCTAGAGGGAGTAGTTGGAATATAGAAAGAAAAAACAAATTGAAAACTCGCAAAATAATTATTGGGGACCTAATCCAATTTTGTAAAATTATCAAAGACCATAACACCATGGACGTAAGTAATTACTTCACACTAGATAACTCAAATTACACAAGAAGTAATGATTACAAATTTGTCGGAATAAAGTCTTTTCTGATGTTGAAGTCCTCAGTTGATTGCTGTTGCATTTGTATAAACAAGTAGCCTAGTAAGGACCATTTGGTCTATTGTTGCTTGTCTTCCTTTGTATTCCTTTGAAATTGATTTACAATTGTACAAACAAGTTGGTATAATAATGTGTTATTTTCACTGTCTTGATGAAAGATTGTTTGATTAGTGCGGTGTGTCTCAACTACATTATTCAAGTGTGTTAATATTCAATTTAGCGCACATATATATATATATATATATATATATATATATATATATATATAAATATATATACAGTATGTAGGCCTATATATATATGCGCATGCTGTACATATGTATGTCATACATAATGTACACACTTATGTATGACATACATAATTATGTACTCAGCATGCACATACATTTCACTCTGTGAATTACATCTGAACTGAACATTTTAACTTATGTATGTGCATAAGTTGTTTATTGTGAGTCAGCCAAGCATACACTTATCTCTTTGTTATTTAATCATTTCCAGTATGTCTGAGCTGCATAAAATAGTATACTGTATTTATGTATGTTCACCAGTGCCATATCTATGAAATTGAGCATTTGTCAACGTATAATAAAAACCTGTCCAACAATTTGTCTTCCTCGTCTTTCCCTCCCCTTTTCCACTCTGATGGCACAGCCATCACTTCTTCCTCTGACAAAGCTGAACTTTTAGCTCAAACTTTTGTTGGAAACTCCACTTTGGATGATTCCGGTGCTATTCCTCCCTTTCCACCCCCCCTCTCCTACTTATGCCTACTATCGTAATCTCTTCTAAAGAAGTACTTTCTACCTTCTCTGGGCTTCATACTAAGAAGGCGTACGGTCCGGATGGTGTTCCTCCTGTTGTACTAAAAAACTGTGCTTCCATGCTGACTCCCTGCCTTGGCAAACTCTTTCGTCTCTGTCTCTCCTCTAACGTCTTCCCTTCTTGATGGAAGTTTGCTCTCATTCAACCTGTCCCAAAGAAGGGTGACCGCTCTTAACCCTCCAACTATCGTCTAATTGCTCTCATCTCTTGTATCTCTAATGTGGTTTAAACTATGCTTGCCTCCAAATCTCTTAAGCATTTCTCTTCTCATAATCTACTCTTAGATCGCCAGTATGGCTTCCTTAAGGGTTGCTCTACTGGTGATCTTCTTTCATATCTTACTAACTCCTGGTCATCCTCTTTTCGAAATTCGGTGAGACCTTTTCTATTGCACTAGACATATCGAAGGCCTTCGATACAGTCTGGCACAAATCTTTAATTTCTAAACTACCCTCCTTCGGTTTCTATCCCTCCATCTGTGCCTTTGTCTCTAATGTCCTTTCCGGCCGTGCCATAGCTGCGCTCACTTCCTCATCCTATCAACTCCTGTGTTCCTCAGAGCTCTGTCCTATCTCCCATTTTCTTTCTAATTTAAAAAAAATGATCCTCTCAACTGTACCTCCAGTCCCATCCATTCATACGCAGACAACTCTACCTTACACTACTCAATTCGTTTTTCTGAGCGCCCCAGCCACCAATCCCTCAAATACAAATGTAATGAAGCCATGCAGCACTTATCATCTGACCTAACTACTATTCCCAATTGGGTTAGAGAAAATCTTGTCACCTTTAATGCTTCCAAAACCCAATTTCTTCATCTTACTACCCGTTCGAAACTTCCAGTGGACTATCCCTTACACTTCAACAATACAAAAATTAATCCTTCATCTTCTCTCAATATTCTCGGTGTCTTCTTTTCTTCTGCTCTCACTTGGAAGGACCAAATTACCAGTCTTGCTAAGGTAGCCTCCCAGAAGCTGGGTGTGCTCAACTGCCTCAAGGGGTTCTTCACCCGTGCGCAGCTTCTGGCTCTGTACAGGGACACGGTGCGTCCTTGTATTGAGTATTGTTCACATGTGTGGGGAGGATCCTTTCACACTGCACTCCTAGACAAAGTAGAAAGGAAAGCCTTTCGTATCATTAACTCCCGTCCATTCACCAACTCTCTGAAATCGCTCTCTCTCTTCACCACAATGTTGCATCTCTCTCGCTATTCTATTGCTACTACAATAATCAGTGTTCCTCAGAGCTTTCCCAGTGTATACCACCTCCTCTACGTAGGGTGCGTAGTACCCGTCTTGCAAGAAAATTCCACCCTTACTATGTGCAACTCTCCAACCCAAGAGTGAAACGGTATTCTCAGATTTTCTTCTATTCAACAGCTGAGCTCTGGAACTCTCTCCCAGAATCAGTCTTTCCCACTTCCTATGACTTAAATCGCTTCAAATTCCGCGTGTCCCGGCATTTTAGCTCGAACGTCCCTTGATTTTGGCCCTGTCACTCTTTCAACTCTGGGGGAGGCACTCGCTACAGTCAGTTCTGCTTTTTGTCTCCCTCACTCACATAGAACAAACAATCTATATTTTAACGTGTCTTTGTCTTTGTAAATTACTTTACATAATGTATGCAATTTAATTTGCATTAGTTCATCCCTTTCTATTATGACTAAGCTAAAACATATGCATTAATTATAATTTGTAAAACATCTAGTGATTAGAATGCCTAGAGTAAATGTACGCACTAATGCTATAGCGCTTCTAATAATCAATGACTAGTTTCCGGTACATTTGACCTACATATCCACGTGTCATTCCCTTTGTAAATTCCCCAAAGGTTACGTCCTTGTGTGTGCGTGTGTGAGCTGGCTACTGTTAACCGCCTTAATACAGAACACACACGACGCAACCCTCCCGTACACGCACTCCATAAAGGAAAATTCGGCCTCTGTCAGACGCAGATAACGCAGATAACTCAGTTTCTAAGAAAAGTCGGTTGTGGGAAGTAAGTATAGATTAGGATAGGAAAATATTTGGCGAAGTCGACCGGGGGGGAGTAATTAGCCAAGTACAGCCGGTATCACACGAGCGGTTTTTCATTCAACATTTATCCTCAACACTGGTCTGGCATCTTACGTGGTCAACATTTACAATATCTCGGTTGCCTAAATTCATCTATCATCAGTTTCGTTTCCGATACCAGTGCAAAATAGTCCAGAAATGTTGCCAGACATTTTTTAATTATTGAATGTTGACTATAAAAGCTCTCGTGTGATACCGGCTTAAGGTTAAGTTAAGGGTAGGTAATGTAAATAAGTTCAGCCATTTGATGCGTGGGGCCGAGTTCTTCCAGTAGCCGAGTTTGCATAGGGCCGACTTTTCTCTTCTTCGTCACTTGCAGGCATAATCTATTCATATCGTTAAGGGGAGGCAGACCGTTTTTTCTGGTCTATTAATTAATGTATTCATATATTGTTTTAGTTTCCTACCTAGACCTCCATCTAGCTTAGAAAAACACCCCTTAGACCCCATTTCAAGATAAATGTGTATATTTTTCAGTAGAAAAATGTCCCAACCGAAGTCCGGTTCCTTTTCAAATTGCAAGCTCGCTATCGCTCTCCAGGAAATAATCGACACCTAAATGGCACGAAAGGTCTTAAAATTGACAACGAAATGGGGCAAAAAGGTGTTAAAATCGCCAAACTAATGGGCCGAACGTCATATAATCTCAAAACTAGTGGAGCTAAACATTTGGGAGAAGGGGGTCCAGAAAAACGGTCTGACTCCCCTTTAGATTGTATCTGATCTGATTTGCAGTTGTCCATCTACAGACAAGAATGTTCCCAAGCCTGGCCATTACTGTGACTATCCAACATGATTATCCTGAGAGATCCTATCACTCCATGCCACCATCATATTATGGACTACACGTTTTCCGAACCAGCAAGTGCCTGTTTGAATATTATATATTAGAGATCAAATCCAGAGGTGAAGAGGTGAGTTTGTCTGAGTGCTGCAGGGAACCAACTAATCTAAAGTTGGTATAATAACTGTTGGTAGTTGTCATTAGGTGTAAATTATGACTTAGGTGCAGTTAGCTTAATTTGTATTGCTTTTGTTAATCGATATATTATATATATATATATATATATATATATATACCGTATATATATATATATATATATATATATATATATATATATATATATACAGTATATATATATATATATATATATATATATATATATATATATATGTTAGTAAAGCCAGATAATTCATTTTCCTTAATGCATACAGGGTTAAAAGAAACAAAGTGGCTACGGGACACCACCAGGGGTGTCACGCAGCACAGGGCTGCGGAACACCCCTGGCGGTGTCCCGCAGCCCAGCCTCACTGGCTGGGCTGTTGACACTACCAGTGGTGTCCTGCAGCCCAGCCACACTGGGTAGGCTACGGGACACCACCACAAGTGTTTTCGTATTTATCGCCATATAATTCAGCCAATTAGACAGTTGAATCAAAATTCTTTGGATTATTATTTATAGTATCATTAACCCTTAACCAACAGCGCACGACATTTGTCGAGTTAAATAAATTTGGACTATGTGGCGGTGCACGACATCTGTCGAGTGCCATTTTCAGCACGTAATATTGCTGAGAGAGAGAGCTGAGCGGTGGGACGAGCGTAGTAACCTTATGACCGCTCCCCACGACCGTCGTGGGTGTACTGAACTGTATTCCACTTTCCTCCCCCTCCTCTCACTCGCTACACAGGGAATTATGTACGGAAATTACCTTATTTTAGGTTTTTTGCACTCGTGTTGCACGATCGTTGCAAGAGAACCAGTGGTCGTACAAAGATGGTTCGGGTGTCATTAGAAAGCTCTGTTTACGCCCTTTCAGGGATAGATACTTGTTTTACGCTCTGGGTCTTGTTTATGCATGAAAATGAGCATGGAAACAACCCTATTTAGGGTAAAAAAAAACGCTGGGCGGCACAGTGTAAAATACCCTACCACCCGCTCTTTGTGTGTTAAACACGTTGGACTTTATTAAATTATAATCCTACTTGTTGTATATACAGACCTATTCCACACAACTCCCTATGCCACACACACTCACACATACCTATTTATACATCTAACTAGGCGTTATATATAGCCGTTATATATGTGTGTATAATCTTCTTCTTACATATCCATCATATAAGAACATATGAGAGTCTGCAGAAAGTCGATTGACCCACACAAGGCAGATCCCTCTCACACCCAACCCATCTCGTTCATATGTTTATCTAATTTTATTTTGAAATTCTCTATCGTTCTTGATCCTACAATGGCGCTAGGTAGCCTATTCCACATGTCTATTGTCTACATATCTGTTACCATTATGATATAATGATCAAACAGAAGTAAAGTCATTCATACTTGCATAACGTGCTATAAGACAGCTTGACAACGTTCACAAGCACAAGGGCGTCAATGTGTGGATAGTTACATGTGTTTGTGTAAATACATATGTTTGTGAGTGTAATATAAAGTACTGCAAATACAATATATGTGCGTAATTAAATGTTTGTTTACGAATGTTATATGGATGTGCAAATGCATGGCTACATGAATATGTGTGTGCGTTTTTAATGGCATGTATGTTTGGGGCATAATTTGGAACACAATTATATATTTGTGAAAGAAATTGCAAACTACCGGTACACTGTATAGTGATCAGCTCAGTAGCAGTAGGCTTTCAAGAATAAACTGGATAGCTTAATTAATTAATTCGGGATGAGTTGGATCTGCCTTGCGTAGGCCAGTTGGCGGGAAGGGGGGGGGGGGGGGCCAGTGCAAGCTTGCGTGCACGAATACGAATGTGCATGTACGAGCATAAAGTCTGTACGTTTGTGAGTGGAAATATGTGTTTGTATATTGGATGTACAAAATTAATAATGAATGTACAATATGTTTGTGCGTGTGTGAGTGTGTGTGTATGTGTTTGTGTGTGTGTGTGATAGAGAGAGAGAGAGTCATTCACATTACTTGTCTTTGTGAATGTGTGTTGGTGTTTGTGATTAGGAATACGAATATGTATTTGTGCGTGTGGTTCTGAAAGAACATTAGAGTGTGGGTGTGATTGTGGGAGGGAATATCAATGTGTGTGTGTGTATTCGGATTGGAAATGTAAAAGCAAATGCGTAGTTGTGAATGTATGTTCGAATATATGTGCGTTGTCGAGTGGTAATCTAAAAGTGTGTGTGTGTGTGTGTGTGTGTGTGTGTGTGTGTGTGTTTGTGTGTATGTAGATATATGAATATAAATTACCGAACTTGTTCGTCAAGGTGAATACACGCAATGCGAGTTAATGACATTGTGGGTAGGAATATGAATATGTGTTCGTGAATTATTTTGTGCGTGACAATGTGAATGTGCATGAGTTTGTGTGTGTTTATATAGTGAATCAACATGGAAGATAATAGGTAAAATTTCTCAATTGATGATGCATTTATTGTCTGGTGATTATTGGCATCCAAATGTGATGTTTGGTTAATTTAGGATAGGGATGGTAATTGGTAAATCTATAGCATTATAAAACATTAATATTGCTACCATATGTGAGTGCGGCCGAAGAAGGTTGCGAAAAAAAAACCGCTGACCAACCTCTGGATACCAGCGTACGAGGACCCTTTACCTTAAGATCTCAAGCTAATCCAGGTAATCCAGAAAATTAACACCTACTTGTAAATTGTACCTGCCAGCATAATTATCTGATGGTCTGGACTCTCTCTTTCTCTCTCTCTCTCTCTCTCTCTCTCTCTCTCTCTCTCTCTCTCTCTCTCTCTCTCTCTCTCTTATATATATATATATATATATATATATATATATATCCTATATATATAGCCTATATATATATTAACAACCTTGATGTAGGAATAACTGGCAAAATCAGTAAATTTACAGATGACACTAAAATGGGAACACTCCAAATAGATTTATATTAGACATATTACACAAATGGGCAGTAAATTGGCAGATGAAGTTCAATGTAGGTAAATGCAGTGTAGTAAAATTGAGTAAATCGATAGAAAATGCAGGATACAATTTCGATAATGTGGATATACCGTAACTAACTCAAATAATGAAAAAGACTTGAGAATCATCGTCCACTGTGATTTGAAACCAAGAAATCAATGCATCGTGTTCGAAATAAGGCAAATAGAGTTCTTGGATGTATATCTAGAAGTGTGAGTAAAAGAACAGCAGACGTAATCTTGACATTTTATCTAGCGTTAGTGAGGCTACATTATGGATTATGCTGTTCAAAATTGGAGTCCCTATTACAGAATGAACATAGATTCCTTGGAGAGAGTACAACTGAGAATGACAATAATAATCTGTAATATTAGAAATTTTCCATATGAAGACAGGTTGAAGAAGCTAGGCTTACATTCGTTAGAAAGACGCAGAGTTAGATATGATATGATAGAGGTGTTCAAGTGTGTAAGTGAGATAGGCTAAATAAAGGGGATATGGAAGATGTACTGAAGCTCAGTGATAGCGAGAAAACTCAAACAAATGGTTTCAAATGGGATACATTTCGTTCCAAGAAATATAGGCAAATACTGGTTTGGTAAGAGTTGTATGCATGTGGAACAGGCTACCTAGCGCCATAGTGGGATCAAGAACGATAGAGCTTCAAAATACAATTAGATAGACATATGGACGAGATGGGTTGGGTGTAAGACGGATCTGCCTTGTGTGGGCCAATAGGCTTTATGCGGGCTAATATTTTCTTATGTTCTTATATATATATTTGTTTTTTCTTCTTCTTTTCTGTTAATGAAGGAGACAAAAGGCAGGTTACTAAGCTTTAATACCATATACATATCTCTCTTATTGATACCTTTAATCCACTTAAAACACCTATCATATATCCTCTACATATTCGTCTTTCTAGCAATATGATAACAATATTAACTAATAAGTCAGTCAGTTACAACTAATAATAATTATAATATTTATAACACACACAAACACACACATTATATATATATATATATATATATATATATATATATATATATATATATATATTGTGACGTTAACAACTCCGTTAGAACCGCATGGCTTGTCCTACAGTGACTCGCTAGGATCGCCAGGGCAGTGGATGGGGCTACAGTTTATGTATTAGAGTGTGCTTTATTTCATATGAAAGCTCGTGTCATGGGCAGTCCAGAAAGGCTCTTTGTTTTCTCCCATGTCAAGGCTTTATATATTTAATTGTAAAGTATATGTTTTATCATTAACTAGTAATGATGGGATCTGGGAGAGAGAGAGAGTAGAACAGAGTGAGAGGGAGCGCGCAGCGTTTTTGTCCCGCTCGATGACGTCACGGCTGGCTGCCTCGTGGGGGTTGGTGGAGAGAGGTCCTTACCATGCTGCTAGCTCCCTTGCTAGTGGCTAGAGGACTTGTAACCGCTTTTTTCCCACACGCCTCGAGCTAGTGCGAGTATATATACAGTTCCTCGCCACTCTCTCCCTCAGATCTGGTTTCTAGAACGCATCTATCTCATCCCTTGCTACCTGTCCTCCGCTCCGCACCTGAGAATCTTTTCCTCTGCCTACCTCTCTCTTTTTCATATCTTTCACCACCTTTTAGTAATATTATACCCCCTCTGGTTAACTCTGCAAAATCAGCTTCATGCTGGCCAGTTGTATTGTGCGTTAAGGTCTGATATAACCCATGTATGTTAGTTGTTAAGATAAGTTGATCACGAAGCATTGGTTGGCATTCATATTGTTTAGTATTGCTTCCTTTAATTATTAGTGTTCTGCTGGATTAGATAATGCTAGACTAGGAGTCTGATATTATAAGGTATTGTTTCCTATGAGTGCTGGCTTTAGTTAAAAGCTGCACGACATACCTGAGAACTGGAGTTGATTGAGTAAATTCTAGTCTGTGTGCCATTGAGAGTAGAGCATGCACGAATAAGGGCTTTTTGCCTATACCATTCTGCACTGTTCTAAGCTCGTTGTTTGTCTTTGAGGTACGCCAGGAGAACGCTTAATACTTCGGTATTAAGGTTTCTCAAGAGAGCTACCCTTCCCTATAACGTAATATTTGACGCACAGACTTGAGATTTGCACTAGGCTATGCGGCATGCCATGCGCACCAGTATCTCGTATCATTGACTCTAGCTAGACTTTATCAATCATAGTAGACATTAAGTATATTAACCCAATTACTCTTTTTATGCATACCCATTTATGATTACACAAGCATTTCGCAGCCTAGTTTGATGTATGGAGACACAAACGACTTAGGATCTTTTTGTTGATAGGAATACTGTATTGTCGTGGCGATTATTATTGTTGTAGTGTTTAGGATATTCTTGGCTCCGACGGCATTATATATTCTGCCTTTTTGTGTGCATAGCCTGCACGAGCATTGTTCCGCTGCTGGCCTTTTTGGGTTCCATTTCCGATACGAGCATCTTTATAGCGTCTAACATTTAAAGAAGATTCCTTGTTAGTGTTGAAGGACTTTAGTGCACTTTCTTTCATGCAGGAGTGCCTGACATTTATTGATTAAAGTAACGTAAGCTGTAACTTCTCTTACCACCTTACTTTGCATACCATAACCAAGCACCTTCGGTTATAGGGAGTAATAGGCTGTTTTCACATAACATTAAGCCTAGAGTAGACGCACATTTATTGAGAGTTTGATAGCCTATTATTGCATATAGAACTCTGTAGAGTATTTGTGTTCTTTGTTCACTGGGAATATACATCAGAGGTTGGAGCTAGCGCTTTCCGTTGTAACATTTATGCCATTACTAGTCCAATGAATAAGAGCCCTGATATACTTGAACCCCAGTCGTAACAAATGGCGACCTTACCTAGGATTTGGTGAACCTACATTTATTAAGCAGGGAACATTTGTTGTTTTGGGGAATATTTTGCGGGGATCAGCAAGAATAATTTTTTTTTGCAACATAGTATAGCCCTTGAGTATTTCCGAGAATTTTTGTGTGTATATTGAGGTATAAGAGTTTGGGGTACTTCTTTTCTGAATATTGTGGTGAGAAATTTTTGTGAGCATCATGTCTTATACCGGGTCAGAGGAGAATGGAGACACAGTACGTAATGTCGAAACTGAGGAACAGCAGCATGATGAAAGGGTTAATCGGGTGAACTGTGAGGAGGATGCTAGGATATTTTTGCAATGGCCTGTTACTGCCGAGCGGTTGGAGGGTATGGATCGGTACGGTCTTCAATGCCTGGCCACAGCTATCGGTCATGCGGTTACTAGCAGCATGACCAAGGATAACTTGATAACGTGTGTACTGGGCAGGGTGACTGGTGAGCGAGATGGGTTGAGTGCTCAGAGCCCTTCGGCCATGCTTCCCCTACACTCGACTCCCAGCCATCCCAGTAGTTTGCCGACCCCGGGTACGCTTCCGCAGTTGGGTGGTGACTGGCAGGGTGGGTTGCCCCTGGGGGGACCACCGGTAATTTCAAACATTGTAGCACCTTCACCTCCTCAAGGGTTATCTCCAGATTTATTGCTTCAGCTCGAATTAGCTAAGATTCAGCAGCAAATAGAATTAGCCAAGATCGAAGAGAGAAAGGCTATCAGGGCATCTGAGCTTCAGCTTCAGCTTCAGCAGCAAATAGAATTAGCCAAGATAGAAGAGAGAGCCAAGCTAGCAAAAATCCAAGCTGATTTAGAGTCAACTAGGTACTGTGCCGACATGGACGTAGAGAAGTCGCCAGTAGAGGCAACGGGACAGCGACTTGGGGCTGGTAACCGTGTTCATGAGCAGTCTCTCTCGCACTTATTGAAACTGGTTCCGGTGTTTGATGAGAGTGGTGTAACAGAATTTTTCACACGCTTTGAGAAGAAGTGCCAGGAACACCAGTGGCCAGAGAATAAATGGGCAGCACTTTTGTCCTCTAGATTGATAGGCAAGGGTCTTAAAGCCTACGATGCGTTACCTTTGGAGTTATGTATTGTGTACGAGGATCTCAAGGAGGCTGTCCTGAGGGCTTACGAACTGAAACCAGAAACGTACCGTTTGAAGTTCCGGGGTGTAACTAAGGGAAGAGATAGCACCTTTTTGGAACACGCCCGGGACTTGTCCGATGCTATGGGGAACTGGCTCCGATCTGAGAAGGTCACAACATTTGATGAAATTAAGCAGTTAATGATGTTGGAGCAGTTCTTTAAGAGCACGGGCGGTGATCTAACTTTGAACTTAAAGGAGAAAAACCAAAGAACTCTAGTAGAAGCAGCAGAAATGGCTGATCTACGGCTGTCGTTGATTCGGGGTTGCGGGTCCTCACAGAAGTACGATGCAAGTGCTAGGGACCGTTATCCTCCCCCTCCCCGTAGCAACGACACATTTAAACAAAAGAGCAATGAAACTAAAACTGAATTCAAACCTAACACCACGCCGTATAAGAAAAGTCAGGGGCCTGTTACATCACAGTATAAGCCGAAACCGAAATTTATGTGTTTTAAGTGCCACAAGGAGGGTCATAAAGCAAATGAGTGCCCTAGTCAACCTCCTCCGGCATCCGTGTCTTTTGCTCACGGCATTGGAGTGTTCAAGAGGACATCGGAGTTTGTTAGAGGCAATTCTTCCGAGGTAAATACACTGCCAGTGCAGAAGGATCCGGAAGGCTTATTCCCTGTCCGTGATGCCTTTAGTGACCACAGGGGACTCGGTTGTGTGGAGTGGGGGGGTAGAAGACATGAGGTGAGAATTTTGCGTGACACTGGGGCATCGCAAACATTGTTGAGGAATTTCACTGGTAAACCTGTAAATACGGCGCGGGTGGTTGTGGTTCAGGGAGTTAATGCAACAAGGTCATACCCGCTTGTAAGAATGAAGATGGAAGTTGATGGTGTGACTCGTGACCTGGATGTAGGAATTGTGGAGAAGTTACCTGTTGGGGGCGTCGACCTCCTTCTCGGCAACGACTTTGCGGGGCCTACTTCTGAGGCTCCACCCTTAGTCGTTGCCGAGAAGCCGGCCGACGTGAGTAGGGAGGAGCAGGAGTGGGTTGAGAAGTGTCGGGGGCAACCTATGGCGTGTGCTGTCACCCGTTCCCTTGCATCCAGGGAGTCACATTCTGGTCAACAGTCTTTAGATCAGCGGAGGAAGGGTACCGAGAAGGGGTTGAAAGTTGATGCGGTTGAGAGTTCAGTATCAGCGGACATTCTCGGGGACTCATTATTAGGACCAATTTTCGAGTCTAGAGAAGACCCATTAACTGTTCCTGAGAAGGCAGTGGATGGGCTTAAAAAGATGATGAGACAGCAACGGTACGCAGAGAGAGAGCAACGGGAGGCCAAATTTAATGTAGGAGGGGGGCATGAGTTGTTTCTCAAACACTTGGATAGGCTTGCTCCTTCGGACATTCGTAAGTTGCAATTGGAAGACCCGGAGGTTCTTGAATGTGGTACCGGTGCTGTCGAGTTGGAGGAGGACAGTGATGCACAGTCGGGAGATTTTTTTTTCATAGATGGCATATTATACCGGCGATTCCAAGATCCGCAGAGGAATTGGGAGGGGGGGTCAGGAGAGGTAGACCAGCTGGTCGTGCCGAGGGTTTGCAGGGAAACCCTACTTAGGTTGGCCCATGATGTACCACTGGCGAGACATCTGGGTGTCCGTAAGACGGTTGCAGCCTTGGGGAAATTATTTTGGTGGCCTGGTCTGAGAGCACAAGTTGTGTCATGGGTGGCAATGTGTGATGTGTGTCAGAAGGTTGGCAAACCGAATCAGAGCATTCCTAAGGCGCCGTTACACCCCATTCCTGTCAGTGGGCCTCCCTTTAGTAAGGTTATAGTGGATATGGTTGGCCCCCTTCCCCCTACAAGTGCCGGAAACAAGTTTCTCCTGACCATCATGGATTTAGCAACAAGGTACCCTGACGCTTACCCTATGAGAAATGGGTCAGCGAAGACGGTGGTCCGAAACTTGCTAGTGTATTTTTCCCGGTATGGTTACCCGCAGGAGATCCAGTCAGACTAAGGATCCAACTTCACTTCTAACCTCTTTGTTCAAACTATGCAGCAGCATGGGATTATTACGGTTGTGTCATCTGCGTATCATCCAGAGAGCCAGGGTGTGTTAGGCTGCGATGGCACTCAACCTTAAAATCTATGCTTCGTTGTTATTGCTTTGAGAATGGGAAAGATTGGGATATTGGCCTGCCATATGTTTTGTTTGCTGCACGGAGGTACCTGGGGAAAGTTTGGGATTCAGCCCTAATGAGCTCGTCTTTGGACACCGTGTCAGAGGGCCTCTCCATATGGTTAAAGAAATATGGGAGGGTGCAGAAAAACCTTGTTCTATGCTCAAGTATGTCTTCGACAGTCGGGAACGGATGTTGCGCAGTCTGGAGTTGGCTGGCCGTAATTTGACTAGCTCTCAGGCCCTCATAAAGGACAGGTACGACCTCAAGGTTAAACTCAGGGAGTTTCACGTGGGACAGGAGGTGTTGATTCTACAGCCCCTTGTAGGTCACCCCTTATCCACGAAGTACACTGGTCCTTATAGGGTGGTTGAGAAGCTATCGGTTCTGGATTACTTGGTAGCCACTCCAGACAGACCAGTAAGCGCAATCAGTTATGTCACGTTAATCTTATGAAGGAGTATGTGAGGCACCCCCCTGAGCCTCTCACTGTGCCTGTGATGACGTTTAGCAGTCAAGGTGGAGAAGGAGAACGGGACAGTCAAGCTCAGGTGGAGGATAACTGGGATCATCATGTCTCTGCGAACCAGTGGGCGGGGAACACGAACCAGGCGGCTCGGGAAGCGTTGCAACACTTACCTGAGCATCAGCGGGTGGCTGTGGAGCACCTGTTCGGTTCATACCCCTCTGTTTTCGCGGAGCACCCAGGCCTCACTACCCTAGAGGTGCACGACGTGGACGTAGGAGACCACCCCCCTTTCAAGTCAGTTCCCTATAGGGTGCCCCCTATTAAACTGCCGGCCCTCCGGGCGGAGTTGGAGTATATATTAACAAGGGGGCTGATTGAGAAGGGGGTGGTGAAGTGGACATCTCCCGTCACGCTGCAACCAAAACCGGATGGTAAGGTGCGATTCTGTGTAGACTACAGACGGTTAAATGGTTTGACGACCACCAACCCATACCCTCTTCCTCGGGTCGATGACTGTGTGGACAAGATAGGCAATGCAAAGTACCTAACCAAAGTGGACTTGGTTAAGGGATACTGGCAGGTGCCCTTGTCCGAACGAGCGAAAGAGGTATGTGGTTTTGTGGTGGATGGTGCTACCTACCGCTGTAACGTTATGCCTTATGGTCTAAAGAACGCACCCGCTACCTTTCAGAGTTTGATGAATGATATAACGGGAGACATTCCTAATTGCACAGTATACCTCGACGATGTTATTATCTATGACAACAGCTTTACGAGTCATTGTGAGCACGTAGAACTCCTGTTCAAGAGGCTTAGTGAGGCTGGCTTGGTGGTCAACCTGGCAAAGTGTGATTTTGTGCGGGCGTCCATGCAGTATCTTGGGTTCATGGTGGGGTTGGGACAGGTGTGCCCCCCACAGAACAAGATAGCTGCGATTGATCACTTTCCCCGGCCGGCCACCAAGAAGCAGATCATGAGGTTCTTAGGTATGATCGGATACTACAGACGCTTCATTAAGGGGTACTTTACCGTGCTAGCACCTCTGACAGATCTTTTAGCAAAGGATAAGAAATTCAAATGGGCGCCTGAGTGTGAGAAGGCGTTTAGCGTAGTAAAACACCTGTTGTGCACTCACCCGATCCTCAGGGCCCCTGACTTTAGCCTACCTTTCCAACTAGCAACGGATGCTAGTGGTGTGGGGGCTGGTGCCGTCCTTATGCAAAAGGACGATGATGGGCTGGAACATCCTGTTAGTTTCTACTCGAAGAAGTTCAATTCAGCCCAAAAGAACTACTCTGTTGTCGAGAAAGAGCTGCTGGCAATTGTACTTGCACTGAGGCATTTCGAGGTCTATGGTCCAGTCGTTGTAATTTACACAGATCATCACCCTCTCAAGTTTTTGAACCAGTTTCACAATCGGAATATGAGGCTGACCAGGTGGTCGCTAATGTTACAGGAATATAACCTGGACATACGCCATATTGCCGGTTGTGACAACGTGATTGCAGAGTGTCTTTCGAGGGTAGATGATCCTGGGTAGATTGACACACGGGTAGCCTCCTGCTTTAGTTTGAATGTTATTTTGCGCTTGGTGCTTGTTGGCTCGCGGTTGTAGCCCAGCGTATTGGGTCGTAAAGCAGGAGTTGAGCGTTTGGTATAGAAGAAAAAACTAGGCTTGCCCCTACAGTGCAGCCAAAATAAACAAATTATAAACATAAAAAATCAAATAAAAACTCTTTCTTTGATAGTTGAATTGTTTTAGTATGTTATAGCAGTAATTCTGAGTTGCACTCCTCTCAGAATGCTGGGCTAGAGAAGCTCGCTCTTGAGGAGCATAACTACATATAATTTAACCTATGGTGTTGGGGAGGGTTATAATTTTGAAAAATGTTTTGTTGAAGAACTGTGCCAGATCTTTTACTGCCGCTGGGTGATGGGAAGTGGAGATGTAGCATGGGTTCCAACCATCAGATTTTTGTGAGCCTTGGGGCCTCTGAGAAAAATCTTGGGGGGGGTGTGACGTTAACCACTCCGTTAGAACCGCATGGCTTGTCCTACAGTGACTCGCTAGGATCGCCAGGGCAGTGGATGGGGCTACAGTTTATGTATTAGAGTGTGCTTTATTTCATATGAAAGCTCGTGTCATGGGCAGTCCAGAAAAGCTCTTTGTTTTCACCCATGTCAAGACTTTATATATTTAATTGTAAAGTATATGTTTTATCATTAACTAGTAATGATGGGATCTGGGAGAGAGAGAGAGTAGAACAGAGTGAGAGGGAGCGCGCAGTGTTTTTGTCCCGCTCGATGACGTCACGGCTGGCTGCCTCGCGGGGGTTGGTGGAGAGAGGTCCTTACCATGCTGCTAGCTCCCTTGCTAGTGGCTAGAGGACTTGTAACCGCTTTTTTCCCACGCGCCTCGAGCTAGTGCGAGTATATATACAGTTCCTCGCCACTCTCTCCCTCAGATCTGGTTTCTAGAACGCATCTATATCATCCCTTGCTACCTGTCTCCCGCTCCGCACCTGAGAATCTTTTCCTCTGCCTACCTCTCTCTTTTTCATATCTTTCACCACCTTTTAGTAATATTATACCCCCTCTGGTTAACTCTGCAAAATCAGCTTCATGCTGGCCAGTTGTATTGAGCGTTAAGGTCTGATATAACCCATGTATGTTAGTTGTTAAGATAAGTTGATCACGAAGCATTGGTTGGCATTCATATTGTTTAGTATTGCTTCCTTTAATTATTAGTGTTCTGCTGGATTAGATAATGCTAGACTAGGAGTCTGATATTATAAGGTATTGTTTCCTATGAGTGCTGGCTTTAGTTAAAAGCTGCACGACATACCTGAGAACTGGAGTTGATTGAGTAAATTCTAGTCTGTGTGCCATTGAGAGTAGAGCATGCACGAATGAGGGCTTTTTGCCTATACCATTCTGCACTGTTCTAAGCTCGTTGTTTGTCTTTGAGGTACGCCAGGAGAACGCTTAATACTTCGGTATTAAGGTTTCTCAAGATAGCTACCCTTCCCTATAACGTAATATTTGACGCACAGACTTGAGATTTGCACTAGGCTATGCGGCATGCCATGCGCACCAGTATCTCGTATCATTGACTCTAGCTAGACTTTATCAATCATAGTAGACATTAAGTATATTAACCCAATTACTCTTTTTATGCATACCCATTTATGATTACACAAGCATTTCGCAGCCTAGTTTGATGTATGGAGACACAAACGACTTAGGATCTTTTTGTTGATAGGAATACTGTATTGTCGTGGCGATTATTATTGTTGTAGTGTTTAGGATATTCTTGGCTCCGACGGCATTATATATTCTGCCTTTTTGTGTGCATAGCCTGCACGAGCATTGTTCCGCTGCCTGCCTTTTTGGGTTCCATTTCCGATACGAGCATCTTTATAGCATCTAACATTTAAAGAAGATTCCTTGTTAGTGTTGAAGGACTTTAGTGCACTTTCTTTCATGCAGGAGTGCCTGACATTTATTGATTAAAGTAACGTAAGCTGTAACTTCTCTTACCACCTTACTTTGCATACCATAACCAAGCACCTTCGGTTATAGGTAGTAATAGGCTGTTTTCACATAACATTAAGCCTAGAGTAGACGCACATTTATTGAGAGTTTGATAGCCTATTATTGCATATAATAGGTGTTATATAATATAGGTGTTATAATAGGGGAGGTGTGGTGGAGTGGTCTTGCCACTGGCCTGGTAATCTAAAGGTCCCGGGTTCAAATCCCGATGTATCAATGGGAAGATATTATTGGGATGGAATTTGTGCTGTACCTGGTATCAGTGCATTACCACAAGCCCACCGAAACGTCAATAAAATACCCTCATTGTTCCCTGATTAAATAGCACTGTATGAATATTCCCATATTCAAAATATGCTATAGGGGTGCAATGCCTGATGAGTTATCTGGTCAACAGGTGGCGTTGTGTGTGTGTAAGTGTGAGAGTCCGAGTGTAGTGGGTGAGACAGTGAAGCACGGGAACAAGGTGGCTTCAGAGATGGGGTCGTTTCGGGCCATGAGTGAGCACCGTGCCTCATGTGAAGGCAAGATGGCAGGTGCTCGTTGTACTCTACGTGCTTCACATGTCTCACTCCCTAGACTGGAACAAGACCTCACGGGCTTCACTGTTCATTGTAAAGCGGTGAATGTTAAGGCTCTCAGCCTATGCCCGAGAGGAAGTAAGTTGGAATATAGAAAAAAAAAAAAAAAAAAAAAAAAAAATATAGAACTCTGTAGAGTATTTGTGTTCTTTGTTCACTGGGAATATACATCAGAGGTTGGAGCTAGCGCTTTCCGTTGTAACATTTATGCCATTACTAGTCCAATGAATAAGAGCCCTGATATACTTGAACCCCAGTCGTAACAATATATACCGGTATATATATATATATATATATATATATATATATATATATATATATATATATATATATATATATATATAATATATATATCCCCAAATATATACAGATCCCCAGGGATCTGTATTAGGTCCTCTGTTGTTTATTATATACATAAATGACCTTGATTTAGGTGTAACTAGTAGGATAAGTAAATTTGCAGACGATACCAAAATGGGGAGAAAATTTGATTCAGATAGAGATATAGAGTGTCTGCAAAGGGATCTAGATACCTTACACGAATGGTCAGTAAATTGACAGATGAAGTTTAACATTGACAAATGCAAGGTATTAAAGATAGGGAAGATGCATATAAATGTTAAATATAAACTAGCTAATATGGAATTAGAAAACTCAAACTGTGAGAAAGATCTAGGTGTGTTTGTTAGCAATGATTTGAACCCTAGAAAACAATGTATAAGCGTTCGTAACAAGGCAAACAGGATTCTCGGGTTCATATCTAGGAGTGTGAGTAACAGAACTGCTGATGTTATCTTAAAACTTTACTTGTCATTAGTGAGACCCCATATGGATTATGCTGTTCAATTTTGGTGTCCTTATTACAGAATGGACATAGATTCATTGGAGAGAGTACAACGTAGAATGACAAAAATTATCCATAATATTAGAAATTTTCCGTATGAAGAAAGGTTGAAGAAATTAGGCTTACATTCGTTAGAGAGACGCAGAGTTAGAGGGGATATGATAGAGGTATTCAAGTGGGTTAGTGGGATTAATAAAGGTGACATGAAAAATGTATTAAAGTTCAATGATAGCGAAAGAACTCGTACAAATGGTTTCAAATTAGATAAATTTCGTTTCAGAAAATATATAGGCAAATATTGGTTTGGTAACAGAGTTGTAGATGGGTGGAATAGGCTACCAAGTGATATAGTGGGATCAAGAACGATAGGGAGCTTTAAGATAAAATTAGATAGGCATATGGACGAGATGGGTTGGGTGTGAGGGGGCTCTACCAGGTGTGGGCCAATCGGCGTTCAGCAGACCCCAGTAATCTTGTGTTAATCCCTGACCATTTTGGTGGGGCAGTACTCAAGGTATTAGTGAGTTGGGCCTATAATTGGGCCTTGTAATTGGGGTTGGGTGTGACAGGGATCTGCATTGTATGGGCCGATCGGCTTTTTGCAGACTCCCATTTTCTTATATTCTTATGTTCTTATATATATATATATATATATATATATATATATATATATATATATATATATATACACCTGTATATGTGTGTGGGTGTGTATTTGAATATACAATGGGTGAAGCATTAGAACAAAAATAGATTATTGGTGAGTGGGAGGAGTATAATCTGTGATTAGAGGAACCAGGTGGATCCTCTAATCACATTTAATTGGTACAGTTGTGGACAGATGAAACAGATACAGCCTTGGTCTGTCCAAGACCTCAATAGAGGGCAGCACAATTAGTGCCCATAAATTATCTGGTAACAGTGATGGTGTGGGGGTAGTAGGTGAAGGTATGGGGTGGAAGGAGGGAGGCGAGGGAGGGGGAAGGAGGGTACAGGAGTGAGAGGGGGAACTAGTGGCGAGGTGGTAGCAGGTGGGGGCGGAGGGAAGTGGTTGGCTAATTACTTTACTATGAAAACATAATTGTGTGTTATGAATATTCTGTGGTATTATGATTGCACAATATTGGATTGCTGGTATTAATGAAACATACTACTGCTAAAGTTGTAGCAAATTGAAACAAGGACATCCTCCAATTTGAAACTGTGTGTTTTTACCTCAAGAATGATAGATGGAGGAGGGGAGAAGGTATTATTATTATTATTATTATTACCATAAGGACTAGCACCAGGGTGCAGGGTGTCAAACGAGAGCCGATTCCATTATTGTTACTGTTTATTATTGTATATGTAAATGCAAAATTATGGTTTATAGTTCATAATAATATGTCTTCGGAAGTGATAAAATGGCCAAAGCAATGCTATTCCATGTTAATTTGCTGGTACTCCTTCTCATATTCATTAAAGTCTTCACACAAAATTGCTCCGGTTTAACACCCTGAGCCCATGAACACTATGTGGCAATAAAACTCATGATTAAAACGGCAGAGGTAAGCTAGGCAAATTCCAAAAAGATACGAAGCTATGGGGAAAATACGTTACACGAAAGGTAGAAGACGAGCACGAGACAGAACATGCATAAAGAGATCAAGATACAAAGTGGGGGCTGACAAACTATAGAGGGCAACCTAACAGTAGTGCAGGATATATATAGGGGTAGGTGGTGGTGGATTACAAAGAAACCTGTGGCTGGAGTGGGAATTATTATATGAAGAACAATTAATTTAAACTTTGGTAATGGCATAATACATAAGTTGTCTAACATCTCACTTACCCATCTTCGATTGTGATAGTAATATAACGAATTCTTATGCATAATACCATAAGCCTTGATACCATTAGGTAGAGGTGTGTGTAGCATGATAAACGCGCTATAGGCAACTTGCTCTCTCTCTCTCTCTCTCTCTCTCTCGCGCTATTGGAACTTAAGCACGAACCGTTTGTCGGTTGTATATCTAATTTACTTTGAAACATTATATATATATATATATATATATATATATATATATATATATATATATATATATATATTATTACAGTAAATGAAGCAAGCTTTATCTACCTATTTATCTTTGCTATATTCATTGTATGTTTTAGTCTGCAGTTTTACTGTAATAGCAAACTGGGTCCACCTTGATTATATTTTCACACTACACTATTTGTATTTGCAGTGCAGTTCCTTGATTTTGTAAAATATATACTACCACATTGTTTTAGACATAATTGTATACAACTGACAGCAGCCCTTTCTCTGTATCATCCTACTTTCTCTATCCTACTTACAAAGCCATAGGCGGATGCAGCAAACTCACTGGCTCTCATGTTCCAGATTTTGAGTCCTCTGAATTCTCCACTTTATGGCTCAAACTATCCTGTCATTCTCATACTAAATACTTCTGCGTTGTCTATCTTTCCCTTAAGTCTACTGACTTTTCCAAATTCTTTGAGTATCTAAACTCTTAACTGGAACACATCCTAGCCATCTCTCCTTTCTCAGAAATCACCATCTTAGGAGAATTTAACGCTCACCACCACCAATTGCTCTCCTCTCATTCCACTGACCAACCTGGTGAACAATCTATATATTTTCTATCCTAAATTACCAATAGTAGAGCAGTTGGTTCAGCAACCCACCCGTATCCCAGATAGCTTCGGAGATCGGCCTAACATTCTTGACTTGTTTCTAACTTCTATCCCTTCCTCTTATACTGTCGATCTTTTCCCTCATTTGGGCTCCTCTTACCTATCTCTCTTACCTGTCCTATCTCTCTAGCACGGCCACCTGATTGAGCCAATCTAGCCAGCCGGCGGAAATTGTAGCACTTTGGCACTGCCGACTGGGAGGTTCTCCGGCAGTACTTCTTTGATTTCCCATGGAATGACTTTTGCTTCCGTTGCCGGGGACCCTCGGAGAGTGCTGAACGCATTACCAAGCTAATCCTCTCGGGCATGGAGGCATACATTCCATTTTCTTTCCCTCAGACTAATGTAAACAAAAATTTGTTTACTCACGCTTGTTCTACTTCTGTCCACAATAAGGATGAAACATTCAAACGGTACCAACACCTTCAAACTCAAGAATCTTATTCTTCCTATGTTTCTGCCCAGAATCAAGCCAAATCTGTACTTCGACTCACCAAACACTCTTTCATCGATTCTATATTAAATGCACTGAACTATCCAATATCTAATGATTATGTCGAACAGGTAGAGAGAGAGGTATCTTGACCAGGATTCGAACCCACTCACTCCAGGTATATCTGGAAGAGCTGAGCCCCATAACCACTCAGCCATATGCTCATGGCCGAGTGGTTATGGTGCCCAGATTTTCCAAATATACCTGGAGTGAGTGGGTTCGAATCTTGGTCAGGTTACCTCTCTCTGAACTATCCAACTCTAAGCTCTTCCCAAGCTTTCTGGTATCTAGCCAGAAACCTCTCCACCAAATGTTCTTCTTCGTCTTTCCCTCCCCTTTTCCACTCTGACGGCACTACCGTCACTTCTTCCTCTGACAAAAATAAACTCTTCACCCAAACTTTCGCTAAAAACTCCACCTTGGATGATTCCGGTGTTATTCCTCCCCCTCCAACCCCCTCTCTCCTACTTATACCTAATATCCTAATCTTTTTTAAATATGTGCTCTCTACCCTCTCTGGGCTTAATACTAAGAAAGCGTGATGGTGTTCCTCCTGTTGTACTAAAAAAAAATTTGCTTCCGTGCTGACTCCCTGCCTAGGCAAACTCTTTCGTCTCTGTCTCTCCTCTAATGTTTTTCGTTCTTGCTGGAAGTTTGCTCTCATTCAACCTATCCCAAAGAAGGGGTGATCGCTCTCAACCCTCCAACTATCATCCAATTGCTCTCATTTCTTGCATCTCTAAAGTTTTGGCAACTATTCTTACTTAGAAATTTCTTAAGCATCTCTCTGCCCATGTAATCTACTTTCAGATCGCCAGTATGGCTTCCTTAGGGGTCGCTCTACTAGTGATCTTCCTTCATATCTTACTAACTTTTGGTCATCCTCCTTTCATGATTTCGGTGAAACCTTTTCTATTGTGCTAGACATATCTAAGTGTTTTAATAGAGTCTGGCACAAATCTCTAACTTCTAAACTACCCACCTTTAGTTTTTGTCCCTCAATTTGTGCCTTTATCTCTATTTCCCTTCCTGGCCGTTCCATAGCTGCAGTTATTGACGGTCATCTTTCACTTCCTCAATCTATCAACTATCAGATATTCATTCATATGCTGATGAGTCATCAGCATATGAATGAATAAGATAAGGTAGAGTCATCAGTGATGACTCTACCTTACACTATTCAACTAGTTTTTCAGAATCCTCCAGCAAGCAATCTCTCAAAAAGTCACGTGACGATGCAATAAAACACTTATCTTCTGACCTATCAACAATTCCCATTTGGGGCAGAAAATATATTGTTGCTTTTGGTGCTTCCAAAACCCATTTCTCCATTTATCTACCCATCAAGAACTCCCACAGGACTTTCCCTTATACTTCAACAATACACATATCAACCTTTCATCTTCTCTCAGGATTCTCGGTGTATCCTTTACTCATGATCTCACTTGGAAAGATCATATTACCACCCTTGCGAAAATAGCTTTCCAGAAGTTGGGTATGCTCAATCGTCTCCGGGGGTTCTTTACCACGGCACAGCTTCTTGCTCTGTACAGAGGCACAGTGCGTCCATGTATTGAGTATTGTTCACATGTGTGGGGAAGATCCTCTCACACAGCATTTCTTGACAAAGTAGAAAAGAAAATCTTTCGTCTCATTAACTCATGTCCACTCCCTGACTCTCTGCGATCTCTCTCTCTTCGTCGCAAAGTTGCATCTCTCTCGCTATTCTACCGATATTAGAATAATCAGTGTTCCTAACCCTCTTTCAATGTATACCACCTCCTCTACGAAGAGTAAGTAGAACCCGTCTTCCAACACAATCCCACCAAAAAAAACTTTTGGTTAGGCTATCGCCCCTGGAAGCCTAATTCTGCGTATCTCAAATTTTTTGTTTTCGGTTAGGCTATCACCCCTGATAACCTATTTCTGCGTATTTCAGCATATTTGTTTTCGGTTGAAGTGATTGAAGTGTTTTTAAAGTGAGTGAAGTGTTTTAAAGTGAGTGAAGTGTTTTTTAAGTGAGTGAAGTGATCTGAAGAAAGTGACTGTCACCATGCCTCGCGCTTGTGCGAACTGCGCCGGTAGGTTTGGTGAGTCCATGTTTGGTACTGTCGATCTTCAAGTCTGCCGGCTCTGCCAGCAACGAGAGAATTTTACAGTTAAATTAGATGAAGCCTATAACAAGATCAACGTCAGGAGCCATCAAAGACCACTATCTCACCCCAACCACCCCCACCTCACACACAACGAGTTAGAGAAACACACCACCATTCTCAATAAAGAAAGTGACCCAAGGAGATTACCTATACTCGAAGCGTTATATATCCAAGCCTTACATCCTAACATCAACAACCAAACTCTAGACCATCAGATCCTTCCTTCTGCCAAAAGGCACTACCCTACAGGACCTAACGCCCCTCCTCGCCCCCCGGTGCCCTTGACGCAGCCCCCCGCGCTACCTCCTTCAGCTTCGTCTTCCGCCGGCGCCGCACGGACCACACAACTTAGGCCACGCCCCTCGACACGCAGCCAATCAGCTTTGACCCCGCCACCCGACCAACACCATCCCGCATCCAGTGCACCTGCGTGAAGCGGTTCCCCTTGTTGCACTCCTAGAATACCCCTCCACCAATAGGAGACTTTTGCCCCCTGATTTTCGTCTCCTCTGATCCTCCACCCTCTATATATACCCTTCCTGTTTACCTTTTATATCATTCTACCCTTACTTGATAATGCTGGTTGTCCAGTGAAACGCGTCGTATATCCTGTATCATCATGTACATTTATGTAACCCTGTACCACCATGAATTTTGCTCATCTCATTCATCTACTTCCTGCCACCCAGCGAAAACTCATCAGAGACCTGGAAATTTTGAATAATAAAATTTCCAACGCAGAAATTGCCATTTCTTTCAACCTCGTATGTATTAAAGAAAAGAAAAGAAAACAAAAAAATATATATATATATATATATATATATATATATATATATACACACTGTCATAGACTACAGTATATCTGGACTTGACACTAAAATGGAGCTTTGCAGAAAGAGACCCAAAATCGGAAAAAGATCCCTCAAGTTCGCCGAAAGGTCTTAATATTGACAACAACATAGGCCTAATTGTTTGAAAATCGTCAAAGTAATGGGGCGCACGTCTTAAAATCTCAAAACTAATGAGGCTATACATGAGGGAGAAGTGGGTCTAGAAAATAAAATATAAAAACCTCCCCTCAATCTTCTTCTCCCATATCCTTTGTATAATATAAGAGGATTGCCAAAGCTTCAAGAGCAAGCTTTGTAGTTCTAGGTTATTTTGTGACCCCGAGTACACAAGACATAAGATACATTATAATCAATAGTGTTACAAATCCTTACGCTTATGAACTTTGCCAATACACAAATTTAGGGTCGAATTTTCGATAAATCTTCTTATATACAGTATACTGTACATATACTGTATATACAGTATATATATATATATATATATATATATATATATATATATATATATATATATATATATATATATCCTATAATAAAATCAATAGTTAATCTTGTTCATCCACTGGTTTCTCATCTGGTTTTACATGTAAATCTAAACACATATATATATACAGTATATACAGTATATACATTATATATATATATATATATATATATATATATATATATATATATATATATATATATATTATATAAATCCTATAATAAAATCAATGGTTAATCTAGTTCATCCACTGGTTTCTCATCTAGTTTTACATGTGAATCTAAACACTGATGAACCTAAAGGTTTGTGTAGATCGACCATATAAAGAATATTGGTTAAAGTTTTCATTAACAATGCCATTTCATGAGTTGGCAATTGAAATTGATTGCAGTTTTCTAATGCCGGTTTCATAAATGGTGTTAATCAAATATACTGTAGTGTCTACCAACACGGTCCCCTCCCTGTGTACACTACTTGTGAATCCCCACACTGAATGGCATATCTGATGGGTCCTAAAATACCAGTTTTTTTGAGGACCTGGAGAATATCCAAATAATATTAAGGGGAGGCTATTAGTTTACTCACTAGACCCCAAGCTAAAACAAAACATAACTCTAAGACCCCCCTCCAAGACACATTTGTACATTTTTCAGTTCCTCCTAAATTACTGGCTTGCTTTCGTTCGCCCTAATCGCCCAAAGGTCTTGCTATTGACTCAAAATGGGGCGAAAGGTCTTAGAATCACCAAACAAATGGGATAAATTTCTTAAAATCTCAAAACTAACTGGGCTAAACATTTGGGAGAAGCGGGTCCAGAAAACCCCGCAGCCTTCTCGTAATTGGATGAGTGTCGCTGCCTCCACCACCGTGTGGTACTACGTGTGGCTCCAGGCCTATCAGTGAACAAGATCATCCACTTACCGCATGGGTGTCAACTACCTTATCTCCGTACGACAGAGGACGGGTACTCCTAACAAAAATAGAACAAAACTGGAGCAAGTAATTTTTATCTATGCTAGTTAAGTTGTGAGTTGATACAGGAAAGGAAATATACAGCCTCAACCCTTTGAATGGTCAGGCAGTTTTGTGTTTCCTTCCTATGTCAATATATAGCTGTAAAAGCATAATTAAAAGCACTACCGTCCCTTAGCTAATACTACACCGTCCCTTAGCTAACGGCCCCTTGAAATGTCCTGGCCTGTTACTCTTTCTATTAACATTTTTAATAGACGTGATATTTCATCTAACTACCCCTCTGTTGAATACAACGTGCTCTCCTCCAAGAAACCTAATTTTCTTTTCCTCGCCGAGACTTAGGTGTCTGAAGCAACTAACAACAATAATTTGTCTCTCTCCTATCATCCCTACCCGAATTTCCAAGCCAAAAGTGGATATTGTGTGTATGTGTACAACAATCTTACTTCTTTCCGATGTCCTTACTTAGAATCCTATGATATTTCATCTCTGGCTCAAAGTTTCCTGTCACTCTCAAATTATATATTCCTGTACTGTCTATCACTCCCCTAAATAACATTCCCAAATTCTTTGACTATCTGAATGTTCAACTGGACCACATCCAATCAACCTATTGTCATTCTTATCAGGTATCTCAGTTGATTTTATCATTTAATATCTTTGCCTGCACTGCCTCGCTTGTTATATCATAAAATCACTATTTGCCACACCCATACTGTCAAAAGCACTTTTGATAGAACACCGATTAACCTTTTGAAGGCCGCTATTAGTTGGGGAACCTGATTTCAATGGGTAGTCCACTCGATGACATTATATATATATATATATACCCGGTATATATATATATATATATATATATATATACATACTGTATATACGTATATATACCGATATATATATATATATATATATATATATATATATATATATATATATATATATATATATATATATATATAAAAACATTTTTTGTTTTACCCGGACCTGTTTCTCCCTCATGCTTAACCTAATATTGTTTTAGTTTTTAAGACGTCCACCCCATTAGTTTGGCGATTTCTTTGTCTATCTTAAGAACTTGTATCATTAAGGTGTCGATTTATATCTGGCGAGCAATAGCGAGCCTTCAATATAAAAGGAACCGGCCTTTGGCTGGTGCATTTTTCTACCGAAAACAGAAAAAACCCACAAATATATCTCGAAAAGTGGTCTTGGCGGTAATTCTTTAAGGTTGATGGAGGTCTAAAGAAAACACTAATAATAACTAAATTCATAAATAAATATATACACAACTAAATAAATTTTCCCCTAAATGGCAGCAGGTATGTCCAGGTTACATGCAACTGTGTCACCATTATTGTGTAGAGTCGGGTTCAAAGGTCCTGCACCACCTTCACTATTTCAATTTCCCTTTGCTTCCCTGGTAATAAAAGCAGGTAACTCCAAATAATATTAAACAATATATATACATATTCACTAGCTTTGTTCTTGTATGTTTAGGACTTTATATAAACCGGTATATATACAGTGTGTATACATACAGTATGTATACTGTATATCAACCTTTTCAGTGCGAGGAGTTATATTCGGAAGAAGACACCCAGGTGGAAATTTTCCCGCTCAATATACATCGCCCTAGTAGACCAGTCAAAGTAGGGCTGGACTTAGAACAAATTGCAATAGAAGGTTTTTTGGCTTTAACTTGTTTATTAGGTCCCTCTGATGAACATATAAAAAGTCTCCAACTTTTGGACACCGGGAAAGTGGTTAATTTGCATAAATTCAAGATGGCCGCCGTCCAAAGCTTCAATTTACAGATAACTTTTTTCTGGTTGCTCCTAGACCCTATAAATGTATTACAAACAACGTTTTTTGGCTTTAACTTGTTTATTAGGTCCCTCTGATGAACATATAAAAAGTCTCCAACTTTTGGACACCTGGAAAGTGGTTAATTTACAGCCAAAAAACCTTACAGCCAAAAAACCTTCTATTGCAATTTGTTCTAGGTCAAGCCCTACCTTTACTGCACATTATTGTCTATTACATTTTGCCTAGGCCTATACTAATCCCATCATCTTGTTTCTTGTTTCAACAGATTGGTGCGACATCTACCGAAGCCATGGAAGAAGAGGTGGTGCATAATCCCTGCGGCATTTGCTCAAACACGTTAGACGAAGGAGAAACAGTCAAGCTGAGGGCGAAGGGAGCAGATACTATCAACAAGGCCAGTACTGAACGTGGAACGCCATCAATTACCGTGTCCGAGGGCCAAACGGTGCACATTGATTTGAAAACTTAAAGCTGAGAAGAGCTCCTTAGCAGAGCATAAGATGGGAAAGCTATGGATTCAATACATGGACATGATTGACCTGCTGCGTCGCTTCCTGAGGGCACTGAGAATGGGCGATTTCCTACTGTACCTCGGAACACTCCAGGAGATGTTGCCGTACTTTGCAGTGTGTGGTCATAACAATTATGCCAAGTCAGCCCATGTGTACATTCAAGACATGACTGAACTTGAGCAGCTCAACCCAGACATGTTCTGTCAATTGAACTCCGGTCTATTTGTGATCCGCCGAAGTGATCGGCTGTGGGCAGGACTGCCAAGCGACTTGGTTATAGAGCAGGTTTTGATGCGCTCTTTGAAAACGAATGGTGGATTGACACATGGTAGGGGCATGGAGGAAACGCAACGCCTGCGCTGGTTACTTGCTATGCCAGCCTGCGCTGAGGTGAGTGAAGTTATGCAAGAACTGACAGGGAAGCATTTCCACACCTCTGAGCAGCACAAAGAAATGACTGAAGCAAGGCGTGAACGAGATAGGAAGGACACAGAGAAGGTTCTCGCATTCTTCAAGGATTATGATCCATTTCAAGAATCAAATGAACTCAGGAATATTGCCAACGGTGTGACAGGACCAGCCTCGGCCAATCCTCATTTACTGTATGAGGTTGGTATGAACATTGTGCAGAAGATGGAAGGTAGCAATGCTTTTGACTTTTCATTTAGGAAGAAAGATCAAGTTGAGTCGTTGGGTGCAAAGGTTACAATCAGTGCTGAAAAAGTACCAATCGACCCACAGCTCCTTTTCCAGAGGCTCCTCATCTTTGCTAATAACAGGGACTTAGGTGTTGAAGAGGTCTTTGCGTATGAGTTGTCTAGCTACCCTACTGCTCTGTTCGATAAGTGGGGGAGGCTCAGGGAAGCCAATAAACCACAGCTAGGAGATGAGATAGCTGCTGTTGTTCCCAAGTCGTCATTGGAATCATTTGAGGAAGAAAGGACTGTGACCCATGTTCTGGATGGTGGTTCCTTATTGCAAAGGATTCCATGGAAGAAGGGTGACACATTTGAGGACATTGCAAGCATGTACATGAAGCATGTTTCCAAAAACTTTCTCAACCCGGTGGTTGTATTCGACGGTTATAAATCAGGACCTACTACCAAGGACATGACACACAATCGACGATCAAAAGGAGTCTTTGGTCAAAAGGTGATGTTCACTCCAACCATGCCCCTTCGGTCAAAAAAGGAAAACTTCTTGTCAAACTCGGACAATAAGCAAAACTTCATTGACTTATTGTGTGAAACATTCAAGGCAAATGGAATTGACTGTGTCAATGCGCCAGCAGATGCAGATGTCATGATTGCGAAGAAGGGAATTGAGCATGCAAGGGAAACCGTGACATATGTGATAGGTGAGGACACAGACTTGTTGGTGCTGTTGTGTCATTATGCGGAACGAGGGATGAATGATTTGTACTTCAAGTCGAGCAAGGAAGGTGGGAAATGTTGGCATATTAACTCAGTAGCAGAAGCTCTCGGTGAAAGCATCTGTCGTGTCCTGCCAGTTGTCCATGCACTCTGTGGATGTGACACAACCTCACAACTGTATGGTATTGGTAAAGGGGCTGCCTTGAGGAAAGTGAGGGAAGACAACGGTTTCTTGAAATGTATAGAAGCATTCTGTTGCCAAAGTGGAAGTAAAGACGCGATATCATCAGCTGGTGAAAAGGCCTTGGTTTATTTGTACGGGGGAAAAGGAAATGACACCCTTGACGGACTGCGAAAGACAAAGTTTTGCAACAAGGTGGCAAAAAGTTCAACTACCGTTGAAGTTCACAGCCTTCCCCCAACAACCGATGCAGCCAAATACCACTCGTTCCGAGTTTATTGTCAGGTCCAGGAATGGATGGGGAACTGTGTGGACCCCGAGAAATGGGGCTGGTGTCTGCGGAAGGGACAGCTTGAACCGAAGACGATGGATTCGCCAGTGGCTCCTGATTCACTACTGAAATTGGTCAGATGTCAGTGTAAGGGCAACTGTGACACTCAACGCTGTAGTTGCAAACGGAATGAGCTTGAATGTTCCAGTGCATGTGGTCAATGTAAAGGACTCTGTCAAAATAGCAACTTTGATGCAAGCACCGATGATCCAAGTGAATACGAACTCCTATCATGAATTACATAATTGGCTCTGAATGACGTCATACTACGTCATGGTTTTTTTTTTTTTTTTATAAAAAAGAGGGACAACAGGTCAAAAAACCCATACAAGCACAAAGTGCCTGTGTCACCCCTTGTGAAAGAGACAGTTCAGCCTGTCTGTAAGGTTTTTCGGCTGTAAATTAACCACTTTCCAGGTGTCCAAAAGTTGGAGACTTTTTATATGTTCATCAGAGGGACCTAATAAACAAGTTAAAGCCAAAAAACGTTGTTTGTAATACATTTATAGGGTCTAGGAGCAACCAGAAAAAAGTTATCTGTAAATTGAAGCTTTGGACGGCGGCCATCTTGAATTTATGCAAATTAACCACTTTCCCAGTGTCCAAAAGTTGGAGACTTTTTATATGTTCATCAGAGGGACCTAATAAACAAGTTAAAGCCAAAAAACCTTCTATTGCAATTTGTTCTAGGTCCAGTTAAATGATTGCTAGATTTACTGGACTATAGCCCCATATCCGAAGCCCTGACTATAATATATTCAAGCAAGTTCCGATGACCCATGCAACCTTGGAAATATTGAGCAAGAGTTCTTTATTCTGGCTCTGCTTGTGAGACACTCACCAAGCGTATTATTACCTTTTCTCTCCCCCTCTTACTCATTATATTATTATAAGTTCGTGATCACTTGATGAAATAAACCTTTATTTATTCAAGTGTTGTGCTTTGAAGACAGTATGAGATATCACCCGTAACATGAAATGAACCTCATATTCGTACCAGGTATATAGCGGTAAAAAAATATGTATAAGTAGCCCTGACTGTGTTGTATTTCAGCTTCTAAAACACCTTTTTTTATGAACACAGACCCCCTGACAACCAATACATATAACAGACTGATAATGGTGATGGGCTGGTCTATCAGAGTGAGAACTGAGCGATCTCTGCCATACCCATAGCTTACTCTGACTGTTCCTTTTACTTATATATTTTCTAGATCTCAAGTGACGGCGTTTCTTGCGTGGATTGACCTCCTAATCTACCAAGATTGGAAGCCAAAGCGTCACATCTTTCCTTTGCCCCTCAACTTTCTCTTCATAATTGCTGAGGGGCACAGGGCCCTGGGTGGGTCTTTGGTTTCCCGGGCGTTTCCGCACCCTCCTCAGCTCCCCGCCATGGAGTGGCTTCGGTCACCCAGGCTATATTGTGGTCGGCAGGGAGGGTTCTGTGGGGGCGCTCGGTTATGGCCTTGGCCTTGCTCGGGGCCTTGGGGCTGTTCGGCCAGGCAGCTTGGGGAAAAACAACAACAACAACAGACTGATATACAGTAAGTACAGGTGGCAAGCTTAGACGCACATAGAAACATCAGGCAACACAAGTAGTGAGTTGGTGCCACCAACTCAGCTGGTATTACCAAAACATATGGGTACATCGCCTGCTGTATGGTCCTTATATTATAATCCAAACTTATGGATGTAACAATCAACAAACTTGTGAATGTGGCTGGATTGCTCATATGAACATTGTATTTTATTATATAATTATGTAAGAGTGGTCTTGGTCGATGCTATTGACTATATGGAAACTTATGAAAGTGCTATGTTTGTGCATCCTATTTAATAGAAGAGTCATCTAAAAAGAGAGTAATTAGCATTCGGCACCCATTAGGATTAGTATACTGCACTAGATAATATATATTAGTATACTGCACTAGATAATATATATTAGTATACTGCACTAGATAATATATATTAGTATACTGCACTAGATAATATATATTAGTATACTGCACTAGATAATATATATTAGTATACTGCACTAGATAATATATATTAGTATACTGCACTAGATAATATATATTAGTATACTGCACTAGATAATATATATTTTTTGCATTATTTGGAATGGACAACGATATTTTTTTAGATAGTATACTGCATATTGCTTGAATAAATGTATCTCTCTTTCTCTTCTCTCTTCTATTATTATTATGATCATATATTTTACGTCCTCTCCTAAATATACCACCCAGAACAATAAATTTCCCTGTTGTGGAATTATACCTTCCTCTGTTGTCCACTTCCTTGCCTTGCCAGGTATTTATACCATCTAACACCTACCTCGAATTTACCACATATAATGCAAGAGATATTGAGGACCGGAATTTATAAAAAAATCAATATTTGCAGATTAAATAAGGATTGCATAACCCCATCGATAATTTGTTCGTAAACAATTATATTCTAAATATTCAAAATTTTGCTCCCTACTTTGTTTATTATTTTTATATTAATTTTCGTAATTCAACATTAGTATTATATTAATTACGAATAAGATTTGATATATAAGTATTATATTATCGTTGTATTTCTGTTTGTGCCTCCACCTGTAATATGTCATCTTTCAACTTATCTGCTTAGTATATGCTCAACATCTAATTAGTACGTAACATATTTGCCGTCTTGTGTGTGAATATATGCTTTCGTAAGCTTAATTATATAGATTGCTTGTAAAATTATGTATCATATGTATCCTCTTTTTTTGTTTTTTACAGTAATGTAACTAACTATCTAGTTCCAGTCTTTACAACAATTTCATCTGATCCTCTCCATTGCTTATTTGTGTACAACTTCCACACATTCAGCTTCATATTACTATTTTGTAATATTGTTGTTATTGAATGAGAACATACCAGGTTGTATTTACATACAATTTATTCTTATCTGTGTTTGTCCTTCCACTTAACATAACTTCGTATATAATACATAGCAATTGATGCAAGCTAATTTCCTCCAAAGTCTAGCGCATATTATCTTTCGAAAGCAATCGATGGGTGTGCAGTTTATTTCTTACAGTTTCTTACAGATCCTCTGGAAAAAGGCAAACTATGCCTGTGTATCCAGCTCAGTACCAGTACTTGCACTGCTGCGGTCGTTCACGGTGTTGGCGGCGGCGGTAGCAGACGCAACATTTTTACTATTCTGTATTTTTGTTTTATAATCAAACTTCAAATCTTGTCTTCCCCATGCTTTATCAAGATTACTTTCAAACTCCCTTATTGATTCGGAATCGACTACATACTGGGGCAGTGCGTTCCACTCATTTACCACTCTATCACAAAATGAGTTCTTTGCCTTCTCAAGCCTATTTCTTTCTTTGTAAATTTTCTTAGAGTGTCCTCTCGTTCTTGTTCCCTCCCGCATCAAGAAGATACCTTCACACACATCCTCATCGTACTTTCCTGACACTATCTTAAAAGTCTCTATCATATCCCCTCTCTTTCTCCTATATGCCAGTGTCGGAAGCCCCAGTGTCCTCAACCTCTGCTCATAGCCCGCGTTCTTCAACGTTGGTACCAGCTTGCTAGCTCTCCTCTGCACTTTCTCCACTGCTTCTATATCCTTTACCATATATGGAGCCCACACCTGGTTCGCATATTCCAGGTGCGGCCTAACCAGCGCTGTATAGAGATTTCTGAAGATTTCTTCGTCAAGTGACACAAATGTCCTCCTTATCAACCCTACAATTCTATTGGCTTTGTTTATCTTTTCCGCTAAATGTTCTGAGAAATTTAACTTATTGTCTATCACTACTCCTATATCCTTTTCTGCATTCACTTCCTCCATCGCTTCATACATACTGTATCCTACCTTGTCAATCTTGCTGGTGCCAATCCGCATGTACTTGCATTTTTTTGGATGAAAAGGCATTAACCAATGCTCAGGACCATCCCTTCATGCCCTCCACATCTCCTTGAAGCAAACCCATATCTTCCTTACTCCTCACTCTTCTATACAGCTTAGTGTCATCCGCATACAGGTATACCTCACTTCCATTAGTTATAACTTCAGGCAAGTCGTTGATAAATATAACGAACAGCAGTGGTCCCAACACAGCTCCCTGAGGTACCCCACTTGTAAGTTCCCTCCACCCCGAGCCTATTCCATTCACCAGTACCCTCTGTCTCCGATCTTTCAGGAAGGCTTCTATCCATTTCACACATTTCTCTCCTATCTTATGATAGTTTTCTGATTGTTTAAAGGCTGACAATTATAGCAACACCCCAACACATGTATATTGTTGAAACTTGAGAGCTACAATTGTCCTTGAGTCAGTTTCAGAAGAGTCCCAGTGGTTTTGTACTGACTGTAACAAACACTGCTCTTGTCATAGAGGACATACTTTACAATTCCCTTATAATTTATTCGGTGCTGCTTTGACTAAGATAAATATCATAATCCCACAAATCCAGTTATTTAAAAAAAAATATGGATGGGAGTAGTAACATTAACTGACTGGGGACAGAGGTGCATGGAGGCGATTCGTTCGTGTCCCCCTCTTCGGGGATCACGGCGTACGGAAATAGATAGACATACAATCAGACATTTGTCTGTGTAAGGGATTATATTAACAGGTAGATCCATATTGATGTTTTCATTAATAACACATATGAATATGTGTAACTGATACCGTAGCTTGGTTACTACTAATGTTGATATGTTTAATCGCATAACATTAATCTGTATACCAGAATTTGCTTGGCACGACACTAAAGCAGAGTAACCGGCTGTAAAAAATGGCCTCACATTGTGCACGAGTCTTGTCTGGATACTCAAAGGCGGTCATGGAGTTGCGTATATGAGCTAATACAAGCCTAGAATAAACAGGCAGTTATTAGGTATTATCCTAATCAATGGGAAGATATTATTGGGATGGAATTTGTGCTGTACAGCCTGTACCTAGTATCAGTGCATTATCACAATGCCCACCGAAACGCCAACAAAAAATAAACAATAAATAAAAACCTCATTGTTCCCTGATAGTATAGTGGGATTTCCTAAAAAATACCCTCTATAAGAATCAAGGAGCATTTTTGGGTAAAAGTTGGGAACCAGACTTTTTAGCATAATTCAGGCATGCCGAATTCGATAAACCCGGTTCCCAAGCGAAATTTTGAGTTTTGACCGTCTAATTTGCATAAACAAAGTGGCCGCCAAATTGGAAATTTTTGACACTTCTTGAACCATTTTCTCCAATATCTCTCTAACTAGGCAAGCAAATATCACAAGTGAAGCATCTATACCTATGTTTTGAGGGTCAGGGAATGTCACTGAGGCATTTTTAAAGGAATCAGTAATAAGCCTAGACTTTAATATACATATTAGCGGCTGTCATTAGAGAAAAATCAATGGTTCCCAACTTTACCCCAAGATACTCCTTGATGCTTATGCAGGCAAAACAGGGAAATATCTGTCACTCACCTGAACTATTTATTGGAGTAGACCATATTCATGCAATACAAGGAGTTTGATCATCACTCTGTTGCTGACATGCACACATTGCTGTGCATCGTAACCCGGATTTGCGGCATTTGCACCGACGCGTCCTGCATTGTTTCTGGCAGGCACATGAAATAATTTCCAGGCAACTTTGTGGGATCGGACTCAATGACATCATAATGGGTTGTAGTCCTGAATCGCCATTTTTCCATCCCATGTCTGTGTGTGCAGGAAGCTCAGGTACAGCACAGTGAGCATTTCTCCAAATCATTGCTTGATAGTGTACTCGCATCAAATGGAAGCGGAGAGCATCACGTGTTGGTGGCATTGCTTCTGGTTTGGCAGTCTTTGAGAACAGTATATGCCTTGCTGCATCAACAGAGTCTGTTTTGTGCACATCATATATTCTGCAGACAAACGTTTCTGAAGATCGAATGGTCTCCTCTGTGAGTTCACCGATTCCCAAGTTTATGAGCAATTGATGGTGCTGTTTGAAGACTTTCCATGATGACCTTTTGGTGTGATTTGCGATGTAGGAGGTGGTGTCGCACCCGGTTAATGCATGAAATGGTAAAAGAGCTGTTGTTGAATCTCTTGGTAGGTTGTTGAAAACTGCATCAATGGGTATATATCGCCTTTTCTTGGTGGTACCAGACATCATCCAGAGGTGTTCACATTGTACATGTGGGAAGTGGGAAACCAAAAGCACGAGAACATCAGTGTCCCTTGATGACACAACAACTGTATTGAACTGGCTGTGCACAGCATGTAACACCAACCTAGTGTCAGCTTCTTCATGTGTGGCTCTCAGTTGAGTCAAATCAGTGATTGTCTTTGATGACCTAACCTCAATTTCTTCTCTGAAACCCCCGGCAACTACAATCTCCTTATCATCAGGTGCCTGAGAACACAGTTCCTCAGACAGGAAATTTGCAAGATCAGCTTTATTAGCAGGGAGCGACACAAAGTTAGTCCATTTTTTTGGAAGAGGCACATCACGTCCCTCAACAATTCGTCTGATTGGTCGATCTGCTTTCGTGCGTCGTGTCCTCGTACCACCCTTGATTGTCTCTTCTCTATATCTGTCGAACACAATGTCTACCCGTTGATAGTTAGAACCTGCCTTTAATACTGCTCCTACGTATGTGTCGGCCAAATCCCCAAAGGTCATTGCATTGTCAGGCTTTCCCAGAGCAACCACCAGTGCTTGTCCATCAATGATTAGGCAGGATGATGAGTCGTGAAGTTCAATAGCTTCAGGGCAGATTATGTCTTCCGTTAACTTATCTGCCAGTATGGACTTATTTCCAGTGCGGAGTGTACCATTCATTTCAGCGAGTGATACAGGAACTGGCAGAAGCTCGTGCTTTAGGACAGCTGGCAAGTCAACTGGACGACCTGCCTCATAGGCAGTAAGAAGGCGTTGAAGCACGTTTCAATCTGCCTTCAGGATAGTTCTCTTGTCTTTCTCTTTATTGTCTTTGACCACTTCATACAGAGATGCAAACGTTTTGGCATTACTCCTGTGTCCCCGCTGCCATGTTGCCATTTGAGTTGCATGGAAAGTATTTTTTCCATCAAGTGTCTCATCAAGAATGTCAATGTTATCTGCAGTGTAGTGGATAAATTAATTGGCTACAATGTTTGGTGGAATAATGGCCCCGGTTGCTTGGTCCATAGATTTCAGGGTGCTCTCAGCTAAGGAAGTGTCTACTTGCAACACCTGTTCATAGCTCAAACAGTGGCCTGCCTTGTGGAACAACTCCACCAGATCTTTTGATCGTGTGGCTTGATGTAGTGTATTGGCAAGACCAATATGTTTGGGAGTCCATTTTCTGCCACCGCTCATACAGTAAACTAGATCCTGTGCCACACTCAGAACTCTGCCTTGGACAAGATCTTCATTTTTTTCAGAACTATCATCTTCTAGCACCTCTTGACCACCAAAGATTAGTCTCAATAGCATATATAAACTATCTGGAATGCATTGAATCGCTTCATCTTCACTTACAGAGAAACCTTTGTGACCCAGAAATTCCATCATGTCTCCACGAATTCTCAGCGCTACATGTACAAGTGATAGGAAAATGTCATCCTGAGGCACATATTGAGGCAATATTTTCTCAGTCTCCTCAATTTCTGTCATTTCCAAAACTGCAGTATGCTGATACTTTGTGGGAATCAGCATGGTTTTTCTCTCGGATGTGCTCCTGTCAAGAGGTTGGAAGAAGTTGAAAATGTCTCCCAGCTGTGACTGCAACTTTTCCTTGAAGGTTGTCCTTCTACTGTAGTAAGACGGTTGAATTATGGTTGACGATTCTTCAGCAAGCTCCTTATACCGTTCCCAGACATCATTCAGCAGGATAACGTGCCCTCTGTCTGCAGATTGTTGCAACTCTTTGCATAGCCATACCATCGCAAGGTCTGTATTGTCCGAGTCCAGCTTTGTTTTATTGGTAGATCTGGTGAATACTCTTAGACACTTCAAGTGGTATTTGGCTTCAGCTGCAATTAAGTCAATCACTCCAGCCAATCGAAGGCCAATTTTGTAGTCGAGAGGGGAAGCTTCAATTATCTGATCACTCATTTGTTTTGTCATTACTGAGATCAACCGTGCTTTCAAAACAACAGTTTGACAGAAAATGCATAAGTTCCAGTTTACTGGTTCCACGTGCCTTCGCAATGAACATCTGTTACCACTGCTGCTGCAACTTGCTTCTTGTTTTGAATCCACTGCCTGCATCTTCCGCAAACGTTCAAGTTTACTTTTGTCCGTGAAGTGGGCATAGCACATTTTGTGCCACACAAGAGTTTCGGCTTCAGCAGAATCCAAGACATTCTCAAGACGGTCAATCACATCGATATTCTTAGTGTCTCTAAGCTTTCTTCTGGTACTGGCAGCATCCCTGACTTTTGCGAGTCCATGGTCACTTGCATTACTAGGAATAACACTGGCTGTGTGAGTTTGGCAGAAGATGCACAAGCTGTAATCTACAGGTGAAGGCCTCTTCAAAGTAACTACTGGATCCATTGTAGTCTGCAAATAAAAGAAACAATTAGTATTAGTATTAGCATTAGATATTGGAGAAATAGATTTTTCTATAATTGCAGCCACTAATTTGTACATTTACGTGAAGGCTTATCACTAATCACTTTAAAGATGCCTTAATCACATTCTCTGACCCTCAAAACATAAGTATAGACACTTTATTTGTCATTTTTGCTTGCCTAGTTAGAGAGATATTGGAGAAAATGGTTCATGAAGTGTCAAAAATTTCCAATTTGGCGGCCATTTTGTTTATGCAAATTAGATGGTCAAAAACTCAAAATTTCGCTTGGGAACCGGGTTTATCGAATTCAGCATACCTGAAATATGCTAAAAAGTCTGGTTCCCAACTTTTACCTAAAAATGCTCCTAACATTCACATTTTTCAGGAACCCCACTACTCTATGATTATATAGCTGCATTGTATGAATATTCCCATATTCAAAATATGCTACAGGGGGGCAATGCTTAGTGAGTTCAATGCTCAATAGGTGATGTTCTGTGAGTTAGGGTCCGAGTCTAGGTGGTGAGACAGTGAAGCAATGGAGCGAAGCAGCATCAGATATGTGGCTGCTTCGAGCCTTGGGGGCAACCGTGCATCTTGCGAAGGCAAGATATGGGGGGGGGGGAGTTGTATCCCAAAGTGCTTCACATGTCTCACTCCCTAGACTGGAACGAATCCTCACGGACTTCGCCGTTCAATGTACTGTACAGTCTACGACAGAACTGCTGTCTTGGCCTAAGGCAATGTGTTAGTTCACTCACCTTTAATAGATGGCACTTTAATCGCTTCTAATAAAACGGGGGCGTGGTTAATATAGAGGTTCGAAGGAGGAGGAGTCAAACGTGTGTGTGTGTGTGTGTGTGTGTGTTCGAGAACGGCACGCAGAATAAGTTTATTTTAACATAACACACAGGCTATATTATAAAATTAGCCCATGCTGGATCACAAATAAGTAACACACATTAGGTGTTGCGTTATTTATGGAATTTAATACACAGACAATCAAGTTTCTATCCTTCGCACTTTCCATTCCCCCTCCTCCACCTCTCCCTTTCACCCCAACTCTCCTTCTTCACCCGCTTCCTCTCCCCTCCCTCCCTCCCACCTCTCTCTCTCTCTCTCTCTCTCTCTCTCTCTCTCTCTCTCTCTCTCAAGGACATAAAAGATACCTTCTAAAATACGCAGAATAATACTATGCGATTGTTTTGAATTTACATATACATAATCTATTTTGTATTAATTTCACCACACCACCAAACGCCTCCAATGAAATTAATGAAAGCATGTATGTGATCCACCGGGATTCGAACCTGGGTTATCACACACAGATTTTTAGACACCTTAACCATTACACCACCAAGACGGTTAAAGGTTTATGCACACGCCTACGACTTATGAAATAAATAATAAATGTTAGGGATGACAAAAGTAACACATATATATATTGATTAGCAATAGGATAACTAGCGAGGCAGCGAACAACACCTGCTACTAGCTGCCTCGCTAGATATCCTATTCCTAATTAAGCTACGATTCCCGAAGAACACGTCTATATTTTTTATATATATATATATATAAAGTGTAACAATAACACTTAGGATTTACGTTATTTGTGTTGGCTTAAGGAATAAGTTGGATAATACATAATTATACTTGTGACCTCCACAATTTGTAATGTTTGGGGAGACGGCGCTTCAACCTCTCTCCTCTGTCCATCACATTCAAGCACCAACCCACCCACACCAACACTAACACAGGATACGAAACAGACACACACACACTCACACCCAATAACATAAAACGCACATCACACACATGATCACATACATCGTAATGGGCACAAATCACTCACACATGATAACATAAAACGCACACACACACACATACACACACACACACACACACACACAAGCACACACACACACACACACACACTGGTCCAGGCAAACTAGAAAAGGTATTAGCATTATTGAGGAGATGCTGCTGTCTTCAGTGCGTGTCATGGCCATCCTGAGCCTTACGACGTATACAGACTAATAACACACTTAACAAAGCCACTATAACAACTTCGTCTCTCTCCAACACCCCTTCTCCCCTCTCTACACTCTTCAGAAAATAGGAAAAGTAGAAAGTAGCTACGAGGTGCCGTTGTGAAGGCTTATCCTTCAATACCTTCACCTGACCTGACCCCATCCGGGGTTTAGCTGGTCCACAAGGGTGTGTGACATGAACCCAATAGAGAATTTGTGGGCCACCATGTCATAGAGTGGAATGTGGTTCAGGTTAGGATTGGAAAGGGCGGGAGGAGTGGGATCGGGGTGCAGGGGCGGGGGGGGGGGGGGGGGAATCCGTCGCCGCCCTAATATAAGTTGGAAAATGTTTAAATCAGCTCCAACGAGAATACAGGAGGTAGTTGATGCAGCTTGTGGGTGGAGATCATATTGATTTCATAAATATAAATTGTAAATGTTTACTTTTAAGATCCCTTTATATGTATTATATAATGTGTATGTGTTTCCAATGTTCACCGTAACATAATGATGGTGAAATAATACATATTAAATTAAATTCAAGGTAACATACACAGAGCTATAGTATACTTTTAATTATGTTTGGACGATAATTTTTAAACAATACGAAGTAAAAATATAAAAGCCTAAACAATTTACAGTATATCAACTTTAAAACAACATAACAAGATTACTTGGATTATCGTTAATTGTTCAATTTGATGACTTACTTTATAGTAAATCATTACAATGGGAAACGCCGAACTGTTTACTGATAATGGGAAGCCACAGTAATTAAGCTAGTAATTAAGAATCCACTGAGAAAAGTATAATGCAATAATCATAGCGTGTCATATTACATGTTAAGGTAATATGTAATATGACATATTAAGGTAGGCGGATGCCCAACCCCGAAAGGAGTTGAAATAGGGGAGCTATCCCCCCGCCAAAGGCGGCTTTCTAGGGCCTTTCCTAGCTGATGCTGAGAGGATTGGGTTCTAGTCATGTGTGATGGGCTGGTCTATCAGAGTGAGAACTGAGCGATCTCTGCCATACCCATAGCTTACTCTGACTGTTCCTTTTACTTATATATTTTCTAGATCTCAAGTGACGGCGCCTCTTCCGTGGATTGACCTCCCAATCTACCAAGATTGGAAGCCAAAGAGTCACATTTTTCCTTTGCCCCTCAACTTTCTCTTCATAATTGCTGAGGGGCACAGGGCCCTGGGTGGGTCTTTGGTTTCCCGGGCGTTTCCGCACCCTCCTTAGCTCCCCGCCATGGAGTGGCTTCGGTCACCCAGGCTTTATTGTGGTCGGCAGGGAGGGTTCTGTGGGGGCGCTCGGTTATGGCCTTGGCCTTCAACGGGGCCTTGGGGCTGTTCGGCCAGGCAGCTTGGGGAACAACAACAACAACAACAACATGTTAAGGTAGATTATGAATTGGTCAACCACAGTGCTGTGAATAGTGGTATGGAAGAATTTTGTTTTTTACTCTAATATGAAAATTTGTTTTTATTACAAAAAAACACGTTTCGGCTCATCTAAAGTGTTTTCTCTAACTGGGCCGATATTATCTTGTCTTTATGATATATATATTTGGTTATAATTTGGTCAAAGCTAGATTACAATGTGATCCAACTTGTCTTGATGCGTGGATTGTAATATCCCGTTTCAATTACTTATATATTTATACGATTGTTTACACTAACCAGGACGCCAAGGTTGGCAACTTTGAGTGTTTTGCAACGGAGCATACTGTATATATTTATTTTCTATAACACATTGTATAAGGTAAATAATAGAATACGAGTTAATAATTGAGAATCAGTAGAGGTAAAAAGAACAGTATTATTAAAACACCAATTTTTTTTTATGGACAGCTTTGAACACGACGATGAGGAAAATTATATATTCGGTTAGGAGAGAGAAGGGGGAGAGAAAAAGAGAGAAGGGGGGAGATAGGGGAAGGCAGCAGAGAGAAGGGGAGGAGGGGGGAATGGGAAGTTCGAAGGATAGAAACTTGATTGTCTGTATATTAAATTTCATAAATAACGCAACACCTGATGTGTGTTACTTATTTGTGATCCGGCATGGGCTAGTCTAATAATATAGCCTGGGTGTTATGTTAAAATAATGTTATTCTGAGTGCTGTTCTAGAACACACACACACACACACACACGTTTGACTCCTCCTCCTTCCAACCTCTATACTAACCCCGCCCCCTTTTATTAGAAGCGATTAAAGGGCCATCTATTAAAAGATACGTGAACTAACACATTGCCTCAGGCCATGACAACAAGTTCTGTCGTAGACTGTACAGTTGAATGTACAGGCTCTCAGCCTATGCCCGAGAGGGAGTAGTTGGAATATAGAAACAAAAAAGTCCTTGGTTATAATGTGTTTAGTGTATTGCTGAAATGAAAATTACGGCGTGAAACTGTCAAGATACGACGGTGGTAGGAATATGCGAACTCGTAAATTATTTGAGTATCCGGAATCCTTCCAGTGGTGTGATATAACTCGGTGTGTGTGTAAGGCAATGGCAGCCAAACATTACACATAAACCCCTCCCATAATGGTCAGGTACTATAAGAGTAGAAAGCAGCTTATATGGGTAATATTCTAGTTGGTAGGGAACCAACCACATATTTCACTACCAATGAAGATACTATGCATGAGATACAAGTCAAATGCTATAATATTGTGTTTGTGGCCAGAATGAACAAATAACAATAGTCAAACCGAATGATAATGTTTAGGTGCGGATACAAATAGAGAATGCAGCTGTATTATACAGTCATTGTTTTATCAAGTATTGCATTACCTAATTCGATATCTTGTTTATTGTTGATTGGTTATAGACAGTCATGTGGTGTTAATTCACAAAACATATTATTATCAGCCCCAAGCTCTTTTGTCAGGATATTGTGTGGCTTAATGCAGTCTTCCATATTTGTCTTTAACCCTTTAAAGATTATCACTCATTTTGACAATTTATTCTGGCTACCATTAAATGATGTTATACAATTTAGGAAGTATCTGTGAGAATAAAAAGGGTGAAGACTATCTCAATTAACCCTCTTAGTTTAATATAACCTACCTAATATGAATAAAATCGTATAAATAAGCCAAAACAACATAAAACAAATGCGTCATCAAATCTTTTAGGGGTTAATTGTTGGCAATTTATTGAATAAAATGTTGATCATACATATCACAACACTTGTTTTAGTCCCAAGTTTCTGAGTTATGACACTGCGCAAGCCAATTTGTAATTAGTTTGTTTTACTATGTACTTATTTTGCATGTACTGTATTATTATTAATTAAAATATAGTTTTGTACAGGTTCTTTTTATATTCGTTAATGGTGTTGTAGTATGTAACCTACAGTAATAGTCATAATGGTGTTGTAGTATGTAACCTACAGTAATAGTCATAAATATATGCGTGGTAGCAGCTTCTTTTTCGTTGGATCTATACCAAAAGCAGAGGATTATTCCAATATATACTGTATGTATAACCACCAACATGAGAGGAAGGAAAGCTGGGTGGGGATGCTATGTTGGTTGTAAGTTAACCACTGCGCCTCGGGCATAATTTGCGTGATTCGTACTTTTTTATCAATTTTCTCTCTAAACCGATTTTGTTTTGTTTTAAGTAGCTTATGATGAAGCATGGTATTATTTTTGTAAAATACACATTAAACATCCCTTGGAGCTTGTCCATATTCCCGTGGCGATGAGTTGAATTTGTGGATTTGTGAACAGATTTTGAAGAACCTTACACTAAAGGGGTTTGAGTGAGTCCCCCCCCCCCCCTCCAGATGCCTTTCAAGACATAACAAAAATGTCCTAAATGTCCTAGGATGTTCCCAATGATGCAGTGGTTAAAATGACCAAATTATTCAACAGGCTTAATCAGAAATGCCACAGCCTGGATGACGCTGAAATTAACCAAACATAACCTATCCAACCCTAAACTGACCTAACCAATCTTAAAGTGCGTTACGTAAACCTAACCTCATAGACCAGTTAAAAGTGTGGCCATCTATGACTGTGTATGGTTTTTGCCGATCAATTTGTAGTATCTGAGTATCATATGCTTATATTGATACTGTTGATATTATAGATGATTACATCTTGGCCAAACTAATGCAATTTCAAGTTAATGTCGGTATGCAACCAGAAGGTTGTTTTTCCGGTCCCGCCGTAAGACCATCGTCGCAAGATGTAACCGGATTTCTGTGTTTCTGGTCCCATCGCAAGCCCACCTTTAGCAAGCAAAACACCAATCTTCGCTTGCGACGGCAAGAGAGCTCCGTAGTTGGGTTGAAGGCTAACTGAAATATCTCACTTAATTTACTGTATCTTCACTCTAATTAATTTCGGTTTATTTGTTTATCCAAACGTGATCTTATAATTTACTTGTCTATTATTATAATAATAAGAACCTATAGTAACGAATATCCAGTTGTTGAAAATAAATGAATGTCGAACAGTACGCTTGGGTAAAAATAAATATCTAGGAAACAACAACAAACCCCAGCTGTTGACCTGTGACTATTTACTGACTGTTTGCTTCTTTAGAACTGCATTTATACAATCCATATGATAATTTAATTGGCAGTGAATGTTATCCCGATGAAATGGAAGATGTACTGTATATATTTCTATAGACATGGCGCGCTGTCGGTCATTTGTGTTTTTTTTTTCCGTCCTGCGACGATGGTCTTGCGACGGGAAAATCCCAGCTCAGATAGCTTGGTATTATTATGTTCTCTCCAGTAACCAACTCTACTCCTAAAATCGATTAATGAAATTAACAATCACATGTGGCAGTCCGGGGATTCGAACCAAGGATGCTCACACCGAAAATCAACACACTATGCACTGCACCACGAAGACAGTTAAAGAATACTTCACAAGCCTACGATTTATTATAATAGAACCGTGGTTTACATTACGGCTACGATTGCAATGAAAGGAGACGGATCGGTGGGGAGTCAGGGGAAAACTGTGTGGATGACGATCAATACTACTATTACTGATACAACTAGTACTGAATGAATATGTAAATTGGACTCGTTTACAACCATCAGATCTTAGAGAGATCGACGACCTCCTTTGCCTAAAGCTCAGTACAATTAGTTTAAATATATTTGAAAACTGTTCTAAAGTTGGATGCCGAAATATATAGTGAACACTTGAAATGTATTGATAAATTGTATACATATTTGTGTTCAGCCGTGGTGGGTGCACAGTGTATAGCCTATTGCTTAAGTGAAAGGAAAGGACATTTTATGGGGCACAAATCTTTAAGCACCGGCCTTGCTATGAAATGTTCCTGAACCTATAGGAATAATCTAAAATATTTATTTCACTCCCAATACCAAACCCTTCCCAATGAAATTAATGCAAGCATGTGATCCTACCGGGATTCGAACCTGGGTTACCACATACATATCATAAACAATCTAAGCACAACATTAAGATAGTTAAAGGTTAAGTACATGACTACGATTGTATAGCCATTTATCGAATACTGTATATCAATCTAATCATGTACTCAAACTCAAATGCACACTGACAGACCTAACCCAAAGATAACTTTGCGAAAATATACCCTCTATCTCATAATATTATATTTTGTAGGGGTAACCTTTGGCAGATATAGGCGTTTTGTTTCTGTTATGTTCGCTTTGTGTCTGTTTGTGGGTTGGTGTAGGTTATATTTGTTTATATATGTGTGATGGATGCTGGTATACGTGTTGGCATAGCGGGGCGGGGGAGGCGTCACTGGAAGGTGGTGTGAAAATTGTTTTGTGGGAATGGTGATAATAGTAGTCATAATGAGGAAGGCGGTAATGAAAAAGGGGGTGGTAACTGTTATGACGGTACAAGAATGGATGATGGTGGTGGTGATAATAACGCCAAACCTAACCTTTAATTAACCTGTGTAGGATTTGTTATCTTACCTGGGGTCGTTGAAGTGCTGAATTTTAATCGGAAGCTGTTTGGTGGTAGCATGAGTGTGTGGGTGGTGTACGAACGTGCGTGTTGTTTGAGAGGTGATGTGCTAAAGTGGGATAGGCGAGACGGAATGTTTTTCCACGTAGGTCAGTTAGCCCTAAATGTGGGTGACGATGTTGGACTTGGTGGAATTTGTAGCAAAATAGTGTAGTGTACTGTTATTGTTTTGTATCTCTGAGCTGGAAGTAGTATTAACGCTTGTTCATAATATAAGATTAAATTCTATGCATAAACAGTATATAGATACAATGGAGTGTTTGGTCCATGTCATTATTGCGGTATTTATGTACAGTAATTATAGAGGTGCACCATTATCCAGAACTCTGAGGTCCTGGAGATTACAGAGTGTGGTGCTGCTACAGTGTTAAAGTTGCTGGTGCCTCTAAGTTATTGGTGTTGTTAGTGGTGCTTAATAGAAGAGTGGTCATTATGTAATGGAGGGTTGGGAATGATGAGTGATATTAGTGGATACAGTATGTGTGTGTTAGTTGACGTTGTGGTGATCATAGCAAGAGTATTAGCTGGGATGTTGACATTGTGTTATTTCATTGATAGGGTGGCGAGCAGTATATCAGTGTTCAGGTCACTCACTATAATTGCTAGTTGTTTTGTATAAACCATATTTTACATAAATAGTAACATGGAGATGTGTCCATTATATTATTTTTAACACTAGACGATTACCTACAGTTTATAAATGATTTATAACAATCAAAGGGGTAAACTCGATTTCAATTATATAACTCTCAGGATCCCACCCATAAGTCCTAAGCTTAATATACAATATTATAATTACCAGCACAAAATGAACAATGTGTCATAGTAAACAGAATAAGTTAAGAGAAGGAAGCTTCGTTCACCCTCCTCCCACCTTATCACTAACTGCACACTATATTGAGTAGTCTAGTGAAAACAACGTGGAATAGCTAGAATTGAGGTTAGATGGAGTTGTGGAAATGAAGATGCAGCAGCTAAGATGGAGCAAAGATAGAGTAGTGGAGATAGATAAGTGGAACAATGGAGGTGATGGATGGGTGAATAATAGGGAGTGGAAGATGAGATAAAAGTGAAGTATTGCAGATTTAGGTGAGGTACAATAGTGCAAATGGTGTCGCTTGAGGGGGCCCAGCTCGCTTTGTTTTCTCTCTTTCTCTCCCTCTCTCTGTGGCTTGTATCCATTCGGCCCCATTCAGCCTACTATTTTAAGACGTTTACCCTCATCCAAGTGTCAATATTTTCCTGGCGAGCGGTAGCGAGCCAGCATATATACATTTGTGTTTTGACATCAAGCTAAATTTGTACATATTTCGATAGAAAAATGTCTCCGGCGAAACGGGATTTCTCCATACAATGCTATCTCGCTGTCGCTCGCCAGGAAGAAATCGACACCTGGATGGGGATAGACGTCTTAAAGCAGTTGGCTGAATGGAGCCGAATGGATACAAGCCAGAGAAAGAGAGAAAAGGAGAGAAAAATACAAATAGCAGGTGACCCCCCTTAACTCTTTCACGCTTTTATGACGCAGAGGTTGCCAGATTAGCAATAAGAAATAGAGTTCTCTCACTTTTATAATTACCTCTCCAAAATTAGTTTTCTGCCCACAGCTAACTCAAAGACAACTGCAGAGGTTGAAGTAACTAAACTAAAGGTTTCATAAATACCCCTGATGGTAACAAAGGCTTTAAAGTATCCCTAATAGGCTCAAAATCGCGTCATAAGCGTGAAAGGGCTAAGGTGATATGGTCGGTATACTGATTAGGTAGGGGTAACTGTTGGCACGTGGAGAGAGTTAGTAGGAGTTACAAGGAATAGTTTGCATTAAAAATCTTCGGGTCTTTTATTAAGTGTTTTTTCTCTAGCCCTCGCTCCGAGATTCTATAGAGCTCTAAATTGTAGTAGTTTCAATAATAGTTGCGCTTCATTAGTAGCTCTAAAAGATGCTCTAGTTGACAGACAGAAAGTGTATAATGTAGTAATCTTATTGCAAATTATGCAGAATGCGATATACTTTGTTGGCTATTATACTGAATATACTTTGTTGGCTATTATACTGAATATACTTTGTTGGCTATTATACTGAATATACTTTGTTGGCTATTATACTGAATATACTTTGTTGGCTATTATACTGAATATACTTTGTTGGCTATTATACTGAATATACTTTGTTGGCTATTATACTGAATATACTTTGTTGGCTATATACTGAATACTTTGTTGGCTATTATACTGAATATACTTTGTTGGCTATTATACTGAATATACTTTGTTGGCTATTATACTGAATATACTTTGTTGGCTATTATACTGAATATACTTTGTTGGCTATTATACTGAATATACTTTGTTGGCTATTATACTGAATATACTGTGTTGGCTATTATACTGAATAACGTAGAACAAATCTTATATATTAAAAGGTGTTTATGTTTTACTAATGATGTGTCTCTTAAGTTGCATGTTGCATAATTTATGTTAATGATATTGTAAGTATGTCCCCAAATTTACAGAGGTGCATGGGGGTGATTCATTCGTGGATACCCCTTCGGGGATCATGGGGTCTAACAATAGATAGATTTACTACGTATTCTTCTTGCAGATGATACAAATATATTTTTGAATGGGGATAATATTGATAATTTCATTGGTAAGATGAATGTAGAACGGACATAATTATTAGAGTGGACTATCGCTTGAATGGGGAAAAACATTGATAATGCCATTGGTAAGATGAATGTAGAACGGACATAATTATTAGAGTGGACTATCGCTAAGAAGTTATCTTCATCTAAGAAGTTATAGATTCATTGGAGAGAGTACAGCGTAGAATGACAAAAATGATCCATAATATTAGAAATCTTCCGTATGAAGAAAGGTTGAAGAAATTAGGTTTACATTCGTTAGAGAGACGCAGAGTTAGAGGGGATATGATAGAGGTGTTCAAGTGGGTTAGTGGGATTAACAAAGGGGACATGACAAATGTACTAAAGCTCAGTGATAGCGAAAGAACTCGTACCAATGGTTTCAAATTAGATAAATTCGTTTCAGAAAAGATATAGGCAAATATTGGTTTGGTAACAGAGTTGTAGATGGGTGGAATGGACTACCAAGTGCTATAGTGGGATCTAAAACTGTAGGGAGCTTTAAGATAAAATTGGATAAGCATATGGACGAGAAGGGTTGGGTGTGAAGGGGGATCAGCCGGGTTGGGCCAATCAGCGCTCTGCAGACCCCCATAATCCTGCGTTAATCTCTAACCGTTTTGGTAAGATGATCCTCAGGGTATTAGAGTGTTGAGCCTATAATTGGGCTTTGTAATTGATTTGGGGTTGTGTGGGACAGGGATCTGCCTTGCTTAGGCCAATCGGCTTTCTGCAGACTCCCATTTTCTTATGTTCTTATGTTCTTATTAAATGTCAATACAACTCACTGTATGATACCTACTATGAAAAGGAAAAAAGTAAACATTAAGTGTATATTTAGATGATAACCTTCCAAGAAGAATAAAAAACGCAATATTTTAGGGGAAATCATAAATACTAAATTACCTTCGTGTGAACATGTTAAGTGATTTATGTAAATAACTTCAAAGGGTATTGCTTTTATATTACGGCTAGAAATGAGATGAACACTTCTGCACTAGTGACTTTATGTAATTCATTTTCTATATGCAGTTATAACTTATGGTATGGACGTCTGGGGTAATGCCGGTGATTGTAATGTTAAAACTCTTACAACATTGCATAAAAGAGCAGTAACAATAATCATATCACTTCATTACAGAGATCATACCAAATTAATATTCAAGTCATTGAACACATTATCCTTTCCAGATGTTTATGAATTTTCAGTGGCCAAATTTATGTTCAAGATTAAAAAAGGTGTTATACCATATATTGTAAATTATAGTCTGTTTTATTCACAAATTTAAATATACATCAACATTTAACCCTTGCACGCACATATTACGCAGAGGTTGCCAGATTAGCAATAAGAAATAGAGTTCTCTCACTCTTATAATTACCTCTCCAAAATTAGTTTTCTGCCCACAGCTAACTCAAAGACAACTGCAGAGGTTGAAGTAACTAAACTAAGGGTTTCTAAATACCCCTGATGGTAACAAAAACTTTAAAGTATCCCTAATAGGCTCAAAATCGCGTCATATGTCGGAGAGGGTTAACTAGACCGAATCATATAGTACATATTCCTGTAGCTAGGACCAACTTAAAGGTGAATTCCAGGGATGAAACCTATTCAAACTACAATGTCCATTAGGATCTGCTTGGTTTTAGGTACATGATACTGAAGAACTTTCATCAATTTGTTTTAACAATATAGAAATATAGCTTATCTAAGTTATTTTATGTGGCGCGAACTGGCGTGTTTACCATGACGTAACTGTAGCCAATGGCGGGAACTCTCGACATGGGAAATGGGTGAATCTGTGTTTTTTTTTATTTGAGAAACTCTTATAATTTGTATGCATGTTTACAGCTCAACATTTGGCTTCACCACTGTCTGGTCAAGGGACCGCGATATATAAATTGAACAGAAAACGATATTATCATTACGAAATAGGCCTTAGAACCGAGTTCCCTCAACTCTGGACCAGGCTAAACATGCATAAACTCTGCATGTATTTTAATTGCTGGCGAGCTGGGATTATTTCTTGATGTGCACCACATTATCAGGACGTTGGTCGATCTTTTGCAGAGCTTGAGTATTGAATTGAAAGGTATTAATTACGAAAAACAGACCTCACTGTTCAGGACCGCATATGTTGTTTACAAACGGCGTCTCTACACAATGGAGTCGCTCCAGTTGGCTGAAAATGCCAATTCGTCACCAATGACTATATATATTAGTATTTTGTTCTGGAGTTTAATGGAATTATATCGATATTAGTTAGTGAGTTAGAGAAGAGTGCAAAAGAGAGGGAGTACAAGGAAAGACTAAATGAAAAGTGGATGGAAGTGAGAGAGATGGAAGAGAGAGAAGTAGAGGTTGAATGGCAACAGTTTAAGGAAGGAGTGAAAGAAAGTGCAGAGGTAGTATGCGGCAAAAGGACAGTAGGAGGCAGAGGTATTAGGAAGGGAAGCGAGTGGTGGAATGATACGGTGAGAAAGGCAGTTGAGGAGAAGAGACGGTGTTTTAAGAGGGTTTTACAGGATGGTAGTGTTGGGTATGGGAGAGGTACAAGGAGAAAAGGAGAGAGGCAAAACGGAAAATTAGAGAAGCGAAAAAAGATGCAAACGAAAGGTGGGGTCAAAGGTTGAGTGAGAATTTTGAAAAACGAAAGAAGATGTTCTGGAAGGAGGTAAATAAAGTAAGGAAAGGAGGAAAAAAGAGGGAAGAGTCAGTGAAAGATGCAAATGGAGAATTACTAGTGGAACCAGTTGAAGTGAGGAAAAGATATGCCGAGTATTTTGAATCTTTGTTGTTGTTGTTGTTGTTGTTGTTGTTCCCCAAGCTGCCTGGCCGAACAGCCCCAAGGCCCCGAGTAAGGCCAAGGCCATAAACGAGCGACCCCACAGAACCCTCCCTGCCGACCACAATAAAACCTGGGTGACCGAAGCCACTCCATGGCGGGGGGCTGAGAGGGTGCGTAAACGCCCGGGAAACCAAAGCCCCACCCAGGGCCCTGAATCTTTGTTAAATGCAAGAGATGGAAGAGAAGCAGTGATTGAAGCAGAGGTGGATGGAGATAGGTTAGGGAATGAATGAAAAGATTGGGGAAAATGAGGTGAAAGAAACAGTGAAACAAATGAGAGCGGGAAAAGCAGAAGGTTTGGATGGTATTGCTGTGGAGTGTATAAAGAAGGGTGGAGATGTGATAATAGATTGGTTGGTGAGACTTTTCAATGTGTTCTTTGCTGTGTCAATGGTACCAATAGACTGGAAGAGTGCATGTATTGTGCCGTTGTACAAGGGGAAGGGAGATCGGCAGGAGTGTTCAAGTTATAGAGGTATTAGTTTATTGTCAGTGGTTGGAAAGCTGTATGGCAGGGTGTTGATAGAGAGGATAATAAAGTGTGCGGAAGTTGCAATAGGAGAAGAACAGTGCGGTTTTAGGAGGGGAAGAGGGTGCGTGGATCAGATGTTTGCAGTAAGAGAGTTATGCAAGAAGTATTTAGAGAAGCATAAGGAGATATTTTGGGCTTTTATGGACTTGGAAAAAGCGTATGATCGTGTGGACCGTGAAGCAATGTGGAAGGTGTTAAGGATTTATGAAATTGGAGGAAATTTGTTAGAAGCAGTTAAGAGTTTTTATGAAGGGAGCAGAGCATGTGTTAGAGTAGGAAATGGTGAGTTGAGTGAATGGTTTGAGGTAAAGGTAGGTTTGCGACAGGGTTGTGTAATGTCACCATGTCTGTTTAATATGTTTATGGATGGTGTGGTGAGGGAGGTGAAAAGGAGAACTATGGGAAGAGGATTGGGTTTAGTAGGAAAGAATGGTAGAGATTGGGAGTTGAATCAGTTGCTGTTCGCTGATGACACAGCATTGGTGGCGGATTCTGAGGAGAAACTGCAGCGGGTAGTCAAAGAGTTTGGTGTGGTTTGTGGAAGGAGGAAACTGAAGGTGAACATCAATAAAAGTAAAGTAATGGTGTGTAATAGGGGAGAGCATAGAGTGAATCTAGATGTGAGGCTGGATGGGGAAATATTAGAACAAGTAGAGTGTTTTAAATATCTAGGAGGAATGATAAGCAGGAGTGGTGGTATGGAAATGGAGGTAAAATAGAGAATGTGTGAAGGAAGGAAGGTTTTCGGAGCAATGGGAAGTATGTGGAAGACGAGAAATCTCGGAGTGAAAGTAAAAAGTGCACTGTATCAAGGAATTGTTGTGCCAACAGTGATGTATGGGGCTGAGACATGGGCTCTGAAGAAAAAGGAGAAAAGAAAGCTGGATGTGATGGAGATGAGCTGCTTGAGGAGTATGTGTGGAGTTACTCGTAGAGACGGATTGAGGAATAAAGAGATACGTAGGAGAGTGGGGCAGCAGGAACATTTGTCAGCCAGAGTGGACAGAAGGGCGCTGAGCTGGTATGGTTATGTTGAACGAATGGGAGATGAAAGGCTTACAAAGAGAATATGTGAGTCAGGTACAAGGGGAGATAGAAGGGCAGGAAGACCCCCATTGAGATGGAGAGACTGTGTAAGAAAAGCTTTGGATGATAGAGGAATGACTATAGATCAGGCAGGGGAAGTGGTGGTGGACAGGAGTGAATGGAGAATGCTTGTGAATAGTTGAGTGAACACGTGGTCATTTGGAGTAAGGGGTCGGGCGCGAGTTGGACTAGATAATAGTCCATCAGGCGCCTGGTCCGGGGAAACGATTAATATGAAGGGTGCGCCTGGAATTGTGGTGGGAGGGCTTGTGGCTTTGGCTCCGCTGCATGTCTGCCTGCCGAGATCGGAACCTCTCCGGGTGGTCGTGGGCCGGGGGAGTGCTGGAGCGACCTTGGTGGCCCTCGTCTCTGGGTCTTCTCCTGGGTGACCTAGATGTGTGTGAATTTGTGTTTTTTATCTGTGTTTATTCGTTGTTTTATGTTGTTTTATGTGTTTTCCCTGGTTTTGCTCTGTCTTGAGTCGGCTACCCCCAAAATGGGGATTGGGCCTGAGCATATAGATAGATAGATAGATATCGATATTGCCCATATACATAAATTACAGTATATTCATGCCAAGTTATGACCCTGCATTAATCTTCGTTTTTTCGTTCATCCCTGTAGTTCACCTTTAAGGTAGATAAACATCGACACCTAAATGTCACGAAAGGTATTAAAATCGTCAAACTAATGGGGCGATGTATACATTTTCAAAACTAATGGGGCTAAATATGAGGGAGAAGGGGGTCTTAGAAACTCCCCTGAAAAGAACATATATACACAAAGGTGTATACATCTCGAATATCATGATGGCAAATATAGATACGCAGTGTGGTTTTACTTCGTATAGAAAGAGACATACAGACTATATATTATATACACAAACCCATTAGATAAGTTGATTGACTTGTGTATGAGCGTATTTCTAGTATTATTTAGGCTTATAATTATATAGCAGTTGGAATATTTGTAAATTTCTTGTTCTTCTCTTTAGGTGGACTCTTTTAACTGTTTTCTGTTTGTGTTGACTTGGTACAAATATTAACCTTTTCCATCCTCTGAGCATTTTCTTTCCTATGTTTAAGAAGGAGACAACAGTCAAAACTGCCTGTAACAAGTTGAAAGAGTGACAGATAGGCAAATTCAAGGTACGTTTTTTTTTTTTTTTTTTTTTTTTTTTTTTTTTTAAAGAGACAATGAACTGAGGAAGGAAAAACACAGATAAAACAAAATGGTCCATGTGCCTAAAGGCATCCTCCATTCATAAAATGTTTGTAACAACTGGATTTAAACTTTTGTAGATTGTAAGTTTGTGGAAAGCAACTCGAGGGAAGTGAATTCCAAAGAGTAGTAGTTCTAGGGATAAATGAATTTTGATAAGCAGAAGTTCTGCATTGTGGAGGAGAAAGTGTAAATTCATGGGCGCTCTCAGCTGCCCTAGTTCTACGGGGAAAGATGTGGAGAGGCGGCACAATTGAAGCAAGTTCCTCGGAACAATTGCTGTGAAAATATCTGTAGAATAATGCAAGGGATGCAACGTTTCTTCGTATGGATAATGTAGGAAGGTCCTGTGTGATTGCAGGGTTAGTGATTAATCTAATAGCTTTATTTTGAATTTTGTCCAACTGCCTCAATGCAACCACTCCACTTCCACTCCACAGAGGTGAACAGTAATCCATCTGAGAACGCACATGACTTTTATATATTACGGCCAACTGCTCGTCAGTGAAGAATTCTCGAACTCTGTACAGGAGTCCCATTTTTTTAGAGGCATTCTTAGCAATGCTTCTAACATAATGTGTCCAGCTCAAGTTAGTAGTTAATGTTACACCGAGAATGTCAATACTAGGGGAAGTGGGAATATTTACATCATTAAAAAATATATGGGAGTCAGTGAGATTCTGTCGGTTAGAAAATTGAATGTACTTGGTTTTCTGTGCATTAAAGGAAACTAGATTCTTTTGTCCCCATTCATAATATCTGAACACACGGAACATGAAAGTTTAATTAATTGGATAAGGTAGATATAAACAGAGGGAGAAAGTTCCAAGGTTTATTTTGTCTAGAATACTGACTTAAATTTTGGTCTCCTTAACACCTAACGAGCGGCCTAGGCGGTAATTAATATGTACCGCCCAGCGGGGTGTTTTTACCCAAAATAGGGTTGTTTACGTGATCATTTTCATGCCTAAATAAGACCCAGAGCGTAAAACAAGTATCTATCCCTGAAAGGGCATAAACAGAGCTTTCCAATGACACCCCAACGATCCTTGTATGACCGCTAGTTTTCTTGCGTTGCGCGCCGCCAGTTAAGGGTTAACACCTAACGAGCGGCCTAGACGGTAATTTATATGTACCGCCCAGCTGGGTGTTTTTACCCTAAATAGGGTTGTTTACATGATCATTTTCATGCCTAAATAAGACCCAGAGCGTAAAACAAGTATCTATCCCTGAAAGGGCATAAACAGAGCTTTCCAATGACACCCCAACCATCCTTGTACGACCGCTAGTTTTCTTGCAATGATCGCGCAACACGAATGCAAAAACCATGTAATTAGGTAGTTTCCCTACATAATTCCCTGTGTAGCGAGTGCGTGAGTGTAGGGGAGGGTGGGATTCATGTCAGTAAGTCCGCCGCGGTGGTCTGGAGCAGTCATACGCTTGCTACTCTCCTGCCACCATTTATCTCTCTCTCTCAGCAACATTACGTGCTGAAAATGGCACACGACATAAGTTGTGAACCGCCACATAGTCCAAATTTCTTTCACTCGACATATGTTGCGCACCGCCAGTTAAGGGAATATCAAAATAATGTAGAAAGAACTTGAACGGGTACAGCAAAGAATAATACAAATGATTCCCAGACTAAGAAGTATGCCATATGATTAATGTCTAGAAGAATTTAACCTTTTCAGGCTGACTAAGCGCAGACTATTAGGGGATAATATTCAAATATTAAAGGTATAACAAATATGGATGCGAGCAAATACTTCACATTCGCTTAGTCATATTACACACGAGGGAATGGCTGTAAAATCGTTCGTAAGTCCTTTCACTCTCATGAAGCAAAACATTTTTGTTTGTTTCAACCAAGTAGTAAACTTATGGAATGGCCTGCCTAGCAATATTATAGACTGCTGCTCTGTTGAAGTCTTAACAAATCGCTTACACAAAGATCCCCGACTGACTGCGTTTCAAGATGAATACCAAGACACGCCCACATTACCTCTTTTGGTAGAGTAGATATAGTGAGATAGTTCTGAATTCATATTTTCCTGTCATGTAGCATGTCAGTTTATCCATTTTGCATAGAAAAGCTAAATCCTGTCCCTTCTAGGCCATCTTTTCTCTCCTACATAATAGTCTAGGTAGCTTAGATACAAGCAGCCTCGTAATGATCAGTAGGTATGTTGATGCTTGATTTCCTTTGTACTCCTTTGTACTTGTGTGGAAGAAAGACTGGGAAAGTTGGTTCACAATTTGGTTAGAGAGCTGGACAGGATAGGGATGGAAATGTGATGAAAAGCGGGTGCCACATACTCTCCGCAGAGGGGAAGTTATTCACAGAAAATGGCTTGGAAGAACATTGAATATTATTTAATTAAAATATTATGGTAATGAAGAGTCAAGTACGATAGTAATAGTTTTACTAAATAATGGTGGTGGTTTGATTTGACGGTAATATCTACTGCATTTATATAATTATTTATTCATTTATATATTTACTTATTCATTTATATATTTATTTGTTCTATTTATTTTATATTTTTAGTTAGCTCCATAGATCACTATCATGCTTAAAAAAAATCCCTTAAAGACCAATGTTTACAATTCTAAACTATAGGCTCGAAAAATCGACACCTAAATAGAACGAAAACTCTCAATATTTCCAACAGATTGGGGCACAACATTAAAGATCACCAAACTAATGATGTGAACGTCTTAAAATCTCAAACTAATTGGGCTAGACATGAGGGAGATGGGGGTCGAGAAAAACCAAAAACCTCCCTTTAAGTGTTTGTGGTGCTGGTAGTGGGGTTGTGGTTGGTGGTGAGGTGATTGTTGTACAGTACATTGTGTGGTATTGTGTGTAGTGTTGGTGGCAGGGATGGGGTTTGTGGAGCTGATGCTGGTTTGTTATTGAAATTACGGGGTTGCTACCACCAAATGCAAAAACCAGTTGCAGAATTGCCAGTCTGCAGCTGGGTCCACCAGCCAAACCCATCACCAGGAAACAACGAAGAAGTGAGAAATGCAGGATGCACCCCTATCACCCAGAGCCCCTCATTTTCTTTCACGCCAAGCAGCAGTTATGAGCATGGGAAACTGCACCAGCCAACCACAGCCCTGCCTTCAATTGACACCAGCCAATGACAGGACAGCATTCCTTCCTTCACCAGATCTACAATATGATGAAGCAATGTTTATGCAAGTTAAACACCAGCGACCAGAAGCTTACAGATATAAATGGACCTGAGCAGGAGTACCAGTTATGCCGGTCGGTGTAGATCTAACAACCTACAGACAAAAAGCACTAATAGGCCAGCATACATCAATGTGTCTAAGAGTCTGGAAGATGATGAAATCCTAAGAAGTAAGAATTCGCCCAGAATAGGATAAATAAATGCTTTGTATGATATAAATATGTTACCTAGTATATAAGTACACCTATATATATTACCCAGCCATGTCTTCTATTAGTATTTAACCTCACAACTCCATCACAACGAATTCACAATACCCCTATTGCCACTAGACTATAAACGAGAGTCAAGAATTAAGTCAGATATTGCTTCAAAGATTTAGGAGGAAAGTATGCAAACCTCCACTGCGGTACTGTACTTAGCCTGAACAGGACAGGACAGCTAACCACAGCTAAAGCTTGCCCCAGCCCTGCCCCCCTGCTAGTGAAAGTGCTCGCCCTATGGTGCCCTCTGACGTCGGGAACCTGAAGTACTGCACGAGTGACACCCTACCCTCCTGAGGTGCTGCCCTAGAATCTACGCTCTACGTCGACAAGCCCTGTGCTCTCACTACCCTCCAAACTTACCTTAAGTGTCTCTGTATATCTTGAAGTTGTGATTATTGTTGTCGAGGTATAGGTTAAAATATGTGAATCGTGCAAGCGTGTGATTATAAACAGATTTGTGCCCAAGATCTTGTAAGTGAGTACCTGTTAATCCTTCTGAAATTAATAGTAATTCTTGTTTAAGCCCTGTGTTCAAGATCCTATATTATTTCTGTTTAAATATCCTCTAGAACGTCCTACGCATACGTTATATACTTGTGTTACTTCATTTATCATGCCACGTACTCACAGATTCTCCTAATATTATGTATTCTGTTATGTATATTGTAAGTTGAGGTCGACGTGTATTTCGTGTCTTGATTCCCCTTCTTAATTCATAACTAAGTACCTAGAACCTACACCCAATTTCATATTTAATTTATTCCAGTGTAAACTTATCATTCCCCCAGTTAAATACTTTCCAAGTTCCCCCATCTCTCATACGATCACTCAATCGTTGTTGTGATTATTGTATGAACTAGTATTATCGTTCATGCGAATATTGATGTAGATAATTTTGATTCTTATGACCTAGGAATTCTAGCATTGCTTAGAGTCTGTTATCTAGATTTTCCATCATCTCGAATACACCACTTGTCAAGGTTAATTCTTCATAAGACTCTGTTAACCCGTTCAGATATCTTGTTAATACCCTTCTGAGTATTTTCATACTACAACTTCGTCTTGTGCGTCACTATTAACATAATTAATATCTAGTCAATTTATTCCTTACGCTATTACCATTACAAGCGTTGCCAGGACATCTACTAATTAATCGCCTTTGATTGATTAGACTTTGTCTTTATATCCAGTTAGTGTTTATTCTTCTTTAATTCAGTAATAATTATATTAAATATTTACATCTGAATTCCTCGACCGAGTGCGTAATTATTGCATACGTTCGATTGAAGTGAATATACAGTTCAAATAATAAAGTACCTAATTTGAGTTATACACATAGTAATTTGTGAAATTAAATCAGCAATACCTGACCCCAGTTTCATTGTAATATCTCTGAGAATAAGTTCATATTTACACAAACCAGAATTTTATTTTCCAACCCTGCAGTAATTGTTATTGACCTGACACGCTAGCTGATTACCTGCTACCACCTGCTACCACCCATCCCTACTATCGCCTTTAAATTCTAGTTATCTGTCAATATCAATTATAAATATACAAAAGTATGTTTTCTTGTATATTTATATTTTTATATTGACAGATAACTTGAATTCAAAGGTGATAGTAGGGTTGGGTGGTGGGTGATAACTACCGTGTTTGATGGAGGAGCAATAATGGTTTGGTGATTCTCACAGGTAAGCCACGGTATCCTTGTTCGTTTCTGTGTCATTAATGTGTGACTTTAACCTCATGACACAGGGACAAGTGGCTTAATTCTACACTTTTGGTAATGCACTATATTGACGAAAATTAGGGCACGGTGTGAAAAAACCTGTGTCATAATATCATACTGATCCAACTGTTTGTTAGGAAGTTATTCCCGAAAAACGATGTAACACGGCCTCTGAAACCCATAGTAACCAATCTCGCTCACTACTTGAGAGTTGTTTTTATTCTCAACTCTTTCATTCTCTTTTATATTGAGAGTATTAATATTTATCTTGATTGTTGTTTCATTCACGTAAGACACTCGACCCGACCCGCATCATTATTATTATTATTAAGGGTTGATATTATAGGTCACATGTTTATTTAATTGCATATTTCCTGTTTGTTCATTACCAACATTGAATTAATTTTAATCTCATCTTGGTCTATTCTGCTAGTATACATTCGCCTATTACCATATAATTTCCATAATTATTAAGGTAAGATTATAGCCCGAATTATCCATATAAACCAAGCCTATAAATAAAGATAAATTTCTATGCCTTTGAATACATTTGTGAGTATAACTCTCCTGTGTGTTGTCATTGAGTTCTGTAGTACCTAGTTGAATACTTATTGTGATATTAAGAACGTGTTCGGGGAGTTCCTGTTGAGTTTATTTACGGTCTATAAGTCCATATCTGGATTTTAGTAAAGACTATATCACGAGCTGTAATTACTATAGCCCGGCAAAACACTGGCGGCAGCGGTGTCTCAATATGGCTACCAACACGAGTGTTCTTATCTAAAAAAAAAAAATCTGTATTCAATTAGTGTAAGTACATTATTCATCATGGCAGCTACTAGATCTCTTGATATCCCGGCATTCAAGCCTAAGGATTATGACATCTATACCTACCTGGAAATAGTCAAACCGATCCTAGACATTATGTTTGGGAACGAAGACAATTCCAAGATCCATACCATTGTGTTGAAATTAGGGAAATATGCAACTAAAGTGTCGGGGTTTGTGCACGACAATATGCCTGGGTTAACCTGGGCGCAGTTCGAAGTGTATGTAAGAACCGCAATAAATCCATTTCTGGGACAGACAATTGCGGATAAACAGTTCCATGCCATCAAATTTACCGGAGACTTGGATGAGACTGTGGAAAAATTACACCAGGTTGCATTGACGACCTTCCCGGATGACACGACCGCCCAGAGGAAGAAGACCATTTTCAAGACTTTGGTGAGAATCCTGCCTGACCCCATGGCTGACCATTTCTCCATAGTCGAACCCACCAACTATGATACGGATCTGCGTGTGATCAGAAGGAGCATGGCCTTGAAAAAATCCAGAGAGCCAGCTAACATAATTGCTGCCATAAGTAGAGCTACTACCCATCCCTCTGCGAACCCTATGATCAGCAGTTGCCCAGTAGCTCCTCGGCCAGCAGACAAAGCTGAGGACTGGGCCCGGATCCGGCCAGCAGACTGGAAACCCTGCTCCGGACCCTTGATGATCTGGTCCCTCAAGAGATCATTTAATAGCTGACAAGAAAGAGGACAAGGACTCCAAGTTGGTGGGCACAAATCCCATGGATTAAACCAAGGCAGATCTCCACCATTACTGAAGATGGGACAGCCTGGATCGAGGAAGGAGAAGCCGAAGGAGAACTAGAGACATATCAGCCTGAAATTATCCAGCCAGATCCCCAGGATTTTAAAGCTGCCCCCCCAAACAAATAGTCGTAACAATGGCGGGGGCTCATGACGGGTCATCGGATGACGGACTTCCGGTGTACCACAAAATCACGCTGAATGGGGTGAAAGTTCGACTCCTCATTGATATGGGGGCTTCCCGTTCTTGCTTATTCCTTCCATTTTTCCAGAAGCACAAACATGTTTTTGGACAAATCCAATCTTCCTCCATAATGTTAATTAGTGCCAATGATCAAGTTATCCCTATCCTTGGTCAGACCCTCCCGTTATATGTTAGCACCCATCATCCCAATCACGGAGTTCATCACTCTTTCGTGATATACCATCCCAGTGAGTCTAAATATAATGGATATTTAGGTCTCGACTTGTTGATAGCTTTAGGTGCCTCTATAAATTGTAGGCACCGAACCTTAACCTATGACCCACCTTCCAAACCTAAAAAGAAAACTTTTCCTGCTAAGGGCAATTTGAAGCAGATAAAATCCCCAACTTTGCAGATATCCTTACCTGTCACTACTGCCCCCCAAAGTACGACAGATAGTGCCCCTCTGCAACCACATATAATCGCCCAAGCTATAATTGCCTCCTCCAGTAAAGTTCCCCTTCATCACGAGAAATGGGTACCATTAGTACCTAACCTTCAAGGAAATGTCCTTGTGACCCCACACCTCCAAAGCCCTTTCTATGGGGTATGCCTAACCGCTCCTTGCTTGCTACCACATCAGATGAATTGCATAAAAATTGCCAATATATCAGATAAACCTATCACTCTGCCTAAGGGCCTATCAATTGGCGACCTAGAAATGTATTAAGACGAATTCTCTGTTCCCTCTGAATCCTCACCCCCCTATAAAAATCCCCTTCCTGACATACCCTTCACCCTCACTTCTAACCAACAAAATGACCTCAGAAACCTCCTAATTTCTTATCAAGATATCTTTGCTACTTCTAGTCGAGATATGGCGAAAACGAACATGTTGCATCACCCCATTCACACCGTGGGACACCCCATCAAGCAACCAATTAGGAGGAAAACCCAATTCAACGCAAAGAAGAAGAAAAGCAAGTCCAAGATATGCTTGCCACAGGAGTTGTAAAATCTTGCACCAGCCCTTGGTCTTCCCGGTAGTCCTGGTCCGTAAAAAAGACGGATCAACCCGGTTTTGCATTGACTACCGGCAACTCAATGACGACACCATTAAAGACGCTACACCTCTTCCCAGGATTGATGACTCTCTCGACTCATTACTTGGAGCAAAGTGGTTCACAACTCTAGATTTGCAAGCTGGCTACTGGCAAGTACCTGTCTTGCCAGAACATCAACATAAAACAGCTTTTTCTGCCAGCCAAGGATGCCTGTATGAGTTTACGGTGTTACCTTTTGGTTTATGTAATGGTCCAGCTACTTTCTCAAGACTGATAGAATCGGTGCTACAAGGATTAACCTGGGAAACTTGCCTAGCTTACCTTGATGACATTATTGTGTTCGGTAAGACCTGGACAGAACACCTACAAAGACTCCAACAAGTATTTCAGCGAATCAGAGATGCTAACCTGAAACTGAAATCTGCCAAGTGCACTCTAGCCAAAACCGAGGTAAATTTTCTTGGCCACATTGTCTCCGAGCAAGGAATTGCACCTGACCCAAGTAAGCTTGAAGCAATTAGCAAGATCACCCCTCCCATGAATGTAAAAGGTGTATGTGCTTTTCTTGGCTTAGCTTCATATTACAGGAGATTCGTGAAAAACTTTGCCACCATCGCCAAACCTCTCCATGACCTTACAAGAAAAGAAGAGCCCTTCTTATGGACCGATTTACGACTTCAAGCCTTCAATGATCTCAAGACCAAATTAGTTGCCTCTCCAGTGGCCTCCTTTCCTGACTACACCCAGCCATTCCGGTTGTACACTGACGTGTCACAGTTTGGCATTGGAGCCGTATTAGGACAAACCAGGGACGGCAAAGAACATATAATTGCATGTGCCAGCCGCACCCTTAACCCGGCTGAGATAAATTACCCAGTGACAAAACGAGAATGTCTCGGCATTATTTGGGAACTGCAATATTTCAAAGCTTACCTGGCAGGAGTCAAGGTCACCATCATCACCAACCACCACACCTTCCAATGGCTGCGGAAGTCAGATACAAAAAATGCCATGACAGTCAGGTGGAGGGAATCTCTAGAGTAGTTTGACATAGAGATTGCATACCGACAAGGAAAGTTGTATACTAATGCTGATGCACTTTCTCGTCTCCCTTTATCATCATCTGAACCTGCACTTCACCACGACGAGCCAACACACACCATCCTCGCAATCCATCACCAAGACGCTTCAAGCAACAGTCAACAGGGCCTTCTACAAGCTTACCAACAACAACATAAGCCAGACTGGATGCCATGAAAAATGTTCAACCAACTAACCAGGCGAGGTGATAATCTTTTCACCTTGGAGGGTAAAATAGTTATTACCCCTCAAGCTGCTTTAGCCACGATGCAGTCCATCCATATGGATAATGGGATCCATCTTGCCCAAAGGAAACTCATCTCCACCTTCCAACAAGTTTACTGGACCCCATCACCTTACATCACCGCCAAACACATCACTGAGTCATGCAAAGCATGTGCATTGGGAAAGGACAGAACTCGCACAGCTGGGCCATCCAGGAAATTAACTGCTTCCAAACCTTGGCAATTGCTTGCAGTAGACGTGATGGGCCCTTTAGAAAATAGTCACGGATTCAAATATATCATCACTTTTGTGGACACATACTCCAAGTATGTCATTGCGTGTCCAGCAAAAGATCATTCAGCCATTGCAGTAGCTGAAGCACTGATTCAACATGTCTTCCCTTATTTTGGATTACCAGAAGCAATCCATTTTGACAATGACCCGGAATTTACCAGCCACATATGGTCACAGTTATCAATGATGTGTGGTTTTAAGAATAGTAATTCCTCTCCCTATTGGCCGCAAAGGAAATCCATCTGCAAGAGAAGCCACAGAACAATAACCAACCAAATCCGAACCCGTTTGCAACAAATGGATTAAAAAGATTGGTCCAGCCAAGTCCGCATTGTGCAATGGGAAATCAACACCTGCCCTCGAGAAGACGGAATATCACCTCATGAGCAAGTATTTGGAGTGGCACCATTGCTCCTTCCCCTTCGTCATCTAGCTGCCCCGTATGAGCCCTCCTCGAACTTTGACCAGTCTCTAGTTCATCTCAAAAATCAACTACGACAAATCCAGTATGTGCAAGATCTGCAACCTGATGAAACTCCCAAAGCCAGCTCCCACTGTATTGGTGATCTAGTTATGGTTGCCCACCTCCCAGTACCATCCAAGCTCAGACCCAGGTTTAAAGGGCCTTTTGAGATCTTATCTGTTCCGAACTGCTACCAGGTTATCATTAATTATTTTGGTGAGTCGCGCACATATCGTAACAGGCATGTCCGTAGATTTCAGCCTATTAATGAGAATATAGTTATGCTTGTTGACCCCCTTCAGAATGACATATTGCCTGCAACTAATAACCAGAATTTAGGATCCACAGAACCTACCTTACCTGACCTCACCCTACCTGTGACACCCACCCACAAACAAAGAACCTTTCCAGATTTGAACGCTTTAACTCACACGCCCACCGCCCTAGTACAGCCCCGCCCACCTCCTCCTGTGTACTCACCCATTACCTGTTCCACCTACACGCACTGTCTCTGCTCCTTCAATCCTTCCTTCTCAAGTTGGTCATCAACCACGCCCATTACCTGTGCAAGCCTCACCATCTATCAGTATACCTAACGTTCAGAATCCTCGGGTATTCTACCTACAACTCCTATAATTACCAACATCCCTAATCTCATTACTCCACCTGTCACTTCCGCCCCTCACCCTCCCACTACTGTACCTCCTTCTTTACCTACCCCCCTTGTTCCTAATCCTTCCGGTCCCCCCTCTTATGCATCTAAACTGAAATTTCCTGTTCCTTCCGGATCCCAATCCAAAATGAAACCAGTTACACTGCCTCTTCCATTACTTCCCAGGGCCAATCCTAAGTCATCTTCTACCTCACGACCTTCCCCAGTCATCCGTCCCAGACATAACATAACAAATAAACCATCACATTCTTCTAGCTCTGCTTCTTCACCTTCCCCTCAATCCCATGTTTCTCGTCCTTCACTAATTCCTACTCAATCTAACCCTACATGCACCAGATCTGGTCGACGTGTGGTGCCCCCTCAACGATGGGCGCCTTCCTTCAAACCAACGTACATCCGGCGAGATCACCCAAGACCTACCTTGCCAGCCCCACTGATAACCACACCACCTAATGCGAGGTCACCCCTACCTGGTCCAGCCCCAACTACCTCCAAACACTCATCACCAGACATTCCTGTCACAGTCACTACTCCTCACCAACCCACAGTGACCAGACCTGCTCCAAGGACACCTTCTACTGCAGCCCCACCTTCAGTATCACCGCCAACCACTACTGCAGCTACACCTTCAATGACACCACCAACCATGAAAGTCAACAGTGTGTCCATTTTTGATGGCATCAAGCCAACACCTGTGAAAACCCCCAACCAACTCCTACAACTAGCTGCTCACGCTGAGGAACCGCTACATCTAAACCTGGTCATGGACGTCACCAAACCTATGGACGTCCCTACCACATTATGGCTGCTCACCCTGCAAAACCTGACACCCGTCAGGAACACCACCACCACCTGTTCATACATTCTTCAAACTGGAGGTCGCGACTTTTTCCTCGCCGATAGTGGTGAAATGACGGGGTTACTACCATCAAATGCAACAACCAGTTGCAGAATTGCCAGTCTGCAGCTGGGTCCACCAGCCAAACCCATCACCAGGAAACAACAAAGAAGTGAGAAAATGCAGGAGGCGGGGTACCCCTATCACCCAGAGCCCCTCATTTTCTTTCATGCCAAGCAGCAGTTATGAGCATGGGAAACTGCACCAGCCAACCACAGCCCTGCCTTCAAACGACACCAGCCAATGACAGGACAGCATTCCTTCTTTCACCAGATCTACAATATGATGAAGCAATGTTTATGCAAGTTAAACACCAGCGACCAGAAGCGTACAGATATAAATGGACCTGAGCAGGAGTACCAGTTATGCCAGTCTGGTAGATCTAACAACCTACAGACAAAAAGCACTAATAGGCCAGCAATACATCAATGTGTCTAAGAGTCTGGAAGATGATGTAATTCTAAGAAGTAAGAATTCACCCTGAATAGGATAAATAAATGCTTTGTATGATATAAATATGTTACCTAGTATACAAGTACACCTATATACAGTATATTACCCAGCCATGTCTACTATTAGTATTTAACCTCACAACTCCATCACAACGAATTCAAAATACCCCTATTGCCACGAGACTGTATAAACGAGAGTCAAGAATTAAGTCAGATATTGCTTCAAAGATTTAGGAGGAAAGTATGCAAACCTCCACTGCGGTACGATACTTAGCCTGAAAAGGACAGGACAGCTAACCACAGCTAAAGCTTGCCCCAGCCCTGCCCCCAGCTAGTGAAAGTGCTCGACCTGTGGTGCCCTCTGACGTCGGGAACCTGAAGTACTGCTCGAGTTACATCCTACCCTCCTGAGGTGCTGCCCTAGAACCTACACTCTACGTCGACCAGCCCTGTGCTCTCACTACCCTAACAAACCTCTTAGACTTCTTCCACGATATCCTCAACCTCTACGATGAGAGTAAAGCTGTAGATATTATATACCTTGATTTTCAAAAGGCCTTAGACAAAGTTCCCCACAAACGTTTACTGCTAAAACTAAAAGTGCATGGAATACAAGACGGTGTGTTGAAATGGATAGAAAATTGGCTCAGCGACAGAAAGCAAAGAGTAGTCATAAACGGTAAGGCATCTAAATGGACCAATGTAAGTAGCGGGGTACCCCAGGGATCGGTACTAGAACCAATTATCTTTCTAATTTACATCAACGACATAGATGAGGGTCTCACCTATACAATCTCAAAATTTGCTGACGATACAAAAATTGCAAATAGCGTACTCTCAAAAGAACAAGTTGACGATATGCAACACAATCTAGATAAATTGTCATGTTGGGCCCAAATTGGGAAAATGAGTTTCAATGCGGATAAATGTAAAGTACTATATATCGGATACCTAAATGAGAAAGCAAATTATTCGATGAATGGCACTCAGCTTAAGAATGTAAACAGAGAAACCGATCTGGGAGCAACAATATCGAGTAACCTAAAACCGAGTCAACAATGTTCAGAAGTTGTTGAGAAGGCAAACAAAATAATTTGCTTTATAGGCAGGTCATTTGAGCATAAATCCAAAGAAGTTATCCTAACCCTTTACAATTCCTTAGTCCGCCCTCTTCTGGAATACTGCGTTCAATCCTGGTGCCCTTATTACCAAAAAGATATAAACAAGCTAGAACGAGTTCAACGTAGAGTTACCAAAATGATACCTAGCCTAAAGAACAAACCATACGAAGAGCGTCTTAGAGAATTAAATCTATTTCCTTTAACCAAGCGCAGATTAAGAGGTGACTTAATTCAAGTGTTCAAAATCATCAAAGGCACCGACAATATGAACTGTAGTAAGTACTTCACTATCGACCAATCTAATTACACGCGGGGAAACGGTTGCAAAATTATTGGTAAATCTTTTAACTCACACGAATCTAAGAATTTCTTCTTCAATCGAGTTGTCAACTTGTGGAATGGGCTTCCCCGAGACGTTATAGACTGCAGCACCGTTGATTCATTTAAACTCGGCTTAGACAAATATCTCGCATCAAACCCGCGACTGACTGCGTTTGTAAATGAATAACTTTATTTTATCCCCCCCTCAGTTGTTAACCCATCTGTCCCCTACTAACTTCCTAATCCTGCCACGGACATTAGTTCCAGGGCAGTAGTTCCCTTTCCAAGTTTCCCTTACCCACTCTAAACCACTGTTTGGACACTTGATCCTCAGTGTTTTGGAGGACAAGCAGCCTAGAAGGGTCACTAGTTCTGTTGTTGCTTGATTTCCTTTGTACTCCTTTGTACCCTCCAAACATACCCTAAGTGTCTCTGTATATCTTGAAGTTGTGATTATTGTTGTCGAGGTATAGGTTAAAATATGTGAATCGTGCAAGCGTGTGATTATAAACAGATTTGTGCCCAAGATCTTGTAAGTGAGTACCTGTTAATCCTTCTGAAATTAATAGTAATTCTTGTTTAAGCCCTGTGTTCAAGATCCTATATTATTCCTGTTTAAATATCCTCTAGAAACGTCCTACGCATACGTTATATACTTGTGTTACTTAATTTATCACGCCACGTACTCACAGATTCTCCTAATATTATGTATTCTGTTATGTATGTTGTAAGTTGAGGTCGACGTTTATTTCGTGTCTTGATTCCCCTTCTTAATTCATAACTAAGTACCTAGAACCTACGCCCAATTTCATATTTAATTTATTCCAGTGTAAAACTTATCATTCCCCCAGTTAAATACTTTCCAAGTTCCCCCATCTCTCATACGATCACTCAATCGTTGTTGTGATTATTGTATGAACTAGTATTATCGTTCATGCGAATATTGATGTAGATCATTTTGATTCTTATGACCTAGGAATTCTAGCATTGCATAGAGTCTGTTATCTAGATTTTCCATCATCTCGAATACACCACTTGTCAAGGTTAATTCTTCATAAGATTCTGTTAACCCGTTCAGATATCTTGTTAATACCCTTCTGAGTATTTTCATACTACAACTTCGTCTTGTGCGTCACTATTAACATAATTAATATCTAGTCAATTTATTCCTTACGCTATTACCATTACAAGCGTTGCCAGGACATCTACTAATTAATCGCCTTTGATTGATTAGACTTTGTCTTTATATCCAGTTAGTGTTTATTCTTCTTTAATTCAGTAATACTTATATTAAATACTTTACATCTGAATTCCTCGACCGAGTGCGTAATTATTGCATACGTTCGATTGAAGTGAATATACAGTTCAAATAATAAAGTACCTAATTTGAGTTATACACATAGTAATTTGTGATAATAAATCAGCAATACCTTGCCCCCAGTTTCATTGTAATATCTCTGAGAATAAGTTCATATCTACACAAACTAGAATTGTATTTTCCAACCCTGCAGTAAAAGTCATTGACCTGACACACTAGCTGATTAAAGGTCGCGTTTACCTGAGAGCCTTTACCAAGCTCAAGCGCGCGCGCCCCACCTAGTACCTCTAGCTCACTACTTGAGTGTTGTTTTTATTCTCAACTCTTTCATTCTCTTTTATATTGAGAGTATTAATATTTATCTTGATTGTTGTTTCATTCACGTAAGACACTCGACCCGCATCATTATTATTATCTATATTTTATTAATTTCACCACAACACCAAACACTTCCAATGGAAATTTATTAAGGGTTGATACTATAGGTCACGTGTTTATTTAATTGCATATTTCCTGTTTGTTTATTACCAACACTGAATTAATATTAATCTCATCTTGGTCTATTCTGCTAGTATACATTCGCCTATTACCTTATAATTCCCATAATTATTAAGGTAAGATTATAGCCCGAATAATTCATATAAACCAAGTCTATAAGTGAAGATATATTTCTATGCCTTTTGAATAAACTTGTGTGTATAACTCTCCTGTGTGTTGTCATTGAGTTCTGTAGTACCTAGTTGAATACTTATTGTGATATTAAGAACGTGTTCGGGGAGTTCCTGTTGAGTTTATTTACGGTCTATAAGTCCATATCTGGATTTTAGTAAAGACTATATCACGAGCTGGAATTACTATAGCCCGGCAAAACAGTTATTGTTTTTGGTGTTGGTGGTTTCGTGGGACTGGTGTTGTGGTTGCGGTGGTAGAGATGGTTATGGTAGCATATTGCGTATGGCTGTCGGTTGTTTTGGGATATGTTCCTAGGTAGCTATAAGCTAAACGACGTGTAGGGGATATAGTTTAGGTTGAAGTGAGATATGTTCTTAGGTTGTTATAATATAGATAAGTTTAAGGGATATAGTGAGTGTTAGGAAATGTGCTTTGTGTATATAAGAACTAATAGGGATGTAGGGAAGAAGGGAGCTAGCTGCCTCGTATGGGCCACTAGATTTATGAAGATTTCCATATTTCTGTTCTTAACCCTTTCTGTACCAGAGACGTCTGTTGCTCTGTATTCTAGCTATATTTAGACGATTTTATGCAGCTTAGAGAGGATTAGTGGTGGTTAAAAGGGTCGATTGAGATAGGTCGAAGCCTTATAATTGCTAAAGATCCGTCCTAAACTGAATTATATCATGTAATAGTTGCCAGAATATAATAAACAAGTTTTCGACGGTACTAAAGGGGTTAATAGTAGTATCGTTCGCTAATAGTGATCGTAGCGGCGGTGAAGTTCACTCTGCTGATGATGATGATAATAGTGATGGAGAAAATATTCCCAGCGCTAATGATTGCGGTAACCCAATTACATTAACTCGATGATGGTACGGCGGCAAAAAGAGCTGTGATTACAAGCCATAGTGGTCTGGCCAATAAAGGGTTGAGAATGGTCAGAGCTGTGAAGATGTTATTACTCTCTTACTAATGGTGGTGGTTCGGGTCCTGTGATGGTGTCACCTGTAAGGGTTGGGTCCAGGAAACTTATAAGCTGCCATTATAATGTACAGTTTTTATGCATAGAGCACCGGAGTGGAATCCTACTTAATTAATATAGTAATTGGGCAGATGGTTGCTGAATGATTATACTACTGGCTTGATAGTTGGTTGAAATCTCAATATGTCTAGGGTGCATATTATTCGAATATAATTTGTGCAATACTCAAGTTTCGTTACTTAGATCTGAATCCACTATTATGTCATGATTATATTATACCCTTACTGTTTCCAATATACTAGTACCGCATGAGACGCAAGGAAAACTATCAAAAACTAAAGAAGGTCTTAAATTTGTCAAACTAATACGGCAAGCCTCATAAAATCTAATAGCTAATGGGGCTAAACATGAGGCATAAATGGATCAAGAAAAATCATCTCCCGTTAACCTTGTGTGTTACAGAATACTGGCAATACAGTTGGATTCACCCGAGTGATTTTTCCGACCATTCTTGATGGATAACTATATTCTGGTAACAATTCGGGATTATCTTGCATTGGCATCGGTAACTAGAATACGAGTACATTAAGGGGACGTGGGCTGTTTTTCTGGTCACCCTTCTTCCTCATGCTTACCCCATATAGTTATCAGATGTTATGACGTTCGGCCCATTAGTTTGGCGATTTTAATACCTTTCGCCCTATTTCGTTGTCAATTTTAAGACCTTTCGTGCAAGTTAGGTGTCGTTTTTTTCCTGGCGAGCGTTAGCGAGCCACCATATTTTCGATAATGAGTTAGACAACTGGCTAATTTTGTACATATTTCGATAGAAAAATGTCTCCGACGAAGCCGGATTTCTCCATACAACGCTGGCCCGCTATCGCCTGCCAGGAAGAAATCGACACCTGGATGGGGATAAACATCTCAAAACAGTTGGCTGAATGGGGCCGAATGGATACAAGCCAGGGAAAGAGAAAAAAGGAGAAAGAGAATAAAAAAAAGCTGGTGACCCCCCTTAGCCTCGGCGGCAAAGGTGTCACCCTTCGCCTGCAGTCATCGTCGGGGCAGGACAGTGCTGGACGGTACAGATGGGGACGTAAGGGGGGATGGCCCGGTTTTCTGGATCACTTTCTCCCTCATGTTTAGCCCCACTAGTTTTGATATTTTAAGACGTTGGTTCTATTAGTTTGGGGATTTTAACACCTTTCGCCCCATTTCATTGTCAATTTTAACACCTTTCGTGCCATTTAGGTGTTGATACAGCATAGCGAGATCCGGAAATACTCTTCTGCATTTGTATATTCTACTTACAATTGTCGTATATGAAAGGGGTACTTCATAGGTTTGGGGGAGTTCTTATATTTTCGATCTTTTTCATTAGTTAGGACAATCACAGTAACCTATCCTAACTTAAGATGAGGTTTAGGTAAGGCTAGGTTGGGTTGTACTATGTTGCGTTAAGTTTTATTAATGATCAAAGTTACAAACAGCGAGAGTGTATAAACCCAATCAACATTTGAGCATATGCCGGCAGCCTAAGGATTAGGGTCATTTGTTCATAGACTTAAACATGGAGGAGTTTCCGTTTTCCTTCTCACATTAAAAGTAATGCCATGTAAAACAGTAGATACAATGTTTATTAACTGAGTTTATGCTTCTTGCCATCGTCTCCACATTACATCTACAAGCAAAGTAATGATTGCGTGAAAGAATTTAGAGTATCATCATCTTTGTCACTGTTAAGTTTAGGTGGCTACTTAAGCTGCATAATATTTTAGTGTTAACTATAAACAGCGTCAGACTGTGTTAAGCCTTATTTTCTTGTCCTACAAAGTCTGTATTATCATTGCCTTGGCTATGAATCTCACTCTTATGGTAGTAAAAGAACCCGAACTTATTATCAGTGGTGCCATTTCATAATGAGGTGACAGGTATGACGCTGTCGATTGATCAGCATAATAATAGTGCGGCTCAAAAATAAATAGGCATAATATAGCATACTGTAAGATAGCATTACATTGCACCATTATAAAATAATATAAAACTATGACAATATACACCATGGGCTTAGTTATGGCGTTGGCCTTGCTCAGGACTTTGGGGCTGTTCGGTCAGACAGCCTTGGGAACAACAACAACAATAGCTTAGGGGTGACTGAGTGTATGTGGCCGCGATCTGCTAGTGGAGGCATATGCAGTGTTGCCAACACCTAGCAGTATCGCCTTCAAGTCATGTTACGGGTCCTGCTTGATATTAGCAGGAACAAGGGTCGAGTACCAGTGACAAATGACATCCGTCACTGGTACTAGTGTCACCCTATTGTACTGACGGATTAGGGTTGACGCTAGTACGGGATGGATTAACCAATACACCATTTCAACCAGTAGCTTTCATCCATTTACAATTCAACCAATTCTTTTTAGGTCCGGTTAGGTTAGGTTGGGTGAAATGAGGCTTGGACTTAAATTGAGTTCTGTATATTATACCCTGTGGTTGAGTTGGTAATTGTTGTATTATACAGGTTGACTATGGACTACTGGTTGAGGTGTCCGATCATCTCACTGCAATCATAGTCTCATTCTGTGACGCTCGGGAATCATTCATCACGATAATGATGAGCTGTGACTAAAGAAGATGATCCGTGAGTTGGGATTGCCGTGTACTATAAATTGTTGGAACATCGGATCAACTTCTTTAGGATCTTCGCCATCTTGTAAACTCAGTTCATGCAGTGCCTATGTTTCCATAACTTCTGTAAAGCAGATGGTATTTCTATACATTTATTACACCACATGATTTTAGATAGTTTATAATACACCAAATTCGAAATGGATAAAAATTCCCCTTTTCCCTATATTCATAAGTGGTCCTTAGTCTGCTGGCTATAATCATCTATGTATATTTAGAATGAGACAATAAGTTATCATACTGAAACCCTTGAGCATTTTTCTACGCGGGTTACTATTTTATGATTCGTGATTTAAATCATATACATCATAGAAGCTAGAAAGAACGCAGAACTCTATCTCTCGCGAGTGAAAACAATTATATATTCGTAAATTATATACTGTAGCAAAGCTACAGTCCTACCTGTTACGAAATAGCGATATTATGGAAAATGTATATATATATATATATATATATATATATATATATATATATATATATATTGTTATGAGGGGAGGCTGGGGGAAAACAAATGCTCAAATAGCCTAGCCCACAGCACCCTAACCCTGCAACAGACACGCTCTTAATATCTGACTCAAACAACAAAACACGCAGGTTCTCTAGGAAAAAAGGTTATCTTCCTCTTGGCTCTATTAACCCGGCAACGGCGAGGGGGGGTATTGAACTAGCTGCCCATGGGCGAGCATATTGGCTCCATTCAGGCCTATAATCGTCATTTTACGATAAATATCGTTATTACTTATTCATATGAGCCTATTTTACCTTCACTATGAAGATAGTAACCTGTAACAACAATAAAACAAGTGGGAATATCATTTTTCTGGTCAAAATTGCGAATATAGATGGACCAGCCCATTCATGAATTATGGACAAAATTGAGGCAACCCCTCCCTCCATGAGGCCTCAAGCCACACTGAGCCTACTCAATCACACACTCGGTTGTATAACACACTCGCTAGGCACGTAAGCACATCCTCCACACATTTTGCTAATGTTAGCACAACAATATACCAACGAATTAGGGAATAACAGGGAAAATAGGTGATAATTGGAGGGGAAAAGGGGGAAGGAGGGGATGTGGAGGAGTGATATGAGGGGATTTTTTTATTTTTTTTTTTTAGTGCTACTGGGGCCGTTTAAATGTCTTTTTTAGGCCTCCCTCTTAAGAGCTTTGCCGCCGTCGCCCAGTAAAACCTCTTATGAGCTTTGCCGACGTTTACGGATTAAAGCAGCAACAAGGAGACACAAAAATATCGATTGCCCCCAAGTCTTGTAGATAATGCGTATAATATTTAAGAGTACTTCTCTTCTAGACTGCACCTAACTAAGGAAACATAACACTGCCAGACTCCCAGACACTTCATAGTATGCCCAATCGCTTAGGAATTAGGAATAATATAAAGCCGAAACATGGGGGAGAGTCTGGAGCATTAACCTAAGACATGGAACACAAGAGTTGACATACCAGTAGGTTGGGGATATGTTACCCTTGAGCATGCCTCCAAACCACTGTGAATGTCAACTTCAATAATAAAGGAGAAATATACATGTAATATCAATAGGCAATGCAGTTAAACAATGGGAAAGAATGCACGGAAGAACAGGGTGAAGCTTATATGTTAAGATTGCCAAAGAAGGAGTAAATGCTGTAATTTATAGTAAACTAAAGATGTTAAAATAAAACAATATGCTCAATATGACTCCAGCCCCTGCTATGCTCCAATCAACTAACGAACAAAAAGAAATATGCGGTATTCAAGGGAAGACACGGAGCAAGCCAAAACCGACAGATAAGGATGTTGCTATCTCAAGGGACGGGACAGGAGTGAAGCTCCTACACTCGCTCTGGTTCCCACGACCAGACGAGGGAGAAAAGGGGGAGCACCAGGCACTGCCAGAACATACAATTAACTAGGCAGCTTGGACTCTCACTAGCAACACAAAGCAATCAAATAAAACATAAGACAACACTGTGTAAACTTATGATAGACGAAATAATTACACAAAGGCTAAATAAACTAATTAATTATAGTAATAGCCAACCGGCCACACAGACTACAGGCGCCGTCCAGCAAAGCCACGAGGGCTAGCTAGCTATTAGCCTCGCACAGGGTCCCCCCCCTCACAACAGGCCTAGCAACTATAACTCACTCACAAATTATATAGGCTACAAACTCATTTGGAAGTGACACCCTCATACCCAGGGGGAGTCTGTTGGCGCATCTTGAAACAACAGACTGTTCATACTTCAATAACACTACAAGACATACACAACTACAGTCTTTTTAGTATTTTTATAGTTTTTATATTTTTGTATTTAAATATTTTCTTCTATATAGAAACACAGCAACTTCTACTTTACGACCCTACGCTGGGCTACATACGGCAACCAACAAGCACCAGATGTAAACATGCTAATCAAACCAAGGTAGGAGGCTACCCCAAAACAAACTGACCACTAAGATTTCCCCTTACAACATTCCCTCCCGTGACAAACAATCAGCCATGACATTATCAGTGCCTTTAATGTGCTGCACATCCAAACTGTATTCCTGCAACAAAAGAGTCCACCTAGTCAGCCGCTGATTTTTGTACTTAAATTTCTCCAAAAACTGGAGGGGATGGTGGTCGGAGTAGATCTTAACAGTCGGGCCATAGGCTGGTACATACACCTGAAAGTGCTGCAGGGACAGAACCATAACCATGAGCTCCTTCTCATCCACTGAGTAATTCCTCGGGGCTCGATTGAACTTCTTTGAGTAGAAGGACACTGGATGCTCTATCCCTCAATGCTCTTGCAGCAGTACCGCACCTATCCCCACATCACTAGCGTCAGTAGCTAGGATAAATGGAAATATGGCAATATAAAGTCAGGAGCTCGCAGGATGGGATGGTGCGGCAGGAGAGACTTAACTCCTGCAAAAGCTACATAACAGTTTTCTGTCCATTTGAACTTGATGTCTTTCCGCAGTAAATTAGTCAGCGGAGCAAGTACAGTAGAGTAGTCCTTAATAAATATCCGGTAGTACCCAATCATTCCCAGGAACCGTTGCAGAGATTTGAGAGTGGTAGGAGGCGAGAAACTAGCAATAGCCTCCACCTTTACCAAAGGTGGAGACACCTCACCATGTCCTACCATGAATCCCAAGTAATTGACAGTAGCCTGTACAAAGTCGCACTTCTCCAGATTTACAACCAAACCTGCTTCACTAAGTCTTTTGAAAAGAAGCTCAACATTATCAATATGCTCTCGCCAGGTGGTATAAAAAATCACGACGTCATCAATATAGACTACACAATTAGGGATATTATCTACAAACCGGTTCATCAATCGCTGAAATGTAGCCGGGGCGTTGTTAAGCCCGTAGGGCATCACCTGACGCTGGTAAACTGCCCCGTCCACCACAAAACTAGCAATTTTCTTGGCTCTCTCAGTCAACGGGACCTGCCAGTAACCTTTTACTAAGTCCACCTTGGTGATAAACGTGGCAGCCCCGATGCGGTCTATGGAGTCATCAACTCTAGGTAATGGATAGGCATCTGTCTGGGATAGGGCATTGACCCTCCTAAAATCAACACAAAAGCGGATCTTGCCATTCGGTTTAGGTTGCAAAGTCACCGGCGAAGACCACTCACTATATCCCTTCTTCACCAAACCCTTCTCCAACATGTAATCCAGCTCTGCTTTTAGGGGAGGCTGCCGAGAAGGATTTATACGGTAGGGGCCCAACTTGAGTGGCTTACGTTTCCAACCTCTATGTCGTGCATCGCCCAGGATGTCAGACCTGGAGAATCACCAAACACGCTGGAGTACTGCAACAGCCTATTGAATAACTCATCTTGTCGCTTAGGACCAAGATGCTGCAACTTGTCTCTAAGAGCAACATACCCATTTCCCTCCCACAACTCAGCCGGGACTGCAGCTTCTAAATAGTCAACCTCCTTCTCCTCCTCTGTCCCTACTACAGCCAGGTCATGAGAGGGACAATCTGTGCCACCTGTGCAGTTACTCCCACAATTTATAAGAATAAAGGCTTCCCCTCCGATACCAGACATGCGCACCCCTACATTCCTTGCGGCTACACCTGCCGGCGCAGCCTCACCTCCGTCAGCGCCACGGCCAGATGTAGTCGGTCTATGGTAGGGCTTTAACATATTAATATGGCAGAATTGGGAGGCTTTGCGATGGTCGGGCGTGTCTATTACATAATCAACCTCACCAATCTGCTTAACGACTTTATATGGACCACAAAACTTAGCAGCTAAGAGTCGACCCTGAACTGGCAACAGTGCCAGAACCTCGTCGCCCACCTTGAATGCCCTAGATTTAGCCTGCTTATCGTAATGGTACCTCATCTTGCTTTGTGCTGCCACTAGATGCTCTTTAGCTAGCTGCAGGGCAGTCTGCAACCTCTCCCGAGTCTTCTGCACATACTCGAGCAGAGGCACCGAGCCCCCTGCCGCATCACTCTCCCAGGCATCTTTCACCACATCCAGCGGATCCCTGACACGATGACCAAACACAAGGGAATTGGGCGAGAATCCCAAAGACTCTGAAGGGACATCACAAATTGCGAAAAGAACAAAAGGTAAAGCAGTGTCCCAATCCCTCTCATGCTGCAAACAAAATTTACGCAGCATACTCTTCAAGGTCTGGTGAAAACGCTCAAGGGCTCCCTGTGATTGTGGATGGTACGCGCTTGACAGCACATGCCTTATACCTAACTCTGATAGGGTTTGCTTGAAGAGATTGGATGTAAAATTAACCCCTCTGTCAGACTGGATTTGACATGACAAACCAAATCTAGTGAAGAAATGCAGAAGGTGTTTGAGAACAACCTTCACGTTCATGCTGCTAACCGGAATAGCCTCCGGGTATCTAGTTGTGGCATCCATCAAGGTAAGCAAGTACTTATATCCCGCACCGGTGGGTGGTAAGGGACCGACCATGTCAATGATGACACGAGTAAATGGCGGTTCAACTGCAGGTATAGGGATCAAAGGTGCTACGGGTATTCCTTGGTTGGGTTTTCCAACTACCTGACAAACATGACATGACATCAAAGAGGTAGCCACCGATGCAGGCATATTAGGCCACCAAAAATGAAAACGCAGCCTTTCAGTAGTTTTCCGCACCCCTAAATGCCCCGCCAGTGGTGCCTCATGCGCTAGCCTAACCAGCTCTTCCATGAATTGAGCCGGCACCACTAATTGCTCCTCCCCCATGCCTGAGCCTGTATCCGGCGCCCACTGCCGATACAACAATGTCCCCTTTTCAATAGATTTCTCTGGACCGTTCTTCCCACCAGTCGTGCCAACCCTCTTAAACAGGAGGCCCAGACTCGGGTCCTCTTGCTGCAACTTGCTCAATTCGTCTCTAGGTATTTCCGACAAGGCAGATACCTCTGACCTCTCAAAAATAGCAGAAGGTTGAGTCGGCGGCACTATGTCAGACTCCTTGTCCGGCACTAGGTCACCTCTACTAGTCTCGGGGGCTTCACTGGGGTCAGCCACGCCCACCGCTGCCTCCGAGCCAGTTTCATCTAGTAGTGCATCATGGGATGGCCCGCACTCATGGCTGTCGGCCCCCGCATCCACTAAATCATCCTCCGGTTGTGCCACTTGTGCCATTAATCTGGTCACTGCACACACAGGGTAGATAGATTCCATGTTATCTTCCTGCAAATAGCCACCAGTAAGGGGCTCAAAAGCAGCCTCAGCAACGACCATAGGAGGCGGGAAAACTACATCCCCTGCCTAGTCAGTCCCGAGCAAAAAAATCTACCCCCTCCACTGGCAGAGTGTCCACCATGGCCACCTTACCCTCGGCGGCCACCAACGGGCACTCTAGGGTCACCGGGACTAAATCACAGCATTGCTCACTGTTGATTCCCCTGCAAATAACAAACTCTCAGGTGCTAATAGGTCCCCCTGTCAGGTTGCGACACATGGATTGCTGCGCACCAGTATCCCTAAACACCTTGACAGGGTACGTCTGCTCCCCGATCCGTACTGATCCATCATGTATGAATGGCCGACACCAATCAGGGGAAGTCTGGTTATGCTCAGGTGGTGATATCATCTGGGGCAGCAAGGTGCTTACTACCCTGCTTCGCGCTGGCCAACACTGCCCCCCAAACTCACCAGTACCTGGCTTGCTTTTCACATGCACCTCCCCTAATGTCGCCACCAACTGGACAGCCCTGGGATCCTGTCCATTTAGCACACTGAGGTTTAATATGACCCACTTGTTTGCAAAAATAACATCTCACTTCCGTAGAAGCTTGCTGGTTGTCAGCCTTGGTATAATATTGTGTCTTATTTGTGGTACCTTTGGGTGATGATGAGCGAGCTGATACTGTGGCTGCTTGGTGCACAGGTCGGTCTCGCCTGTCACCAATGCTCCCCATGCACGTGCCACGCCGGGCTAGTGCAAAGTCATCAGCCCAAACTGCTGCTTCCCTTATTGATTTAAACCGCTTTTCTTTTAATTTTTCCTCAACGTCCTTTTCAACTATGCTTGTAAACTGCTCTATCAGCCAAACCTCACACGCCGCCTCAAAAGTACCAGCTGACTCTGAATGCAGCCACTTAGCTAGAGTATCGCGCAGGTACCTGGCACATTCCACATGCGAGTCCCCCTGCCGCTTCCGAGCCCCCCTGAAGGCCAACCTGTAAGCCTCGGGACACAGCTCGTAGGCTTTTAACACAGCCTCTTTAAGTACATCATACTCTAGCTCCTCACTTCTAGGCGATCGTATGCATCAAGAACCTTGCCTTTTAACACATTAGACACCAACGCTGCCCAGCGGTGCCCCAGCCACTGATACTCGTGGGCCTTCTTCTCAAAACGTAAGAACCACTCGGTGACCTTAAGTTCATCGAAGGCCGGCATGAGTTTCAGCCGTCGAGACAACAACACCTCTTCTGCCTCCTCCCTAGATGCATGACCAGCACTATTCCCTTGTCGTCCCTGCCCACTAGTTTCTAACTTCGTCTTCTCCAAATCTACCCTATCTCCCTCTCTCTGTCTCTCCTCCATCTCCATCTTCCTCAACTTAAGCTCTCTATCTTTCTCTCTCTGTCTCTCTTCTCTCTCTCTCTGTTTCTCTTCTCTTTCTCCTTCTCTATCTTTCTGTCTCTCTCCCATCTCCAATCTCTTGAGCTGCAACTCAAACTCTGGACTCCTTCTCGACCCTACCGGGGTTATAGGAGGAAACTGGGCATAAGGGGAACATTGTGCTGAGCACTCACCGCATGAGTGGCATCGAAATGCTGGGGCGTGGCCAACGACACATGGGGGGAAGAAGGAGGATACTGAGGATTGCTAGAATAACCTGAAACAAATGTACTGGCCATAGGGGCCTGAACATAGCCCTGTAAAAATGAAGGGGCCGTACTGATAGGGTTAAATGCTGGCGGTGGAGGTGTGGTGGCAGGTGCTGTGGTAGTAGTGGGAGACTGCCTACATACCGTATCACCTTGCTCTGGAGTTGTTGCTCCACTCCGGTCCCCAGTAGAATGGTAGCAGCCTGGCTAATAGGACGCTGTGGCACATGCTGGATGGCGCCCTCATCCACAACACGAGTACTAGCTTCCTGAAGACCACTAGTCTGTGCAGCTAACTTAGTCACCTCTTGAACTAACTCTGCCTTAGACATACCGCTGCACCTCCATCCATGCGCCTCCAACACATGTCTTAATTCATCACTACTCCTGCTAGCAACCTCTTCTTGACTAGGTTGGGTTGTAATAAACTGCAAGGCGTCCTCCTTCCCCACAATATGAACAGGAAAGTAATCAACATGCGACATCTTAGCAATAGTTGTGGACACAGGTTAATGAAATAAGAGTACTATGTCCGTAGACTTTCAATTACACGAACAAATTACTGACAATCTAAATATAATTGCTTCACACCACAAGAACTCTATACTATAACACTATCCTAGGCGAGGTCGCCACTGTTACGAGGGGAGGCTGGGGGAAAACAAATGCTCAAATAGCCTAGCCCACAGCACTCTAACCCTGCAACAGACACGCTCTTAATATCTGACTCAAACAACAAAACATGCAGGTTCTCTAGGAAAAATGGTTATCTTCCTCTTGGCTCTATTAAAGCAGCAACAAGGAGACACAAAAATATCGATTGCCCCCGAGTCTGGTAGATAATGCTCTGGTAGATAATGCGTATAATATTTAAGAGTACTTCTCTTCTAGACTGCACCTAACTGAGGAAACATAAAACTGCCAGACTCCCAGACACTTAATAGTATGCCCAATTGCTTAGGAATTAGGAATATTATAAAGCCGAGCCATGGGGGAGAGTCTGGAGCACTAACCTAAGACATGGAACACAAGAGTTGACATACCAGTAGGTTGGGGATATGTTACCCTTGAGCATGCCTCCAAACCACTGTGAATGTCAACTTCAATAATAAAGGAGAAATATACATGTAATGTCAATAGGCAATGCAGTTAAACAATGGGAAAGAATGTACGGAAGAACAGGGTGAAGTTTATATGTTAAGATTACCAAAGAAGGAGTTAATGCTGTAATTCATAGTAAACTAAAGATGTTAAAATAAAACAATATGCTCAATATTACTCCAGCCCCTGCTATGCTCCAATCAACTAACGAACAAAAAGAAATATGTGCTATTCAAGGGAAGACACGGAGCAAGCCAAAACCGACAGATAAGGATGTTGCTATCTCAAGGGACTGACAGGAGTGAAGCTCCTACACTCGCTCTGGTTCCCACGACCAGACGAGGGAGAGAAGGGGGAGCACCAGGCACTGCCAGAACATACAATTAACTAGGCAGCCTGGACTCTCACTAGCAACACAAAGCAATCAAATAAAACATAAGACAACACTGTGTAAACTTATGATACACGAAATAATTACACAAAGGTTAAATAAACTAATTAATTATAGTAATAGCCAACCGGCCACACAGACTACAGGCGCCGTCCAGCAAAGCCACGAGGGCTAGCTAGCTATTTGCCTCGCATAGGGTCCCCCCCCTCACAACAGGCCTAGCAACTATAACTCACTCACAAATTATATAGGCTACAAACTCATTTGGGAGTGACAATATATATATATATATATTATATATATATATATATATTTTATATATATATATATATATATATATATATATATATATATATATATATATATATATATATATATATATATATATATATATACTGTATATATATATATATATACAACGTAACACCGATATTCAAAAAAGGCAGCAAATCCCTACCCAGTAACTATCGTCCAATTAGCTTAACTTCAGTTGTATGTAAAATGCTAGAAACGGTCATACGAGACCGACTCGTAAATCACTTAGAGGAAAATAACATACTTAAAGATACTCAACACGGCTTTCGTAAAAAACGTTCCTGTTTAACAAACCTCTTAGACTTCTTCCACGATATCCTCAACCTCTACGATGAGAGTAAAGCTGTAGATATTATATACCTTGATTTTCAAAAGGCCTTTGACAAAGTTCCCCACAAACGTTTACTGCTAAAACTAAAAGCGCATGGAATACAAGACGGTGTGTTGAAATGGATAGAAAATTGGCTCAGCGACAGAAAGCAAAGAGTAGTCATAAATGGTAAGGCATCTAAATGGACCAATGTAAGTAGCGGGGTACCCCAGGGATCGGTACTAGGACCAATTCTCTTTCTAATTTACATCAACGACATAGATGAGGGTCTCACCTGTACAATCTCAAAATTTGCTGACGATACAAAAATTGCAAATAGCGTACTCTCAAAAGAACAAGTTGACGATATGCAACACAATCTAGATAAATTGTCATGTTGGGCCCAAATTTGGCAAATGAGTTTCAATGCGGATAAATGTAAAGTACTACATATCGGATACCTAAATGAGAAAGCAAACTATTCGATGAATGGCACTCAGCTTAAGAATGTAAACAGAGAAACCGATCTGGGAGTAACAATATCGAGTAACCTAAAACCGAGTCAACAATGTTCAGAAGTTGTTAAGAAGGCAAACAAAATAATTGGCTTTATAGGCAGGTCATTTGAGCATAAATCCAAAGAAGTTATCCTAACCCTTTACAATTCCTTAGTCCGCCCTCTTCTGGAATACTGCGTTCAATCCTGGTGCCCTTATTACCAAAAAGATATAAACAAGCTAGAACGAGTTCAACGTAGAGTTACCAAAATGATACCTAGCCTAAAGAACAAACCATACGAAGAGCGTCTTAGAGAATTAAATCTATTTCCTTTAACCCAGCGCAGATTAAGAGGTGACTTAATTCAAGTGTTCAAAATCATCAAAGGCATCGACAATATGAACTCTAGTAAGTACTTCACTATCGACCAATCTAATTACACACGGGGAAACGGTTTGCAAAATTATTGGTAAATCTTTTAACTCACACGAATCTAAGAATTTCTTCTTCAATCGAGTTGTCAACTTGTGGAATGGGCTTCCCCGAAACGTTATAGACTGCATCACCGTTGATTCATTTAAACTCCGCTTAGACAAATATCTCGCATCAAACCCGCGACTGACTGCGTTTGTAAATGAATAACTTTATTTTATCCCCCCCTCAGTTACTAACCCATCTGTCCCCTACTAACTTCCTAGTCCTGCCACGGACATTAGTTCCAGGGCAGTAATTCCCTTTCCAATGTTCCCTTACCCACTCTAAACCACTGTTTGGACACTTGATCCTCAGTGTTTTGGAGGACAAGCAACCTAGAAGGGTCACTAGATCTGTTGTTGCTTGATTTCCTTTGTACTCCTTTGTACTGCAGCCCCACCTTCAGCATCACCGCCAACCACTACTGCAGCTACACCTTCAATGACACCACCAACCATGAAAGTCAACAGTGTGTCCATTTTTGATGGCATCAAGCCAACACCTGTGAAAACCCCCAACCAACTCCTACAACTAGCTACTCACGCTGAGGAACCGCTACATCTAAACCTGGTCATGGACGTCACCAAACCTATGGACGTCCCTACCACATTATGGCTGCTCACCCTGCAAAACCTGACACCCGTCAGGAACACCACCACCACCTGTTCATACATTCTTCAAACTGGAGGTCGCGACTTTTTCCTCGCCGATAGTGGTGAAATGACGGGGTTACTACCATCAAATGCAACAACCAGTTGCAGAATTGCCAGTCTGCAGCTGGGTCCACCAGCCAAACCCATCACCAGGAAACAACAAAGAAGTGAGAAAATGCAGGAGGCGGGGTACCCCTATCACCCAGAGCCCCTCATTTTCTTTCATGCCAAGCAGCAGTTATGAGCATGGGAAACTGCACCAGCCAACCACAGCCCTGCCTTCAAACGACACCAGCCAATGACAGGACAGCATTCCTTCCTTCACCAGATCTACAATATGATGAAGCAATGTTTATGCAAGTTAAACACCAGCGACCAGAAGCTTACAGATATAAATGGACCTGAGCAGGAGTACCAGTTATGCCAGGCTGGTAGATCTAACAACCTACAGACAAAAAGCACTAATAGGCCAGCAATACATCAATGTGTCTAAGAGTCTGGAAGATGATGTAATTCTAAGAAGTAAGAATTCACCCTGAATAGGATAAATAAATGCTTTGTATGATATAAATATGTTACCTAGTATACCTATATACAGTATATTACCCAGCCATGTCTACTATTAGTATTTAACCTCACAACTTCATCACAACGAATTCACAATACCCCTATTGCCACGAGACTGTATAAACGAGAGTCAAGAATTAAGTCAGATATTGCTTCAAAGATTTAGGAGGAAAGTATGCAAACCTCCACTGCGGTACTGTACTTAGCCTGAAAAGGACAGGACAGTTAACCACAGCTAAAGCTTGCCCCAGCCCTGCCCCCAGCTACTGAAAGTGCTCGACCTGTGGTGCCCTCTGACGTAGGGAACCTGAAGTACTGCTCGAGTGACATCCTACCCTCCTGAGGTGCTGCCCTAGAACCTACGCTCTACGTCGACCAGCCCTGTGCTCTCACTACCCTAACAAACCTCTTAGACTTCTTCCACGATATCCTCAACCTCTACGATGAGAGTAAAGCTGTAGATATTATATACCTTGATTTTCAAAAGGCCTTTGACAAAGTTCCCCACAAACGTTTACTGCTAAAACTAAAAGCGCATGGAATACAAGACGGTGTGTTGAAATGGATAGAAAATTGGCTCAGCGACAGAAAGCAAAGAGTAGTCATAAACGGTAAGGCATCTAAATGGACCAATGTAAGTAGCGGGGTACCCCAGGGATCGGTACTAGAACCAATTCTCTTTCTAATTTACATCAACGACATAGATGAGGGTCTCACCTGTACAATCTCAAAATTTGCTGACGATACAAAAATTGCAAATAGCGTACTCTCAAAAGAACAAGTTGACGATATGCAACACAATCTAGATAAATTGTCATGTTGGGCCCAAATTTGGCAAATGAGTTTCAATGCGGATAAATGTAAAGTACTACATATCGGATACCTAAATGAGAAAGCAAATTATTCGATGAATGGCACTCAGCTTAAGAATGTAAACAGAGAAACCGATCTGGGAGCAACAATATCGAGTAACCTAAAACCGAGTCAACAATGTTCAGAAGTTGTTGAGAAGGCAAACAAAATAGTTTGCTTTATAGGCAGGTCATTTGAGGATAAATCCAAAGAAGTTATCCTAACCCTTTACAATTCCTTAGTCCGCCCTCTTCTGGAATACTGCATTCAATCCTGGTGCCCTTATTACCAAAAAGATATAAACAAGCTAGAACGAGTTCAACGTAGAGTTACCAAAATGATACCTAGCCTAAAGAACAAACCATACTTCACTATCGACCAATCTAATTACACGCGGGGAAACGGTTGCAAAATTATTGGTAAATCTTTTAACTCACACGAATCTAAGAATTTCTTCTTCAATCGAGTTGTCAACTTGTGGAATGGGCTTCCCCGAGACGTTATAGACTGCAGCACCGTTGATTCATTTAAACTCGGCTTAGACAAATATCTCGCATCAAACCCGCGACTGACTGCTGTTACGACTGGGGTTCAAATATATCAGGGCTCTTATTCATTGGACTAGTAATGGCATAAATGCTACAACGGAAAGCGCTAGCTCCAACCTCTGATGTATATTCCCAGTGAACAAAGAACACAAATACTCTACAGAGTTCTATATGCAATAATAGGCTATCAAACTCTCAATAAATGTGCGTGTACTCTAGGCTTAATGTTATGTGAAAACAGCCTATTACTACCTATAACCGAAGGTGCTTGGTTATGGTATGCAAAGTAAGGTGGTAAGAGAAGGTACAGCTTACGTTACTTTAATCAATAAATGTCAGGCACTCCTGCATGAAAGAAAGTGCACTAAAGTCCTTCAACACTAACAAGGAATCTTCTTTAAATGTTAGATGCTATAAAGATGCTCGTATCGGAAATGGAACCCAAAAAGGCAGGCAGCGGAACAATGCTCGTGCAGGCTATGCACACAAAAAGGCAGAATATATAATGCCGTCGGAGCCAAGAATATCCTAAACACAACAACAATACTAATAATCGCCACAACAATGCAGTATTCCTATCAACAAAAAGAGCCTAAGTCGTTTGTGTCTCAATACATCAAACTAGGCTGCGAAATGCTTGTGTAATCATAAATGGGTATGCATAAAAAGAGTAATTGGTTTAATATACTTAATGTCTACTATGATTGATAAAGTCTAGCTAGAGTCAATGATACGAGATACTGGTGCGCATGGCATGCCGCATAGCCTAGTGCAAATCTCAAGTCTGTGCGTCAAATATTACGTTATAGGGAAGGGTAGCTCTCTTGAGAAACCTTAATACCGAAGTATTAAGCGTTCTCCTGGCGTACCTCAAAGACAAACAATCGAGACTAGAACAGTGCAGAATGGTATAGGCAAAAAGCCCTCATTCGTGCATGCTCTATTCTCAATGGCACACAGACTAGAATTTACTCAATCAACTCCAGTTCTCAGGTATGTCGTGCAGCTTTTAACTAAAGCCAGCACTCATAGGAAACAATACCTTATAATATCAGACTCCTAGTCTAGCATTATCTAATCCAGCAGAACACTAATAATTAAAGGAAGCGGCAATATGAAAACCAACCAATGCTTCGTGATCCACTTATCTTAACAACTAACATACATGAGTTATATCAGACCTTAACGCACAATACAACTGGCCAGCATTAAGCTGATTTTGCAGAGTTAACCAGAGGGGGTATAATATTAATAAAAGGTGGTGAAAGATATGGAAAATGAGAGAGATAGGCAGAGGAAAAGATTCTCAGGTGCGAACGGGTTACAGGTAGCAAGGGAAAAAGATGGGTGCGTTCTAGAAACCAGATCTGAGGGAGAGAGTGGCGAGGAACTGTATATATACTCACACTAGCTCGAGGCGCGTGGGAAAAAAGCGGTTACAAGTCCTCTAGCCACTAGTAAGGGAGCTAACAGCATGGGAAGGACCTCTCTCAACCAACCCCCACGAACGAGGCAGCCAGCCGTGACGTCATCGAGCGGGACAAAAACACTACGCGCTCCCTCTCACTCTGTTCTACTCTCTCTCTCTCTCCCAGATCCCATCATTACTAGTTAATGATAAAACATATACTTTACAATTAAATATATAAAGCCTTGACATGGGTGAAAACAAAAAGCCTTTCTGGACTGCCCATGACACAAGCTTTCATATGAAATAAAGCACACTCTAATACATAAACTGTAGCCCCATCCACTGCCCTGGCGATCCTAGCGGGTCACTGTAGGACAAGCCATGCGGTTCTAACGGAGTGGTTAACGTCACACCCCCCCCAAGATTTTTCTCAGAGGCCCCAAGGCTCACAAAAATCTGATGGTTAGAACCCATGCTATATCTCCACTTCCCATCACCCAGCGGCAATAAAATATCTGGCACAGTTCTTCAACAAAACATTTTTCAAAATTATAACCCTCCCCAACACCATAGGTCAAATCATATGTAGTTATGCTCCTCAAGAGCGAGCTTCTCTAGCCCAGCATTCTGAGAGGAGTGCAACTCAGAATTACTGCTATAACATACTAAACAAATTCAACTATCAAAGAAAGAGTTTTTATTTGATTTTTATGTTTATAATTTGTTTATTTCGGCTGCACTATAGGGGCAAGCCTAGTTTTTTCTTCTATACCAAACGCTCAACTCCTGCTTTACGACCCAATACGCTGGGCTACAACCGCGAGCCAACAAGCACCAAGCGCAAAATACTATTCAAACTAAAGCAGGAGGCTACCCGTGTGTCAATCTACCCAGGATCATATACCCTTGAACGACCATCTGCAACCACGTTGTCACAACCGGCAATATGGCGTATGTCCAGGTTATATACCAATAACCTTAGTGACCACCTGGTCAGCCTCATATTCCGATTGTGAAACTGGTCCAAGAACTTGAGAGGGTGATGATCTGGGTAAACTACAACGACTGGACCATAGGCTGGAACATAGACCTCGAAAGGCCCCAGCGCAAGCACAACTGCCAGCAGCTCCTCCACGACAACAGAGCAGCTCCCCTGGGCCGAATTGTACTTCTCCGAGCAGAAACTAACAGGATGCTCCAGCCCATCATCGTCCTTTTCCACAAGGACGGCACCAGCCCCCACACCACTAGCCTCCGTTGCTAGTTGGAAAGGTAGGCTAAAGTCAGGGGCCCTGAGGATCGGGTGAGTGCACAGCAGGTGTTTTACTTCTCTAAATACCTTCTCACACTCAGGCGCCCATTTGAACTTCTTATCCTTCCAGTTATCCTCCACCTGAGCTTGACTGTCCCGTTCTCCTTCTCCACCTTGACTGCTAAACGTCATCACAGGCACAGTGAGAGGCTCAGGGGGGTGCCTCCCATACTCCTTCATGGGATTAACATGACATAACTGATTGCGCTTCCGTCTGTCTGGAGTGGCTACCAAGTAATCCAGGTCTGATAGCTCCTCCACCACCCTATAAGGACCAGCGTACTTCGCGGATAAGGGGTGACCTACAAGGGGCAGTAGAATCAACACCTCCTGACCCACGTGAAACTCCCTGAGTTCAACCTTGAGGTCGTACCTGTCCTTCCTGAGGGCCTGAGAGCTAGTCAAATTACGGTCAGCCAACTCCAGACTGCGCAACATCCGTTCTCGACTGTTGAGGACACACTTGAGCATAGAACAAGGTTTTTCTGCGCCCTCCCATACTTCTTCAACCATATGGAGAGGCCCTCTGACACGGTGTCCAAAGACGAGCTCATTAGGGCTGAATCCCAAACTCTCCCCAGGTACCTCCTGCACAGCAAACAAAACACATGGCAGGCCAAGATCCCAATCCTTCCCACTCTCAAAGCAACAACAACGAAGCACAGATTTCAAGGCTGAGTGCCATCGCTCTAACATACCCTGGCTCTCCGGATGATACCACCCCAACAATCCCATGCTGCGGCATTGCTTGAACAAAGAGGCTGGAAGTGAAGTTGGGTCCCTGGACTGACTGAATCCCCTGCGGGTAACCATACCGGGAAAAATACACTAGCAAGCTTCGGACCACCGTCTTCGCCGACCCACTTCTCATAGGGCACGCGTCAGGGTACCTTGTCGCTACATCGCCCGACTGTGCATCACTGTCCTCCTTCAACTCTTTCGTCTTTTTAAGCCCATCCTCTGCCTTTTCCACAACAGTTACTGGGTCTTTTTCAGACTCGATATTTGGTCCCAATACTGAGTCCCCGAGAAGGTCCGTTGATACTAAACTCTCAACCGCATCAACTTCCAACCCCTTCTCGGTACCCTTCCTCCGCTGATCTAAAGATTGTTGACCAGAATGTGACTCCCTGGATGCAGAATCTCTGGTGACAATACACGCCATAGGCTGCCGCGGACACTTCTCAACCCACTCCTGCTCCTCCCTACTTACGTCGGCCGGCTTCTTGGCAACGACCAAGGATGGAGCCTCAGAAGTAGGTCCCGCAAAGTCATTGCCGAGAAGGAGGTCGACGCCCCCAACAGGTAACTTCCCCACAATTCCTACATCCAGGTCCCGAGTCACACCATCAACTTCCACCTTCATTCTTACAAGCGGGTATGACCTTGTCGCATTAACTCCCTGAACCACAACCACCCGCGCCGTATTGACAGGTTTACCAGTGAAATTTCTCAACAGTGTTTGCGATGCCCCAGTGTCACGCAAAATTCTCACCTCATGTCTTCTACACCCCCACTCCACACAACCGAGTCCCCTGTGGTCACTAAAGGCATCACGGACAGGGAATAAGCCTTCCGGATCCTTCTGCACTGGCAGTGTATTTACCTCGGAAGAAATGCCTCTAACAAACTCCGATGTCCTCTTGAACACTCCAATGCCGTGAGCAAAAGACACGGCTGCCGGAGGAGGTCGACTAGGGCACTCATTTGCCTTATGACCCTCCTGGTGGCAACTAAAACACATAAATTTTGGTTTCGGCTTATACTGTGATGTAAAAGGCCCCTGACTTTTCACATACGGTGTGGTGTAAGGTTTGGATTCAGTTTTAGTTTCATGGCTCTTCTGTTTAAATGTGTCATTGTTACGGGGAGGGGGAGGATAACGGTCCTTAGCACTTACATCGTACTTCTGTGAGGACCCGCAACCCCGAATCAACGACAGCCGTCGATCAGCCATTTCTGCTGCATCTACTAGAGTTCTTGGGTTTTTCTCCTTTAAGTTCAAAGTTAGATCACCGCCCGTGCTCTTAAAGAACTGCTCCAACATCATTAACTGCTTAATTTCATCATATGTTGTGACCTTCTCAGATCGGAGCCAGTTCCCCATAGCATCGGACAAGTCCCGGGGGTGTTCCAAAAAGGTGCTATCTCTTCCCTTAGTTACACCCCGGAACTTCAAACGGTACGTTTCTGGTTGCAGTTCGTAAGCCCTCAGGACAGCCTCCTTGAGATCCTCATACACAATACATAACTCCAAAGGTAACGCATCGTAGGTTTTAAGACCCTTGCCTATTAATCTAGAGGATACAAGTGCTGCCCATTTATTCTCTGGCCACTGGTGTTCCTGGCACTTCTTCTCAAACCGTGTGAAAAATTTTGTTACACCACTCTCATCAAACACCGGAACCAGTTTCAATAAGTGCGAGAGAGACTGCTCATGAACACGGTTACCAGCCCCAAGTCGCTGTCCCGTTGCCTCTACTCACGACTTCTCTACGTCCATGTCGGCACAGTACCTAGTCGACTCTAAATCCGCTTGGATTTTTGCTAGCTCTATGTGCTGAGACTGCTGACTGATAGTTTTGCTCTCTTCTATCTTGGCTAATTCTATTTGCTGCTGGAGCTCACCTGCCCTGATAGCCTTTCTCTCTTCGATCTTAGCTAATTCGAGCTGAAGCAATAATTCTGGAGATAACCCTTGAGGATGCTACAATGTTTGAAACACATGCTACAATGTGCTACAATGTTTGAAATTACCGGTGGTCCCCCCAGGGGCAACCCACCGTGCCAGTCACCACCCAACTGCGGAAGCGTACCCGGGGTCGGCAAACTACGGGGATGGCTGGGAGTCGAGTGTAGGGGAAGCATGGCCGAAGGGCTCTGAGCACTCAACCCATCTCGCTCACCAGTCACCCTGCCCAGTACACACGTTATCAAGTTATCCTTGGTCAGGCTGCTAGTAACCGCATGACCGATAGCTGTGGCCAGGCATTGAAGACCGTACCGATCCATACCCTCCAACCGCTCGGCAGTAACAGGCCATTGCAAAAATATCCTAGCATCCTCCTCACAGTTCACCCGATTAACCCTTTCATCATGCTGCTGTTCCTCAGTTTCGACATTACGTACTGTGTCTCCATTCTCCTCTGACCCGGTATAAGACATGATGCTCACACAAATTTCTCACCACAATATTCAGAAAAGAAGTACCCCAAACTCTTATACCTCAATATACACACAACAATTCTCGGAAATACTCAAGGGCTATAGTATGTTGCAAAAAAAAATTATTCTTGCTGATCCCCGCAAAATATTCTCCAAAACAACAAATGTTCCCTGCTAATAAATGTAGGTTCACCAAATCCTAGGTAAGGTCGCCATTTGTTACGACTGGGGTTCAAATATATCAGGGCTCTTATTCATTGGACTAGTAATGGCATAAATGCTACAACGGAAAGCGCTAGCTCCAACCTCTGATGTATATTCCCAGTGAACAAAGAACACAAATACTCTACAGAGTTCTATATGCAATAATAGGCTATCAAACTCTCAATAAATGTGCGTGTACTCTAGGCTTAATGTTATGTGAAAACAGCCTATTACTACCTATAACCGAAGGTGCTTGGTTATGGTATGCAAAGTAAGGTGGTAAGAGAAGGTACAGCTTACGTTACTTTAATCAATAAATGTCAGGCACTCCTGCATGAAAGAAAGTGCACTAAAGTCCTTCAACACTAACAAGGAATCTTCTTTAAATGTTAGATGCTATAAAGATGCTCGTATCGGAAATGGAACCCAAAAAGGCAGGCAGCGGAACAATGCTCGTGCAGGCCATGCACACAAAAAGGCAGAATATATAATGCCGTCGGAGCCAAGAATATCCTAAACACAACAACAATACTAATAATCGCCACGACAATGCAGTATTCCTATCAACAAAAAGAGCCTAAGTCGTTTGTGTCTCAATACATCAAACTAGGCTGCGAAATGCTTGTGTAATCATAAATGGGTATGCATAAAAAGAGTAATTGGTTTAATATACTTAATGTCTACTATGATTGATAAAGTCTAGCTAGAGTCGATGATACGAGATACTGGTGCGCATGGCATGCCGCATAGCCTAGTGCAAATCTCAAGTCTGTGCGTCAAATATTACGTTATAGGGAAGGGTAGCTCTCTTGAGAAACCTTAATACCGAAGTATTAAGCGTTCTCCTGGCGTACCTCAAAGACAAACAATCGAGACTAGAACAATGCAGAATGGTATAGGCAAAAAGCCCTCATTCGTGCATGCTCTATTCTCAATGGCACACAGACTAGAATTTACTCAATCAACTCCAGTTCTCAGGTATGTCGTGCAGCTTTTAACTAAAGCCAGCACTCATAGGAAACAATACCTTATAATATCAGACTCCTAGTCTAGCATTATCTAATCCAGCAGAACACTAATAATTAAAGGAAGCGGCAATATGAAAACCAACCAATGCTTCGTGATCCACTTATCTTAACAACTAACATACATGGGTTATATCAGACCTTAACGCACAATACAACTGGCCAGCATGAAGCTGATTTTGCAGAGTTAACCAGAGGGGGTATAATATTAATAAAAGGTGGTGAAAGATATGGAAAATGAGAGAGATAGGCAGAGGAAAAGATTCTCAGGTGCGAACGGGGTACAGGTAGCAAGGGAAAAAGATGGGTGTGTTCTAGAAACCAGATCTGAGAGAGAGAGTGGCGAGGAACTGTATATATACTCACACTAGCTCGAGGCGCGTGGGAAAAAAGCGGTTACAAGTCCTCTAGCCACTAGTAAGGGAGCTAACAGCGTGGGAAGGACCTCTCTCAACCAACCCCCACGAACGAGGCAGCCAGCCGTGACGTCATCGAGCGGGACAACAACACTACGCGCTCCTTCTCACTCTGTTCTACTCTCTCTCTCTCTCTCCCAGATCCCATCATTACTAGTTAATGATAAAACATATACTTTACAATTAAATATATAAAGCCTTGACATGGGTGAAAACAAAAAGCCTTTCTGGACTGCCCATGACACAAGCTTTCATATGAAATAAAGCACACTCTAATACATAAACTGTAGCCCCATCCACTGCCCTGGCGATCCTAGCGGGTCACTGTAGGACAAGCCATGCGGTTCTAACGGAGTGGTTAACGTCACACTGCGTTTGTAAATGAATAACTTTATTTTATCCCCCCCTCAGTTGTTAACCCATCTGTCCCCTACTAACTTCCTAATCCTGCCATGGACATTAGCTCCAGGGCAGTAGTTCCCTTTCCAATGTTCCCTTACCCACTCTAAACCACTGTTTGGACACTTGATCCTCAGTGTTTGGAGGACAAGCAGCCTAGAAGGGTCACTAGTCCTGTTGTTGCTTGATTTCCTTTGTACTCCTTTGTACCCTCCAAACATACCCGAAGTGTCTCTGTATATCTTGAAGTTGTGATTATTGTTGTCGAGGTATAGGTTATAATATGTGAATTGTGCAAGCGTGTGATTATAAACAGATTTGTGCCCAAGATCTTGTAAGTGCGTACCTGTTAATCCTTCTGAAATTAATAGTAATTCTTGTTTAAGCCCTGTGTTCAAGATCCTATATTATTCCTGTTTAAATATCCTCTAGAAACGTCCTACGCATACGTTATATACTTGTGTTACTTCATTTATCACGCCACGTACTCACAGATTCTCCTAATATTATGTATTCTGTTATGTATGTTGTAAGTTGAGGTCGACGTGTATTTCGTGTCTTGATTCCCCTTCTTAATTCATAACTAAGTACCTAGAACCTACGCCCAATTTCATATTTAATTTATTCCAGTGTAAAACTTATCATTCCCCCAGTTAAATACTTTCCAAGTTCCCCCATCTCTCATACGATCACTCAATCGTTGTTGTGATTATTGTGTGAACTAGTATTATCGTTCATGCGAATATTGATGTAGATAATTTTGATTCTTATGACCTAGGAATTCTAGCATTGCATAGAGTCTGTTATCTAAATTTTCCATCATCTCGAATACACCACTTGTCAAGGTTAATTCTTCATAAGACTCTGTTAACCCGTTCAGATATCTTGTTAATACCCTTCTGAGTATTTTCATACTACAACTTCGTCTTGTGCGTCACTATTAACATAATTAATATCTAGTCAATTTATTCCTTACGCTATTACCATTACAAGCGTTGCCAGGACATCTACTAATTAATCGCCTTTGATTGATTAGACTTTGTCTTTATATCCAGTTAGTGTTTATTCTTCTTTAATTCAGTAATAATTATATTAAATATTTACATCTGAATTCCTCAACTGAGTGCGTAATTATTGCATACGTTCGATTGAAGTGAATATACAGTTCAAATAATAAAGTACCTAATTTGAGTTATACACATAGTAATTTGTGATAATAAATCAGCAATACCTTGCCCCCAGTTTCATTGTAATATCTCTGAGAATAAGTTCATATCTACACAAACTAGAATTGTATTTTCCAACCCTGCAGTAAAAGTCATTGACCTGACACACTAGCTGATTAAAGGTCGCGTTTACCTGAGAGCCTTTACCAAGCTCAAGCGCGCGCGCCCCACCTAGTACCTCTAGCTCACTACTTGAGTGTTGTTTTTATTCTCAACTCTTGCATTCTCTTTTATATTGAGAGTATTAATATTTATCTTGATTGTTGTTTCATTCACGTAAGACACTCGACCCGCATCATTATTATTATCTATATTTTATTAATTTCACCACAACACCAAACACTTCCAATGGAAATTTATTAAGGGTTGATATGATAGGTCACGTGTTTATTTAATTGCATATTTCCTGTTTGTTTATTACCAACACTGAATTAATATTAATCTCATCTTGGTCTATTCTGCTAGTATACATTCGCCTATTATTACCAGTTTATTGCTTCACTCCACAATGCTCAAAATAAATATATCCCTAAAAGAAGATTTAGATCGACGCAGAACCAACCAAAATGGATGACTAATAAGCTAATAGATCTTATAGGAAAAAAGAAAGGAATATATCGAAAAATAAAGAAAGGTGACAATCATTTACGTATATACTATCAGACTCTATCAAGACAGGTCAAAAAGGAAATCAGGAAAGCAAAAAGAAATTATGAAATAAGGATAGCCAGCGACTCAAAAAATAACCCTAAAGCTTTTTACCAACTATATAAATCTAAAGTTAGAGATGTAATAGGCCCCCTAAAAACTTCAATAGGAGAAATAACAGAAAATGATTTAGAAATGTGCAGTACATTAAATAGTCAGTTTCTTTCCGTTTTCACTAATGAAAATTTGGCACAGATTCCAGAAGTCAATATGGTATATAGTGATAGTATAGAAAATAAGTTAAGTACAGTTAGTATAAGTAGAAATGATGTGCTTAAGGAAATTGACAGACTGAAACCTCAAAAATCGCCTGGTCCTGACGAGGTATATGCTAGAGTATTAAAAGAATGCAGAGATGAGTTAAGTAGTCCATTAGCATTTATATTTAACAAGTCATTAGAAACAGGTTTAGTTCCAGAAGCTTGGAAGCTTGCAAATGTAGTTCCGATCTTCAAAAAAGGTGATAAATCGATAGCATCCAATTACCGTCCCATTAGTCTCACATCAATCATAGGAAAGTTGCTAGAGTCTATTATTGCTAGGAAAATTAGAAGCCACTTAGTAAAATTTAACTTAATAAATTCTTCTCAGCATGGATTCACTCAGGGACGTTCGTGCCTTACTAATTTGCTTAGCTTTTTCTCAGAGGTATATGAAGCAGTAGATAGTGACAAGTCATATGATATTATATATTTAGATTTCAGTAAAGCTTTCGACAGAGTCCCTCATGAGAGATTGATGAGAAAGGTTGAGGCACATGGAATAGGAGGGTCGTTGTTGGGATGGATTAGGTCATGGCTAATTGGTAGGAAACAGAGAGTCAGCATAAATGGTACCAAGTCAGAGTGGGGAGCAGTCAAAAGTGGTGTCCCCCAGGGATCGGTATTAGGTCCCCTGTTGTTTCTTATATACATAAATGACCTAGATTTAGGTATAACTAGTAGGATAAGTAAATTCGCAGACGATACTAAAATGGGGAGATCAATTGATTCAGATAGCGATATAGAGTGCCTCCAAAGGGATCTAGATACCTTACATGAATGGTCAGTAAATTGGCAGATGAAGTTTAACATTGACAAATGCAAGGTATTAAAGATAGGGAAGATGCAAACAAATGTTAAATATAAACTAGCTAATTTAGAATTAGAAAATTCAGACTGCGAGAAAGATCTAGGTGTGTTTGTTAGCAATAATTTGAAGCCTAGAAAACAGTGTATAAGCGTTCGTAATAAGGCAAACAGGATTCTCGGGTTCATCTCTAGGAGTGTGAGTAACAGAACTGCTGATGTTATCTTAAAACTTTACTTGTCATTAGTGAGACCCCATATGGATTATGCTGTCCAATTTTGGTGTCCTTATTACAGAATGGACATAGATTCATTGGAGAGAATTCAGCGTAGAATGACAAAAATGATCCATAATATTAGAAATTTTCCGTATGAAGAAAGGTTGAAGAAATTAGGTTTACATTCGTTAGAGAGACGCAGAGTTAGAGGGGATATGATAGAGGTGTTCAAGTGGGTTAGTGGGATTAACAAAGGGGACATGACAAATGTACTAAAGCTCAGTGATAGCGAAAGAACTCGTACCAATGGTTTCAAATTAGATAAATTTCGTTTCAGAAAAGATATAGGCAAATATTGGTTTGGTAACAGAGTTGTAGATGGGTGGAATAGGCTACCAAGTGATATAGTGGGATCAAGAACGATAGGGAGCTTTAAGAAAAAATTGGATAAGCATATGGACGAGAAGGGTTGGGTGTGAAGGGGGATCAGCCGGGTTGGGCCAATCAGCGCTCTGCAGACCCCCGTAATCCTGCGTTAATCTCTAACCGGTTTGGTAAGATGATCCTCAGGGTATTAGAGTGTTGAGCCTATAATTGGGCTTTGTAATTGGGGTTGTGTGGGACAGGGATCTGCCTTGCTTAGGCCAATCGGCTTTCTGCAGACTCCCATTTTCTTATGTTCTTACGTTCTTATGTTCTTATTACCTTATAATTCCCATAATTATTATGGTAAGATTATAGCCCGAATAATCCATATAAACCAAGTCTATAAGTGAAGATATATTTCTATGCCTTTGAATAAACTTGTGTGTATAACTCTCCTGTGTGTTGTCATTGAGTTCTGTAGTACCTAGTTGAATACTTATTGTGATATTAAGAACGTGTTCGGGGAGTTCCTGTTGAGTTTATTTACGGTCTATAAGTCCATATCTGGATTTTAGTAAAGACTATATCACGAGCTGGAATTACTATAGCCCGGCAAAACAGTTATTGTTTTTGGTGTTGGTGGTTTCGTGGGACTGGTGTTGTGGTTGCGGTGGTAGAGATGGTTATGGTAGCATATTGCGTATGGCTGTAGGTTGTTTTGGGATATGTTCCTAGGTAGCTATAATCTAAACGACGTGTAGGGGATATAGTTTAGGTTGAAGTGAGATATGTTTTTAGGTTGTTATAATATAGATAAGTTTAAGGGATATAGTGAGTGTTAGGAAATGTGCTTTGTGTATATAAGAACTAATAGGGATGTAGGGAAGAAGGGAGCTAGCTGCCTTGTATGGGCCACTAGATTTATGAAGATTTCCATATTTCTGTTCTTAACCCTTTCTGTACCAGAGACGTCTGTTGTTCTGTATTCTAGCTATATTTAGACGATTTTATGCAGCTTAGAGAGGATTAGTGGTGGTTAAAAGGGTCGATTGAGATAGGTCGAAGCCTTATAATTGCTAAAGATCCGTCCTAAACTGAATTATATCATGTAATAGTTGCCAGAATATAATAAACAAGTTTTCGACGGTACTAAAGGGGTTAATAGTAGTATCGTTCGCTAATAGTGATCGTAGCGGCGGTGAAGTTCACTCTGCTGATGATGATAATAGTGATGGAGAAAATATTCCCAGCGCTAATGATTGCGGTAACCCAATTACATTAACTCGATGATGGTACGGCGGCAAAAAGAGCTGTGATTACAAGCCATAGTGGTCTGGCCAATAAAGGGTTGAGAATGGTCAGAGCTGTGAAGATGGTATTACTCTCTTACTAATGGTGGTGGTTCGGGTCCTGTGATGGTGTCACCTGTAAGGGGTGGGTCCAGGAAACTTATAAGCTGCCATTATAATGTACAGTTTTTATGCATAGAGCACCGGAGTGGAATCCTACTTAATTAATATAGTAATTGGGCAGATGGTTGCTGAATGATTATACTACTGGCTTGATAGTTGGTTGAAATCTCAATATGTCTAGGGTGCATATTATTCGAATATAATTTGTGCAATACTCAAGTTTCGTTACTTAGATCTGAATCCACTATTATGTCATGATTATATTATACCCTTACTGTTTCCAATATACTAGTACCGCATGAGACGCAAGGAAAACTATCAAAAACTAAAGAAGGTCTTAAATTTGTCAAACTAATACGGCAAGCCTCATAAAATCTAATAGCTAATGGGGCTAAACATGAGGCATAAATGGATCAAGAAAAATCATCTCCCGTTAACCTTGTGTGTTACAGAATACTGGCAATACAGTTGGATTCACCCGAGTGATTTTTCCGACCATTCTTGATGGATAACTATATTCTGGTAACAATTCGGGATTATCTTGCATTGGCATCGGTAACTAGAATACGAGTACATTAAGGGGACGTGGGCTGTTTTTCTGGTCACCCTTCTTCCTCATGCTTACCCCATATAGTTATCAGATGTTATGACGTTCGGCCCATTAGTTTGGCGATTTTAATACCTTTTGCCCTATTTCGTTGTCAATTTTAAGACCTTTCGTGCAAGTTAGGTGTCGTTTTTTTCCTGGCGAGCGTTAGCGAGCCACCATATTTTCGATAATGAGTTAGACAACTGGCTAATTTTGTACATATTTCGATAGAAAAATGTCTCCGACGAAGCCGGATTTCTCCATACAACGCTGGCCCGCTATCGCCTGCCAGGAAGAAATCGACACCTGGATGGGGATAAACATCTCAAAACAGTTGGCTGAATGGGGCCGAATGGATACAAGCCAGGGAAAGAGAAAAAAGGAGAAAGAGAATAAAAAAAAGCTGGTGACCCCCCTTAGCCTCGGCGGCAAAGGTGTCACCCTTCGCCTGCAGTCATCGTCGGGGCAGGACAGTGCTGGACGGTACAGATGGGGACGTAAGGGGGGATGGCCCGGTTTTCTGGATCACTTTCTCCCTCATGTTTAGCCCCACTAGTTTTGATATTTTAAGACGTTGGTTCTATTAGTTTGGGGATTTTAACACCTTTCGCCCCATTTCATTGTCAATTTTAACACCTTTCGTGCCATTTAGGTGTTGATACAGCATAGCGAGATCCGGAAATACTCTTCTGCATTTGTATATTCTACTTACAATTGTCGTATATGAAAGGGGTACTTCATAGGTTTGGGGGAGTTCTTATATTTTCGATCTTTTTCATTAGTTAGGACAATCACAGTAACCTATCCTAACTTAAGATGAGGTTTAGGTAAGGCTAGGTTGGGTTGTACTATGTTGCGTTAAGTTTTATTAATGATCAAAGTTACAAACAGCGAGAGTGTATAAACCCAATCAACATTTGAGCATATGCCGGCAGCCTAAGGATTAGGGTCATTTGTTCATAGACTTAAACATGGAGGAGTTTCCGTTTTCCTTCTCACATTAAAAGTAATGCCATGTAAAACAGTAGATACAATGTTTATTAACTGAGTTTATGCTTCTTGCCATCGTCTCCACATTACATCTACAAGCAAAGTAATGATTGCGTGAAAGAATTTAGAGTATCATCATCTTTGTCACTGTTAAGTTTAGGTGGCTACTTAAGCTGCATAATATTTTAGTGTTAACTATAAACAGCGTCAGACTGTGTTAAGCCTTATTTTCTTGTCCTACAAAGTCTGTATTATCATTGCCTTGGCTATGAATCTCACTCTTATGGTAGTAAAAGAACCCGAACTTATTATCAGTGGTGCCATTTCATAATGAGGTGACAGGTATGACGCTGTCGATTGATCAGCATAATAATAGTGCGGCTCAAAAATAAATAGGCATAATATAGCATACTGTAAGATAGCATTACATTGCACCATTATAAAATAATATAAAACTATGACAATATACACCATGGGCTTAGTTATGGCGTTGGCCTTGCTCAGGACTTTGGGGCTGTTCGGTCAGACAGCCTTGGGAACAACAACAACAATAGCTTAGGGGTGACTGAGTGTATGTGGCCGCGATCGGCTAGTGGAGGCATATGCAGTGTTGCCAACACCTAGCAGTATCGCCTTCAAGTCATGTTACGGGTCCTGCTTGATATTAGCAGGAACAAGGGTCGAGTACCAGTGACAAATGACATCCGTCACTGGTACTAGTGTCACCCTATTGTACTGACGGATTAGGGTTGACGCTAGTACGGGATGGATTAACCAATACACCATTTCAACCAGTAGCTTTCATCCATTTACAATTCAACCAATTCTTTTTAGGTCCGGTTAGGTTAGGTTGGGTGAAATGAGGCTTGGACTTAAATTGAGTTCTGTATATTATACCCTGTGGTTGAGTTGGTAATTGTTGTATTATACAGGTTGACTATGGACTACTGGTTGAGGTGTCCGATCATCTCACTGCAATCATAGTCTCATTCTGTGACGCTCGGGAATCATTCATCACGATAATGATGAGCTGTGACTAAAGAAGATGATCCGTGAGTTGGGATTGCCGTGTACTATAAATTGTTGGAACATCGGATCAACTTCTTTAGGATCTTCGCCATCTTGTAAACTCAGTTCATGCAGTGCCTATGTTTCCATAACTTCTGTAAAGCAGATGGTATTTCTATACATTTATTACACCACATGATTTTAGATAGTTTATAATACACCAAATTCGAAATGGATAAAAATTCCCCTTTTCCCTATATTCATAAGTGGTCCTTAGTCTGCTGGCTATAATCATCTATGTATATTTAGAATGAGACAATAAGTTATCATACTGAAACCCTTGAGCATTTTTCTACGCGGGTTACTATTTTATGATTCGTGATTTAAATCATATACATCATAGAAGCTAGAAAGAACGCAGAACTCTATCTCTCGCGAGTGAAAACAATTATATATTCGTAAATTATATACTGTAGCAAAGCTACAGTCCTACCTGTTACGAAATAGCGATATTATGGAAAATGTATATATATATATATATATATATATATATATATATATATATATATATATATATATATATATATATATATTGTTATGAGGGGAGGCTGGGGGAAAACAAATGCTCAAATAGCCTAGCCCACAGCACCCTAACCCTGCAACAGACACGCTCTTAATATCTGACTCAAACAACAAAACACGCAGGTTCTCTAGGAAAAAAGGTTATCTTCCTCTTGGCTCTATTAACCCGGCAACGGCGAGGGGGGGTATTGAACTAGCTGCCCATGGGAGAGCATATTGGCTCCATTCAGGCCTATAATCGTCATTTTACGATAAATATCGTTATTACTTATTCATATGAGCCTATTTTACCTTCACTATGAAGATAGTAACCTGTAACAACAATAAAACAAGTGGGAATATCATTTTTCTGGTCAAAATTGCGAATATAGATGGACCAGCCCATTCATGAATTATGGACAAAATTGAGGCAACCCCTCCCTCCATGAGGCCTCAAGCCACACTGAGCCTACTCAATCACACACTCGGTTGTATAACACACTCGCTAGGCACGTAAGCACATCCTCCACACATTTTGCTAATGTTAGCACAACAATATACCAACGAATTAGGGAATAACAGGGAAAATAGGTGATAATTGGAGGGGAAAAGGGGGAAGGAGGGGATGTGGAGGAGTGATATGAGGGGATTTTTTTTTTTTTTTTTTTTAGTGCTACTGGGGCCGTTTAAATGTCTTTTTTAGGCCTCCCTCTTAAGAGCTTTGCCGCCGTCGCCCAGTAAAACCTCTTATGAGCTTTGCCGACGTTTACGGATTAAAGCAGCAACAAGGAGACACAAAAATATCGATTGCCCCCAAGTCTTGTAGATAATGCGTATAATATTTAAGAGTACTTCTCTTCTAGACTGCACCTAACTAAGGAAACATAACACTGCCAGACTCCCAGACACTTAATAGTATGCCCAATCGCTTAGGAATTAGGAATAATATAAAGCCGAACCATGGGGGAGAGTCTGGAGCATTAACCTAAGACATGGAACACAAGAGTTGACATACCAGTAGGTTGGGGATATGTTACCCTTGAGCATGCCTCCAAACCACTGTGAATGTCAACTTCAATAATAAAGGAGAAATATACATGTAATATCAATAGGCAATGCAGTTAAACAATGGGAAAGAATGCACGGAAGAACAGGGTGAAGCTTATATGTTAAGATTGCCAAAGAAGGAGTAAATGCTGTAATTTATAGTAAACTAAAGATGTTAAAATAAAACAATATGCTCAATATGACTCCAGCCCCTGCTATGCTCCAATCAACTAACGAACAAAAAAGAAATATGCGGTATTCAAGGGAAGACACGGAGCAAGCCAAAACCGACAGATAAGGATGTTGCTATCTCAAGGGACGGGACAGGAGTGAAGCTCCTACACTCGCTCTGGTTCCCACGACCAGACGAGGGAGAAAAGGGGGAGCACCAGGCACTGCCAGAACATACAATTAACTAGGCAGCCTGGACTCTCACTAGCAACACAAAGCAATCAAATAAAACATAAGACAACACTGTGTAAACTTATGATAGACGAAATAATTACACAAAGGCTAAATAAACTAATTAATTATAGTAATAGCCAACCGGCCACACAGACTACAGGCGCCGTCCAGCAAAGCCACGAGGGCTAGCTAGCTATTAGCCTCGCACAGGGTCCCCCCCCTCACAACAGGCCTAGCAACTATAACTCACTCACAAATTATATAGGCTACAAACTCATTTGGAAGTGACACCCTCATACCCAGGGGGAGTCTGTTGGCGCATCTTGAAACAACAGACTGTTCATACTTCAATAACACTACAAGACATACACAACTACAGTCTTTTTAGTATTTTTATAGTTTTTATATTTTTGTATTTAAATATTTTCTTCTATATAGAAACACAGCAACTTCTACTTTACGACCCTACGCTGGGCTACATACGGCAACCAACAAGCACCAGACGTAAACATGCTAATCAAACCAAGGTAGGAGGCTACCCCAAAACAAACTGACCACTAAGATTTCCCCTTACAACATTCCCTCCCGTGACAAACAATCAGCCATGACATTATCAGTGCCTTTAATGTGCTGCACATCCAAACTGTATTCCTGCAACAAAAGAGTCCACCTAGTCAGCCGCTGATTTTTGTACTTAAATTTCTCCAAAAACTGGAGGGGATGGTGGTCGGAGTAGATCTTAACAGTCGGGCCATAGGCTGGTACATACACCTGAAAGTGCTGCAGGGACAGAACCATAACCATGAGCTCCTTCTCATCCACTGAGTAATTCCTCGGGGCTCGATTGAACTTCTTTGAGTAGAAGGACACTGGATGCTCTATCCCTCAATGCTCTTGCAGCAGTACCGCACCTATCCCCACATCACTAGCGTCAGTAGCTAGGATAAATGGAAATATGGCAATATAAAGTCAGGAGCTCGCAGGATGGGATGGTGCGGCAGGAGAGACTTAACTCCTGCAAAAGCTACATAACAGTTTTCTGTCCATTTGAACTTGATGTCTTTCCGCAGTAAATTAGTCAGCGGAGCAAGTACAGTAGAGTAGTCCTTAATAAATATCCGGTAGTACCCAATCATTCCCAGGAACCGTTGCAGAGATTTGAGAGTGGTAGGAGGCGAGAAACTAGCAATAGCCTCCACCTTTACCAAAGGTGGAGACACCTCACCATGTCCTACCATGAATCCCAAGTAATTGACAGTAGCCTGTACAAAGTCGCACTTCTCCAGATTTACAACCAAACCTGCTTCACTAAGTCTTTTGAAAAGAAGCTCAACATTATCAATATGCTCTCGCCAGGTGGTATAAAAAATCACGACGTCATCAATATAGACTACACAATTAGGGATATTATCTACAAACCGGTTCATCAATCGCTGAAATGTAGCCGGGGCGTTGTTAAGCCCGTAGGGCATCACCTGACGCTGGTAAACTGCCCCGTCTACCACAAAACTAGCAATTTTCTTGGCTCTCTCAGTCAACGGGACCTGCCAGTAACCTTTTACTAAGTCCACCTTGGTGATAAACGTGGCAGCCCCGATGCGGTCTATGGAGTCATCAACTCTAGGTAATGGATAGGCATCTGTCTGGGATAGGGCATTGACCCTCCTAAAATCAACACAAAAGCGGATCTTGCCATTCGGTTTAGGTTGCAAAGTCACCGGCGAAGACCACTCACTATATCCCTTCTTCACCAAACCCTTCTCCAACATGTAATCCAGCTCTGCTTTTAGGGGAGGCTGCCGAGAAGGATTTATACGGTAGGGGCCCAACTTGAGTGGCTTACGTTTCCAACCTCTATGTCGTGCATCGCCCAGGATGTCAGACCTGGAGAATCACCAAACACGCTGGAGTACTGCAACAGCCTATTGAATAACTCATCTTGTCGCTTAGGACCAAGATGCTGCAACTTGTCTCTAAGAGCAACATACCCATTTCCCTCCCACAACTCAGCCGGGACTGCAGCTTCTAAATAGTCAACCTCCTTCTCCTCCTCTGTCCCTACTACAGCCAGGTCATGAGAGGGACAATCTGTGCCACCTGTGCAGTTACTCCCACAATTTATAAGAATAAAGGCTTCCCCTCCGATACCAGACATGCGCACCCCTACATTCCTTGCGGCTACACCTGCCGGCGCAGCCTCACCTCCGTCAGCGCCACGGCCAGATGTAGTCGGTCTATGGTAGGGCTTTAACATATTAATATGGCAGAATTGGGAGGCTTTGCGACGGTCGGGCGTGTCTATTACATAATCAACCTCACCAATCTGCTTAACGACTTTATATGGACCACAAAACTTAGCAGCTAAGAGTCGACCCTGAACTGGCAACAGTGCCAGAACCTCGTCGCCCACCTTGAATGCCCTAGATTTAGCCTGCTTATCGTAATGGTACCTCATCTTGCTTTGTGCTGCCACTAGATGCTCTTTAGCTAGCTGCAGGGCAGTCTGCAACCTCTCCCGAGTCTTCTGCACATACTCGAGCAGAGGCACCGAGCCCCCTGCCGCATCACTCTCCCAGGCATCTTTCACCACATCCAGCGGATCCCTGACACGATGACCAAACACAAGGGAATTGGGCGAGAATCCCAAAGACTCTGAAGGGACATCACAAATTGCGAAAAGAACAAAAGGTAAAGCAGTGTCCCAATCCCTCTCATGCTGCAAACAAAATTTACGCAGCATACTCTTCAAGGTCTGGTGAAAACGCTCAAGGGCTCCCTGTGATTGTGGATGGTACGCGCTTGACAGCACATGCCTTATACCTAACTCTGATAGGGTTTGCTTGAAGAGATTGGATGTAAAATTAACCCCTCTGTCAGACTGGATTTGACATGACAAACCAAATCTAGTGAAGAAATGCAGAAGGTGTTTGAGAACAACCTTCACGTTCATGCTGCTAACCGGAATAGCCTCCGGGTATCTAGTTGTGGCATCCATCAAGGTAAGCAAGTACTTATATCCCGCACCGGTGGGTGGTAAGGGACCGACCATGTCAATGATGACACGAGTAAATGGCGGTTCAACTGCAGGTATAGGGATCAAAGGTGCTACGGGTATTCCTTGGTTGGGTTTTCCAACTACCTGACAAACATGACATGACATCAAAGAGGTAGCCACCGATGCAGGCATATTAGGCCACCAAAAATGAAAACGCAGCCTTTCAGTAGTTTTCCGCACCCCTAAATGCCCCGCCAGTGGTGCCTCATGCGCTAGCCTAACCAGCTCTTCCCTGAATTGAGCCGGCACCACTAATTGCTCCTCCCCCATGCCTGAGCCTGTATCCGGCGCCCACTGCCGATACAACAATGTCCCCTTTTCAATAGATTTCTCTGGACCGTTCTTCCCACCAGTCGTGCCAACCCTCTTAAACAGGAGGCCCAGACTCGGGTCCTCTTGCTGCAACTTGCTCAATTCGTCTCTAGGTATTTCCGACAAGGCAGATACCTCTGACCTCTCAAAAATAGCAGAAGGTTGAGTCGGCGGCACTATGTCAGACTCCTTGTCCGGCACTAGGTCACCTCTACTAGTCTCGGGGGCTTCACTGGGGTCAGCCACGCCCACCGCTGCCTCCGAGCCAGTTTCATCTAGTAGTGCATCATGGGATGGCCCGCACTCATGGCTGTCGGCCCCCGCATCCACTAAATCATCCTCCGGTTGTGCCACTTGTGCCATTAATCTGGTCACTGCACACACAGGGTAGATAGATTCCATGTTATCTTCCTGCAAATAGCCACCAGTAAGGGGCTCAAAAGCAGCCTCAGCAACGACCATAGGAGGCGGGAAAACTACATCCCCTGCCTAGTCAGTCCCGAGCAAAAAAATCTACCCCCTCCACTGGCAGAGTGTCCACCATGGCCACCTTACCCTCGGCGGCCACCAACGGGCACTCTAGGGTCACCGGGACTAAATCACAGCATTGCTCACTGTTGATTCCCCTGCAAATAACAAACTCTCAGGTGCTAATAGGTCCCCCTGTCAGGTTGCGACACATGGATTGGCTGCGCACCAGTATCCCTAAACACCTTGACAGGGTACGTCTGCTCCCCGATCCGTACTGATCCATCATGTATGAATGGCCGACACCAATCAGGGGAAGTCTGGTTATGCTCAGGTGGTGATATCATCTGGGGCAGCAAGGTGCTTACTACCCTGCTTCGCGCTGGCCAACACTGCCCCCCAAACTCACCAGTACCTGGCTTGCTTTTCACATGCACCTCCCCTAATGTCGCCACCAACTGGACAGCCCTGGGATCCTGGGTAGCCTTCCATTTAGCACACTGAGGTTTAATATGACCCACTTGTTTGCAAAAATAACATCTCACTTCCGTAGAAGCTTGCTGGTTGTCAGCCTTGGTATAATATTGTGTCTTATTTGTGGTACCTTTGGGTGATGATGAGCGAGCTGATACTGTGGCTGCTTGGTGCACAGGTCGGTCTCGCCTGTCACCAATGCTCCCCATGCACGTGCCACGCCGGGCTAGTGCAAAGTCATCAGCCCAAACTGCTGCTTCCCTTATTGATTTAAACCGCTTTTCTTTTAATTTTTCCTCAACGTCCTTTTCAACTATGCTTGTAAACTGCTCTATCAGCCAAACCTCACACGCCGCCTCAAAAGTACCAGCTGACTCTGAATGCAGCCACTTAGCTAGAGTATCGCGCAGGTACCTGGCACATTCCACATGCGAGTCCCCCTGCCGCTTCCGAGCCCCCCTGAAGGCCAACCTGTAAGCCTCGGGACACAGCTCGTAGGCTTTTAACACAGCCTCTTTAAGTACATCATACTCTAGCTCCTCACTTCTAGGCGATCGTATGCATCAAGAACCTTGCCTTTTAACACATTAGACACCAACGCTGCCCAGCGGTGCCCCAGCCACTGATACTCGTGGGCCTTCTTCTCAAAACGTAAGAACCACTCGGTGACCTTAAGTTCATCGAAGGCCGGCATGAGTTTCAGCCGTCGAGACAACAACACCTCTTCTGCCTCCTCCCTAGATGCATGACCAGCACTATTCCCTTGTCGTCCCTGCCCACTAGTTTCTAACTTCGTCTTCTCCAAATCTACCTCCCTATCTCCCTCTCTCTGTCTCTCCTCCATCTCCATCTTCCTCAACTTAAGCTCTCTATCTTTCTCTCTCTGTCTCTCTTCTCTCTCTCTCTGTTTCTCTTCTCTTTCTCCTTCTCTATCTTTCTGTCTCTCTCCCATCTCCAATCTCTTGAGCTGCAACTCAAACTCTGGACTCCTTCTCGACCCTACCGGGGTTATAGGAGGAAACTGGGCATAAGGGGAACATTGTGCTGAGCACTCACCGCATGAGTGGCATCGAAATGCTGGGGCGTGGCCAACGACACATGGGGGGAAGAAGGAGGATACTGAGGATTGCTAGAATAACCTGAAACAAATGTACTGGCCATAGGGGCCTGAACATAGCCCTGTAAAAATGAAGGGGCCGTACTGATAGGGTTAAATGCTGGCGGTGGAGGTGTGGTGGCAGGTGCTGTGGTAGTAGTGGGAGACTGCCTACATACCGTATCACCTTGCTCTGGAGTTGTTGCTCCACTCCGGTCCCCAGTAGAATGGTAGCAGCCTGGCTAATAGGACGCTGTGGCACATGCTGGATGGCGCCCTCATCCACAACACGAGTACTAGCTTCCTGAAGACCACTAGTCTGTGCAGCTAACTTAGTCACCTCTTGAACTAACTCTGCCTTAGACATACCGCTGCACCTCCATCCATGCGCCTCCAACACATGTCTTAATTCATCACTACTCCTGCTAGCAACCTCTTCTTGACTAGGTTGGGTTGTAATAAACTGCAAGGCGTCCTCCTTCCCCACAATATGAACAGGAAAGTAATCAACATGCGACATCTTAGCAATAGTTGTGGACACAGGTTAATGAAATAAGAGTACTATGTCCGTAGACTTTCAATTACACGAACAAATTACTGACAATCTAAATATAATTGCTTCACACCACAAGAACTCTATACTATAACACTATCCTAGGCGAGGTCGCCACTGTTACGAGGGGAGGCTGGGGGAAAACAAATGCTCAAATAGCCTAGCCCACAGCACTCTAACCCTGCAACAGACACGCTCTTAATATCTGACTCAAACAACAAAACATGCAGGTTCTCTAGGAAAAATGGTTATCTTCCTCTTGGCTCTATTAAAGCAGCAACAAGGAGACACAAAAATATCGATTGCCCCCGAGTCTGGTAGATAATGCTCTGGTAGATAATGTGTATAATATTTAAGAGTACTTCTCTTCTAGACTGCACCTAACTGAGGAAACATAAAACTGCCAGACTCCCAGACACTTAATAGTATGCCCAATTGCTTAGGAATTAGGAATATTATAAAGCCGAACCATGGGGGAGAGTCTGGAGCACTAACCTAAGACATGGAACACAAGAGTTGACATACCAGTAGGTTGGGGATATGTTACCCTTGAGCATGCCTCCAAACCACTGTGAATGTCAACTTCAATAATAAAGGAGAAATATACATGTAATGTCAATAGGCAATGCAGTTAAACAATGGGAAAGAATGTACGGAAGAACAGGGTGAAGTTTATATGTTAAGATTACCAAAGAAGGAGTTAATGCTGTAATTCATAGTAAACTAAAGATGTTAAAATAAAACAATATGCTCAATATGACTCCAGCCCCTGCTATGCTCCAATCAACTAACGAACAAAAAGAAATATGTGCTATTCAAGGGAAGACACGGAGCAAGCCAAAACCGACAGATAAGGATGTTGCTATCTCAAGGGACTGACAGGAGTGAAGCTCCTACACTCGCTCTGGTTCCCACGACCAGACGAGGGAGAGAAGGGGGAGCACCAGGCACTGCCAGAACATACAATTAACTAGGCAGCCTGGACTCTCACTAGCAACACAAAGCAATCAAATAAAACATAAGACAACACTGTGTAAACTTATGATACACGAAATAATTACACAAAGGTTAAATAAACTAATTAATTATAGTAATAGCCAACCGGCCACACAGACTACAGGCGCCGTCCAGCAAAGCCACGAGGGCTAGCTAGCTATTTGCCTCGCACAGGGTCCCCCCCCTCACAACAGGCCTAGCAACTATAACTCACTCACAAATTATATAGGCTACAAACTCATTTGAGTGACAATATATATATATATATATATATATATATATATATATATATATATATATATATATATATATATATATATATATATATATATATATATATATATATATATATATATATATATATATATATATATATATATATATATATATATACTGTATATATATATATATATATATATATATATATATATATATATATATATATATATATATATATATATATATATATATATATATATATATGTATATATATATATATATATATATATGTATATATATATATATATATATATATATTTATATTATTGAATAGAGTGTTTATTGTAAGAACTCGGCAAATTCGGATCTTCCTCTTTGTGCTCTCTTGATATAATGATATATGATTCTCGGTGAATAATTTGTTGACACTCAGTCAATGACTTAAGATATATTAAAAGACTCAAGTTACTTTTAGATTCAGGAAGCCTCAAGGTATAGCCGAAACTGGTGTCAGTAAAATATATCTATCTATTTATTGCCAGACGACTTGATCCCTGAAGTGGTAGTCATGAATGAATCACCCCCATGAACCTCAGTCCTTTGTCAGCCGACGCCCTTCCTCCAATCCAACACCTCTTCCACTTATATACCTCTCAACTTCATCCTTCCACCTAACTTTTGGTCTTCCTCTCCCTCTCTGTGTCCTTCCACCTCACTCTCGTACACTCTCTTAGTCATTCTCTCGTTTCCCATAAATTCCACATGGCCGAACCATCTCAAGCTGTTCCTTTTCACACTTTCCAGAACAACCACACAACACCGCTCTTGTACAGTACATCTTAATTCGTTAGTCTATCCCTCCATGTAACTCTACACGTACAGTACTTCTCAAGTAACTAATTGTTACCCCTCTAACTCTTGATTTGTGCTTCCAACCATTATCCATGCTTCACTCCCGTACGTCAATATCGGGATTCTCATACTGTCATGCAATGACATGTATTTCCATGCTGACCACCCTATTCCTTGTCACTGCTTTCAGCGTTCCTACAACCCTTTTCTCATGTCAACCTCTGCCGCACTTCATCCTCCATCTTTACTCCCATTACACTGCCCAAATACTTAAATGAGCTGACATTCTCCATAACCTGACTATTCAACCTCACCTCACACTCTGTAACTGTCCCCCTTTCAAAGACCATAATCTTACTTTTCCCCGCATTTACCTTCAGATCCAGATTTTCACACACGGTTCCAAACATATATTCCAGAACCTGCAATTCCCACTCATTATCACTCATGAGAACTGTATCATCAGTAAAATATTAATATATTTGTTTGTTTTGTTTTCTAGGCATATATTATTTTCCTCTTTTTAGACTTAATGCATTGTACTCGATCTTACAACGAACCCATATTATGAGTATTCCCCCAATAGAAGGCTGGGTGGAGGTGTAAGTTGGTAGTAGACTAATAAGGGCGGCAGGGAGGGTCAACAACACAACAGTCACTGAGAGAGAGGTCTGTCTGGATTCATTTCTCGCTTTGATCTGTGGCCCTACAGTAGCTCCTTAGTGTTCCTTTATCTCTCAGGGTAAGGTTTATTTATCTTATACTCCATTACGCACCATTTTTCTCCTTCTCTTTGTTGATGCTATATATAAGGGTGGTATGCAAAGATTTTCTCCCATGTGCTTTTCGATTTTGTGGGCGTTTGTCTACTCTCAGTTTGGTTTGCTTACTTGCAATCCCATTACGCATAAAACTATCTCTTAACACTTATATTTCCCTCAGCAAATGTTTCATACAGTGGTGTTTCAAATAGGAGTGTTTCGTTCAGGAAAATAGCATTTTAATTCTATCAAACAAGCAATTTCGTGAGTATACTGAAACTCTTGACGGTAGTAATTCCCTGTGTTTGGTTCTGTTCCATTGCTACTAATTAATGGTACACAGACAAACATAAATATGTAAAAACATGTGTTAACAAATATACTACACAGTGTCAATGGTATTCCGTTATTATATCACATAAGAAAACAAATCAAACAAGCTACACAAAAGTTGTGTTCCGTTGTTAGCCCATATACAAAAAAAAATTGTGTATTTGTGCATACTGCTGTCTACTACCCATTACCCATACCGCCCCTACTCCTCCCCCCTCCCTGTCCTAAATACCCCCCTCCCCCTATTCTCCGCCTCCCCCACCTGTCATGACGGATACTTAAGGCGTTCAAGGACCTAGCATCTGTTAGTGACCTGAAGAAGCTATCTGCGAAACGTCAATAAAGTGCTCCTCCTCATATGATGTTTATATTCATACAATAAAATAACTCGGTCTAAAGCAAATCCCTTGCCCCTACTGATTTACTAAGTATAGGCATTTATAAAATACCTCGACCAAAAACAAATCCCTCTTCCCCAACTGATATACTAAGAAGTACCGCTCACACTGACTCTCCCGGGGCCAGATTCACTAAACTGACTTGGGCTGACCTGGTTGGAAGGCGTTAGTAAAACCTTGGACGCTACCAGAATGTATTCCACAGAACATGGATAATGTCTTCGGCGTTATCCTACGAATTTCTACAATAAAGCTTGCATCGTCGGGTGAGATGGTATACAATTAATTATATATAATTATTCCATTGAACCTTATAATCATCCTTCTTATAAATACTATTGCATGGTGCATAATACTACATACCAAATATTATGTTTGTTTTTGTTTTTGTTTATTTAAATAATTATACAGTATAACAATAATAATACATGTATCATTATGATGGTCTCCTTTTTCATCTTTGTAGTTATCGATGACAGGAAAACCTCCGAATATCCTCAAATAACTAGATTACATGCAGGTCATAAACAAATAGAGCATCACAACTGTATATTTCAAGTCATCATGCAGCAGAAACATCGACATAGTTTTCACGGAATATAATGGATATATGTACTGTAATGATCAGGGTCCAGAGAATATAGGGTCAACCCACGCACAGGTACCTGTGAATGAGTGACGTCACAGGCCCCACGCTCTGCCTGAACCCCTCATATAAGACATCTTGTTTTTGTGATATATTGAACTATGCGTGTATATAGAATCTTATTTAATGTTACAGGACAAAAGAAAACATTAAAATATATCAAGCTTAGTATATTTTACAATTAAATGTGCATAAATATGAGGTAATATATTATGGATGATAGCGAGCATACCAATGAATAACATATGGGCTATAGGCTACACCAAGAAAGTGCTTACATTAACTTCATATGAGAGAGAGAGAGAGAGTGGGAGTGGTTGATACCTGATTAGGGGCTACTTATTCCTAAGGAAGGGCATATTATAATGTCATTAGTGAAGGAACGGACACACACAAACACGCACACAGACTTGTGTTTGTGTGTGTGGACAAGCGGTGATGTGTGTGTGTGTGTTGATCTGAGTGAAAATCTGTGAGTGTATGTGTGTATGGGATAGTGGGAATGAGTGTTTGTGTATGCGTATCTTGCTCACCTTTATCATGACAAAAGGACTGCATTTTACAAACCATGAGTGTGTGTGTTGAATTCTAGCTTGTCAATGTTAAGCTGATAAATCTTTTTAATGCCCTATGAGTTTTCCACCAAGTAGAAGGGACACACACACATACTTATGCACACTCACTCACACACACACACACACACACACACACACACACTCATGCACGCACATACACTTACGCACACTCACTAACACTCACACACACACACACACACACATGCATTTTACAAGCTCATGTGTGTGTGTGGGGTGGGGTTAGTTTCTAGCTTGGCAATGTTAAGCTGAATATTTTTCCTAACGTCATACACACAGTCACACATACGCACTACATTTTATAAACTGTGTTTGCATGTGTGTGTGTGGGTTGGGGTTAATTCTAGCTTGTCAATGTTAAGCAGAATAGTTTTCCTAACGTCATACACACACACACACACACACGCACTGCATTTTACAAACTGTGTGTGTGTGTGTGTGTGTGTGCGCGCGCGCTTTTGAATTCTACCTTGCCCATGTTAAGCTGATGATTGTTTCTACTGTCATATTACCAGCTGCCAGATTATCACACCCACATTATAATTATAATTAAAACAGCAAGCTACAAGGGCTATGTATTCATTGATTAGTAAATGCAGAACATTTAATTTACTAGTTGATATACAGCTGGAATTGTTTAATGCAATGGTTAGACCAGTTATGTTGTACTGTATGCTGCTGAGGTATGGGGACATTATGTTATTAGAAAATTAGAACAGCTTCATTTGAGGTTGTTAAAGCATACATTACATGTTCATAAGTATACTAGTAATGACATGTTGTATGGTGAACTTGGTGAATATCCTATAGACATAAATATTAAGTGTTCAATGATCGGTTACTGGGTGAGATTAATTACTGGTAAAACGAGTACGGTAAGTTAAGTTATATAATGTACAAGTGTTTGTTACATTTGGATCAGGTTGGTGTTTATACTTCACCTTGGTTGAATTGTGTTAAAAGTATTTGTAATGACTGTGGGATGTCTGGAGTCTGGTTGTCACACAATGTAAGAACCCCAGCCTGGTTCAGATTGGCAATAAAACAACAGCTTAAAGATCAACGGATAACAAAATGGAATAGTAATTTGTCAAGTAGGGCCATTTGTAGTAGCTATAGAACTTATACATGTGTCTTCAGTATGGAGGATTAACTTGCGAAATTGGATAAGGGAGAGAGACTAGCTATAAGTAAACTGAGAGCAAGTAATAATAAATTACCAGTTAATACTGGTAGACACAAAAATATTGATAGAGAAGACAGGGTATGTACTAAATGTAGTGAGAATGTGGTGCGGGACGAATATCATTTGTTGTTTTATATGTCAAAATTAGGATATTGTACAGTTAAGGAATAGATATATTGCTCATTACTACAAGCATAACCCAACACAGTATAAATATATACTGTTAATGAATAATACTAACTTAAAATGTATGAGGAATCTGTCACCTCTTCTCAAAAGAACGTTTACTATGTATAGATAGATCAAGTCTTAGGACATTTAATATAGTTTGCTTAAGATGTACCAGTGTATTTATGTGTACGCTAATTTAGTTAGCAAAGGCATATTGTACATGTGTAGCATGTAAGGGGCTGTGCTCCATAGTTTTTGTAAAAGTCTGAGCAAAATAAACTCAATTCAATTCACACACACACACACACACACACACACACTGCTCAATTCCTGTAAACTACAAATAAGTAAATACACACACACACACACACACTCACAAATCCGTCACTTGATAGATCCCCAACAGTTTGGCAACGTAAAAACCTCCTCCACCACTCACTGTCTTATTAGCTTCCTAGATTATATTTACACAAATCTTGAGAAGAGAAAGACTTCCCTTGCCCTTGCCTTTATTGACTTCAGGAAAGCATTTGACCTTGTTGACCACACCATCATCATCAACAAGGCCATAAAGTTGGGGCTACATCCTACCCTGGTTGCGTGGTTGACCGACTTCCTTAGTGACAGACGACAAGCAGTGCGATACCAAGGCTTCATCTCCACCTTCCTAGACATCACATGTGGAGTCCCACAGGGCACAAAGATGGGGCCTCTATTGTTCCTCATCTTGATTAATGATGCCCTAAAGGACACCCCATTCCACTGGAAGTACGTGGACGACTCGACAGTCGGCATTACTGTCGATAACACCTCCCCTAACTATGACCCCCTACAAGACATCCTCGACGTCTTCAAGCCTGGACCACAGACAATCATGTAACTATCAATCATGACAAGACAGTGGTCATACACATCAACACTTCCGTTACCGACCTTCCTCCACCCACTGTCACAATTGGTCCTCATCCCCTTCAGCTTGTTGAGTCCACCAAACTCCTCGGAATCACTGTGGACAACAAACTGAACTGGAAGAAACATGTAACTAACACAGTCAGGACCGCCACTTACAAGTTGTTTATGCTAAGGCGGCTGAGATCCCTGGGGGCGCCGGAGAATGAGCTGAAGAGTATATATAACACCTTCATACTCCCTAAGCTCACCTACGCCTCTCCCGCCTGGTCCTCCTCTCTAACCCTAACACAACAACGTCAACTGGAGAGAGTTCAGAGGAGGGCATGCAGGATCATCCTGGGAGGCACATATCCAGGGTACGAGGAAGTTCTCACCACCCTTAGCATACCTGCACTTTCAACCCACCACTACAACACACTCAAACAGTTTGCATCTAAGCTGCTTGTTCACCCACGACACAGAAACTTACTTCCACAAGACGCCCCTTGACCAACACGTGCACCTCGTCATTTCAACACACTCCAACCAATATGAGCAAGAACTGACAGATATAAAAATAGTCCTATCCCAACCATTGTTAATATTATTAATAATGTGTAATAACGGCCTGTCACACCATATATACGCGCCCACCTTTAATAATGTATGCATAAGTGTGTGTGCGTGTGTATATTAGAATATAATTATGGATGTATTTGCTTGAGTTTGTTTATGTATATGTGTATATATGTATATGTGTATCTATGTATGTACAGTATATGTGTATGTATGTGTGCGTATATGTGTATGTATGTATGCGTTATTTATGTATATATATATGTGTCTATAGTGTATACTGTTTGTGGTTCGAGCCCGGCTGAGAGTATCAGGTAGGATAAGAGAAGAGCATATATGCATGTAATGTGCATATATTTATGTATATGTATGTCTGTGTGTATGTGCTGTCAATGGTTCGAGCCCGGTTGAGAATATAAGGTATATAATATATATATGTACTGTACGTGTATTTATATGGTCATATGCACATATGTATGTAAATATACGTACATATGAGCGAGAACATATTGCTCACTAGCGCAACTTCTGATTATAAATCTATGCATAAGCATTATCTATTATTAAGTGTTCGCGTATCTTCATCCATGTATTTCCACCCTTAACAATAGAACGCCCAGCTTTTCCATATTTCGCCTTCTGTCACACACACACACACACACACACACACACACACACACACACCTACACTACCGAGGATTAACCTATTGTAGTAGGCTGTACCTGACCATATGGACCATATACGGACTTGAATTGCTGCACCCTCTTTACCCCTTCAACTCTTTACCCTGACCCTACCAAAACAGTTTCTGTATGTATGTATGTTTGTGTGCATACGTGAGCGTTTGTGTATACGGACATGTGCACACTTACTGCATGTTCTTATGTTCCTATATATGTATGTATATGTATGTGCGCACGTACGTGTATATACGTATGTTCTGTATATGAGTAAGTAAATAAATGTGTATATGTACTGTATATCACTTACTCTCATGGTTATTTTATGATAATTTGTATTCTGCACATGCATCATTATTGTATTTATTTATTTTGTTTGTAAACTGAGCTTACCATCCTCATATCTGTACATCTCATGTTCATCCACTAAATTGTAAAATGTGTATTTTCAGCTCATGAGGCTGCCATTTTTTAATAAACCGTTTATTATTATTATTATTATTATTACACACACACACACATGTTAGTCCAAAATACTTGGAACTGGGAATATCCATTACGATACTTGTCTAAGAAAAATGGATTGATTATAAAGTAACTAAGACAGGACAACACGAGCGCTGCTCAATTCCTGTAAACTACAAATAGGCAAATAGGTAAATACACACACACACACACACACATTGTAATTGTCTCAACTTCTGATATTGTTAGTTAAGCCTTTGAGTACCAGCTACGTGTGTTATATTGTATTCTAGCGAGGATATATTAATACGATATTATGCAGCTTCGGAAGGATCTACGGTAGTTAAGAAGGTTGGTTGAGATAGTTGGAAGCCATATTATTGCTAGAGGTCCTTCCTAATCTGAATACAATGGTCTAATAGTGGCTACACTATAAAAAAAAGGACATCACCGGTACTTTATGGGTTAACTGTATAGTAACTAACATCATTGTTTTTATGCTATATATTTCAAGATAGGTATCTTAGCATTCATAATTCCAAATCATTATCATACCACACACAACTAGAATTATAAAACATCCGCTTTGTTTCACCTGTATGTTCGTGATTGAGTTCTCAAAGTGAATGAACTGACCGACCTCCCACTGACCTGTCCCCACTGTGGGGAGAATGACGTCATGCGCGAAAGACAGCGCGTTTTCTTTGAGCGGTGGGTTTACCCTATATTCTCTGGACCCTGGTAATGATAATGAAGGCTTCGTGACGCCTCTCTGTCGCCACTGCACAGTGTTGTTAATTAAGCTACTTTACCGGTAGACCTAGAGGTATTTACTTCGATTTACCGTCGTTTTGTTTGTCTAGTGACATGAATTCTAGCAATATTCTTAAGATTTGAGCAATTATGAGCGATATTCTAGACATTGTCACATTTCCTAGCTATTTTCGGCATATCTTTATTAGCGTCATTCTAGCGACTTTTGAAAGTGGACCTAGCGGTATTTTGTTCAAGGTTAGTAACCCTGCAGTCTCCAGGTCACTCTAAATGTCTACGAGGCTTCCGCGACAAAAGCTACATCAATTAAACATCGCCGGTCATCTAATCATTACACTGGTACATACGAACGTTTATTGTAATATTTATGACATTCCCAGTTCATTTATCAAGCATATATATTGGAAAATATGTGATTCTCGCAGGATATTTGGTGTCATATAAAGTCACAAACATATTTGGTGTCATATACAGTCACAAACATATTTGGTGTCATATACAGTCACAAACATAAATTCCTGTCCACCTCGCCAACACCGACTTGATTTTCTTTGTATTTGGTAAACCGAACACTACTTCTTAAAACATAACTAAAAGAACCTTATATATTGAAGCTTAGGTAAGATGGACTTTGTAGTAGTTTCACCTAATAAAGAGAACCTACAAGGGGAGGAGGACTCCTAGTCTCCTGCCCCCAGAAGAAAAATGTAGGACAGTCAAAGAGACAGACATAAACAGCTAAAGTTGGGTATAGGATATCAAACCTCACTCTGGATAGGACCAGCCCTTACATCATGTGACAATATTTATTATAGGAAATACGAAGGACATTCAGAATGGGAATTTATGGTTTATCAAAGGCTTTAGGAATCCATTTTGGTTTTGATTGCGTAAACCTTTGGGGAGGGAATGCAACTTGTTCTTTAATTGAATTTATATACTTGCTAATGAATGTATGTGCATTTGTATATTTTCTGTAGTGACTCCTTTGAAGGATTATAGTTTGTGTACAGCTATAACATTAGTACTCGTTAATGACAACACTAACTGCAGCTACACTATAGTAGCCTTCTTTCACACGGATATATCAGTTATTTATTATTCATTATTTTTATTTTTTTCTATATTCCAACTACTCACTCTCGGGCATAGGCTGAGAGCCTGTACACTCCACCTCTGAACACAGTGAGGCCCGTGAGGTCTTGTTCCAGTCTAGGGAGTGAGACATGCGAAGCACCCATTCACGACTCGAAGCAACCCCATCTCTGAAGCTGCTTCACCTCTGCGCTTCACTGTCTCATTCCTCAAACTCGGACCCTCACTCTCAAAACGCCACCTATTGAGCAATTAACTCACTAGGCATTGTCCCCATGTAGCATATTTTGAATATGGGAATATTCATACAATGCTATTTAATCAGGGAACAATGAGGGTATTTTGTTTAGCATTTCGGTGTGCTGTGGTAATGCACTGAAACTAGGCAGTGCACAAACTCCATCCCAATAATATTTTCCCATTGACCTATTGGGATTCGAACCCGGGTCCATTGGAATACCAGTCCAGTGGCAAGACCACTCCGCCTCGAACCCGGGTCCATTGGAATACCAGTCCAGTGGCAAGACCACTCCGCCACACCTCCCCTCCACTCCGCCACACCTCCCCTAACTAGGAAGATTAGATACAAATACTTCGAAAGGTTCAATAATGTGTTTTTTTTTTCTTCATATTCCTGTGTTAGTATGTCCAGACAACATATCCACAAAAATTTTGATTTTGTTTTCTTTGTAATTTTAAGTAAACGTCTTCTGTGATGGGACTGATTAATTATCACCCTGGTCCATGAACTACGCCCATAAGATACCAAGGTGGCTCTCATCTGTCATAAACTTAAATATAGATTATAAAGTTCACTACAACCTTACCTCAGGTAGCCAGGAAGGCCTGAATCACCTGAAATATAATTACCATTTGGTGGCTGGGCTAAAAACTATACTTGTATAGATTTATCATCGACACTCAACCGACAAAATTTGCGAAAAATATTGGAGCTACGATTTACGGTCGTAGAAAGGATTTACAATTACCTTACCTTTTGATGCCTTTTGATGTGTTCGCCACTCTTCTAGCGGCACCAAGGAGCACGACGCCCCTCGTTATGGGTGGTGATTTGGTGCAGTAGACTGTTTGAAGCGACAGCTCGCTCCCTTGCGAGGATGGTGTGACGCCTGCCAGCGTTGGCAGAATCGCCTCCCGGTAGCCACTAGCGCTCGCCAGGGCAGTGAAATGGGCTACAGTCTATCTACAATGTTGTACTTTCTTTCTTGTGAATCGTCATGTCACAGGCAGTATAGAAGTGGTCTTTATTTTCGCCTGTGACAATGCATTATATTTTATATCATGAGTAGAACATAAGACGCATTGTAGTGAAGTTGAGAGAGAGCGAGCGAGCGGTGTGGGGGCAGTGAGTGTTGCTTTCCCTCCTCCTTCCTTCCTCCCGAAGGAGTCCCTCGCCCGCGTGGGCTTTCTCTCGGTTTTGATTGGCTGGTGGTTCCTGGCGCTTTCTGGAGGCCTGCTGCCTGGTGACGTAGCGGCCTGTGATTGGCTGACCACCATGCCTTTGTGTGATCCTGGGGGTCCCGAGGAGCTACTCTCTTCAGAGCTTGCCTGACCAGCATACCCTTCACACCTCCCTTACCACCTGTCCCCGACTTCTACCTATAGAGCACTTTCTCTCTCTCTCAACTTCTTACCTCTCATTCTTCCACTCTATTTAACATCATAACTCCGCTTTGGTTCTGCACGATTTCATATATCGGCCATCGTATTATATGCTGAAGCTCTCAGATATTACATGTTTAGTTAGGCATTTTGGAGGGGTTACCATTTTGTCTGTAGAGGTTCGACACACTCACGGTGTCTCCCTACCTTTTTATTGGTTGTCTGCTGGGCTATTTAATGCTAGACTGGGGTGAGGCTATTGTTGTTGTGATTTCCCATGTGTACCAGGTTTTGTTGAACCTGTACAATCGCAACGGATACGTGGGAAGCCTAGGTTGTCTTTCTGACTGTGTACCTTGTGAGCTTAGCACTGTGTTGCGAGTGAGGGCTTTTGCCTCTACCACCCAACACTGTGCTAACTCGTTTTGCTTTGACTTTGAGAGGGTCGCCAGGAGAGAACCAGATACTAGCGATCGGGATCTCTCAAGAGAGCACCCCGTCATTTAACGTAATTTGGCCGTACAGTCTTAAGGACCTCACTAGGCTACGAGCCGCTTGGTCAGCCATTGTTTCCTAGCCTACGACATCCCAGCTAGACTTTATTCGCCTAGCAGACACCCGATTAGGATTATAAACTCTTATGTTATGTATGCAGCATTTTTATTCACGTTGATTGTAAGCCTTGGTTGTTGTTGAGTTGCACAACCCGAGCAGGCGTTTTGAGTTGCCTGAGGAAGTACTTCTTTTGTTGTTGGAGATAATATTATTGCGCATTTATTATTGTTCCCGTGCCAGTTAACACTGTATGTCCCTACACTTGTCATATCTTGTTCCTGCTTTATATAACAGTTCAAAATCTGATTCGATCATCTTAAGCAGCATCAGACTTTCTTCAGAAGATTCCTGCTCGATGCTTTAGGACTTTCGTTCACTTTCTTTAATATAGGAGTGACAGTTTATTATTGTTTAGAGTAACTTTAATTATACCTTCTTCTTGTTTGCATTAAATCATTTCAGTGATTTAATTAAGCTCTCTATCTTTTTCCTTGTATACATTATTAACGTAATTGTATGTTGTTGTGATCAGGCTGTATCAGAGATCATCAGCCTGTAGTAGTAGTGCATTTATACCGAGTTATAGGATACCCCGTTATCGCAGATTTAACTCTGGAGGGTATAGGTGTTTTTGTGCGCCGGCATTATAAGTTCGAGGGTTGGATCTAGTGTTACCGTTGTGGCTGTGTGCCTTTCTAGTCCAATGATTAAGAGCCCTTGTTTTATACGAGTCCCGGTCGTAACAATGGGCTCGTCTGGCACTTTTTGAAGTTCGACATCGAGGGCTCTCTTGAAGTTGTCTAACGAGACGTCCCTCATGTCTCTTACTCGCCGTGGGAGTTTGTTGAAGAGACCTGGGCCTCTGTGTGATAACCAGCCCTCTCGCAGTAGTTGAGTATCACCCTCAAAATGCTAATAAAGCCTGTGCAAATATCAGGAGATTCCTAGTCTGTGTACATTGCACATCACAACCCTAAGAACAACAACAACAACTTTCAAAACTCCGACTTTAAGTTTGTTTTTAAGTGTAAATAAACATTAATACATAACACACATGTGCTGATTGGTTGTGTTCACATCAATTATCATTGTTGAGGTTAAGCAGACCGTCACCATTTACTCTGCTGCTTCCTTCTTCACCTGCCAACACTTTCCTTCACTCTAACCTTAGAACTCCTTTTGTAATCTGTCTGTTCACCCTCCTACTTACCTATTCATGGTTGTAATTGAATGTATTGCCATTTGGCCACAAGTCTGTTCTGACATTCGAAGACATAAACAAATTAACATTGGTATTATTTACACTAATGTGAAATTTCAGGCATAATTTACAGTAAATTATAGGTGTTCTAAAACCTTCATTCATTTCTCAGACCAGATGGCTGGAGTAAAATAGGAAAGAAGAGTAATTGGACAGAGGAAGAACAAGCTGAGGAGTGAGAAGTACAGTAGAAGACTGAAAGTTCTCGGGCTCATTCTCTTATAACAAAAATGTTATATATATAACATGGAATGAGAACCTCCATTACGAATTCTGCAGGCGACTGAGATACCCCAAATTAAATTGATTGCATCTCAGGTGTCTATCACCTCACGAAATATGATCCCTGCAACGTTTATGAAATAGCTACCTGTGGCCTCAAGCTGATGACTGATGCTGTATCCTCTTCATACTTTGACTCTTATTTTCAGATTTTGCTTCTTCCTCCTTTTCCATTTTATTATCCTCCTCCTCTTTACCCCTTCACTTTCGTATTCATCCCATATCTTATCGCTAAATCTCTTATTATTCCGCTTTGTCCTTTCCTGCTTCTTATCCTCCTCCCCTTGTTCCTCATTATCATCCTCTTTCCTTTATCTTCTTTCTTTCGTTTTAAACTACTTCTCTTTCTTCCTCCTCTTCATGATCATCAGCATCCATCCCCTCCACGAAACCTCTCTCAGCCTCAGTGCCTTTATATTGTAAGGAAGAAAGTCTTTACAAAATCCGTGTGGCTAAATTTCAAGAATATATGGTACACAATCGTGAACATAATTAAAATACTCAGTCCTTGTGAACTATCCATAAATAGGATTGAAATATACAGTATAATAGTTCGCTATGTTATTTTTTTCTTCTGTGAGTGAGGGAGGTAAAAGGCAGAACTGCCTGTAGCGAGTGCCTCCCCCAGAGTTGAAAGACTGACAAGGCCAAAGGCAAGGGACGTTCGATCCAAAATGTTTGGACACACAGAGTTTGAAGCAATTTAAGTCATAGAAAGAGGAAAAGACTGATTCTGGGAGAGAGATTAAGAGCTCAGCTGTTGAATAGAAGAAAGTCTGAGAGTAACGTTTCACTCTTGGGTTGGAGAGTTGCACAGAGTAGGGGTGGGATTGTGTTGCAAGACGGGTACCGTGTGTCCTACGTAGAGGAGGTGGTATACACTGGGAGAGCTCTGAGGAACACTGATTATTGTAGTAGCGATAGAATAGCGAGAGATATGCAACATTGATGCGAAGAGAGAGAGATTGCAGAGAGTTGGTGAGTGGACAGGAGTTAATGATACGAGAGGCATTCCTTTCTACTTTGTCTAGGAGTGCGGTGTGAGAGGATCCTCCCCACACATGTGAACAATACTCAGTACAAGGACACACGGTGCCCCTGTACAGAGAAAGAAGATGTGCAGGGGTAAAGAACCCCTTGAGGCGGTTGAGCACACCCAGCTTCTGGGAGGCTGCCTTAGCAAGACTGGTAATATGGTCCTTCCAAGTGAAAACAGAAGAAAAAGAGACACCAAGAATTCAACCTACTGTTTTAAGACGTTTATCTCAATTCAGGTGTCGTTTTTTTCCTGTCGAGAAGTAGCTAGCCAGCATATTTTATAAAAAAAAATTGACAGCAGGATACATTTGTACATTTTTCGATAGTAAAATGTCTCCGGCGTAACCAGATTTAAACATTGCACACATTTGTTTGAAATACCTGATTATATATATACAGTATATATATATATATTGCAAAACAATATACTTCATCATTTTAATTATCAGGAGGAGAGGCCCGTATCCAATATCAGCTCAACAATTTATATAATTTATGTATGTGAAGCCTTTCAGCTTAATACAGCATAATGGATGTCGAGTAAAACCTTGCTTTTGGTGGATAATTACCTCCTTCAATTCTAAGCTGCCTATACTGCTGTTTGCAGATAATGAATGGGAGTTGCAGGGTCTGGTAAATGTGTTTGGAACAGTGTGCGAGAAACGGAATTTGAAGGTAAATGCGGGGAAGAGCAAGGTTATGGTCTTGAAAAAGGGTGAAGTCACAGTGTGAGGTGAAATTGAACGGTCAGGCTATGGAGATCGTCAGCTCTTTTAAGTATCTGGGCAGTCTGTTGAGTAAAGATGGGACTATGGATGAAGAAGTGCAGGAGAGGGTGCAACAGGGGAAGAGGGTTGTAGGAACGTTGAAAGCAGTAACAAGAAATAGGGTGGTCAGTATGGAAGTAAAGAAGTCCTTGCATGACAGTGTGGTAATCCCGACGCTAACTTACGGAAGCGAAGCATGGACGTTCGGGAAGAGACTCAGACCAAGAGTGAGAGCGGGGGAAATTAGTTACTTGAGAAGTGCGTGCGGAGTTACATGGAGGGATAGGCAGTCGAATGAGAAAGTAAGAAGGAGGTGTGGTGTGGAGGTAGATGTGCTGGAAAGTGTGAAAAGGAACAAATTGAGATGGTTCGGCCATATGGAACGTATGGAAAGCGAGAAAATGACTAAGAGGGTGTACGAGAGCGAGGTGGAGGGAAAAAGAGGAAGAGGTGCACCAAAGGAGAGGTGGAAGGATGGAGTGAGGAAGTATATGGATGAAGGCAGTGCTGGTTGGGAGGAGGGGTGTCGACTGACTGGGGACAGAGGTGCATGAGGGCGGTTCGTTCTTGGCCACCCCTTCGGAGATCACGGCGTCAGGCAATAGATAGATAGATAGATATAATTCTAAGGGATATAAATTATAGACTACAGTATATAACTTAAACCCCTTATTCCGACAATAATTTGTCCGTAAACTAAATCAAATCGTTTAATGATAACCACGATAGAAGTAAAGAAGTAACATATTCTGTTTTGGAACCAGTTGTAAGTAGTGACCAAGCGTGGAAGAAGTGATAAATATATTCATAGTTTTATTGGTTTTCCTTAAATTATATAGTTGGAGAATCCGATGCGCAGCGTTAGCTTAGCCTCAGCAATAAAACCGCTACTGCTAAAATGTCCTTGATAATAACAGAAAACACTAACATTGGAAAGGTAGACTAGGCGTACACTAGGCTACACATAAGGGGAGATTTCCACCTGAGGGATATTTTTCTGAACCCCTTTCTCCCTCATGTTTAGCCCCATTGATTTTGAGATTTTAAGACGATTGCTCCATTAGTATGGTGATTTTAAGAATGTTCGCTCCATTTGTCAATTTTAAGACCTTTCCAGCCATTTGGGTGTCGATTTTTTCCTGGAGAGCGATAGCGAACCTGTAATTCAAGAGGAACCGACCTTCGGCCGGGAAATTTTTCTACCGAAAAATGTACAAATTTATCTTGAAAGGGGGTCTAGTAGGTATAATTTAAAACTTGACGGAGGTCTAGGGAACACACTAAATACCTCCCCTTAACGCGGAGCTCATCTCCGTTGCTATCGCCTTTGGATCCTGTGATAGATTAGTTACCTACTATATTACATAAGGGGGTTCTACTGTATATACTACATACCAAAGACATATTCCAGGTTCCTGTTTTCTGCAAGGTGAACAGAGGCATATAGTGTGAGGAGACTACCCATCAGTCTCGCCTGCTCAGGAATTGAATCTTAAGGGGGGTCACCATTTTTTGTTTTATCTGTCTCTCCTTTTCACTCTTTCTATGGCTTGTATCCATTCGGCCCCATTCAGCCAACTTTTTGAAGACGTTTATCCCCATTCAGGTGTCGACTTCTTCCTGGCGAGCGATAGCGAGCCAGCATTGTATGGAGAAATCTGGCTTCGCCGGAGACATTTTTCTATCAAAAAATGTACCGTACAAATTTAGCTTGCTGTCAAAACAAAAATATATATTTACTGGCTCGCTACCGCTTGCCAGGAAAATATTGACACCTGGATGAGGGTAAACGTCTTAAACCAGTAGGCTGAATGGGGCCGAATAGATACAAGCCAAAGAGAGAGGGAGAGAAAGAGAAAAAAAGCGAGGTTGGCTCCCTTAAAACCCCTTTAGGTTGTGAGCTGAATGTACTACCCAATACGTTATATCTCCAATAGCACAAGATATTTGATGCAGATGTTTATTGAAACAAGAAGGTTTAGCCGTGTGTGTCTGTGTATAAATATGTGAGGGTCTCGGTTTGTGTTGCGTATACTGTATATCCATGTGTGTTTCTTTGTGTGTGTGTGTGTGTTTGTGCGTATGTCCATTTGCTGGTCTGCGCTTGTGTGCAGGCCTGTGTATAAAAAGCATAGTTACTGAAGGGCCGATAAAGGTAATAACAATGTTGAGAACACTGATGGTTATCCCCCTCGAGACAAACGGGTATTTGAGCAACTAGGTGACTATTTGAGTAAGTCGGTGACTACTCTCCCTCGCCTGACAATATCTCCTATATTTATAACCCATTGGAATCCTGAACACGCGTCGGCAGGCAGGCGGCAGACACATTTGTGGGACACTTTTATGTTTTGTTTACACTTTATTGCCGACCTTTGTAACATAAACACTTAATGATTGTAAATTAGCAATCCTACAGTATACCCTTGTTTGTATAGACACAATTTGACTGGTAGGTAACATGGACAATGGTTAACATATCCTTGTATGTGGTACTAGGGTATGGATATGGAGCAGTTTTGGGCATTTAACACATTTAACTGAGGAGTTGGGTGTGTGCAGTAGGAGGTCCATTGTTGTGCCTTGGTATCACAGCCATCTCACAATCAATAACCACAGCCTTGCCTTGAAGTACAAGTTGGTATTTTTACTTGTGGGGTGTGATCCTAGGTATTCATTATTGCCTCGCCTTCCGGGTAATGCGTCGATAACAATTTGTTAGTTATATATACGTGGCCAAAGCGCTAATGTTGATAGTGTATCAGTCGATTCTCTTGGATTTTACTTTCCTGGCTTTTCTGTTGTGTTTATCGGTCGGTTCATTGTACCATCGACGAACCATAGTATATAATTACGTAACCAAGACTTCCATTTGCATATAAGACGTGATAAACTATAACCAATATTTATGGCAGCGATTAACAGAGAAAGGAAGCAACATATCACACGTCATAAACAGTAAGCAATGGTATTGGCGATAGTAGAGATAATATGAATTAACAGAGAAAGGAAGCAACATATCACACGTCATAAACAGTAAGCAATGGTAATAGCGATGGTAGAGATAATATGAATTAACAGAGAAAGGAAGCAACATATCACACGTCATAAACAGTAAGCAATGGTAATGGCGATGGTAGAGATAATATGAATTAACAGAGAAAGGAAGCAACATATCACACGTCATAAACAGTAAGCAATGGTAATGGCGATGGTAGAGATAATATGAATTAACAGAGAAAGGAAGTAACATATCACACGTCATAAACAGTAAGCAATGGTAATGGCGATGGTAGAGATAATATGAATTAACAGAGAAAGGAAGCAACATATCACACGTCATAAACAGTAAGCAATGGTAATGGCGATGGTAGAGATAATATGAATTAACAGAGAAAAGAAGCAACAACATATCACACGTCATAAACAGTAAGCAATGGTAATGGCGATGGTAGAGATAATATGAATTAACAGAGAAAAGAAGCAACATATCACACATCATAAACAGTAAGCAATGGTAATGGCGATGGTAGAGATAATATGAATTAACAGAGAAAGGAAGCATCAGAGGTGAATGGGAATGGTAGTGCACTTGTGGACGTATATGTGGGGAGGAGGCTGTGGATAGCCAACACCTTCTTCCGACAAAGAATGATCCACAGGTACACGTGGAAACGGATGTTGACGATGAAGAATAAGACAGTGGTGGAACGAAAGTCATTGATTGATTATGTATGTGTGGATGAACGAATGAAGAAATCTGTGATGGATGCTAGGGTGTATAGGGGTATTGGAGGGGGTCTGTCTGATCATTATGTAGTGGTAGCTAAGGTTAGGATACAAAAGAAGTGGGTGAGGAGAGCGGGAGGGAGGCGAGAGGAGGGTGGAATGGTGAGGAGGGTGGAGAGGTTGTAGGAGGAGGAAGTCAGGGAGGAGTACAGGAGAGCAGTGGAAAGACGACTAGGTGGGTTTGACCTGGAAGTTATGGAGGAAGTGGAGGAGATGAGCAAGGTGTTCAAGGATGAGATCTGTGCAGCATGTGAGGAGGTGTGTGGAGTGAGGAGAAGAGGGAGGGGAGTGAAAGGTACAGCATGGTGGACAGAAGAGGTAAGAATAGCTGTGGAAGAAAAGAAGAAAGCATATAGAGAGTGGTTGGGTAGTAGAGGGAATGAAGATTCCAAGAGACAGAAACGAGCGAGGTACGTGGAGAGTAAGAGGGTGGTGAAGAGAGTAGTGAAGGAAAGTAAGAGAAGAGTAGATGAGGAATTTGGAAGGAATCTGAGTGTAAAATGGAGGGAGAGTAAGAAACTGTTCTGGAAAGAAGTCAAGAAAGTTAGGGAAGATAGCAGGGGAAACAGTAAGGGTGTGAAAGATAAGAATGGGAGAATGCTAGCTGAGAAGCAAGAGAGAGTCGAAAGATGGAGGGAGTACTTCAGTGAGTTGCTAAATGTAAGGAATGAAGAGCCAGCAAACATAGCTGGATATGGTATGGGAGGGAGAAGAAGAGAAGTAGTGGAGGAGGAGGTGAGGATCAGGAGGTCAGAAGTGTGGGAAGCCATGAAAAGAGTGAAGTTGGGGAAAGCACCAGGAACAGATGGAGTGTGTGGGGAAATGTTGAGGTATGGTGGTGAGATAGTGTTACGACTGAGGTTTAAATATATCAGGGCTCTTATTCATTGGACTAGTAATGGCATAAATTCTACAACGGAAAGCGCTAGATCCAACCTCTGATGTATATTCCCAGTGAACAAAGAACACAAATACTCTACAGAGTTCTATATGCAATAATAGGCTATCAAACTCTCAATAAATGTGCGTCTACTCTAGGCTTAATGTTATGTGAAAACAGCCTATTACTACCTATAACTGAAGGTGCTTGGTTATGGTATGCAAAGTAAGGTGGTAAGAGAAGTTACAACTTACGTTACTTTAATCAATAAATCTCAGGCACTCCTGCATGAAAGAAAGTGCACTAAAGTCCTTCAACACCAACAAGGAATCTTCTTTAAATGTTAGATGCTATAAAGATGCTCGTATCGGAAATGGAACCCAAAAAGGCAGGCAGCGGAACAAAGCTTGTGCAGGCTATGCACACAAAAAGGCAGAATATATAATGCCGTCGGAGCCAAGAATATCCTAAACACTACAACAATAATAATCGCCACGACAATGCAGTATTCCTATCAACAAAAAGAGCCTAAGTCGTTCGTGTCTCCATACATCAAACTAGGCTGCGAAATGCTTGTGTAATCATAAATGGGTATGCATAAAAAGAGTAATTGGGTTAATATACTTAATGTCTACTATGATCGATAAAGTCTAGCTAGAGTCAATGATACGAGATACTGGTGCGCATGGCATGCCGCATAGCCTAGTGCAAATCTCAAGTCTGTGCGTCAAATATTACGTTATAGGGAAGGGTAGCTCTCTTGAGAAACCTTAATACCGAAGTATTAAGCGTTCTCCTGGCGTACCTCAAAGACAAACAACGAGCTTAGAACAGTGCAGAATGGTATAGGCAAAAAGCCCTCATTCGTGCATGCTCTACTCTCAATGGCACACAGACTAGAATTTACTCAATCAACTCCAGTTCTCAGGTATGTCGTGCAGCTTTTTCCTAAAGCCAGCACTCATAGGAAACAATACCTTATAATATCAGACCCCTAGTCTAGCGTTATCTAATCCAGCAGAACACTAATAATTATAGGAAGCGGTACTTAACCCTTAATTAGCGGCTCACCACATAAGTCGAGTTAAATAAAGCTGGACTATGTGGCGGCGCTCGACATAGGTCGAGTGGCAATTTCAGCACGTAATGTTGCTGAGAGAGAGAGACAAGTGGTGGCAGGAGACTAGCGAGCGTATGACTGCTCCAGACCACCGCGGCGAACCTACTGACATGAATCTCAGCTCCCTCCTCCCTCTCTCACTCGCTACATACTGAATTATATGGGGAAAGTACCGAATTACATGCTTTTTGCACTCGCGTTGCACGGTTATTGCAAGAAAACTAGCCATCATAAAAGGATCGTTATGGTGTCATTCGAAAGCTCTGTTTATGCCCTTTCAGGGATATGTACTTGTTTTACGTTCTGGGTCTTATTTAGGCATGAAAATTATCACATAAACAGCCCTATTTTGGCTAAAAACACCCCGCTGGGCGGTACATATAAATAAACCGCATAGGCCGCTCGTAAGGTGTTAAACAATATAAATGCCAACCAATGCTTCATGATCAACTTATCTTAACAACTAAACATACATAGGTTATATCAGACCTTAACGCACAATACAACTGGCCAGCATTAAGCTGATTTTGCAGAGTTAACCAGAGGGGATATGGTATTAATAAAAGGTGGTGAAAGATATGAAAAAAGAGAGAGGTAGGCAGAGGAAAAGATTCTCAGGTGCAAAGCGGGGGACAGGTAGCAAGGGATAAGATAGATGCGTTCTAGAAACCAGATCTGAGGGAGAGAGTGGCGAGGAACCTGTATATATAGCGGGAGTAGTTTGCACCGCACAGAGTACAGCGGTAACAAGTCCTCTAGCCACTAGCAAAGAAGCTAGCAACATGGTAAGGACCTCCCTCAACCAACCCCCACGAGGCAGCCAGCCGTGACGTCATCGAGCGGGACAAAAACACTGCGCGCCCCCCTCTCACTCTGTTCTACTCTCTCTCTCTCTCTCTCAGATCCCATCATTACTAGTTAATGATAAAACATATACTTTACAATTAAATATATAAAGCCTTGACATGGGTGAAAACAAAGAGCCTTTCTGGGCTGCCCATGACACAAGCTTTCATATGAAATAAAGCACACCCTAATACATAAACTGTAGCCACATCCACTGCCCTGGCGATCCTAGCGAGTCACTGTAGGACAAGCCATGCGGTTCTAACGGAGTGGTTAACGTCACACCCCCCCCAAGATTTTTCTCAGAGGCCCCAAGGCTCACAAAAATCTGATGGTTAGAACCCATGCTATATCTCTACTTCCCATCACCCAGCGGCAGGAAAATATCTGGCACAGTTCCTCACCAAAACATTTTACAAAATTATAACCCTCCCCAACACAATAGGTTAAATTATATGTAGGTATGCTCCTCAAGACCGAGCTTCTCTAGCCCAGCATTCTGAGAGGAGTTCAACTCAGAATTACTGCTATAACATACTGACAAAATTCAACTATCAAAGAAAGAGTTTTTATTTGATTTTTTTATGTTTTTAATTTGTTTATTTCAGCTGCACTATAGGGGCAAGCCTAGTTTTTTCTTCTATACCAAACGCTCAACTCCTGCTTTACGACCCAATACGCTGGGCTACAACCGCGAGCCAACAAGCACCAAGCGCAAAATACTATTCAAACTAAAGCAGGAGGCTACCCATGTGTCAATCTACCCAGGATCATATACCCTTGAACGACCATCTGCAACCACGTTGTCACAACCGGCAATATGGCGTATGTCCAGGTTATATACCAATAACCTTAGTGACCACCTGGTCAGCCTCATATTCCGATTGTGAAACTGGTCCAAGAACTTGAGAGGGTGATGATCTGGGTAAACTACAACGACCGGACCATAGGCTGGAACATAGACCTCGAAATGCCCCAGCGCAAGCACAACCGCCAGCAGCTCCTCCTCGACAACAGAGCAGCTCCCCTGGGCCGAATTGTACTTCTCCGAGCAGAAACTAACAGGATGCTCCAGCCCATCATCGTCCTTTTCCACAAGGACGGCACCAGCCCCCACACCACTAGCCTCCGTTGCTAGTTGGAAAGGTAGGCTGAAGTCAGGGGCCCTGAGGATCGGGTGAGTGCACAATAGGTGTTTTACTTCTCTAAACACCTTCTCACACTCAGGCGCCCATTTGAACTTCTTATCCTTCCAGTTATCCTCCACACCTGAGCTTGACTGTCCCGTTCTCCTTCTCCACCTTGACTGCTAAACGTCATCACAGGCACAGTGAGAGGCTCAGGGGGGTGCCTCCCATACTCCTTCATGGGATTAACATGACATAACTGATTGCGCTTCCGTCTGTCTGGAGTGGCTACCAAGTAATCCAGGTCTGATAGCTCCTCCACCACCCTATAAGGACCAGCGTACTTCTAGGATAAGGGGTGACCTACAAGGGGCAGTAGAATCAACACCTCCTGACCCACGTGCAACTCCCTGAGTTCAACCTTGAGGTCGTACCTGTCCTTCCTGAGGGCCTGAGAGCTAGTCAAATTACGGCCAGCCAACTCCAGACTGCGCAACATCCGTTCTCGACTGTCAAGGACACACTTGAGCATAGAAAAAGGTTTTTCTGCGCCCTCCCATACTTCTTCAACCATATGGAGAGGCCCTCTGACACGGTGTCCAAAGACGAGCTCATTAGGGCTGAATCCCAAACTCTCCCCAGGTACCTCCCGCACAGCAAACAAAACACATGGCAGGCCAAGATCCCAATCCTTCCCACTCTCAAAGCAACAACAACGAAGCACAGATTTCAAGGCTGAGTGCCATCGCTCTAACACACCCTGGCTCTCCGGATGATACGCAGATGACACAACCCCAACAATCTCATGCTGCGGCATTGCTTGAACAAAGAGGCTAGAAGTGAAGTTGGGTCCCTGGACTGACTGAATCCCCTGCGGGTATCCATACCGGGAAAAATAAACTAGCAAGCTTCGGACCACCGTCTTCGCCGACCCATTTCTCATAGGGTACGCGTCAGGGTACCTTGTCGCTACATCTCCCGACTGTGCATCACTGTCCTCCTTCAACTCTTTCGTCTTCTTAAGCCCATCCTCTGCCTTTTCAGGAACAGTTACTGGGTCTTCTCCAGACTCGAAATGTGGTCCTAATAATGAGTCCCCGAGAAGGTCCGTTGATACTAAACTCTCAACCGCATCAACTTTCAACCCCTTCTCGGTACCCTTCCTCCGCTGATCTAAAGATTGCTGACCAGAATGTGACTCCCTGGATGCAGAATCTCCGGTGACAACACACGCCATAGGCTGCACCGGACACTTCTCACCCCACTCCTGCTCCTCCCCACTCACGTCGGCCGGCTTCTCGGCAACGACCAAGGGTGGAGCCTCAGAAGTAGGTCCCGCAAAGTCGTTGCCGAGAAGGAGGTCGACGCCTCCAACAGGCAACTTCTCCACAATTTCTACATCCAGGTCCCGAGTCACACCATCAACTTCCACCTTCATTCTTACAAGCGGGTATGACCTTGTCCCATTAACTCCCTGAACCACAACCACCCGCGCCGTATTTACAGGTTGACCAGTGAAATTTCTCAACAATGTTTGCGATGCCCCAGTGTCACGCAAAATTCTCACCTCATGTCTTCTACCCCCCCACTCCACACAACCGAGTCCCCTGTGGTCACTAAAGGCATCACGGACAGGGAATAAGCCTTCCGGATCGTTCTGCACTGGCAGTGTATTTACCTCGGAAGAAATGCCTCTAACAAACTACGATGTCCTCTTGAACACTCCAATGCCGTGAGCAAAAGACACGGCTGCCGGAGGAGGTCGACTAGGGCACTCATTTGCCTTATGACCCTCCTGGTGGCAACTAAAACACATAAATTTCGGTTTCGGCTTATACTGTGATGTAAAAGGCCCCTGACTTTTCACATACGGTGTGGTGTAAGGTTTGGATTAAGTTTTAGTTTCATGGCTCTTCTGTTTAAATGTGTCATTGTTACGGGAAGGGGGAGGATAACGGTCCTTAGCACTTACATCGTACTTCTGTGAGGACCCGCAACCCCGAATCAACGACAGCCGTCGATCAGCCATTTCTGTGCTTCGACTAGAGTTCTTGGGTTTTTCTCCTTTAAGTTCAAAGTTAGATCACCGCCCGTGCTTTTAAGAACTGCTACAATATCATTAACTGCTTAATTTCATCAAATGTTGTGACCTTCTCAGATCGGAGCCAGTTCCCCATAGCATCGGACAAGTACCGGGCGTGTTCCAAAAAGGTGCTATCTCTTCCCTTAGTTACACCCCGGAACTTCAAACGGTACGTTTCTGGTTGCAGTTCGTAAGCCCTCAGGACAGCCTCCTTGAGATCCTCATACACAATACATGACTCCAAAGGTAACGCATCGTAGGCTTTAAGACCCTTGCCTATTAATCTAGAGGATACAAGTGCTGCCCATTTATTCTCTGGCCACTCATGTTCCTGGCACTTCTTCTCAAAGCGTGCGAAAAATTCTGTTACACCACTGTCATTAAAAAACCGGAACCAGTTTCAATAAGTGCGAGAGAGATTGATCATGAGCACGGTTACCAGCCCCAAGTCGCTGTCCCGTTGTCTCTACTCGCGACTTTTCTACGTCCCTGTCGGCACAGTACTTAGTCGACTCAGCTTGGATTTTTGCTAGCTCTATATGCTGGTGACTTTTTCTCTCATCTATCTTGGCTAATTCTATTTGCTGCTGATGCTGAAGCTTAGCTAATTCGAGTTTAAGCAATAATTCTGGAGATAACCCTTGAGGAGGTGAAGGTGCTACAATGTTTGAAATTACCGGTGGTCCCCCCAGGGGCAACCCACCCTGCCAGTCACCACCCAACTGCGGAAGCGTACCCGGGGTCGGCAAACTACTGGGATGGCTGGGAGTCGAGTGTAGGGGAAGCATGGCCGAAGGGCACTCAACCCATCTCGCTCACCAGTCACCCTGCCCAGTACACACGTTATCAAGTTATCCCTGTCATGCTGCTAGTAACCGCATGACCGATAGCTGTGGCCAGGCATTGAAGACCGTACCGATTCACACCCTCCATCCGCTCGGCAGTAACAGGCCATTGCAAAAATATCCTAGCATCCTCCTCACAGTTCACCTGATTAACCATATCATCATACTGCTGTTCCTCAGTTTCGACATTACGTACTGTGTCTCCATTCTCCTCTGATCCGGTATAAGACATGATGCTCACAAACATTTCTCACCACAATATTCAGAAAAGAAGCACCCCAAACTCTTATACCTCGATATACACACAAAAATTCTCGGAAATACTCAAGGGCTATACTATGTTGCAAAAAATATATATTCTTGCTGATCCCCGCAAAATATTCCCCAAAACAACAAATGTTCCCTGCTAATAAATGTAGGTTCACCAAATCCTAGATAAGGTCGCCATTTGTTACGACTGAGGTTTAAATATATCAGGGCTCTTATTCATTGGACTAGTAATGGCATAAATGCTACAACGGAAAGCGCTAGATCCAACCTCTGATGTATATTCCCAGTGAACAAAGAACACAAATACTCTACAGAGTTCTATATGCAATAATAGGCTATCAAACTCTCAATAAATGTGCGTCTACTCTAGGCTTAATGTTATGTGAAAACAGCCTATTACTACTTATAACCGAAGGTGCTTGGTTATGGTATGCAAAGTAAGGTGGTAAGAGAAGTTACAGCTTACGTTACTTTAATCAATAAATGTCAGGCACTCCTGCATGAAAAAAAGTGCACTAAAGTCCTTCAACACCAACAAGGAATCTTCTTTAAATGTTAGATGCTATAAAGATGCTCGTATCGGATATGGAACCCAAAAAGGCAGGCAGCGGAACAAAGCTCGTGCAGGCTATGCACACAAAAAGGCAGAATATATAATGCTGTCGGAGCCAAGAATATCCTAAACACTACAACAATAATAATCGCCACAACAATGCAGTATTCCTATCAACAAAAAGAGCCTAAGTCGTTTGTGTCTCCATACATCAAACTAGGCTGCGAAATGCTTGTGTAATCATAAATGGGTATGCATAAAAAGAGTAATTGGGTTAATATACTTAATGTCTACTATGATTGATAAAGTCTAGCTAGAGTCAATGATACGAGATACTGGTGCGCATGGCATGCCACATAGCCTAGTGCAAATCTCAAGTCTGTGCGTCAAATATTACGTTATAGGGAAGGGTAGCTCTCTTGAGAAACCTTAATACCGAAGTATTAAGCGTTCTCCTGGCGTACATCAAAGACAAACAACGAGCTTAGAACAGTGCAGAATGGTATAGGCAAAAAGCCCACATTCGTGCATGCTCTACTCTCAATGGCACACAGACTAGAATTTACTCAATCAACTCCAGTTCTCAGGTATGTCGTGCAGCTTTTTCCTAAAGCCAGCACTCATAGGAAACAAAACCTTATAATATCAGACCCCTAGTCTAGCATTATCTAATCCAGCAGAACACTAATAATTATAGGAAGCGGTACTTAAACAATATAAATGCCAACCAATGCTTCGTGATCAACTTATCTTAACAACTAAACATACATAGGTTATATCAGACCTTAACGCACAATACAACTGGCCAGCATGAAGCTGATTTTGCAGAGTTAACCAGAGGGGATATGGTATTAATAAAAGGTGGTGAAAGATATGAAAAAAGAGAGAGGTAGGCAGAGGAAAAGATTCTCAGGTGCAAAGCGGGGCACAGGTAGCAAGGGATAAGATAGATGCGTTCTAGAAACCAGATCTGAGGGAGAGAGTGGCGAGGAACCTGTATATATAGCGGGACTAGTTTGCACCGCGCAGAGTACAGCGGTAACAAGTCCTCTAGCCACTAGCAAAGAAGCTAGCAACATGGTAAGGACCTCCCTCAACCAACCCCCACGAGGCAGCCAGCCGTGACGTCATCGAGCGGGACAAAAACACTGCGTGGCCCCCTCTCACTCTGTTCTACTCTCTCTCTCTCTCCCAGATCCCATCATTACTAGTTAATGATAAAACATGTACTTTACAATTAAATATATAAAGCCTTGACATGGGTGAAAACAAAGAGCCTTTCTGGGCTGCCCATGACACGAGCTTTCATATGAAATAAAGCACACCCTAATACATAAACTGTAGCCACATCCACTGCCCCGGCGATCCTAGCGAGTCACTGTAGGACAATCAATGCGGATCTAATGGAGTGGTTAACGTCACAATAGAGATAGAATGGGAATGGAAAATGTGCAAACTAGCATGGGAGAAGGGGAGTGCACCCGATGACTGGAAGACTGGCATAATAGTCCCCCTATATAAGGGCAAAGGGGAAAGAGGAGTGTGTGGTAACCACCGAGGAATATGTCTTCTAAGCGTAGTAGGGAAGGTATACAGTAGGGTAGTGATTGAGAGAGTGAGAGTGAGAACGGAGAAATGGATAGGCGACGAGCAGGGAGGTTTTAGGAAGGGAAGAGGATGTGTAGATCTGATTTTTACCCTGAATTGTGTTGTGGAGAAGTATCTGGAGAAGAAACAAAAGGTGTATGTTGCCTTTATGGACATGGAGAAGGCCTATGACAGAGTGGATAGAGAAGGTTTGTGGAAAGTACTTAGAATATACGGAGTAGAGGGCAAGTTGCTGAAAGCAGTGAAGAGCATGTATGAGGGTGCAAAGGCCGCAGTATGTGTGGAGAGTGAGCAGAGCGACTTCTTTGACCTGAATGTTGGTTTGAAACAGGGGTGTGTGATGTCCCCGTGGTTGTTTACTGTATATGGATGGAGTCATGAAAGAAATACTATCAAGAGCAGTGGATGTTGGTGTATCGCTGAAAAGGGAGGGAATTGAGTGGAAGCTACCTATACTGCTGTTTGCGGATGATACAGTTCTGATGAGTGATAATGAATGGGAGTTGCAAGGTCTGGTAAATGAGTTTGGAACAGTGTACGAAAAACGGAATTTGAAGGTAAATACGGGGAAGAGCAAGGTTATGGTCTTCGAAAGGGGTGAAGTCACAGAGTGTGAGGTGAAGCTGAACGGTCAGGCTATGGAGATCGTCAACTCTTTTAAGTATCTGGGCAGTGTGTTGAGTAGAGATGGGACTATGGATGAAGAGGTGCGGGAGAGGGTACAACAGGGGAAGAGGGTTGTAGGAATGCTAAAAGCAGTAACAAGAAATAGGGTGGTCAGTATGGAAGTGAAGAAGTCCTTGCATGACAGTGTGGTAATCCCAACACTGACTTACGGAAGCGAAGCATGGACGTTGGTTGAGAGACTCAGACCAAGAGTGAGAGCAGTGGTAATGAATTACTTAAGGAGTGCATGCGGAGTTACATGGAGGGATAGACAGACTAATGAGGAAGTAAGAAGGAGGTGTGGTGTGGAGGTAGATGTGCTGGAAAGTGTGAAAAGGAACAACTTGAGATGATTCGGCCATATGGAACGTATGGAAAGCGAGAGAATGACTAAGAGGGTGTACGAGAGCGAGGTGGAGGGACAGAGGGGTGAGAGGTAGACCGAATATGAGGTGGAAGGATGGAGTGAGGAACTACATGAACGAAGGCGGTGCTGGTTGGGGGAGGAGCGTCGACTGACTGGGGCCAGAGGTGCATGGGGGCGGTTCGTTCGTGGCCACCCCTTCGGGGATCACGGCGTCAGGCAATAGATAGATAGATAGATAGGAAGCAACATATCGCACGTCAATAACAGTAAGCAATGGTAATGGCGATGGTAGAGATAATATGAATTAACAGAGAAAGGAGTAACATAGCACACGTCATAAACAGTAAGCAATGGTAATGGCGATGGTAGAGATAATATGAATTAACAGAGAAAGGAAGCAACATATCACACGTCATAAACAGTAAGCAATGGTAATGGCGATGGTAGAGATAATATGAATTAATAGAGAAAGGAAGCAACATATCACACGTCATAAACAGTAAGCAATGGTAATGGCGATGGTAGAGATAATATGAATTAACAGAGAAAGGAAGCAACATATCACACGTCATAAACAGTAAGCAATGGTAATGGCGATGGTAGAGATAATATGAATTAACAGAGAAAGGAAGCAACATATCACACGTCATAAACAGTAAGCAATGGTAATGGCGATGGTAGAGATAATATGAATTAACAGAGAAAGGAAGTAACATATCACACGTCATAAACAGTAAGCAATGGTAATGGCGATGGTAGAGATAATATGAATTGAGGGGGTCACCGGCTTTGTTTATCTTGCTCTCCTTTTCTCTCTTTCCCTGGCTTTTATCCATTCGTGTCTATTCAGCCAACTGTTTTAAGAAGTTTATCCCCATTAGATGTCGATTTCTTCCTGGCGAGTGATAGCGAGCCAGCATTGTATGGAGAAATCCGGCCTTGCCAGAGACATTTTGCTGTCGAAAAATGTACAAATTTAGCTTGCTGTCAACAAAAATATATATATATATATGTTTGCTCGCTACCGCTCGTCAGGAAAATATTGACACCTGGATGGGGGTAAACGTCTTAAAACAGTAGCCTGAATGGGGCCGAATGGATACAAGCCAAAGAGAGAGGGAGAGAAAGAGAAAAGAAAAGATGTAAGAGTTAGCGAGCCGAAATGTTGGTCGATATATTGGGTCTTCTATTTAGTCAGCTATATTGGAGGGTGGTCATACAATGCAAATTCTTGTGTTAACATACATGCCATTTGCAGGCTATTGCTTTATGTAGTGCACATTCAATGTGTAGGCTATTGCTTTATGTAGTGCACATTCAATGTGTAGGCTATTGCTTTATGTAGTGCACGTTCAGTTTATAGGCTATTGCTTTATGTAGTGCACATTCAATGTGTAGGCTATTGCTTTATGTAGTGCACATTCAATGTGTAGGCTATTGCTTTATGTAGTGCACATTCAATGTGTAGGCTATTGCTTTATGTAGTGCACATTCAATGTGTAGGCTATTGCTTTATGTAGTGCACATTCAATGTGTAGGCTATTGCTTTATGTAGTGCACGTTCAATGTGTAGGCTATTGCTTTATGTAGTGCACATTCAATGTGTAGGCTATTGCTTTATGTAGTGCACATTCAATGTGTAGGATACTGCTTTATGTAGTGCACATTCAATGTGTAGGCTATTGCTTTATGTAGTGCACGTTCAGTTTGTAGGCTATTGCTTTATGTAGTGCACATTCAATGTGTAGGATATTGCTTTATGTAGTGCACATTCAATGTGTAGGCTATTGCTTTATGTAGTGCACGTTCAGTTTGTAGGCTATTGCTTTATGTAGTGCACATTCAATGTGTAGGCTATTGCTTTATGTAGTGCACATTCAATGTGTAGGCTATTGCTTTATGTAGTGCACATTCAATGTGTAGGCTATAGCTTTATGTAGTGCGCGTTCAATGTGTAGGCTATTGCTTTATGTAGTGCACATTCAATATGTAGGCTATTGCTTTATGTAGTCCACGTTCAATGTGTAGGCTATTGCTTTATGTAGTGCACGTTCAATGTGTAGGCTATTGCTTTATGTAGTGCACGTTCAATGTGTAGGCTATTGCTTTATGTAGTGCACATTCAATGTGTAGGCTATTGCTTTATGTAGTCCACGTTCAATGTGTAGGCTATAGCTTTATGTAGTGCACGTTCAATGTGTAGGCTATTGCTTTATGTAGTGCACATTCAATGTGTAGGCTATTGCTTTATGTAGTGCACGTTCAATGTGTAGGCTATTGCTTTATGTAGTGCACGTTCAGTTTGTAGGCTATTGCTTTATGTAGTGCACGTTCAGTTTGTAGGATATTGCTTTATGTAGTGCACATTCAATGTGTAGGATATTGCTTTATGTAGTGCACGTTCAATGTGTAGGCTATTGCTTTATGTAGTGCACGTTCAATGTGTAGGCTATTACTTTATGCAGTGCATGTTCAATGTGTAGGCTATTGCTTTATGTAGTGCACGTTCAATGTGTAGGCTATTGCTTTATGTAGTGCACGTTCACTGTGTAGGCTATTGCTTTATGTAGTGCACGTTCAATGTGTAGGCTTTTGCTTTATGTAGTGCACATTCTATGTGTAGGCTATTGCTTTATGTAGTGCACATTCAGTGTGTAGGCTATTGCTTTATGTAGTGCACGTTCAATGTGTAGGCTATTGCTTTATGTAGTGCACGTTCAATGTTTAGGCTATTGCTTTATGTAGTGCACGTTCAGTTTGTAGGCTATTGCTTTATGTAGTGCACGTTCAGTTTGTAGGATATTGCTTTATGTAGTGCACGTTCAATGTGTAAGCTATTGCTTTATGTAGTGCACGTTCAATGTGTAGGCTATTGGTTTATGTAGTGCACGTTCAATGTGTAGGCTATTGCTTTATGTAGTGCACATTCAATGTGTAGGCTATTGCTTTAGGTAATGCACATTCAATGTGTAGGCTATTGCTTTATGTAGTGCACGTTCAGTTTGTAGGATATTGCTTTATGTAGTGCACGTTCAATGTGTAGGCTATTGCTTTATGTAGTGCACATTCAATGTGTAGGCTATTGCTTTATGTAGTGCAAGTTCAATGTGTAGGCTATTGCTTTATGTAGTGCACGTTCAATGTGTAGGCTATTGCTTTATGTAGTGCACGTTCAATTTGTAGGCTATTGCTTTATGTAGTGCACATTCAATGTGTAGGCTATTGCTTTATGTAGTGCACATTCAATGTGTAGGCTATTGCTTTATGTAGTGCACGTTCAATGTGTAGGCTATTGCTTTATGTAGTGCACATTCAATGTGTAGGATATTGCTTTATGTAGTGCACGTTCAATGTGTAGGCTATTGCTTTATATAGTGCACATTCAATGTGTAGGCTATTGCTTTATGTAGTGCAAGTTCAATGTGTAGGCTATTGCTTTATGTAGTGCACGTTCAATGTGTAGGCTATTGCTTTATGTAGTGCACGTTCAATTTGTAGGCTATTGCTTTATGTAGTGCACATTCAATGTGTAGGCTATTGCTTTATGTAGTGCACGTTCAGTTTCAAGTCCCTCCCCTGGGCGGTTTGTAAATATATGTATCATTCAGACATATGATCAAATGCCTAAGCAAGAATATAACGGTTTTGATAACGAGTTTATGATTGTAACAACGCTAGTAAAAATACAACTGCAATATGTGTGAGATAATAACTCATAATCCTGCATATTATGGCTGTTATAGTGATAGGCATACAATTTTTTATATCCATGAAACTATTACTATCATTTGATTAGGATATTAGGGAATATGGGTTACCAAGTCAGTCACCTGAAGGTGGAAACAATCATGAAATAATGATTACAAAACTGTTCTGTTTAACACGTGACGTTGGTTACATATAATCTACATACTAACAGTAACAGCAATGTGCACTGAGCGTCAACTACATAGATTTTATGCAGTAGAATTCGCGCACAAATTCATACATTTTGGTGCTCAACCTTGGTCGTGGGGATGTTGTGGTGGTCATAGGCACATGTATAGATGATACCCCCCAGCATATCTATAAGTAACACCCCGTTCTTAACATTAATCATCAATTACAAACCCCAATGTACTTGAATAAACCAATGAAGTCTCCGGCGAAGCCGGATTTCTACATACAGTGCACCTGGATGGGGATAAACGTCTTAAAACAGTAAGCTGAATCGGGCCGAATGGATACAAGCCAGAGCAAGAGAGAAAAGGAGATAAAAAAAAGGCAGGTGACCCCCCTTAAGTGGTGGTAGTGGGTGGTCGGATAGACGTTACCAGATAACTAAGATGATTGCGGGTGATGGGCTGGTCTATCAGAGTGAGAACTGAGCGATCTCTGCCATACCCATAGCTTACTTTGACTGTTCCTTTTACTTATATATTTTCTAGATCTCGAGTGACGGCGTCTCTTCCGTGGATTGACCTCCCAATCTACCAAGAATGGAAGCCAAAGCGTCACATTTTTACCTTGCCCCTCAACTTTCTCTTCATAATTGCTGAGGGGCACAGGGCCCTGGGTGGAGCTTTGGTTTCCCGGACGTTTCTGCACCCTCCTCAGCTCCCCGCCATGGAGTGGCTTCGGTCACCCAGGCTTTATTGTGGGCGGTAGGAAGGGTTCTGTGGGGGCGCTCGGTTATGGCCTTGGCCGTGCTCTGGGCCTTGGGGCTGTTCGGCCAGGCAGCTTGGGGAACAACAACAACAACAACAACAACTAAGATGATTGCCTACACACAGTACTAGTGAACAATAGAACTAGTGCCCTGAAAATACTGCAAATGGTCAAACAAGTACATGCAGGATTACTAGTTTATCCATAGCCACAAGAGTGTGAACATGTCACTCCTACTAGAATTTCAACCTCCTAGTGACTCTGCGATTACAAGGTGTCTTCACAAGCCGCTTACTGATAGTGATGCAATAATATCAAACGGTGATAGTGAGGATGATGGTGTTGCAGATGAAGACTATTCATCGAGTTGGATTCCGATGATGGACGGATAAACTAGTGAAGCTGAACTCTCGGGGCCATCCTTGGTACTAGATGGTGGCCAAGCCTGTATTTTGGGAGGATTGAAGATGGGTTATTATAAACCTGAAGGTGTTTGAGGGATGATGGAGGCGGAGGTAGAAGAACGTTATGTATATTCATTGGCTGGTATTAATAACCCCTTCTGTTCCGGCAATGTCTTATTAACTATATTCTGGGTACTATTAGACGATTTTATTAAGCTTAAAAAGGGCCTCCAGCAATTATCAGGCTTCGAACTATCTCCCTTAATCCTTTTTACTACCCCAGATGCTTCTTAAGCTGCACAAATTAATACAAATATTGCAAGACTATAATGAGAAAGACGTCACCGGTACAGAAGGGGTTAATACAATACTCCGAGTCTTTCTTCTTGTATTGGTATCGGCTACTCAAGTGGAGATTTATTTTATATACGTATATACTAATAGTAGGGTCATTTGCTTGGAATCCGTGACCATTTTGTTCCTACCTTTTTCTCTCGATGGATTTGACAACCTGAATCATTTTAAAGGAAAATTAGCTCCTATGCCCCTCTGAAAAATGACAGCTAACTCTGCTAGAGCCCAATATTCAAAATGGCCGCCAACGCCATCTTGAAAAACATGAAATGTAATATCTCTGGCATCAGATGAGCTACAAGGACGAATGAGGTGTCCTTTTTCACTAATTCTGGCATTACAAATCCACTGGAATGGTTATTGTATTGCATTGTATTGTATATTGTATTGTTATTGTATTGTATTATACTAATTTTACATACTAATCTGCCACTTCACTGTCACTACATGATTCACTGTATGAGCCACTATCAGAATCACTGTCCTCACTTTCGCTGCTATCATCACTGTTGTTCTCTGCCTGCGTTGTATATCTAATATTACTTTTTTACTGTTTCAGATGGATCGCATGCCCATCTGATGAAAATCGCTGACTTGTGAAGTGACCGAAATAATGGATAATAGAAAAGAGAGTGAAGAGTTACCAGACAAGACATTAAATGAATACGAGTGCATTTTACTCTGTGGTAAGCGATGTACCGCAGATGATCGTTTGGAAAACATTACACCTGAGAAGTGGGAATCCATCCGGGAAAAGTCTTTACAATGGAAAGAACTTGATAAGTTTCAACATATAAAATGAAAATGTGGATTGGGAGAAGGGACCAAAGGGTCACCACATGCATAGCACTTGTTACGCATCATTATCCAGCAAGCGCAAGCTCTCTCAAGCCGAAAAACGCAAACACAAATCCGAGGAACGTCTTGAAAGAGATGAAGCATCAGATCAACAAGACCCTTCCCCAGAGGCCAGTGCACCTAAAAGGCTCTGCTCTAGTATGGGTGTCCTTCACGATAAGACTCTATGTGTGTGGTGCATGAAAGGGGCATACAAGAGTAGTGATCGTGACAAGCAGATTTTACTCCTATCAACAGTAGATGCCTGGACTAAATTCAAGTTACATACTGTCCGTCTGGAAGATGGGGTCATGAGATTGAGACTTGACCCTCTGATTGCATCCATCCCAGATAGTCAAACAGCATTTGGGTTGGAAATCCGCTACCATCGTGCGTGCTGGCGCTAATATGTAAGCGACCACAAGCCCCTTTCAGATGAAAGCACTCAACATCTGCAGCGTGTAAACCTCCGAGAGGCCCACGCTCTCTTCTTTCATCATATTCGTCAAGTCATCTTCAAAGACCATGAAATTCGCACACTGCAAGGCCTGCTGCAGGACTATAAGCGCATTATATCAAATCACGGACATAACTCGGATTTCATTAACGCATTCAAAAGAATGTGAGTGAACTGGTATATGATACAACAGCAGTAGGTACATACATCGAGGCGGCAATATCTTCATTGGGTGTCAGCAATGATCAGTTGGTGATGAATGTTGCGGCACGACTCAAAGAGCAAGTCATCTGGACAAATACTATTCCATGGCTCCCATATATACACGAGTTGGAGAGAGAACAAGACCTCAGTGAGCTCTTGCTGAAGCTGCTCACATGGCTGAAACACCCAAATAAGTCTGCAATTGATGACAGTCCATCCGTCCGATCGATTGCATCTATCCTCACAAGCTACATCACTGGAAAACGCACTGCATTTGAGATAAATCTCTGTCTTGCTACATGGACTGACCAAGAGTAGGGAGCTAGTCGACATAATGCACAAAGATGGACTGGGCATCAGTTACAATGACGTACTTATGCTGCGAGATTTTTGGGTGGTCAATGACCTCAAGTGCTCATCTGATTGCCCCTTCGAACTAGCTGAGGGTAAGCCTGCTATCGCTATAGTCGACAACGATGACTTCAAGAGCGACACACTGACCGGTGCTGGCCAGTCACACCGCACTAATGTCATGTTTGTGCAGCCAGAATCATTTGATACAGAACTTCCTTCCGAGAATCACAAGGATAGACCAGTTCCCGGTGCCAACTTTGCATCAAACCTCTCGACAAATCTCATAGAGCTCGGAAGTGAAATGCAAAAAGTCAACCCATACAAGACAGCGAAGCGTGGGGAACCACCTCTCAGGAAGCCACCAGCTGATCAAAGTACTGCCTTCAGGCATTTCTTCAAACGGAATTCCAGAGAACAGCAGCAACAACTAGCACCGAGATCATCTACTGTGTAATTGGCAGCACTGCAAAGAATCTCACCACAGGCAAGCTTGTGCCAGAGCTCACATGCTCCCATGCAGAGGCAGATACGGCAATGCTCACCATATATAGTGTGCTCCGGTCAGACAGCTACACAGCAGCTGTCGTTCTTGACACAGATGACACAGACAACTACGTGCAAGCGGCATATGTTGCTCAGAAGACAACAGGAATCCTGTGTGTGAAACGCAAACGTCAGCTTATCGATGCCCGATGTTTGTGCAGTGAGGCAATGGCTGCATCCATCATACCACTTCATGTCCTCACTGGGTGTGACCACAACTCTGGCTTCTATGGAGCAAGCAAGAAGCTCATCGCAGATCGTCTGGAGAAGTCTAAAGAGGCACACGACCTGCTAGCAGCATGTGGTACACAGCTCCTAGTCACAGAACAGGTCATCAGTGATTTGGAGCGGTTTGTCATTCGATATGTCTATGGTGATACCAAAAGCAAGACCCTGGGAGATGCGAGGGCAGCGAAGTGGAGAGCTCAGAAGAAAAAAAGCACTATCCGACTTGTGCCTGGCTTGGGCAGTCTCCGTCCACACTTGGAGCGTGCAAACTATCTTGAATATTTGCAAAAGCATTACCAGCTCCAAAGTCACCCCTCACCGATCGGCCATGGATGGCATCTTGTAAATGGCCTATGTCTGCCTGTCCGTTCAACCCAGCCCCCACTTCCCCCATCCATACCACTACCTACAAATTCGCAGGCAGAAAACAATAGTGATGTTAGCAGCGAAAGTGAGGACAGTGATTCTGATAGTGGCTCATACAGTGAATCATGTAGTGACAGTGAAGTGGCAGATTAGTATGTACAATTAGTATAATACAATACAATAACAATACAATATACAATACAATACAATACAATAACCATTCCAGTGGATTTGTAATGCCAGAATTAGTGAAAAAGGACACCTCATTCGTCCTTGTAGCTCATCTGATGCCAGAGATATTACATTTCATGTTTTTCAAGTTGGCGTTGGCGGCCATTTTGAATATTGGGCTCTAGCAGAGTTAGCCGTCATTTTTCAGAGGGGCATAGGAGCTAATTTTCCTTTAAAATGGTACAGGTTGTCAAATCCACCGAGAGAAAAAGGTAGGAACAAAATGGTCACGGATTCCAAGCAAATGACCCTACTATCAGGCACATACCCCATTGTTTGGTTTGGTATTAGTTTATTAGTATATTTATTGTATTATTATTATTTTCTATTATAGTTTCCTACTTAGGCCTCCATCAATCTTTTAAAATTACCCAGAAGACCCCCCTTCGAGATAAATTTGTCCATTTGTCAGTAGTAAAATGTCATGGTCACAGGCAGGTTCCTCTTAAATTGTAGGTTCGCTAATGCCCGCCAGGAAATATTCGACACCTAAAAGGCACAACATGTCTTATAATCGCCAAACTAATGGACGAATGTCTTAAGCCTCAAGACTAATGGGGCTACATATTAGGGAGAAGGGGTCCGGAAACTCCTCCCCCCCCCCCCCCCCCTCCCTTAAATCCTAATATTGTGTAGTGTTCTCTTGCATTGATATTGGCAACTTTACTGAAGCAGAATATGAAGGTCCTTATGTATTCGTAACTTTATCATGGTGTTATGTTGGGGATCTTTATCATGGTGTTATGTTGGGGATCTTTATCATGGTTTTATGTTGGGGATCTTTATCATGGTGTTATGTTGGGGATCTTTTTTGTATATATCATCATTTTATGGGAGGTATTTCCAGCACCTCCTAACCAAATGCCTATGAGACTTTCATTGCTTACTGCCTTGTTTAATTGGTGCCTATAATTTCCCCAATCTAAACTACTACCATAATACTGCTATTACCACTACCAGTGCTATAACTAATATTACCTCCACTGCTACTACCTCTAGTTTTAAAAACATTCACTGACTTTCGCTTGTGACGCAGATCAAAGCAACTATACTATACAGTCAGAAACAGGTGGTAGTACAATCAGTGTGGCTTCCCGTCCCTCACACCCGACCCCTCTTATTACCAGGTTAATACATCACTAATTAACTACCTTTCACTCAGTCATTAACCCGGAGTTATAGGAGCTTACTTTACTGGCAATCTCAGGAATTATAGTCTAACAGCTTTGGAATCTAAATTATGTAAGAGTTCGATCATATATAATATGTACAGCTGTGATCACTAATATAATTACACCCAACTGAACCTTTGAAACTTTAAACACAAGCTCTGGAGTCTCTGGTATATAATATAACATATTGTCTCGTGTGTGTTAGATTCAGATTCAAATGGATGTGTAAGATGTTTGTGTTAATGACTGTACCTTAACTCTGGCTGCCACTAAAGGTTCAGAACAATCACATAATTATATTGTTCGAGTGAATTGACCGATCGAGAATTCCATGCAAAAACGCTCATTTCCTTCCATCCCTAGACACAGCTTCGGCGTTCTAGACTTCTAGTGGATCACATTACTCATGTCTTACCATTGAGTTAGGGATGCAAAGCGGCGGGTGTCCTTGGAATCCGGGGGATAATTAATGGACAGTTTTAGGTCTGCTAATTGACGACCAGCAGCTCTGGTTCTATCCCCAGATGGGTTATAATTGGTGTATCTGGCCCTCGATAGATTAATTATGGTGGCCGGGTGATGGATAGATGTAGTGAGACGTCAGCTGCCAAGGTTTTTTCTTCTTAAGGGGAGGCAGACCGTTTTCCTGGACCCCCTTCTCCCTAACGTTTGGCACCACTAGTTTTGAGATTATAAGACGTTCGGCCCATTAGTTTGGCGATTTTAACACCTTTTGCCCCATTTCGTTGTCAATTTTAAGACCTTTTGTGCCATGTATGAGTCGATTATTTCCTGGCGAGCGATAGCGAGTCTGGTATTTTAAGAGGAATCGGCCTTTGGCCGGGATTTTTTTTTACCGAAAAATGTACAAATTTATCTTGACCCCCTAGGGGTCTAGGGGGTGTTTTTCTAAGCTTGATGGAGGTCTAGGGAGGACACTAAAAATATATATGATTAAATGAATTAATAGACCAAACAAACGGTAAGTCTCCCCTTAATGCCTGGATGTCCTCATTATGGGAGAGGCAGAACATTTGGATTTGCCACACGTCCCAAACTGCTCACTTGACCAGTGTACATCTCCTTGTGATACTACCTGTGATGGAACCCCGGAGGTCTGTGAATGATCGACGTTCATGTGGTTATTGCTCCTGTTGTTCCATCTCTTTGTAATTTAAGGGGAGTCACCTGCGTTTTTCTCTCTTTTTTTCTCTATTTCTCAGGGTTGTATCCATTCTGCCCCATTCAGCCTACTGTTTTAAGACTTTTATCCTCAGCCAGGTGTCGATTTTTCCCAGGCGAGCGATAGCGAGCCAGCATTGTACGAAGAAATCAGGCTTCGCCGGAGACATTTTTCTATCGAAAAATTTACAAACTTAGCCTGCTGTCAAAAACATTTAAACATAATATGCTGGCTCGCTCCCGCTCGCCAGGAAAAAATCAACACCTGGATTGGGATAAAAGTCTTAAAACAGTAGGCTGAATGGGGCAGAATAGATACAAGCCGAGAGAGAAAAAAGAGAGAGCAAAATAGCAGGTCACCCCCCGCAAAGGAACCCGGCTGCAGATAATGAAACACTGATTTCTAAATGAATTTCTTAATATGCTGAGCTGTAATTATTAATGCAGATGTATATGACCTACGAAAAGTACTGTGCCACTTTGGTGCCAAAACTGCATACCTAACTCTTAACAGACTCGCAATTCTCTCTGAAAACAAAGGTGCGTTGCCGCTTAAACTTTCAAGATAAATAAACGGGCAATCATTTGAATATTACTCATAGAAAGGCCTCAGCATATTATACAGTATATCACGGGCAAACGAAACTGCTAAGGAATGGGTGTAATACGTGTGATTTGTCGCCATTTTTATTGACATACTGAGCTAATGTGTGCCAGCTAAATATATGAGGCCTGTAGAAGTCCTTCATTTGCATATTGTTTTCTAAATGATAATGTATCTACTTTTAACTAAGCATTTTACTAACAATATGTGTCAACTTCTCTCTCTCTCTCTCTCTCTCTCTCTCTCTCTCTCTCTCTCTCTCTCTTTGGCAGATGCCATTCAATTTGGACAAATATCCGATCTTACCAATAGGTACAAATACAAATATAATATGAATATGAAAGGCCAACCAACAAAGTCTAGTGCATTAGTTAAAGACCTGGGGACTATAATATCTGAACGCTTGATGACCTCAGAACAATGTGTAGCTGGTGCGAACAAGGCCAATAGTTCATTGGGATTTATTAAAATATATTTGACTTACACAAATGAAAACATTGTAGTACCGTTATTTACAGTAAAAACATAGTAAGGCCTCATCCCGAATATGGCATTCAATTTTGGTCTCCCTATCTGAACAAGGACATTCAGTATCGTATAAATACGATAGAATATGACTCTTTTGTGATCTCTTATGTCTCTGTGACGTCATAATCTCTCCTACAGAACGACGTAGGACGAGTAGATCGTATATTATAAGATTGTAAATAAGTTAAGTTATAAAAGGCCTAATATGCTATTAAGCAATATTGCCATGGTCTTATGTAGTATATATGAATTTATCGTATATATTAATATAATTTATCGTATAGAGCAACCTAAATGCGGTACGATAATTTGGGCTCCTGGCGGTTTGCCAAGGCAGCAAGGTGTGCTTTTGAGGTACGTCAGAGCCTTCACGAACACCAACCAGTTAACATCTAATTTTCCGCCCTCAGTTGATCGTGCTTTTGTGCCTCTAATCACAATACACATACAGCAATACACACAACTACACCATCACGACGCTCTCATCGACATCATGACTGACTGATAGATAAGCATATTATTCATGTCCATTCCCATGTAATCATTTATTCTTTCTTTAACTTGACTCGTGTCTCGGGACCGAAGTCTCGTTCCCCATTGTCCACCACCATATTGGGTAAAACGTTCTCCCTTGCCTCATTGCCACGTGGAACTATTGGTGAGTTAATTCCTGGCTAATATTAACCCTTATAACCTTACCCTATAATTATATACATTTATTATGTGAGACCTTTGGATATAAATTAGCTTGTTTCAGATTGAATTCAATTTAGATATAGAGTATTCATTTAGATTGATTTTATTTGATTCATTATAGCTTAGTAATATTTAACTTCCATTGATAGTTTACCACAATGTGGCGACATTAGGCCTTTTATAACTTAACTTATTTACAATCTTATAATATACGATCTACTCGTCCTACGTCGTTCTGTAGGAGAGATTATGACGTCACAGAGACATAAGAGATCACAAAAGAGTCATATTCTATCGTATTTATACGATACACTCCCCCACAAAAAAGACCTGAACCCCACCTTAAACCTAAAGTTGCCCAGAGGCTATCTTCTGACGCCACAAGTCGACAGCGCCAGCAGCAGCGCGTCTGGGACGCGTCCCGGTCCGAGAATGATCACCATCAGTATGAGGTGAGTCGTTCCTTCGGGAATCCTCGGACCCAGCAATAACAGGTGGAGCCTCAGATTGCAATGCGGAATCTAGCTCCAAAGCGTACAAACGTGCGATAGGACGAACAGTAGTTCCAGTGGCTGTCTTTAATAGCGCCACCCGCTCTACAGAGTCTGCCCCCTTGTATACCTCCAATACGCGGCCTAATTTCCAGTATAAACGAGGACTATCTTCTTTAATTAAAACAACGTCACCAACTGTAGGGGCCGTTGGTCTACCAGAGGGAGTAACACTCCTTTCCCTCAATGCTAGCAGATATTCACTAATCCACCGTTTCCTAAAATCCTCGATTATCCTGGATATATACTGGTATCTCTTAGACACCGCTACCGCAGAGTACAACGAGGGATCCTCTAACTCTACTATGGACTGAAAATCAGATGGAAACGCAGTCAATGGTTTTCCATATAGCAAGTGAGCTGGCGTTAATGGTAGTGGTTCTTGCAGGTCGGTGTACACATATGTAAGCGGGCGATCATTCACGACTGCCTCTATCTCTGTGAGGACTGTCATCAACTCACTCTTCTTTAATAGAGCACGTCCTACAACCGCTCTGAGTCCTGACTTTACTATGCCGACACACCGTTCCCACATTCCACCAAACCAAGGTGCCTTAACTGGAATGAACCTCCATTCGCACTTCTTCTCTCCCAAAAAAGTGATGATAGTAGGATCACTACTCATATCCTTTAGATATTTTGATGCTTGGACATAAGTGGGAGCATTGTCGCTAAGAATGAGTTGAGGGAATGAACGACGGGCACAAAACCGTCTAAACGCCAGCATAAATTCTTCGCTAGACATATTATCACATAGTTCTAGGTGTACCGCTCGAGACGTCGCACAGGTAAACAATAATATATAAACCTTCTCATGCTCCCTCGTCTTCAATGCCCCTGTGTAATCTAATCCTACCGCTTGGAAAGGTTCTACGTGCTTTACACGGCATTCAGGTAGAGGTGGAGCTGGTCCAGTTGCATATGGTTTACCCTTTAGTCTCTGGCATATTACACACTTTCTCACTACGCGTCGAGCTACTTGTCGAACTCTGGGTATCCACCATGTGAGACGTAAAATTGATATAATATGACATACCCCGTAGTGTTTTACTTCCCTATGTGCACGTATGATCAATAGATCAGTAACGTGATGTCTTGTTGGCATAAGTATAGGTCGGTTTGTGCCGTCTGGTACACCCGACCACTTCAGGCGACCCTCACACCTGATGAGGCCATTGTCTAGGTGCAACCTTAGTTGACGCACTATATTAGGCATTAATGTCTTATTCGAGCCTTTCAAGGATTCTAATTAATTGGAAAAGGTTTCTACTTGAACCCATTTGATCAAAGTTACTTCAGCTGCTTTAAATTCACGAGCATCAATGTTGTGACCCCTGTTGCAGAGTTGGCCCGTTACTTTAAGCTTAAGATTGGATACATATCGCAACACCCAAGCTACAACTCTGACTAGTTTATTATAGTCACCGAATCTTGCCCACTTTATGATAGGACCCGGTGGCTCATTTGGTTGGGCTGTAACTGCCACTGTTTCCAGTGGCAGAAGTCCCTCACCAACAGCATGCCATATCGTCCATTCACTTTCATGGAGCAGCCACTTTGGACCATGCCACCACAATTCGGACTTCATTAACTGGCTAGCCGTTATACCCCTAGTTATGAGATCACTAGGGTTTTCCTTTGTATTTACATAATGATAAGCAACGTCTGGCAAAAGGGCTCTAATCTCATCTACCCTATTCCGCACATAAACTGGCAGAGACTTCTTGCTATGTATCCAGTTGAGTGCGACCTGACTATCGCACCATACGTGAACGATTTCAATATTTAATTCGCTCTCGTATGCTGCGCGTACATGTTGCACCAGACGTGCTAATAGCAGCATGGCAGTCAATTCCATTTTAGGGATAGTTACCTTCCTAACCGGGGCTACTTTGGCCCGGGCTGTAACTAAATGTGCCCCAAATGAAGTAACAACATATATGGCTACCCCGTATGCCGTGGCGCTAGCATCGCAAAACGTGTGTAACGTAACGTCACCGAACGCCGCCACTTTACGAGGTATAGGTTTAGTACATAGGATGGCATATTCATTCAACAACAATGTCCCTTGGTCATTCAGGTCCTCGGGCAAACTGTCATCCCATCCTATTTTACGTCTCCAAACTTCCTGCATTAGAATCCTAGCTCTTATGGTAACAGGTAATGCTAGACCCAAAGGATAAAAAAATTGCGCAACTTTGCTCAACAGACTTCTTTTTGTGTGCGCTCCTGTCTGCTGAGCAAAAGACCTTGTTTGAAAAGTTAGTATGTCATGTTTAGGTTGCCAGATCATCCCCAAATTTCTGGACTTTTCCTGGTTAAGAGATGCCGTACCATCCACCTGTATTAAACTCTGAAGATCTTCACTATTAGTAACCCACTCGCGGAGAAATAGATGTGCATCCGCAAACAATCTGCGTGCTTGCCAGTATGCATACAACAAATCATCTTGACTATCGCTAGTACCCTGCAAATTGTCAATGTATAATCCGCGAGATAGTTTACTTGTGTCCTCATGAGTGTCAGCTAGATGTTTTCTGATTGTGGCATTTAACAAAAACTGCGAGCAAGTGGCCCCAAAGAGTACAACCCGAAAACGGTATATTATGATGGGACTTTCAGAGTCGCTAATGTCGCTGAACCAAAGAAAGCGGGTAACATCTCTATCTTCCTCCTTTAGCTTGACCATCAAGAATGCTTTCTCGATGTCACTGGTATAGGCATACTTCCCCAGCCTAAACCGCAATAGATGTTGGGACAGATCCGACACCATGGACGGACCTGTCAACAGGCAGTCATTCAGACTGGGTTGTTGACCTTGGTGGGCAGAACAGTCATACACCACCCGTATTGGTGTGGTGACGCTGTCTTTCTTTACCCCATGATGGGCCAGATAGTGAACCCTACCCTTCTTACACGGTTCCTTGACATCGACTCTCTCAATAAAACCCCTATCCTCATAACTCCGAAATACATCGTCATACGCCTGGCGCGTGCTCGGTTCGTTAGACAATTTCCGCTGCAATGCGCGCAAGCGACCTAATGCCAAACCATAGTTGGTAGGCAGGCTTATCTCACTGTTCTTCCAAGGTAAACTAACTTTATATTGCTTGTCTGAGGCACAGTAGCACACAGACTCGTCAAACCTTTGTAGCGCAACTTCCGAGTCATAATCAGTCTCCATAGGATTAATGCCTATGTGATCCAATCTCCACAGTCGTTCCAGGTCGAACTCGGCAGCCATCTTAGGGTCACTAGGTTGGGAATCCTCCCTTCCCAACTCCTCTGCCGCGGTTACATTGACTCTATATATCGAGACCGTGTCGACCAGGACCTTTGACTGTGTAGTATGCACCTTTCCGCTCATGCAGTATCCAAATTTAGTGGGGATTAAAATTACACCACACATCTTTTTAAATCCAGGGTATACTACTTCATAATAATGATCCACACCAAGTAGAACATGCACCTCACTCTGATTTCCCATGGGATCTGACAAGTTAACCCCTTTGCTACGTAATGCGTGTTCCACCTTCTTCACACCCACAGATACATATTCTGGTAGGGTGTCTACTACGATACAAGTCATAAAGTACCGGTTTTTACGATAGAAATATGAAATCTCCGCTATCTCGTAGTCTTGTTTATCAGTAACCCCTGTGAAGCCCTGTAATCGAAGAGTCTCAGCCCCTACGATTCGGTGCTTCAGACCCACTAGTACGGACCTCTTTATAAAGGAACGTTGAGACCCTTGATCTAGAAGTACCCGACAAACTTTGTTACTGTCATTACCTTCCATGGGAATCTGTATTGTGGGCAATATAGTGGTGTCTTGCGTGCTACCTAGTGTCACAGTTGTAGTACCCTCTGTATTGACGTCTTTGACTTTATCTGCTGTAGGACACAACTTATCAAAGTGATGTCCTTTGCAGTGCCGACAGGGCCTTAAGTATGTAGCAGTACATTGTCCCTGCTTACCATGTTCCCCACTTAGACAACCTACACATAGCTTCAATCTTTTCGCCTGTGCTAGTTTTGTCTCATTTGTTGGGTATTTTACGTAGAAACTCCATTTATGTTTGTTGTTACATAGCTTACATAGAATCTGAGCAGGTTTCTTATACACACCCTCTTTCTTTACTTTAGTCCCCACTGTCATGCTTACTGTTCCCCTCTTCTCCACATTCTCACTCCCTCCCGACTCATACATTCTCCCTTTGTTCAACTGTAGATTATTGATCTCCTTACTGAACTGAGTTTTGAATTCCCCCAGCTCAAATGATCTTACCTTATCAAGTATTGCCATAGGAAGCTTCTGACGCAAGATAATGACTATCATTTCCTGCGTGGTAAGCCCTAGGGTATCTAGCGATCGAGTATGGCACTCCATATTTGCCCTGAAGTTTGTCAACTCATCAACCTTATACTGTGGTTCTGCGAGCCCCAACAAGGCAACGACATGGGCCATCTTCAACTGCTCTCTATCCCCGTATGTGGACTCTAATAAGTGTACCGCTTCAAGATAACTACCACCTACTACTGCAAAACCCTCTATTAAATGTAAGGCCTCTCCTTCCATTTGTCCCTTCAGATAGTGAAACTTGCGGACATTATCCAAAGAGGATTCATGAACCGTAGATCGAAATACGTCCCAAAAAGCTAACCACTCGGTTAACTTGCCCCCAAATGTAGGAAGATTGAGCTTTGGGAGGTGTACAGTATGTTTTGGGTCAGCCCTTCTATGGGCCTCATTATCGCCTCCCTTCTTACTTGCGACAGCACGCTGTAATAGGCGCTTCGCCCTAAAGACAGGTTCGTCATAGAGGGCGCGATTATCACACTCTGTAACTATCTCTTCCTCCTCTATCATGTCAGCCACAATCACCTCACTCAGAGCCGTAATACGACCGTGGGTAGCCTGGACGTTATCTAATCTAGCCTCCAATTCCTCTAGATCAGCAGTAGTGATGAAAGTGTTTAACCCGGGAGCTGCGGGGAGACTCTTAAGAGTTCCCCCGGCGCACTGCGGGGAGACTCTTAAGAGTCAGAGAAAAAAAAAATCAACTTTTGACATTTTTTTTTTGGCCCCTGGGCCATGCAAAATCTCAGTCCTCTACCTCCCCTCCTTCCCCACTTTCCTCCTCTCCTTCAGTTATCACCTATTTTCCCTGTTATTCCCTTATTCTGAGGTATATTTTCGTGCTAACATTAGAAATCCGATTGGAGGGTGTGGTCATCACTGATAGCAAGCGAGTGCAAGAGAGAGAGAGAGAGTATCGATCGACTGTGTCTCAGTGGCCTTGGGGGAAATTGGCGGGAAAGCAGATTGCCTCACCCATACATTATACAACTCGCGGGCTATATCTCCGATTTTGACCATCCAAACGCTGTTTTCACACGTTTTATTGTTGTTTCAGGTTAATACCTTTATAATCAACCCATAATAGGCGCATATGGATAAGTATTAATGCTATTAATGGCACAATGAATATTTTAGTGACGGAAACACCTCAAATACGTCAGCACAGGGGGACGTTTCCAATTACCCCCATGCGCACTTCAGAGGTTAAGTCCACAATTAGCCTATTTAACACTCCCCGAAGTCCCGCCCTTTGATTTTTAGGGGCTTTGCTTAGCACCCCACTAGACGGTGTCTCTTTATGGTCTTTATCCATTTTGCATGTGAGCCTATAGGCTATGTATCTATATGTTACGTTACAAGGACAACGGCAAATCAATAGTCTAATTAAGAGACGCCAACCTGCGGACTTCTATGTTATGGAGAACAAATAGTACACTAAATAGCAATACCTACTAATGGATCATATTGAACAAGAAAAAATGTTAGGTCAGGTCATATGTCACAGGAAGTCTGAAACTGAAAAGAACATTACTGGGGAAAGACGATGGGTGGGAAGCAGGACTTAGGCAGGTGCAACGATGTGACCCTGCATTCCGGCTCTAACCATCGCTTGGCTAGCCTTGCCAGTTTATCATAGAGTTGTTCCTGCATCCTGTTATATGTCCCCTTGTTCATTGCCTTAAAATCCCTTACTGGTAGCTAATTCCCGGGTCTGGGCACCATTGTGGTAAACTATCAATGGAAGTTAAATATTACTAAGCTATAATGAATCAAATAAAATCAATCTAAATGAATACTCTATATCTAAATTGAATTCAATCTGAAACAAGCTAATTTATATCCAAAGGTCTCACATAATAAATGTATATAATTATAGGGTAAGGTTATAAGGGTTAATATTAGCCAGGAATTAACTCACCAATAGTTCCACGTGGCAATGAGGCAAGGGAGAACGTTTTACCCAATATGGTGGTGGACAATGGGGAACGAGACTTCGGTCCCGAGACACGAGTTAAGTTAAAGAAAGAATAAATGATTACATGGGAATGGACATGAATAATATGCTTATCTATCAGTCAGTCATGATGTCGATGAGAGCGTCGTGATGGTGTAGTTGTGTGTATTGCTGTATGTGTATTGTGATTAGAGGCACAAAAGCACGATCAACTGAGGGCGGAAAATTAGATGTTAACTGGTTTGTGTTCGTGAAGGCTCTGACGTACCTCAAAAGCACACCTTGCTGCCTTGGCAAACCGCCAGGAGCCCAAATTATCGTACCGCATTTAGGTTGCTCTATACGATAAATTATATTAATATATACGATAAATTCATATATACTACATAAGACCATGGCAATATTGCTTAATAGCATATTAGGCCTTTTATAACTTAACTTATTTACAATCTTATAATATACGATCTACTCGTCCTACGTCGTTCTGTAGGAGAGATTATGACGTCACAGAGACATAAGAGATCACAAAAGAGTCATATTCTATCGTATTTATACGATATTCAGAAACCTGAGTCAGTGTAGCATAGAACGATAAAGTTGATACCGTCCCTGAGAAATATTATAGATTAAGTAAAAATAGAAAACAGAAAAAGAAACAAACAAATGATAGGTTAGTTTAATCATCAGCAGTATCAAATATTTCTCAACTTCGTTTTTTACTATGCATTTTCCAGTAGCAATTTTGTCATTCTGTTGAGGGCCTTTATTCCCCAACTAAATGTCATGCCGACCCAAGGTTGAAGGGGTGGCGGGTTGGGAGAGAGCCTATTGAGTTGCTATTTTTACCTTCTAAATTGTAGCAAATTCTATGTTAGAAATAAGTCCGGACTGCCTAGTAGGGACCGCAAGGTCTGCTGCAGCCTGTGTATCCATATAATTCTATGTAACGATATAATTTAGTTTCACCTATAATATATATCTGTGCCCTGCTGCATTACATATTCTGTATTACTTTGTCTTGCTCTTCAATGTCCTTCAGTTCCTTATTGCCATTAATTCTATTGAACCTTTGATTTCCTTGTTTTTATCTTTCGTATATATATATATATATATATATATATATATATATATATATATATATGTGTGTGTGTGTGTGTGTGTGTGTGTGTGTGTTGTACTTTTTTTTTTTTTTTTTTTTTTTCTATATTCCAACTACTCCCTCTCGGGCATAGGCTGAGAGCCTGTACATTCCACCGCTCAACACGGTGAAGCCCGTGAGGTCTTGTTCCAGTCTGGGGAGTGAGACATGTGAAGCAACCATCATGGCTCGAAGCAGCTCCATCTCTGAAGCGGCCGGTTGCTTCGCTCAAGTGCTTCACCGTCTCACCCTCCAGACTCAGACCCTCACTCTCAGAACGCCACCTATTGAGCAGTGAACTACATTGCTTTATATATTGTATTTATGTTGTATTTTGTTATGCATTTATTTGCATGTTGTTTTATGATCTGTGCCCTACATTACTCATGTATGTATTTATTATTATTTATTATTATTTACTATGTATATATTTATTGTATTTATTTTGTATATGTTTATTTATTTATTTGTATGTTGTTTCATGATCCGTGCCCTAAATTACTCTTGTATGTCTCCGTCTTGTCCTTCCCTGCCCTTCGTACCTATCTAACTTATCTATCCCCTACTAACTTCCTAATCCTGCCACGGACATTAGTTCCAGGGCAGTAGTTCCCTTTCCAATGTTCCCTTACCTACTCTAAACCACTGTTTGGACAATTGATCCTCAGTGTTTTGGAGGACAAGCAGCCTAGAAGAGTCACCATACCTGTTGTTGCTTGATTTCCTTTGTACTCCTTTGTACCCAAGCCATTTCCGTACAGTTCCGTACCCTTTCACAAATGTTAGAAATATTAGCTCTAATATTCTAGACGTTTTCTGTGTTGTAATTATAGAGTTTAGTGGTCACGTTTTTTTACTTATCTATAATGAACAGATTATACTTCCAGTGTTACACCTGCGATACCAATGTAAAAAATCCCGAAAAATGCCACAATATCTCTCCATATCCTCCAGCTGAGTTGAGGCCTTATATTCACACTTCCTGTTTTGCTCATTACCTCTACAGTACGTCCAGTTCATCACTTATCCATACTTCACCCAACCTATCCGCTCCCACCCAACCTATCCGCTCCCACCCAAACAATTACTGTTTTGCTCATTACCTCTACAGTACGTCCAGTTTATCACTTATCCATACTTCACCCAACCTATCCGCTCCCACCCAAACAATTACTGTTTTGCTCATTACCTCTACGTCCAGTTCATCACTTATCCATACTTCACCCAACCTATCCGCTCCCACCCAAACAATTACTGTTTTGCTCATTACCTCTACGTCCAGTTCATCACTTATCCATACTTCACCCAACCTATCCGCTCCCACCCAAACAATTACTGTTTTGCTCATTACCTCTACGTCCAGTTCATCACTTATCCATACTTCACCCAACCTATCCGCTCCCACCCAAACAATTACTGTTTTGCTCATTACCTCTACGTCCAGTTCATCACTTATCCATACTTCACCCAACCTATCCGCTCCCACCCAAACAATTACTGTTTTGCTCATTACCTCTACGTCCAGTTCATCACTTATCCATACTTCACCCAACCTATCCGCTCCCACCCAAACAATTACTGTTTTGCTCATTATCTCTACGTCCAGTTCATCACTTATCCATACTTCACCCAACCTATCCGCTCCCACCCAAAACAATTACTGTTTTGCTCATTACCTCTACGTCCAGTTCATCACTTATCCATACTTCACCCAACCTATCCGCTCCCACCCAAACAATTACTCATGTCTTGAGGGAGCCCACCTCGCTTGTTTTCTCTTTCTCTCCCTCTCTATTTCGTTTGTATCAATTCGGCCCCATTCAGCCTACTGTTTTACGACGTCTACCTCCATCCAGGTGTCAATATTTTCCTGGCGAGCGGTAGCGAGCCAGCATATATATTTGTTGTTTTGACAGCAAGCTGAATTTGTACATTTTTCGATAGAAAAATGTCTCCGGCAAAGCCGGATTTCTTCATACAATGCAGGCTCGCTGTCGCTCGCCAGGAAGAAATCGACACCTGGATGGGGATAAACGTCTTAAAACAGTTGGCTAAATGGGGCCGAATGGATACAAGCCAGGAAAGGCCGGTGATTAAGCGTAATAATGTTACTCTCAATGTTAAACGTAATAATGTTACTCTCAATCGTAATAATAATAATGTTACTCTCAATGTTAAACGTAATAATGTTACTCTCCTTAAACGTAATAATGTACTCTCAATGTTAAACGTAATAATGTTACTCTCAATGTTAAACGTAATAATGTTACTCTCAATGTTAAACGTAATAATGTTACTCTCAATGTTAAACGTAATAATGTTACTCTCAATGTTAAACGTAATAATGTTACTCTCAATGTTAAACGTAATAATGTTACTCTCAATGTTAAACGTAATAATGTTACTCTCAATGTTAAACGTAATAATGTTACTCTCAATGTTAAACGTAATAATGTTACTCTCAATGTTAAACGTAATAATGTTACTCTCAATGTTAAGGCTGACAATATATAGTGTCAGTCCCCAAGAAGCGTATTCTATATTGTGTTATATTAAGACTTGTTGTATTCTTAGTGTCAACTACTGAATAGAGTTTACTTTCTTATCACACTGAATTAATATTATTGATATGGTATTATACATTGAAGTGCATTAATTGTAGTAGAACATCATACATTTGTGCTTTAGAGAAACACCTGGGTGTAACTATTGTATTATTGATTTATTATTCTTACTTTTTATATTGGTGACCTTCAAATATGCACATAAATTAACTAGAAGTTTGGTATATTATTGTAAGCCCATTGGCAAACAAGATATTTGGAATATTTAGCATTATAAGAGTTGTGCCTACCTCATTCACATAAATAATATATGCAATGACCTGTTCCTCGTCCCACCTTAAGGTGAGGCTGATGGACTGTTGAGATTAAGGGGAGATGGGTCGTTTTTCTGGTCCCCTTTCTCCCTCGTGTTAAGCCCCATTTGTTTTGAGATTATAAGACGTTCGGCCCATTACTTTGGCGATTTTAACACCTTTCGTCCCATTTCGCTTGTCAATTTTTAATACCTTTCGTGCCATTTAGGTGTCGATTATTTCCTGGCGAGCGATAGCGAGCCTGACATTTAAAGAGGAACCGGCCTTCGGCCGGGACATTTTTCTACCGAACAATGTAAACATTTATCTTGAAGAGGGGTCTAGGGGGTGTTTTTCTAAGCTTGATGAAGGTCTAGCTATAAAACTAAGAAATAAATGAATTAATAGAAAAACAAAAATCGGTCCGTCTTCCCTTAAATTGGATCTCATTAATGCTCTCCGGATTGTTTCTATTTGTTCTTCCACATAGTCGTTGCCATTCTTCAAACTGTATTGATGGCTTCCAACACCGGTAACACTTGTCATACAGCGGACCATGAACATGATTGGGTAATAACTTAATGCTACAAAGCTACTTCGCAATTAATTCACCGAAGAAGATAATTATAGCCTTGTTGTCCTTATTAATATATACATTGTTTTTAGTTAATTGTCTTCTATACTATTGTTGATGAAGATTATACTGAGAATAGTTGAGTAGTAATATAATGAACATAATAGTTGAGTAGTAATATAATGAACATAATAGTTGAGTAGTAATATAATGAACATAATAGTTGAGTAGTAATATAATGATCATAATAGTTGAGTAGTAATATAATGAACATAATAGTTGAGTAGTAATATAATGAACATAATAGTTGAGTAGTAATATAATGAACATAATAGTTGAGTAGTAATATAATGAACATAATAGTTGAGTAGTAATATAATGAACATAATAGTTGAGTAGTAATATAATGAACATAATAGTTGAGTAGTAATATAATGAACATAATAGTTGAGTAGTAATATAATGATCATAATAGTTGAGTAGTAATATAATGAACATAATAGTTGAGTAGTAATATAATGAACATAATAGTTGAGTAGTAATATAATGAACATAATAGTTGAGTAGTAATATAATGAACATAATAGTTGAGTAGTAATATAATGAACATAATAGTTGAGTAGTAATATAATGAACATAATAGTTGAGTAGTAATATAATGAACATAATTAGCATCAATTCAAAATTGACAGTATACAAACATAAGAACACGGAACCCTGCAAAATATCGACCTGCCCACTTGACGGAGATCCCTTTCACACCCAACCCTGTCGATCATTTGGCTGTTTTATAGTTCCATCGGCTGATAGTAATGGAGCATAACCCCTACAAACATAAAGTTGCCGTCTCTCACTCTCTATCTATCTCTTACACACACATACACACACACACACACACACACACACACACATGCACATGCGGTCACAATGGCCGAACGCGTTTAGTCACTGTACTGTGAGTGCTCGCTCTGGTGTCGGGGGTGCCATAGTAAGCATGTGCAATGATGGTTTAACAATAATTTGCAATGAATGACAATAATTGCCGCTAATCACTAACTGCCAGCTAGAGAAGTAACGTGGGGGAGTTGGGAATAGTTTGGGGGTAGGTGGGGGTAGAATTGGAACCGACTCCCCCCTTCCAGCTGCCCAGGGTGGAGTAGGGGAAGGAACGCCCCACCCCTGAGCAACTTTTAGTACGCGTGAGTGTACATATCGAGTGGTCAAATTAAAGTAAGTGCATGAATTTTTCGTCAAGTGATCAAATTGGGCTGAACGGTCAGAGTTGCCAATAATGTGTTGGTATCCACTACATGTTGTCAACAAATGTCTTTTAACTCTGCTTATATATTGTAAAGAAAATAGTAGGTTGAAATTTAAGGGTTAAATTTCTAAACCCCCAGTTGAAGTCATCCTATATACCGTATATATGTGTGAAGTTCTTTGGTAACCAATATGTCTCACAATATTCATCGTGAAGACTAAATGTAATTTTATGGGGGTAATAAGGGGATTCCAATGGGGAATGTGGGCACAAAAATCGGTGTTTCTATTAGCTTGCCAAATGAAGGTACTGCAAGTCTCATTTTAATCAGTTCTTATGCTTTCGAAAAAGCCTGCTTACAAACATACAATTACACAGACAGATAAACATAGTAACATACACAGATGATCACATAATCTATGTAAACTCCTTCTTGTGGATATTATAATTGGAGGCTGTCAGACTAGAATGCAAATATTAATTGTTGGAAAAACTGCTCTTGTGACCCGTCCATATTGCTGCTACAATCAGGAACGTGGAATTTGAGTTATAGGTTCCTCCGAGTCTGATATTAAATGTGTGCAGACAATGGTTACCCTCACACCTTAACTACCAACAACCACACCTGCACACCAATGATCGCCAGATTCCAGGGCGCCAGGGACCCCTTTGGCAACCCATAAGTTTGAAGAGGAAGAACTGTACAACAACAGGAGAGTTTCACATGAAAAGGAATGACTAGTATGTCATTGAACTGGATATCCATTCCAGGTGAGGTACTTTAGGTAGACAAATGGAATTATATAATGCAGTATACTAATTGCAGAGGGTGAAAAATACATTCATGTTTAGGTAATTATAGAATAATTTGCGTTGTCAAGTAAATTTGGTATATTATTTAACATTTCCAAGATACCGACCAGGCACTAAATGTCCTTTGAACAAGTAAAACTATCCGTATGGACGTGCAGTACTTAATGAGCGGAGATCTAAAATTAAAACTGATATTTTATAGGATTCGATGTATTATGGTATATTTAACATATATGTTGAAATGGTGATTACTACACATACATACAAACATTGATAGGAGTGCATACATAGAACAAGCAAGGTTATATAGGTACAAAGGAGTACAAAGGAAATCAAGCAACAACAGTTCTAGTGACCCTTCTAGGCGCTTGTCCTCCAAAACACTGAGGATCAAGTGTCCAAACAGTGGCTTAGAGTGGGTAAGGAAACATTGGAAAGGGAATTACTGCCCTGGAACTAATGTCCGTGGCAGGATTAGGAAGTTAGTAGGGGGCAGATGGGTTAGTAACTGAGGGGGGGATAAAATAAAGTTATTAATTTACAAACGCAGTCAGTCGCGGGTTTGATGCGAGATATTTGTCTAGGCGAAGTTTAAATGAATCAACGGTGCTGCAGTCTATAACGTCTCGGGGAAGCCCATTCCACAAGTTGACAACTCGATTGAAGAAGAAATTCTTAGATTCGTGTGAGTTAAAAGATTTACCATTAATTTTGCAACCGTTTCCCCGCGTGTAATTAGATTGGTCGATAGTGAAGTACTTACTACAGTTCATATTGTCGATGCCTTTGATGATTTTGAACACTTGAATTAAGTCACCTCTTAATCTGCGCTGGGTTAAAGGAAATAGATTTAATTATCTAAGACGCTCTTCGCTCTTCGTATGGTTTGTTCTTTAGGCTATGTATCATTTTGGTAACTCTACGTTGAACTCGTTCTAGCTTGTTTATATCTTTTTGGTAATATGGACACCAGGATTGAACGCAGTATTCCAGAAGAGGGCGGACTAAGGAATTGTAAAGGGTTAGGATAACTTCTTTGGATTTATGCTCAAATGACCTGCCTATAAAGCCAATTATTTTGTTTGCCTTCTTAACAACTTCTGAACATTGTTGACTCGGTTTTAGGTTACTCGATATTGTTACTCCCAGATCGGTTTCTCTGTTTACATTCTTAAGCTGAGTGCCATTCATCGAATAGTTTGCTTTCTCATTTAGGTATCCGATATGTAGTACTTTACATTTATCCGCATTGAAACTCATTTGTCAAATTTGGGCCCAACATGACAATTTATCTAGATTGTGTTGCATATCGTCAACTTGTTCTTTTGAGAGTACGCTATTTGCAATTTTTGTATCGTCAGCAAATTTTGAGATTGTACAGGTGAGACCCTCATCTATGTCGTTGATGTAAATTAGAAAGATAATTGGTCCTAGTAACGATCCCTGGGGTACCCCGCTACTTACATTGGTCCATTTAGATGCCTTACCGTTTATGACTACTCTTTGCTTTCTGTCGCTGAGCCAATTTTCTATCCATTTCAACACACCGTCTTGTATCCCATGTGCTTTTAGTTTTAGCAGTAAACGTTTGTGGGGAACTTTGTCAAAGGCCTTTTGAAAATCAAGGTATATAATATCTACAGCTTTACTCTCATCGTAGAGGTTGAGGATATCGTGGAAGAAGTCTAATAGGTTTGTTAAACAGGAACGTTTTTTACGAAAGCCGTGTTGAATATCTTTAAGTATGTTATTTTCCTCTAAGTGATTTACGAGTCTGTCTCTTATGACCGTTTCTAGCATTTTACATACAACTGAGGTTAAGCTAATTGGACGATAGTTACTGGGTAGGGATTTGCTGCCTTTTTTGAATATCGGTGTTAAGTTGGCTAGCTTCCACTGATCAGGCATAGTTCCAGACTGCAAGGATTTATTGAATAGTAATATCAGTGGTTTGGAGAGCTCATCCTTAGCTTCCTTTAGAACTCTAGGCGAGATTGTATCAGGTCCAGGCGTTTTATTTACCTTGAGTTTATCTAAACAATTCAATACTTCTCTCTCTGTAACGGTGATATTGCTTAGAACATCTGAATTATCAATCTGAATCGGTGCTGGTGTAGGGATATCACTGAGGTCTTCTGTTGTAAAAACTGATGCAAAGAAGGTATTGAGGGCATTACTCATTTGTACTTCGTCTTTGGTGTATTCTCCATTTTCATTGACTAACGGTCCAACAGTTGAAGTAACTACTTTTCTCTTTCTGATGTAATTATAGAAGTCTTTCGGGTTTGTTTTACTTTGATTCGCAATATGTAATTCTAAGGTCTTTTTTCTTTGCTTAATTAACGTTTTGGCTTTGCGTCGTAGCTCTACAAATTTCACCAGTTCTTCGTCATTTTGTGAGGATGTTAATCTATCATTAGCAAATTTTTTAGCAAACAGGCAGTTTGAAATATCTTTATTCCACCATTTGGGCTTATTATTATGGCCTGGACGCCGTATTTTCGATGGTATGCAGTCTTGCACTGCTTTTAGGTAAGTGGTTTCGAATAACTTCCAAGATGTATTTATGTCGTTATTGTTAATTAAAAAGCTCCAGTCAGTTTCTTTAAACATAGCTCTAAGTTTATGGAAGTTTGCTTTCTTGAAGTTAGGGACTTTTTCGATGCTACTATTTGGTTCGTTACTAGTAAACTTTAAAGTGAAAGTTATCGTACGATGGTCGCTGTTACTGAATTCATCACCAACATTCAAATTCTCTATTAATTCTTCTTTTGTTGCAAGTACAATGTCAAGAACGTTATTACCACGGGTCGGCGTTCGAACAAATTGATAAAGCGAACTCTCTTGCAAGTTCGTATACAAGTCATGTCCGAAGTGTGAAGTAAGAGTATCGCCCCACTTGATCACAGGTAAATTAAAGTCGCCAAAAATTACGGTATCTTGTGAGTTACTTACATCTGCAATTTGTTCGTAAATTTCTCGGTCAGTTTGCACTGATTGAGCTGGAGGTCTGTATATTAACGCAAGTATTATTTTTGTACCTTTATTATTCTTTATTAGCACAAAAGATGTGTCAACGTTCACAATTTGAGGTTTTGACAGGAGGGTAGGGTTAAGACTTTCTTTGATATAAAGTAAAACGCCACCTCCATTTCGATTTATTCGGCTTTTCTCAAACATTACATAAGAGGGAAGTGAATACTCTGCTAAAAAGTATCTATCTTCTGTATTGAGCCAAGCTTCTGTTATGCCAATCACATCATAATTTTCTGTAAACACTAGCTCCTCTAAATCTGAAAATGTATTGCGTATGCTACAAGGGTTTGCATAGAAAACCTTTAAATTTGTTATTTTAGAACTCACGGAACACTCATTAATAATATTTTTGGTTCTTGTCGGATCTAGATTTATGTTCATGGCTGTCCTCGGTCCTCACTGTCTTCGGTCCTTATCACTGGTGGTCCTCGGTTGCCTCTATTTTTTGCTTGGCGTTGGATGATTTATGTCACTGCTGCTTCTTCTCGGATGGCGTTTTTTTATCCATGGCTGCTTCGTGTAGGAGACGACCCATGCGTGCTGAATCCACAGGGTTTAGATGAGTGCCATCCTTGCGGAACAGAGTAGGCTGGTTATAGAAATTGTCCCAGAGGTTGATGAATTCAACTTCTTCCTTCAGACACAAATATTTTAGTCGGCTATTTGTGCTGAAGGCCTTGTCGTAGAATTTGTCAGGTGCGTCGATCTTGGGGAGAATGCCTGAGATGATGATATTCCTTGACTTGTTTTTGTAGTGCTGGATCATCTTGTGATATTTCTCCATCAACTCTTCGGATCTGGTGCGCATGACGTCATTTGAACCAGCATGGATGACAAAAAGGGTATTTTCGTTTGCATCCTTTGTGGTATCTTCGAAGGCTTCCACAATGTCGTCCAGTCCAGCTCCTGGGATGCAAAAATCTTTTTCGTCGATTTGGGACTCTGTCGCAGAACTCTTCGACTTGTCCTCGTAGGATGGAATCCCCAACGAGCCTGGTCTCTTCTGGTTTGTGTTCCATCTCTACCAAGGTTTATGAATGCAAGCACTCTAAATTATGTACATTAAGATAGAAGTGAGCCATTAGCAAGAAGTGCAATACAATATTTAAGTTACAAGTGGTGAGTAAAACTCTAAGATTTGTAAATTTCATTAATCGATTTTAGGAGTATAGTTGGTTGTTGGATGGAACAAAATATTTGATGTTATTTAAAGTATAAATCAGGTCCAGGTATATACATACATACATACACACACATACACACATATACTATATATATATATATAAGCAACAAGGAACATATTTCAGCATCCAACTTCATCCCAATCTTCGCTTGCATAATATCCTTATAAATATTTGGCTATATAACTCAGTCATACGCGCTTCATTTCTCATATTTCGCATACCAAACATAATGGATGATACTTGACTGGATCCTGAGAATATCTTCTTTTCGTAAATTCCACAACCATTAAAACCAGAGCAAGAATTAGCGAGGCGTGGCTTCTGGCTACACTGTTAAATTTGCGTGTAATTACTCAAATAGAAAGGTAATTTTTAAACTACAATTTCATATAAGTAGCTAAAAAACACAAATTTCAAAGCAAAACGCTAAATTAATCGACGTCAATAATAGTTCACCTCAATCAGCACAGGAATTTCAGGAGAGAGAGAGAGAGAGAGAGAGAGAGAGAGAGAGAGAGAGAGAGAGAGAGAGAGAGAGAGAGAGAGAGAGATGGGTAGGTTGGGAATATATGTCGTTAACAAAGGACCATCAACAATTACACCATCAGCCTCTGTCATTATAATTATTATCTAACCATGACTCTTGTGCTTGATACACATCCTAATTGACAGACAAGCAAATTGACAGCCGCTGGATGAATGAATAGAGTGACTGACAGACAGACAGACAGACGGGAATATAGGGTTGATAATTGGTAGGCCTATAAAATAAGGATATAATGTGCAGTCTGTGTGTGGGGTGAATTTTGTGTTTGCTCTTTGTGGTTATACGGAGTTTTAAAAATAATATCAGTGTGTTTTTATAGACTTCTTGTAGATTTCATACGTTAATAAATCAGATATAATAATACAAATATTAAATGTTGATTTATTGTTCACTTGCAGCCCAGAGGCTAACAATCTACAGTGCTTTTATATTCACCTATGATCAGTTCAATCATACTATACCATAACTACGAGGTCACATGTGACCTTTGACAACCGTGAGGTGCCCAAGTTCCGACCATCGTACATACGAATATGAACTGGTGGAACGTCGGGTAGTTTAGCACGATCTGATAGTTGATTCGTTTGGGTAGGGAGGGACCACACTATTATCCTTCTCCATCGGGATGACCAAAAAATCACTACGGATTTTGGGGGAAACGTACCCTCACCTTCGCCTGGGCGTTTAGTACGTGGTGCCTTAGTACACTAGACCACCCCGAACCGTGTATGTGTGTGTGTGTGTGTGTGTGTGTGTGTGTGTGTGTGTGCGTGCGTGTGTGTGCGTGTTTGTGTGTGTGTGTGTGTGTGTGCGTGTGTGTCCACCGACATTCTAGTAAGGTTACCAGTCCAGTAGTTTCACCACACCATCCCTTTTCTATACACATAATACAGGCAATTTTGTTCTTGTTTTCACATAATGGAACATTTAATAATTATCTTAGCAGCTGATTTTCTTAAAGGTAATGGAAAAGCATATAACTACTATGTCTCTGTTTAATATGTATATAAAATTTTCACAATCAATAACATATTTTGATAACAAAAATATGTGTAATAGCTATAACATGAAGATGAGGATATGACCATTCATCGTCTGCTAAAAACGAACATATCGTAAGTATACAGTATAACTAAGCAAATGAATATCATTTAAACGAACATATCGTAAGTATACAGTATAACTAAGCAAATGAATATCATTTAAACGAACATATCGTAAGTATACAGTATAACTAAGCAAATGAATATCATTTAAACGAACATATCGTAAGTATACAGTATAACTAAGCAAATGAATATCATTTAAACGAACATATCGTAAGTATACAGTATAACTAAGCAAATGAATATCATTTAAACGAACATATCGTAAGTATACAGTATAACTAAGCAAATGAATATCATTTAAACGAACATATCGTAAGTATACAGTATAACTAAGCAAATGAATATCATTTAAACGAACATATCGTAAGTATACAGTATAACTAAGCAAATGAATATCATTTAAACGAACATATCGTAAGTATACAGTATAACTAAGCAAATGAATATCATTTAAACGAACATATCGTAAGTATACAGTATAACTAAGCAAATGAATATCATTTAAACGAACATATCGTAAGTATACAGTATAACTAAGCAAATGAATATCATTTAAACGAACATATCGTAAGTATACAGTATAACTAAGCAAATGAATATCATTTAACACCTTACGAGCGGCCTATGCGGTTTATTTATGTGTACCGCCCAGCGGGGTGTTTTTAGCCAAAATAGGGCTGTTTACGTGATCATTTTCATGCCTAAATAAGACCCAGAACGTAAAACAAGTATCTATCCCTGAAAGGGCATAAACAGAGCTTTCGAATGACACCATAACGATCCTTGTATGATGGATAGTTTTCTTGCAATAACCGTGCAACGCGAGTGCAAAAAGCAGGTAATTCGGTACTTTCGGTACATAATTGAGTATGTAGCGAGTGAGAGAGGGAGGAGGGAGCTGAGATTTGTGTCAGTAGGTTCGCCGCGGTGGTCTGGAGCAGTCATACGCTCGCTAGTCTCCTGCCACCACTTGTCTCTCTTTCTCAGCCACATTACGTGCTGAAATTGCCACTCGAGTTATGTCGAGCGCCGCCACATAGTCCAGCTTTATTTAACTCGACTTATGTTGCTCGCCGCTAATTAAGGGTTAAACGAACATATCGTAAGTATACAGTATAACTAAGCAAAATAATATCATTTAAACGAACATATCGTAAGTATACAGTATAAATAAGCAAATGAATATCATTTAAACGAACATATCGTAAGTATACAGTATAACTAAGCAAATTAATATCATTTAAACGAACATATCGTAAGTATACAGTATAACTAAGCAAATTAATATCATGTAAATGAACATATCGTAAGTATACAGTATAAATAAGCAAATGAATATCATTTAAACGAACATATCGTAAGTATACAGTATAACTAAGCAAATGAATATCATTTAAACGAACATATCGTAAGTATACAGTATAACTAAGCAAATTAATATACTTTAACAAAATATAGTGCGAAATTTCAATGACATTGTATAATATAATCACAATTTGTGTATCCTTACTTTGGCTGTCAAGGAAATCACTACGTAAATATTGAATACATAAATAACAGAGTTAAGCATGAAGCTAGATTGCATAGGGAGGCCATATAAGGGACGATAAACTAACAACTACTTGAACGTAGTACACGGTGAAAACTGAATCAAATACTGCTGCCACTTTGCAAAATATTTTGTGTTGCTTACATAAGAGCAGCCGGTAATTAATAAAAACACCCCCCGTTTTCCTATGCCCTTTCTTCGTCGTCCTCTATATTTTACGAGAGATGTATAAATACAGTATATATATATATATATATATATATATATACTGTATATATATATTGTTTCGCATCTCATATCATTACAGTCTTTGAAAAAAAAATTGGAAATGTTATACATATTTGTATCCCGTGGTGATAACGGAGACTAAAAAATGCTAGACTGTTGTCGTTTTATTCGTTGTTATAATTGTTATTTTACTTGTTATTCTTCTTGGGACAATTACAGTAACCAATAGAAAGTCCCGAGAGCCACACATATGTACAGTATATTGGTATAATCACATTCCAATAACTTCAAGGTACCAATTCCAAAGTTAACCGTGTCATTATGGGTGATTGTGAGTGACTGTGGGCATGCGTGAGCCCGGACCTGATAATTATGGTAAAAGACCGCATATTTAAAGGGGGCCCAACTCGCTTTTTTTTTCTCTTTCTCTCCCTCTCTCTTTGGCTTGTATTCATTCGGCCCCATTCAGCCTACTGTTTAAAGAAGTTTACCCACATCCAAGTGTCAATATTTTCCTGGCGAGCGGTAGTGAGCCAGCATATATATATTTTTGTTTTGACAGCAAGCTAAATTTGTACAATTTTTCGATAGAAAAATTTCTCCGGCGAAGCCGGATTTCTCCATACAATGCTGGCTCGCTATCGCTCGCCAGGAAGAAATTGACAACTTGGATGGGGATAAACATCTTAAAACAGTTGGCTGAATGGGGCCGAATAGATACAAGCCAGAGAAAGAGAGAAAGATAAAAAAAGAAGGTGACCCCCCCTAAGGCCGGGCAGAGTATGAAGGCCGTCAGGATACCCTCTGTGGTAGGTCCAACAAATATTGACTAGGAGTGTGGCCCTGACGGTATCAGACAGATGGACAATTTAACTATTTAATAGTGGCCCCTCCATCATTGACGATATTGCCTATTAGTATAATAGTCTCCATTCAACATTCCGCGTCAGAATTTTGAATCTACCGCCGTGGAAGTATCATGGAGTACTCATCATAAGTGCACGCTTAATTCCCTTATGGGATCGTCATTATGATTGGGTACCCTACAGAAAAAACTCTGTAAAAAAGAAAAAAGAAAAGTTAACTTAATATTTGTTATCATATGACTTTCCATATGTGGATTTCTTGCGTTTTGCTTCCCCGACTCCAGGACCCTAGCGGCCATCTTCGTCCTTCCTACTTCCGCGGCCATACAAGCCAGCGGGGTGCCGCCGTCGCTCCCGCTTCATTCGACATTTCCAGCGCTTCTTGTGAGTCCTTGCTCATTTGTATACACCTGCGTTGTAGTGAACAGGTTTAGATTAGCTAGCAACGGCTGCCCCAATGGTATGTCCGCAGGAGGTGTGTAAATTAGGGTACTATTGTAACAGGCGCCTACGTATCCCAGGATCTTCACGCCACGTGTGTTATTATTATGTTGTGTTTGCACCTTTAGCTTTTGATATCATAGCTAGGAGGCTACCATTCTACAAGATTATGCTTCAGGCCGTCACTAAGAGGTAGTTGCATATATTAATTGTGTTTTTTAGCAGATGCTCTAGTCTAAGGATGACTGCACGTGGTGCTACACCTTCTAGAGTCCGTATTTGCTTGCGGGACCCTGTCGTGGTCCTCCCTCATCTGGTTGCAGTTGCTGGGTCTTCGGAGCGTCGTCTACCTGTGATGTCTCGTCGAGCCACGTGGCCAGCCTGGTTAGGGGTCTCCAGTGTAGGCTGCAGGTAATTTAGGATTCTAAATTCTCTGTTTATGTTTAAGCCTATGTGTGCCCCTGGTGTTTTTACATGTGTGCTTTGCATGTTATTTGGGGGTTGGGAGATGTCCCTGTATGTGTGTGTGGGTTTTGGAAAGAGAAGCTGTGCTTTGCCTCCCCTCTCTAAAATTTTGGTTGTTTGTCTACGGCGGCCCCGTGCAGCAGGGCCCTGGTTACCCATCTTCAAAACGAGTAGGGAACAACCAAATGTCCCGGCGTAGTAAGCTGAACCACAATCCTTCCGGCGGAAATGCGGATTCCTACGGGAGCTCAGAACTCGGCCCGCCGAGTTAACTCGCCCTGACCACAATTGTCATGCGGTAAAGACTTTCTCGCCCTGCGGTGCCCTAGGCAAGTGTGCAAGAGTTAAGATACGTCATGCGGCAGATAGTCATACACTAACGGTCAAATAGGGCCTGTGACACTTGTCATAGGTAAGCAGTTCCAAGCAACTTAGACGGAAAAGCCCCAGGTTTTTTCACGGCGAGTCCAGCGGAAGGTTAGAGTAGTTGTGACTATAGCTAATTTTCCGGCGGACTCAAGGTAGGATGTATTAACACCTCGCAGGTTATCCTTATGAGCATTGATTCCTGGAAAACTTATATTTCCAGAATTCCCTGCACTTTAGTGACTACAGGACCGGCGGGTGGTGGCTGCTGATTCCGGCGAGGGGGGGGGGTCCCCTTTATCCATCATGCCTCGGTTTGAGTTATGCGCTACTCCTAACTGTTCACTGTTACCTATATTCGCTCATAAACTCTGTTTAAAATGTGTTAAGTGTTTAGACCGCTCTAGAGGCTTGTGGGTGTCAAAGCGTTGTTCCGTCTGTGCCGACATGAAAACTGCTTTGTTCACCAAGAAAGACTTGTCGTGCTTGGCAGCTTTGCAAGAAATAAAGGCCATTTTTAACACTTATGCCAAAGACACAGCCCATAAGGCTCTTCACTGTGATGACGAGGCCCTCTGGGAACAATTAATAATAAAGTCACCTCTGGTCAAATCAGCCTCCCATAAATCTGTTAGGCCTAAAGTGAAATAAAAAAAAAACTTTGCAAGACGTAAGGAGTAGCAGCAGTGGCACTGACAGTGAAATTACCGAGGTTGCATTTCCCCCCCCCCTCCCCCCCCTCCCACCCAAAGAGGAGACGTTCACCCTCTCCAAAACGTAAGTCGAGGTCGAGGTCGAGGTCTCCCCGAAGACAGTCCCGACACTCTTCGGCTGAGTCTTCCCGGTCTCACAAGCGCTGGAAGGAGGACTGTCAGTCACGTAGTGGTAGCCGGAAAGAGACCCCACAGCCACCGCCCTCTTCCCCGCGCCCGACGCTGAAGCCGGCGGCTCGGAAGTGGGGACTGAAGACATGGATTCCCATCCGGGTCATGAACAATCTTTGAGTGTACCGCCTGATTTCACCTTTACTATTCCTAAGTTGAATTATGTGCCACGTACTAGCCTCTCAGCTGGACCTAGACGAGTCCTGGCCGAGCACTATAAGGGTTTACCTTCAGGTTCACACATTTTTTATAGCTCTCAAATGATCCAAGACTCACAGCCACCCGCGGCGCGGGGGTGCTGGCGTCAATTGGAGCCATCTCATGACAGGGTTAGAGTAAGTCAGGAACCATTGATTGAGAGTAATATTGAAATGTTGTCTTCATCTGTCCCTGATTTGGTGCGGCCACCGGCGGATCAGGCGCCGGAGGCACAACAGGATATTTCTGAGGAGGTTGAGTTAAGTGGGGAGCCGGAGGAAGTGCCTTTATCCTCGGCTTCACCGGGTCTAACAGGTGAGGAGTCTGAAGCTAGCTCTCAATCTTCTAAGGGATCCCACAGTAGGTGTGTTACCTCAGATGAAATAAGTGATATTTTACATAAAGTAATGCAACAGTATAATCTCCCTACCTCCCTGCCAGTCTACCTATAGTTTCCACGAGTCACTCCACGATAAGACCTCTACAACCTTCGGGTTTTCTTACCCCCCAAGCCTCTGTGCCTCCTCTGTCCTTGTCTCCGTCAGTAACCGCGGCTTCCGGCACCACAGTGCCAGCCACACTTACTACCACTAATGTTAGAGTAATCTCGGATATCACTCCTCATCCCTTAGATAAGGTTCCTCAGAGGAAAGGCCCTATGTCTCTCCTCTATGGACCTGACTGTTCATGGGTTCCGGCATCGACACTAATCCCACATTTAGCACAACCCACCATTTCGGGAGACCTTCCGGTCCCTAGTGAGTGGAAAATTGAGATTAACAAAAACAGAAAGTTCAGGGCTAAGGACGAAGCGGGGAGATTACTGGATGTTTCAATCAAAGCTATACCTACTTCATTTAATCCGGATTTCTTTGTTCATACGGCTGCCCTGGCAGCTCCTGCCGCCTCATCTGCAAGACTCTTTACGGACTGGTCTAAAGCTGATGGCGTTAATGATTTCAATGCTTTGAATGCTCTCACGCCGGAACTGGTTACAATTCCGGTACTGGACCAGTCGCATACGCCAGTCCTGCAAATGGTGCGGATAGGGGTGGGTCTCTGGGTAGATTGGGAGTTAGAGGCTCAGGTATTTGCATCAACCATCACGTCTAAGTCCTCTCATCAGATTCCACAGGAAACTCATAATTATTTCTCGTTACCTGTAAAGATGGCTGACGGGGTGTCGCCGGATTTGTTTGCCTTTTTAGCGGCACCCAAAGTAGCCCTCCACACTCTAGATGAACACTTTTGCACTCCTCCGGCAGCTCACTTGGAAAGGGATTTTAAATTACGAAACAAAGCCTACCGGATGTTCTCTCAGTATTTAGTCAGCCGCCAGGTTGCTGTCTCTCTTAACAGAACTATCTCGGCCATTGCTGACCCACATGTTAGGAAGGCCACTGAATTGTCATGTAGAATTTTATTGCAAAACTCTATTCAAACCTTAGGAGACATCAGAATAGCGATCATGGAAGCGGTTCGAGCCCGCCAGGATCTAAGAGTGCATCTAGTGAAAAAGTTACCGGATGACATTGGGCGCTGGGTAACTCTTTCGCCGGTACTCACTGCCTCCCTTCTTAACTCAGAAACGTGGAGTGTAGTCTTTAATATGGTCAATGGGTGGAAGCAGATTACCTCCCAAGCTAGGAGAGAACCATTTAAGAAGCCTTTTCATAAGCCAAAGAGCGGAGGTAAACCTAACCAACCGCATGCTAAACAATCCTCTCGAAATCCCAGAACTCCTCCTCAGCAGGGAAGTACTCAGCCCAAGCCCAAACAAGGTAAATATTCAGGGTATAGAGGTAAGCCACACCAGAAGCCAAATCAGGGTCAGACGTCAGCCAAAACTAGCCAGCCTTCTGATACCAACCAACCTCTCCCTCCAAAAAACTAGCCACCCAAACTCTCAGTCTCCTAGTGCCGCGCTTAGGCGTGCCGGATTCGAGAGTTGCTTCTCCGAACAGGCCCAGTTTGCAAACTGGGTCGTTCCAGTTATTCCGCTCGGGCTGGCCCAAGAAAACTTGGGCCCGGAAAGTAGTGAGCAAAGGGATCACCTGGCGGTGGATCCGGAGACCTCGACTGCGTCAGGCGCTGGAATGCAACAATGTGTCACCAGAGGTGGAGGCCCTGGTCCAAGAAATGATCTGCAAGGGGGTCATTGTACCAGTAAAACCAACTTGCCCAGTATTCACCTCGAGACTTTTCTTAGTGCCAAAAAGGGATTTTTTTTTTTTTTTTTTAAAGACCTCCGTCTACGTATTGTGAAAAACCTGTTATCCTCCGGCAAATTGTGGGGTTGAGTGAGTGAAGGGGGGGACAGTGAATGAAGGAGGATACATGTTTTTCATAATACGTGTTGCTAGCCCCAAACGCGCGAGCAACTGTGGCTTTCAACCATACGACACATCCCCTTTTATTTATGTGCATCACACATGTTACATACAAATAAAGTTTATGTTTTGTTTTACCCTACTGTGGAAAGACTACGGATACACCACTCCTGCCCGGGCCTCACACAGTGGCATGACCCAGTCCAGTCGAACTGAGCTCATGACGATGGTGGCATTGCCCCGGAGGATAGCCATCCATAGTCTTTGCTTGAGCCAGAGGGTTTCCCGGGACTCTCCTGAAACTTCTCTGATTTTACGGCCTATTTCATTCACCATCTTAAGGGTGGTAGGGCCGAAGACTCCTGAAGTTTCGAATGCCAGGGGCTCGAACTGATGATTTCTGGCGATGGCTTGATATTTTTCTCGCTTTTTATTTTTTGCTATCCGGGCGGCTTCACCTGCTTCGTCGGCGTTTCTGGCGATGTTGGTTGTGGAGAAAGTGTCAACACATGTGGCATCCCACACGAGGCACCGGCCATTCTTGTAAGGGAAAGTGGTCATCCCATCTGGCCGTTTACCGTCTTCTCTGTGATGTCCATGTGGTTCGAGGATTGATGCACGGTTAGCACTCTGCAGGGCCCGTTTTATGACATCATTTAGTGCAGAGTGTCTTGGCAGGCGGCCTGCATTGTAATTACATGATAAGGCATGGTGACCTTGAGCATCCATCCCCCCATCTCTCTCTCGCATCTGAACACGTTTATCAAGAATTCACCCTTCAGGATGCTGAAAGTCAATCATATCAGGCTCACTCTTCCGCCGCAAGGCTGGATGTGCTCAATAGATCTCAAAGACGCCTAGTGGCATGTCCCTATAAACAAAAGGTTCCAGAAATTCATCGCTCTGAGGATCAGGCAAGAGACTTAGGCCTTTCGAAAAATGCCTTTTGGGTTGAACCTGGCACTGAGAATTTTCACAAAATTAGTCCGGCAAGCGCTTTTGCCTAGGTTGATCCAGGGCATAAAGGTGTTTTGGTATCTAGATGACTGGCTAGTGGTGGCAGAGTCAGAGGATTTATGTCACATTCATGCAAACCAAGTATTAAATCATTTGCAAAACCTAGGGTTCAAGATGAACTTGGCGAAGTCTCTCCTTGTTCCCACACGGAATATTCAGTGGATAGGGCTGGTCTGGGACACCACCAATCTAAGTCTTACTCAGAGTGTGGACAATCGGGGCAGATTTCGCAGGAAACTGTTTCGTTTTCTCCACAGTCTGAATACAACCAGGAAAACGTGGGAGTCTCTGATCGGCTCTCTCAACTGGATCCAATTAACTGTGAAGTTGGGCTGGTTGAAAGTGAAGAGATTAATCCTGGAGGGCAACAAAGTTTTTCCTCTCTCTCCGGAGAAGAAATTATGGCCAATTCCTCCATTAATCCACAGCTTACTATCGGTCTGGGTCAAGCCCGAGATACTATACTCTATGACAACATGGGTTTCTCCACCACCTACGGTATGGATAGACACAGACGCTTCCGGATCACTAGGTTGGGGGTATCAGTCAAATTTAGGCCATCAAGGGCAGGGCACTTGGACCCAAGACAATAATTTTCACATCAACAAGCAAGAGATTTTAGTTCCTCTTTTTTTTTCTCCAAGATCACGGCAGGTCTTTGCAAGGGAAATCAATAGCGTTCCGTATGGACAACCTAACTGTAGTCCATTTTATTCAGAAACAAGGCTCGATGAGGTCCCGAGAGTTGCTAAAAGTGTCAGAACAGATCTTTGCCCTGGCCGAATCGCGGGGCATTCACCTACATGCAGCATATCTCCCCGGCGTGTCGAACGTCTGGGCAGACGCTCTATCCCGGAGGCGGAGCACCTTAGTAGAATGGGCTATCAAACAAACCGTCTTCGACAGAATGATTGCGAGGCCTTACCGTCCACAAGTGGATATGTTCGCATCCAAGGAGAATCACAGACTCCCTCTCTTCCTAACTCGCCAGGGGGTGACCCCGGCGGGGGGACCAGATGCATTATTGGAGGACTGGAACAAGTGGACTTCAATTTATCTTTTTCCTCCACCAGATTCTGTGCTAATGTGCCAGGTGATTCACAAACTAAGAGGTTACCGGGGCATAGTCTCGATGATCGCGCCGTTATGTCCGGCTCAGGCGTGGTACCATCAGTTGCAAGAATGGTGCAGGACCCGGTGATGCTCCCAGTCTCCGCATTCCACTTAGAGACAATTGGCAACCTTTGGACCTCGCTCAGTTTTGTCTTTTGGACATTTACAACGCAAAATGGTTAGCTCAATTTGGGGAAAGTGTCACAAATAAACTTATGAACCAATATACCATGTCTACCAGGAGACAATATCAATCACATTGGAAAATATTTACAACCAGGATTGTAGAGTCAGGGCAAACAGATGCCTCGGGAGCCTTGATTTTCAAATACCTAGATTATCTATTTGAGCAAAAACGTTTTTCAATAGTCACATTAAAAATTCACTTATCTGCCATCAGAACTCCCTTCTATGATCTCACTGGTATTTCCATACCGCAGGCGGAGGAGAAAGGGTTTATGAGGGCGTGTTTCAAGCTGCGCCCACCACCCCGTCAGCTCATGCCCACCTGGTCACTAGACAAAGCCTTATCATTGCTTCAATCACGTAAATACAATAACTCGCCGGATTTTGATTCACTCTTAAAGAAGGCTGTTTTCCTGATGGCTCTCGCCACGGGGAATAGGGTGTCTGAGCTGGCGGTGATGAGCAACGAACCTAATTGCCTTAGGTTTGGGAGACTGCACGATCATGTGCAAATTGCGCCATCTCCCACATTCATAGCAAAAGATTAGCATTCTGATCATGTGTTTTCTGAATTTTCTGTCCCGGCATTGAAACGCGGACACTCTCATCATATTTTATGCCCAGTGCAGGCCTTAACTAAGTTTATGAGGGCTGCGCCTCCTCACCAATCAGGTGCTCTATGGGTGAACCAGGCAGGTAATCGTGTTACGAGAAGAAAGTTAGCTTCTCTGTTAGTAGACGTCATTAAAGAAAGTAACCCCGGCGTGGTGGGCAGGGCTCACGACATCAGGAAATGGGCAGTCTCTCTTCGTTTCTTACAAAACTTTTCGATAGAAGACATTGCTAATACTCAATTATGGGCGTCCAATCATACTTTCGTAACACGTTACCTGTCGGTCGCTCTCGATAAACCAAAGCGTACCTGTGTAGCTTTACGCCAACGGGTCCAGTAGGCTATGTTCTATTGTGTAAGATTTGTTTAAAGAGAAAGGAGGGGGGGAGCTGCGGAATAGCCCTTACCTCACTAAGTCCTCGTCCGCCGGAGAACTGTGATAAATCACGAGCTGTGATCGAACTGGTTGAACAGTTCAACAAATTTAATTTTATGTTAATTTTAAGAAGAAATCTAGCATAGTTGCAACTATGTAGTATTATCAGAATGTACAAACATATATTATACTGTACAAATATTGTTAAGGTTAGAACTAAATTCTACAGAGTTATAGTTCTATTTATGGGAACACATGCGTGTCCCCAAAAGTATCATGCAAAGATCTTAAGAAAAAGATCTGGTCATGAGTAAGCAGACTTTCTTGATGTCACGCACTGCTTACAATCTTTTATATTTTTTATATATTGTTTGCATACAATAAAACATAATAAAATGTATACGGATTATTTTGTCCCCTGAGGTTAGGATATTGTCACGAATGTCCCCCTCCAGACTTGGTAGTCAGGCAATATCGTCAATGATGGAGGGGCCACTATTAAATTATAGGTTTGATTCTTGGAGGGAAGTAGAGAAAACCTAATATTTAGTAGGGCCCCGTAATCATTGACGATAAAATGACCCTCCCATCCATCCCACTTTCCATTCGTTGATTTCTAGAGTTGTATCTTGGTATATCAGTGAAGGACGAAGATGGCCGCTAGGGGGCCTTGAGTCGGGGAAGCAAAACGCAAGAAATCCACATATGGAAAGTAATATGATAACAAATATAAAGTTAATTTTAATTTTTTAATTTTTACGGAGTTTTTTCTGTAGGGTACCCAATCATAATAACGATCCCATAAGGGAATTAAGCGTACACTTATGATGAGTACTCCATGATACTTCCGCGGCGGTAGATTCAAAATGCTGACGCGGGATGTTGAATGGAGACTAATATACTAATAGACAATATCGTCAATGATTACGGGGCCCTACTAAATATTAGGTTTTCTCTACTTCCCTCCGCGAATCAAACCTATAGTTTAGCAAGAAATTATGAGTGCTATTTTAAGGAGGATTTGTCATGATATTGCAAACAAGTTATATAGACGTATAACAAACATTATATAGTTTTGGTAAAGGAATTTAAGATATAAGAATGTTTAGACAACTACCAAGGAATAGTATAAGAACATTGGTATAGCAAGTGCAATTGATTGTCCATGAGGCCGGGTGAAAATCGGTTTAGAGTTTTTAGCTAGAATCATAAACTAGTTAAGAATATCATATTGTTGTGGATAAGTTATTCAATGAGTATCAATATGGTTTGGTTTTCGTTGATTATAGATTATGGTGAAAGTTTGACCCCCTTGGATGGTACAGATCCATACGTCTTCGTTAACAGGCCCATTGACTAGTAACTATACCCTGTTCCAAGTAAGTAGGCCAAGCTCTTGAACATTATGCTCCATATCTTGCAAACGACTAGAGTATTCCATATATTAATTCTACCATCTGGTCGGCTACCCCCAAAATGGGGATTGGGCCTGAGCATATAGATAGATAGATAGATAGATAGATAGACCATCTGGGAAGGGTTAGCCATTGAATAGGTGTGAAATCTTACCGCCCATTTGCTTTAGCCATTTTTGAGTTACAGAGGTTAAGGGTTACGATTACTGGCCTACCTACTTGGACAGGGACTACATAACGGACTATTGAGGACAAGAAGGAGAGAGCCATATTAAGGGGGAATTAGTAGTTTTTTCTGGACCCTCTTCTCCCTCAGGTTTAGCATATTATTTTTGAGATTTTAAGACGTTCGTTCCGTTAGTTTGGCGATTTTGAGACCTTTCGTCCCAATTGTTGTCAATATTAAAACATTTCCTGTCTCTTAGGTATTGATTTTTTCCTGGCGAGCGATAGCGAACATGAAATATTTGAAGGAACAGGAATTCGGCAGGGACATTTTTTTACCGAAAAATGTACACATTTATCTTGAAAAGGGATCAAGGGGTGTTTTTTAAGTTTGATGGAGTTCTAGCGAGGACACAACAAATATAGTTAATATATAAATATATAGTTTGATGGAGTTCTAGCGAGGACACAACAAATATAGTTAATATATAAATATATACACCAACAAACAAGCCCAACCCACTTATGGAGTTAGAAGCAGTGGAGGAGAAAACCACATGATTATATTAATTATAACTCTATCTGAGGAGGTGTTTGTGTCTCTGCTATTTATATATATATATATATTAGTACTAAATTACCGAACTAAAAGATATATTGAAGGACTATATCATCATAGCCTCCAAGGAAAAGAGAGAGAGAGAGAGAGAGAGAGAGAGAGAGAGAGAGAGACAGAGAGAGAGAGAGAGAGAGAGATAGAGAGAGAGAGAGTGAGAGAGAGTAAACTTAACTAAAGCCCAATGGACAGTACCAGACAGGACGGAAGGACAAGGTTGGGACAGCCATGGCCTTACTAATGATAAGGTATGGTCACTGTGGTTCTGGTAGGTAGGGGTATTAGGGGGTCTGGGACTCAAACACTACTTCTAAGAACGTTTTCAGGGCATATTTGTTTAAAATGGTCAGTGTGCTTCTAAGATACTGTTCAAAGGTTGCTGTATATACCTGTATATATATATATATATATATATATATATATATATATATATATATATACTGTATATATATATATATTGAGTATATATCACAAATACACGTGAGCCACTAAATGTTTCTTATCTCTCAGTGGGGTTCGAACCGCCGACCGTCAGGACGATAGCTCACGTGTATTTGTGATATATACTCAATATTTGTAACTCTCATGCTTGGTGGGTTAGAATTAAATGAAATCAATTTCGGCCCGAGTTGCGTCGGGACACTCAGAAATCCTTGTATGGTATTCTGGAATATGGATCCTACGACTAGGTATGAATTGAAATATATTCGCCTAGTGGGTTTCCCTTCTCCCTAACATAAATAGGATAGAGGGTTGAGTGTCTTTTAGACTGCCGTGGTGTAGTTGATTAAAGCGTCGGCTATCGTCCTGACGGTAGGTAGTTCGAACCCCACTGAGAGATAAGAAACATATATATATATATATATATTACATTTTACTATATACATTTTAATACCAGTACCTTGAGAATATTATTAAATTTTCTATTTCTTCAAAAGTTCTCTGTTAGATTACTCCTCTAGAATAACTAACGTTTTGTTTTAAATGATCCAAAGCAACACCAATATTTATGTTATTGTTATAATTTGACTTGACAGTAAGTATAGTATTAAATATATATTTGTTCATATTTTAAAAACATAGTAACTCTCACATGTGCGTAATTCATTAGTCTCTCGCTTGATTCCAGTTAACAAATATTTCTCGACATAATATATATGTACAGCACATACACACATTGTTTTATTTAGACGCCAGCTTACTCTGCCTTTAATGTTTCGTGCTCTTAATCAATATAATTTATCTGTGATTGATTGCTATATAAATGAAATATTTAAATTTTACACAGTATACTGTGAGCTAAAGTTACAATTAGTTTTGTCTAACCTGAACATTATTTTGCATCAACATTTGTGTAGCACTTTGTTAATGCACTTGGAAAACATTGGTTTTAGTCAATTCATATTTTAGTAAATATATAATTGAGCATACTGCTCGTCTTACAACTGTAACATCAAATATTGCTGAATATTATTAAAGCAAAATTGCCCTAGGAGTAAAAAGCAATATACTGTACATATAATGTAACGGTTATGTTATATATAATTTCAGATGAAAAACATTTATCTTGCGAAAATAACTAACACTTAAATCACTTAACGTGGTTACCTGAATGTAACAATATATTCTTGTTGGGAGTGAAAGTCTAATATTAACTTGCTACCTGTCTTTTGGTCTCAGGTTTTCCATTGCCTTCACAATCTAAAAGTATTTTTCATTAGGGAACATATATTGCAAACTGCATTGTTTTTGCTTGCAAACTTGAATAAACACGAGATGCGTACCCCTCCTTTGCTATACAATAACATATGTTATATAATTACACCATTTCCTAAGTCTGAGTTAATCTCACTCGGTCTACACAAATGATACCGTAGCGAATATTTGTATTATAATTATCCGGTATTGAAGCGGGTAAGAAGTAGCTGTATATTTTGTTTAGAGGTATGATCAGGATTCTGGGTGACTGTTCAATGTGGCAGTGTATGTATTTAAATAATATCTATGGAGGTGCTCACTGCGTAATATAAATTATACAAAGTTCTGTAAGTAGGCATAAAAATAAAAAAAACACGACTTTGTCCCAGCTTGAACACGAACTCGCAGCATTGGACGTATCCCCCGCCATGAGTGCAGAATGTTCCTCTAAATTCGTCTATATTGGTTTGAGAGATCGAATTGAGCTGAGTGATTGAAGTTCAATATTGGTCCGAGATGTCACAGTGGAAATGGGTCGAAGTATAGAACTAGGCTGAGACTCGATTCGAGCCATGTAATCAATTGGGTAGAGCTGTTGAATTGGGCTGAGTAACTTTGTTGAATTTGGGCGAGGAGTCCATTGGAATTGGGCTAAGTAATACTGTTGACTTAAGGGGAGATGGGTCGTTTTCCTGGTCCCCCTTTATCCTCATGCTTAGCTCCATTAGTTTTCAGATTATAAGACGTTCGGCCCATTAGTTGGCGATTTTAAGACCTTTCGCCAAATTTCTTTGTCAATATTAAGACTTTTCGTGTCATTTAGGTGTAGATTTTTTCCTGGCGAGCGAAAGCGAGCCTGTAATTTACGAGAAACCGGCCTTTGGCCGGGACACTTTTCTGTCGAAAAATATAAAAAAAAATCTTGAAGGAGGGTCTTGGGCGGATGTTTTTTGTTCAGCTTGATAGAGGTCTAGGGAGGAAAATATAAATACAATACAAATATACATATGTGAGCAAATAAATACGCCCATTCACCCTAAGCCGAGTGCCTGGTCGACTTCCAATGAGTCATCAAATTGATTCCAGCGTTCGAAAGGCAGTAGACATAGTGGTTGATTTATCCAAAAAATGCATAACCAGCCTAGTCATTATAGCTATCTATTCAGAGGTCTAGTATATATTTTTGTCAATGAGTATGAAGGAGACAAAAGGCAGGCTGACTGTAACGAGTGCCTCCCCAAAAGCTAAAAACAGTGACAGAGAGACAAATTCAAGGACGTTGTGCTCAAAATGCCTGGACATACACATTTTAAAGCAGTTTAAGTCACAAGATGAAGGATATATTGATTGAGGGAGAGAGTTCCAGAGTTCACTTGTTGATTAGAAGAAAACATGGGAAAACTTGCTAATGTTTGGGTTGAAGAGCTGGACAGACTAGGAGTGGGATTGTGTTGAAAGGTGGATGTTTCTCTTTCGTCAAATGGGAGGGATTATGCACTGAAAGAGCTCTGAAGAACCCTGAGTGTTGTAATAGCGATATAAGAGTGACAGAGATGCTATCATTGCAGTCGGCTATGTAGAAAGAGATTGTAAGGAAATAGTAGGAGGAAGTGAGTTAAAGAGGCAACATTATTTTGACTCTACCCTTTCGAGAAGGGCAGTATTGATGGAACCTCCCCACACATGCGAACAATACTCTATACATGGGTGCACTGTGCCCCTATACAGAGCAAGAAGCTGTGCAGGGGTGAAGAACCTACGGAGAAAGTTGACCACACCTAACGTCTGGGAAGCTGTTTTAGCAAGAGTTGTAAAATGATCTTTCCAAGAAAGGTCAGGAGAAAAAGAAACACCATGAATACTTAAAGAAGATGAAGGGTTGAATTGTGTATTGTTAAAGATTAAGATAAAGTCGTGTCGAAGATCGTGAAGGCTCGAAAGAAGGATAAATTGAGTTCTGAAAATATTGAATATAACAAGATTTGCTCTGCTTCAGTCGGAGATATTTGATAGAGGAGAAGATAGGCGTGTTATGGCCTCATTACGTGACTTTTGGAGTTATTGCATGCTGGGTCGTTGTAGAAAATTAGCTCAATAGTGTAAGGTACAGTTGATAACTTCATTAATGAATATTAGAAACAGAACTGAAAGCAGGACAGAACCCTTAGGAGCACTGGAGTTTATATATATATACATATATATTTATATATATATATATATATATATATATATATATATATATATATATATATATATATATATATATATATATATATATATATACATATATATATATATATATATATATATATATATATATATATATATATATATATATATATATATATATATGTATATTGTATATATTATACACACACATATGTGTACAACTAGGCCTAAACAGTTTTTTCACAAATGAGACAGAACAACACTTTGAAACCCAAAACAGTAGACATATCATCAACAATTATGTTCACACAATCAACACAACTATCCACAGCGTTGACAAGAAACACATACCAAGAGGTAACATAAAAGACAGAACCCCAACTTCACACCAGATATTCAAAACCTCATCAGGCAACGTGACACACTGAAACACTCACCAGCACGCCACACACAGAACATCGCACAACAACTCCAAGCACTCAACACACAGATTAACAACAAAATACAAGAACAACAAACACTAAATTGGAATAACTACCCCCAAACACTTGATCACAAAACATACCCCAAAAAACTCTACAAAACACTAAACAGCATCTCACTTTCCAACAGCAACACAACAAAATCACATGCCGCAATCACAGCAACAGACTCTATTCCTTCATACAAACAACAAACAAACACTCTCATTAATCGCTTCTCTCATGTCAGCCACCTAAACCCCCATCAAAACGAGCAACGTGGCATCTGACGTAAGAGACAATTCCCCACAGACCCTGACTATGCACCCTTCACCAACAACCAGACAAAGCACATCATCAACAATCTCAAGCACTCACCCACTTTTGGTCCAGACAACATAAGCAACATACACCTCAGACACCTAGGACCACCAACATATCAAACTACAGTTGTTCACACAACACAATACCAGACATCTGGAAGCATGGTGTCTTCATTACATTCCCCAAACCCAACAAAGACCCCACACTACCCTACTCACACCGCCTCATTATACTCCTTTGCACCCCCTCCAAAGTCTCAGAATGCCTCGTACTACAAATGACCACACATGGTCTACCTCTAGCTCCAACACAACATGGCTTCAGGCCACTCCACTCCACAAACATTCTTCTTACAGACCTTACACAAAGAGCTTTTGCCGGCATCAACTCAGCCAGACCACCACACAGATCACTACTTGCCACACTCGACATTAGTAAAGCCTTCAATGCCATCCCCCGCCACAGCCTAACAAACAAAATCTACAACACAAACATGCACAACAATACAAATAAGTGGCTGGCCAAATACCTATCAGGCAGATGTGCACACATATCATTTGCCAGTCAGTCATCTAGCATCATAAACTTCACAAACGGAGTCCCGCAAGGATCCATCCTGTCGCTCGCACTCTTCAATCTGTACATGCATAATAAACCTAAACCCCACACACCCCAAATAAAAATAGCTTCCTACGCAGATGACATACCACTCACAGGCAGACCCAGACAGTGCAACACTTCTCCTTCAACCCTATCTCAACACACTATATAACTGGTGCACTACAAACAGACTCAAGTTGGACCCAGCCAAATCCACTGCAACCCTCCTCACATGCTGGACAGACGAATACAAAAACACCCCACACCTCACCATAAACAACACCCCCCTAACACACACACATTTACCCAAAATCCTAGCAGTAATATATTATACTCTAATGACATTCAAACAACATATCACAAACATAAAAAATATACTGACACCCAGACTTAACACCCTCAGGTCACTTGCCCACACACAATTTGGACACAATAATGAAACTACCACCACAGTATACAAACAATACATAAGATCAGTGATTGAATATGCAAGCCCTGTCTGGGCTTCTAACCTAGCTGAAACACATCTCAAGACCTTACACAAAACAAAACCCTAAAAATCAATACAGGTTGCACAGCTACTACACCTACAGATCACCTACATCAAGAAACCAAAGTCCTCAAAGTCAAAGACTACCTGGACATGTGAGGCACCCGATTCCTGGCTGCAGCCTCGACAAACCAACACCACTTACTACACTACATGGCAGCACACCAACAGACACCAAGGAATATCAAAACAACACCCAGCACACGGTATCACACACAAATACTGTCATCTCTCCCTCCATGCCCACCCCAAACCAGCTTCCAGAAGTACATCCATACTCATATATCGTGCCATTCCATCCAATCACTCATAGACATCACACAGCTGCAGGCACGACCTCCCGAAATCCATTCTTCTGAATTCTCCCTTCCTTGCGAGGGCAGAGTCCACCTGGTCAGGTTGAGATGTGGGCACCATCCAGCTCTTCTGAGCTATCAGAAGAGACTGGATATCTCCGTCGTCGACATCTGCCCAGGATGAAACATAGCACACCATACTATTAAACACATCATAGAAGACTACATTCGACACAATCACTTACGCCAACAACATAATCTACACTACTTGAGAGCCCAGTGGGAATACCCGATCATGGTCATGGCCTTCCTTAGGGACTCGGGGCAGTTCGGCCAGGCAGCCTAGGGAACGACAACAACAATAACAACAGTATATACCCACGGCCGATTTCTTAACTGTTTGTTATTGTGGATCGGAGTAAGCTGTAGGAGCCTGTGGGTGACAAATATAGAGCCATTAGTGGGAAGGATGAGGCAGCAGTGGTGATGGCTTAATAAGGTAAGGTTAATGGTCACATCTGCATAAAGGTAGTCTAGGGGGATGGTGGGGGGGGGGGGAAAGAAGGGAAGATGGATGAGTGTGGTGGGTGGTGAGAGGTGGGTGGTGGGTAGTGAGAGCTGGGTGGTGGGTGGATGAATGAGATGTTGGATGGTGGGTTGTTGAATGTGTTGATAATTTATGAGGTGGCTGAATCGGTTAGCGCACGAAATTGTGGTTAAGTCTATGGATGACAAGATTGATGGGCGAATAGCTAGTTGAAGAGGTTGATATATGATGTGGGTTGATGGTTAGTGAGGGAAAACACGGTTGAATATGTTAGTGGATTATACAGGGCTAGAATTAATTGGTGTGTAAAAACGTGGTTGTATAGGTTGATTGATGCGTTGATGAAAAATGAGAGGTGGATAAGAAGTCGGTTAGATAAATCATTGGATGAAAGGTTGATTAACAAATGGTTGGATTTTCAAAGGTGTCTAGGAATTTATAGGGGATGGTTCGTGGTTCGGTTGCTGATGGATTGAGGAGTGATTGAGTTAATGGTTGATGGAAGGAATGGCGTTGCATTCTGACAGATAAGATGATAATCATACAATTGGCGTGTGGATGTGGTGTTTCATAGGTTGAATATGGTAATGGTGTTTAGTTAGCTTATGGATGTATCATTGTGTGGTTTAAGCTTAGTGGTCGTGTGATACATTTGTGAATGGTAAAGTTAGGGGGCTGGAACTATGCTACGGTCTGCCACGGCACTCATCTCCGTATGTTTATTATTTGGAGCTTTTGGTGGGTGAGATACCCTGTTGGATACACAGGGGCTGCTACATATTATCCACATGACCACAGTTTACATTCCCAGATGGTAAGATCAGTCACGCATATTCAGCTTCTATTGGTTCCTATTTACTGCTAGGTGAACAGAGGTATACGTCTGTCTCGTACTGCTTGTTTTTGTAGTGGCGTGCTTGCTAATCGCAAGTAATTCTGGTCTGGTTGTAATTATTGCCGCAATATATACTGTATGTGTCATCAGGCTGAGATGGTGAAATTACTTACTTTGTGAAGACTGTGAATGGGGAAGGAATGGCTGTTTGCTTTGGTGGTAAGCTAGTAGCGGTGTTAGAGGTAAATTAGTCCCTGGTGCTTAGACATAATTGGTTGGTAATTGGTGTCTTGGGTGGGTGGTAAAGAGACACTACAGTTTACAGAGAATTGACAGTTACCGGTAATTTGATTACCTCTTAACCCTTTGAGTACCAGCGACGTGTGCTGTTTTATTCTAGCTGTATTTTGACGATATTATGCAGCTTAGGAAGGATCCGTGGTAGTAGAAAGGGTTGATTGAGATAGTTTGAAGCCTTATTGTTGCCAGAGCTCCTTCCTAAGCTGAATAAAATCGTCTAATAGTTGTCGGAATATGACAAAAAGGATGTCCCTGGTACTCAAAGGGTTAAACCACTGTAGTTTATTCATTACGACCAGTCTATAAATTGTAGAAATTGTAGCATGACTCAGGATGGGCTAGAGAAAATGGGTTGTAAAATCCACGTTGGTTAACAGAGCGCTACTGAAAAGGCTTTGTCCTTGAGACCCACAACTGAGCATGTTCCCACATACTATTATTATTAATATTATATGAGATGCCGAAGTCTCCAACCAGGGTGCAGAAACACCAGCAAGATGAATCCACACAAAACACCCGGAGGCACTGGAGAGAGGCTACGGCAACTTAGGACAAACAAAAACATATACTGTATACTGTATATATACATATATTAAACACAGATTATGCAGTGGAGGATATCAAGTATAAATATAATACAATAAAATGGAATAAAATAAGTTTAAAAATTAGACTTAATGCTGCAAAAAAACATTAACTCTAGACTTAAAAATGGAGATATTAGCTGAATTGACTAGCTCATTTGGCAACTTATTCCACAAGTCAACCATGGCCAGCACAAAACACCTTGAAAACTGTGTAGTAGAAAAATTAACACGGCTCATGGCAAGATCATTACATATCAGCTCGATTGTTGAATACCCTTTAGAGTTTCGAGTGGATAATGATCAGGATTTCTAGACTAGTCAAAATTAATAAACTAGACTATAATAACAGAGTTGTCAGTATCGTGCCCTTGGTAAAATGCCGGTTCTGTAGTGGACCAGTAAAGGCTGGTTATGATACTTATTAAACAAACTGCTCTAACTATATTCAAGCTAACATTATACACCTCTACTCTGCCTTGGAAGGTTCTCTTAGAACCAAAGGGGGTAAATTAGATCTCATTAATCATCTGACTCCCACAATTACGGCCCAAGCTGTATGCAATTATACAATAATAATAGGATATAATAAATCGTGCATCCTGATAGACTGGACGGGTTAAAGTTTGTATTTAGTATTGCCTAGTGGTTAAACAAAGTATGAATATACCAACCCCCAGTTCTTATCCTGGTGTGGGCATGTGGCACACAATCACCTCGTCTGGTCTGACTCTCTGTAATGGATGTAATGGTATAGGATATACTCGGAGAAGTTCAATTTTAATAAGATGGATTAAATACAATATTTCTTGTGTAAGAGACTGGGTAGTTCACCCACGTCCGGCTTCAAAGGATACAACCACAGAGCTGAATGCAACCTAATTTACACCTCACTCTGTACCATTACCTTTGCATAATTTAAAAGAGAGGAGTAAGTATAAGTTTGTAAAAATAGACTTCTTTTTTTGTCTTTATCCTAAGCGAGTCTTCATGATTGAGCCATGAAGCAAGGTTGTCTATCTCTAAATTGTCAATATTTGTTCGTGTGTGGTAATTGGTTGCATTGAGGGTGGGTGGGCTGAACGGAACGCTGTCAGTGGTGGATGATAACACGGTGGGTGGGTGATGGGTAGGTGGGTGGTGAAGATGTGAGTGAGGGCTTCGTTGGTGAATGATGGATATGTGTGTGTTTGGCAGGTAGGTAAATAGGTAGGTAGGTGTTGGGTAGGTAGGTGGGGACTGTGTAGATAGGTTGGTGTCTTATAAGTGTGCGTACATCCCACGGAATAACACAAGCCTCACACACGAAGTCTGAGTGTGTTTCCTCTTCCTAAGATATCTAGAAAATGTGTTGTCCAAGCATGTTATATAAACAAGTACTGTACCTTGAATTTGATCGAAAAGTTTACTTATCTGCAAGTTATAGACAACTTTGTTGAAATACAAAACGTATATTCGTGATAGTCTGTGAACTATTCAAACCAAAGGCAGGCGTGGGATTCTACAACAGCTAATGATGCTTATATATATATTTTGTTTATTTTTTTGTTTATTAATTTATATATTTTTGTATAAACAATCATCACGGTGGACAGGCGTACGATAGATCACACACAATCACAAAAAACCTATATGAAGGAACTTGATTTGTTTGAATATATTTCACATATTAGAGTATTTTATTGTTCTCTTATCCAATTTAGTTTTTGCCAGATGTTTTTACTTGGACTAAACAAATAATGTTGATAATATATTTACTCACCTGCAACCATTTCCCCCAGACAAGACCATCCCCTGGAGTACGGTTGGGGGTAGCTCCGTGGGTAAGGATATATTACCGTTTTGTTTTGCATATGCAGATGACGGTCGGTCGGTCGGTCGGTCGGTCGGTCGGTATGTGTGTGTGTGTGTGTGTGTGTGTGCGCGCGCGCGCGCGCGCGTGTGTGTGTGTGTGTGTACTCACCTAATTCACACTCACTTGTTCGTCAAGGGGAGTCCACGCAATGCGAGCTAAGCTCATTATTATCGCGCCTCCTTAACTGGGAATGTATTGCGTGAAATGCATGTTAAGTGTTTATGTATCGTTGGAATGGCTGTGGATGTGTGTGTAGTCTGTATTTTAGCCAATTGGCGACATCTGGAAACGAAGGCTTAGGGTTAATCTGTACTGTACCATTCTCACTATGGTACCAGTCTCACCCGAAGGCTTAGGTTGACCAGTAGCTTAGGTTGACCAGTACGATACCCATCTCACCTTGTAACTGATCACCAACCCCAGATGGGACGTCACAACTTCGCCCACTTATTCCAGGTTCCTATTTATACTGCTAAGTGAACAGAGGCTACACCGTTAGGAGACTTGCCCAAATGTCTCTTCCCCGCCCGGGTTTCGAACTCGGGACCTACTGGTTGTGAGCCAGACGCGCTATCTGTTACGCCACGGGGAGGTGTGTGTGTGTGTGTGTGTGTGTGTAAATTTGATACCAAGTCGGCTTCCTTGTGAGTAAAGCCCAGGAATGTTTAAGGGGAGGCACACTGTTTTTCTGGACCCCATTCTCGCTATTGTTTAGCCCCAATAGTTTTGAGATTATAAGACGTTCGGCCCATTAGTTTGGCGATTTTAACACCTTTCGCCCCATTTCGTTGTCAATTTTAAGACCTTTCGTGCCATTTAAGTGTCTATTATTTCCTGGCGAACGATAGCGAGCCTGCAATTTTAAGAGGAATCGGCCTTCGGCCGGGACATTTTTCTACCGAAAAATTTACAAATTTATCTTGAAAGGGGGTCTAGAGGGTGCTTTTCTAAGCTTGATGGAGGTTTATGGAGGAAACTAAAAATATATGAATACATTAATTAATAGACCAAACAAACGGTCAGTCTCCCCTTAATTAAGGTGTGGTTAGCGAGGTTCATGGTTCATATTGGCTACCTATTATTTAGCTTATCTTTCGTATTAACCGACAAAGAGTTTATGAGAAACCTACTAACTATGTTGTACCGGACAGTGTGGCAGAAATATGCTATGAATAACTTTAATGTACTCGGTAAAAGTTATATGTAAGAAAAACAAAACTTACATTTGGTTTAGATAATTAAAGTAAAGCAAATAATACAATGTAAATACTCAAGTGTACAGTATATCCAATTATCCATGTAAAGTAGAACATAATACATTCATCTATTGTGGTAGGCGAGATAATCGTAAATGATAGGGAACCCGTTTCCCCCAGGCTTGTAATCAGAATTATCAACTCTGCGAAGCAGAGCGGTATCGCACACACAGGTCCTGCCCGTATACTGTGCACCACAATTCAGCTTGTCCGTCGTCGTAGTCGTCGTCCGTCGTCCGTCGTCCGTCGTCCGTCTGGTAACTCCTCCTAGACCGTTCGATGGATTTTCACCAAATTTCACAGGTATATTCATTTGGTCAATGCGTAGGTCAGTCAAAAATATTTGTTTAATTTAACTTAAAGGTTAAGGTCAAAGGTCAAGGTTAAAAATAAGGTCAATATTTCATGTGTCTTAGTTTTTACTCAAATTTCTTCATTTTCACTATACAAGTTACTGGTACCCTCGATATCTTATTGACCACATTTTAGATACATATTCTGAAGGGGAATGTCAAAGGTTAAGGTCGAAGGTCAAAATATTTGTTTTACTAGTATTTCTTATATTAACTGTTTGATTCTCACTAAACTTATCATGTATATATGAAATACTTAGGACAAAATCATACAAGAAACTGTACAATTACATATGAAAGGTCAAGTTCACAGGTCAAGGTCAAATAAAAGGTCAATATGCTAATTTCATTACTTTTCATGCAAACTTCACAAAATTTGGTAATATAGTTGCACTTAAAATGGAAAGAAAAATAATACATTTTGAGACACATCATGAAGGTCAAAGGTCAAAGGTCAAGGTCAACTATTCTATAAATATATATGAAACTAACTGATGGGTTTTAATGAAATTAGTCATTCTTATTTTTATTGTCCTGGCAATATCAATGAAAACAATGTTTTACTCTTACATAAAGGTCAAGGTCACAGGTCATGGTGAAAGGTCAACTTATACTGTATATATATTTTTTTTATTCAAATGTCTTCATTTACACTTTACAAGTTACTGGTAACATTGATATCGTATTGCACAAATTTTAGATACATATTCTAGAGGGTAAGGTCAAAAATCAAGGTCAAAGGTCAAAATAGTATTTTTACTAGTATTTTTTATACTAACTGTTAGAATCTCACTAGGCTTACCATGTATATTCGGAATACCTAGGCCAAGGTCACACAATAAACTATTCTATTACATATGAAAGGTCAAGGTCACAGGTCAAGGTCAAATGAAAGGTCAATATGCTATGTTCTTTACTTCTCATGCAAACTTCACAAAATTTGGTGAGATAGCTGCACTTTAAGTGAAAAGGAAAATAATAAATGTTGAGACATATAAAGGTCAAGATAAAGGTCATAGGTCAAGGTCAACTATTATATTAATATATATGAAACTAACTGATGTGTTTTAAGGAAATTAGGCATGCTCATGCTTATATAGATAAGATAGAGACTTTTTAGCAGAATATTCACTTCCCGGTTATGTAATGTTTGAGAAAAGCCGAATAAATCGAAATGGAGGTGGCGTTTTACTTTATATCAAAGAAAGTCTTAACCCTACCCTCTTGTCAAAACCTCAAATTGTGAACGTCGACACCTCTTTTGTGCTAATAAAGAATAATAAAGGTACAAAAATAATACTTGCGGTAATATACAGACCTCCAGCTCAATCAGTGCAAACTGACCGAGAAATTTACGAACAAATTGCAGATGTAAGTAACTCACAAGATACCGTAATTTTTGGCGACTTTAATTTACCTGTGACCAAGTGGGGCGATACTCTTACTTCACACTCCGGACATGACTTGTATACGAACTTGCAAGAGAGTTCGCTTTATCAATTTGTTCGAACGCCGACCCGTGGTAATAACGTTCTTGACATTGTACTTGCAACAAAAGAAGAATTAATAGAGAATTTGAATGTTGGTGATGAATTCAGTAACAGCGACCATCGTACGATAACTTTCACTTTAAAGTTTACTAGTAACAAACCAAATAGCAGCATCGAAAAAGTCCCTAATTTCAAGAAAGCAAACTTCCATAAACTTAGAGCTATGTTTAAAGAAACTGACTGGAGCTTTTTAATTAACAATAACGACATAAATACATCTTGGAAGTTATTCGAAACCACTTACCTAAAAGCAGTGCAAGACTGCATACCATCGAAAATACGGCGTCCAGGCCATAATAATGAGCCCAAATGGTGGAATAAAGATATTTCAAACTGCCTGCTTGCTAAAAAATTTGCTAATGATAGATTAAAATCCTCACAAAATGACGAAGAACGGGTGAAATTTGTAGAGCTACGACGCAAAGCCAAAAAGTTAATTAAGCAAAGTAAAAAGACCTTAGAGTTACATATTGTGAATCAAAGTAAAACAAACCCAAAAGAATTCTATAGTTATATCAGAAAGAAAAAAGTAGTTACTTCAACTGTTGGACCGTTAGTCGGTGAAAATGGAGAATACACCAAAGACGAAGTACAAATGAGTTATGCCCTCAATACCTTCTTTTCATCAGTTTTTACAACAGAAGACCTCAGTAATATCCCTACACCATCGCCGATTCAGATTGATAATTCAGATCTTCTAAGCAATATCACAATTACAGAGAGAGAAGTATTGAATTGTTTAGATAAACTCAAGGTAAATAAAACGCCTGGACCTGATACAATCTCGCCTAGAGTTCTAAAGGAAGCTAAGGATGAGCTCTCCAAACCACTGACATTACTATTCAATAAATCCTTGCAGTCTGGAACTATGCCTGATCAGTGGAAGCTAGCCAACGTATCACCGATATTCAAAAAAGGCAGCAAATCCCTACCCCGTAGCTATCGTCCAATTAGCTTAACCTCAGTTGTATGTAAAATGCTAGAAACGGTCATACGAGACAGACTCGTAAATCACTTAGAGGAAAATAACATACTTAAAGATACTCAACACGGCTTTCGTAAAAAACGTTCCTGTTTAACAAACCTCTTCTTCCACGATATCCTCAACCTCTACGATGAGAGTAAAGCTGTAGATATTATATACCTTGATTTTCAAAAGGCCTTTGACAAATTTCCCCACAAACGTTTACTGCTAAAACTAAAAGCGCATGGAATACAAGACAGTGTGTTGAAATGGATAGAAAATTGGCTCAGCGACAGAAAGCAAAGAGTAGTCATAAACGGTAAGGCATCTAAATGGACCAATGTAAGTAGCGGGCTACCCCAGGCATCGGTACTAGGTCCAATTCTCTTTCTAATTTACATCAACGACATAGATGAGGGTCTCACCTGTACAATCTCAAAATTTGCTGACGATACAAAAATTGCAAATAGCGTACTCTCAAAAGAACAAGTTGACAATATGCAACACAATCTAGATAAATTGTCATGTTGGGCCCAAATTTGGCAAATGAGTTTCAATGCGGATAAATTTAATGTACTACATATCGGATACCTAAATGAGAAAGCAAACTATTCGATGAATGCACTCAGCTTAAGAATGTAAACAGAGAAACCGATCTGGGAGTAACAATATCGAGTAACCTAAAACCGAGTCAACAATGTTCAGAAGTTGTTAAGAAGGCAAACAAAATAATTGGTTTATAGGCAGGTCATTTGAGCATAAATCCAAAGAAGTTATCCTAACCCTTTACAATTCCTTAGTCCGCCCTCTTCTGGAATACTGCGTTCAATCCTGGTGCCCTTATTACCAAAAAGATATAAACAAGCTAGAACGAGTTCAACGTAGAGTTACCAAAATGATACCTAGCCTAAAGAACAAACCATACGAAGATTGTCTTAGAGAATTAAATCTATTTCCTTTAACCCAGCGCAGATTAAGAGGTGACTTAATTCAAGTGTTCAAAATCATCAAAGGCATCGACAATATGGACTGTAGTAAGTACTTCACTATCGACCAATCTAATTACACGCGGGGAAACGGTTGCAAAATTATTGGTAAATCTTTTAACTCACACGAATCTAAGAATTTCTTCTTCAATCGAGATGTCAACTTGTGGAATGGGCTTCCCCGAAACGTTATAAACTGCATCACCTTTGATTCATTTAAACTCCGCATAGACAAATATCTCACATCAAACCTGACTGCGTTTGTAAATGAATAACTTTATTTTATCCCCCCCTCAAGTACTAACCCATCTGTCCCCTACTAACTTCCTAATCCTGCCACGGACATTAGTTCCAGGGCAGTAATTCCCTTTCCAATGTTCCCTTACCCACTCTAAACCGCTGTTTGGACACTTGATCCTCAGTGTTTTGGAGGTCAAGCAACCTAGAAGGGTCACTATATCTGTTGTTGCTTGCTTGATTTCCTTTATATTGATTTTCCTGGGCAATGTCAATGAAAATTTTGTTTTACTCTTACATAAAGGTCAAGGTCACAGGTCGTAGTGAAAGGTCAACTTATACTATTTATTTTTAGTTTTGATTCAAATGTCTTCATTTTCACTTTACAAGTTACTGGTAACATTGATATCGTATTGCACAAATTTTAGATACATATTCTAAAGGGTAAGGTCAAAAATCAAGGTCAAAGGTCAAAATAGTATTTTTACTAGTATTTCTTATACTAACTGTTAGATTCTCACTAGGCTTACCATGTATATTCGGAATACCTAGGCAAAGGTCACACAATAAACTATTATATTACATATGAAAGGTCAAGGTCACAGTTCAAGGTCAAATAAAAGGTCAATATGCTATTTTCTTTACTTTTCATGCAAACTTCACAAAATTTGGTGAGATAGCTGCACTTTAAGTGAAAAGGAAATTAATTAATGTGGAGACGGTAATTTTAGTGAAAAGATTCGCAGCGTTATTATACATAATTTATTAGGGAAAGTGAAGCTCTATGGAACCCTTATAATATACTCACATAGATTCCACTGTGGGAGAATAGTTTTGATAGTTAACTAGAGTTTTGATGTAAATACAAACGCAACTACGAATCTTGTTTCCGAGACCTAGTATATTAACCTAACCAAACAACCCAACCTAACCTAACCTAGACCCAGTACGTGGGATACAAAACTAGCCCTTGCATGCCAGCTACTGTGGGTTCATATATTAGACATACAGTAACATCTTTGTAGAACATAACACTTTACCGTAGCGAGTGTACTCCATTCCGAACACTGTTTGTAAACATTGAACACGTCCGTAGCAGAGCTCTCAAGAATGCGGGACTGAGTTTGTTTATGCGCGGGACTATTTTTATCGACAAAATCGAGTTACAAAACTTATCAAAACTATTCTCCCACAACGGAATCTATGTGAGTATATTATAAGGAATCCATAGAGCTTCACTTTCCCTAATAAATTATGTATAATAACACTGCGAGTCTATTCCCTATAATTATCGTGGAGACATATAAAGGTCAAGATAAAGGTCATAGGTCAAGGTCAACTATTCTATTAATATATATGAAACTAACTGATGTTTTAATGAAATTAGGCATGCTTATTTTATTTTTATGGGCAATGTCAATGCAAACAAAAATGTACTCCTACATATAGATCACAGGTCAAGGTCAAAGGTCAACTTTTATTATTTAAAAAAAAAATACTCACAGTTTAGAAAACTGGCTGTGTTATGGCTTATTACTTAAATATATCCTAATATATATCAAATTTCACATAAATATTGTAATAGTTAAGGTCAGAGGGCAAGGTCAAAATAAGAGTATTTGTAATTTTCCCTAAACTCGTCATTGACTGTTTAATGTATTGTCATTTCATTATACAGGCCAATTCAGTTGGTCAATGCGACTATTATCCAAATATATGTATTTTACTTTTATCAAAGGTCATAGGTCAAGGTCACAGTATATGATCACTATTATTATGTAATCAATAAGTTTTTATACGAATTAGGTTACACCATATTCATAATGTTAGTTAATACGAACAATACTGTTAAGCTAACTAAATCCTTGATAAGAAATTCTAAGTCGAAGGTCAAGGTCAAAAGTCACGGTTAAAGGTAGATATATGATTTTTACTAGTATTTCTTATTTAATGAAAGATTCTCATTAGGCATAGCATGCATGTTCGGAATGCCTAGAGCAAGGTCATACAAGAATAAACATAATTCCATTTGATAGGTCAAGTTCACAGGTCAACGTCATATACAGTATAAGGTCATTATTCTAATTTCTTTACTATTCATGTAAACTTCACAAAATTTGTTGAGACAGTTGTGCATTAAGGGAAAATTTAAATTTTATATTTTCAGATGTCATGAAGGTCAAGATTAAGGTCAAAGGTCAAGGTCAACTATTCCTTTAATACCTCTGGAACTAACTGATGATCTTTATTGAAATTTGACACACTTATTTGATTTTCTAGGGTAACATCAAAGCAAACAAAAATATAATCCTACATAAAGGTCAAGGTCACAAGCCAAGGTCATAAGTTAACCTTCATCATAAAAAACTAAATTTTCGATAAGCTGACAACTGTTAGTTGCATTTTACTTAAATAACATTTATTTCAATCATATACAGTATATATATATATATATTATAATACTTAAGGTTAAAGGTCAAGGTCAAAAAACAAAAGGAGAGTGTTGATAATTGTCTTTAAACCCTTTGTGTACCAGTGACGTATTTGTTATTGTATTCTAGCTATAATTAGACGATTTTGTGAAGCTTATGAAGGATCTGTGGTAGTAAAAAGGGTTAAGATAGTTGAAAGCCTGCGAATTTTATGGAGGCCCTTCATAAACTTAATAAAATTGTCTTAGTATAAAGTAAGAAATGAAACCGACAGAACTGTACTAAACGGGTTACGTATCGTCACCAAATGTTGCTGGCAAATTTGGTTGGTCAATGCAAAGATTGGCCAAATTTTGTGTTTTTGTTATTCAAAGGTCAAGGTGAATGGTAAAGGTCACAGATTATGGTCACTATTTCTGTCTTATATATATTTTATATATATTTTATATATTGTGATATATACAGTATATATATATATTTTTTGTATATATTGTGGTATATATATATACACATATATAAATATCGGTATATATATATATATATATATATATATATATATATATATATATATATATATATATATATATATTATATACAGTATATATACCGGTATATATATAGATATATATTATATATATATATATATATATATATATATATATATATATATATATATATATATTTGTATACCGGGTATACAGTATATATACACTCTATATATATATATATTTACCGGTATATATATTATATATATATATATATATTATATATATATATATATATATACATTATACAGTATATACTGTATACACTGTATATACTGTAAATAAACCTATTTTACCTAATAGATTCAATACTACTTGCAGAATTATAGGCCGCAGAATTGCGTATGCATTTTTCTTTTGGGGGGAGGGGGGGGGGGGCGGGAATGCGAAAACTGCACACCTACTTTATTAATATATTTTGTTAATATTCATATATGTAAATCTACCTCGATTTTTCAGTAGCCGATGAAAATATATTCATGGATAGGAACTTTTAAAATATATGTTCGGCCCTGTAAAAACTGAGACAGACAGAATTTTTCACAATAGACTACCACATGGATTTTTATGAGAAACATGATACTGTAATTATGCTCTTCAGCAGAAAATGGAAAATTTTGTTTCGAAGCCTTAACATTATATTATTTATGGAAAGTAAGATAGGAAGGGAAATCTGATGAGGGAGAAATAATAATAGAGTGTAGCTATTGTGTAAAGGTGATCCAGAGTGCGGTACATGGACACAGACACAAGATCCGATACACATTAATTTTCTGTTTGGTAATTATTAGACGATATTAGTTAGATTAGCAAGGGTGTATGGAAGTTAGAGGGTAAATTGAGTCTTTACCTACATGATTTCCAAAGATCCTTCCTAATGTGTATAACATCTTCCATTAACAGACAGAATAAACTGTCAAACTGCGTCAAAATCGTCAGAGAGTTAAGTTGGTACACTTTTTTTTTTTTTTTTTTCTATGTGATTGAGGGAGGCAAAAGGCATAACTGCCTATAGCGAGTGCCTCCCCCATAGTTGAAAGAGTGACAGGGCCAAAATCAAGGGACGTTCGAGCCAAAATGCCTGGACACACGGAGTTTGAAGCAATTTAAGTCATAGGAAGAGGGAAAGACTGATTCTGGGAGAGAGTTCCAGAGCTCAGCTGTTGAGTAGAAGAAAGTTTGAGAGTAACGTTTCACTCTTGGGTTGGAGAGTTGCACAGAGTAGGGGTGGGATTGAGTTGCAAGACGGGTACCACGTGCCCTACGTAAAGGAGGTGGTATGCACTGGGATAGCTCTGAGGAACACTGATTATTATAGTAGCGATAGAATAGCGAGAGAGATGCAACATTGCGGCGGAGAGAGAGAGATTTCAGAGAGTTGGTGAGAATGAAAATAGTGAAGACGTAAGGGTAAATACGGATTATACTAATATGAATGTAATATAAACACACAATGTTATTTATGTCTACGGCAAAACAGGGAACGCAAACTCTAACACACATAGAACAAGTATCTGGTAGCTGGTAACATAGGCAATACCAATTAAATTGAATTGAAAAGCCGAAATTCGTTTATAAGGAAAATAAAAGGATTACCTTACACGTCGAAGGAATAGAGTATGGAGAAAATTCAGAATTCAACACCGAAGTAAAATCGCAAATGATCATAAGTAAGAATACTCTCAAGACAGTAGCAGCAACATGAACAAAAAATAATAAGTGGCAAACAGGGAAGCCAAAGGTTAAGAAGAGGCTGGAGAATCACTGGAGCATAAAATTGTATTCGTGTAATTCTGCAAGAGGACCTCCAATTACCAGAAAATAGTAACATACTGGAGCGCAAAAGGATCGACTCTGTTGACATACTAACATTCGTTTTCGTAATAATTACAAGTTATTTAAGCTAAAAGCGTAGCAAGTTGATCATTATTATTGTGTCACTATTCTTCCTGGAACAACATTTATAACCTTGGAAATGGGAAGCAACATGCAAAATATTGTATGCAAATAATCAGTTTTGCTGTAATGATTTCAGGGGAAACTAGAAATAGTAAAAGGTAAAGACTATATACAAAAAATAGTCTTTACCTTAGTGTTATGTTCTGCTGAAGAGCATAATTACAGTATCATATTTCTCATAAATATCCATGTGGTAGTCAATTATGCAAAACTCTGTCTGTCTCAGTTTTTACAGGGCCGAACAAATATTTTAAAAGTTCCTATCCATGAATATATTTGCATCGGCTACTAAAAAATCGAGGTAGATTTGCATACATAAATATTAACAAAATATCTTAATAATTCTGATTATAAGCCTGGGGGAAACGACTTCCCTATCATTTACGATTATCTCGCCTACCTCAATAGATAAATATATTATGTTCTACTTTACATGCAAATACACACGAGTATTTACAATGTATTATTTGCTTTACTTTAATTATCTAAACCAAATGTAATATAGTCTATTTTTGTCCAGCTGATGGTAACTTGTCATATGTTCATCTTAATTACTTACCTATTACGAAAATGTTGTAGCGAAATATGTTGCTAATTATGAAAACTTGGCAATAATATGATGCAGAGACAAATTTGGTCCATATTTTTCCATTAGGTATCGAGTAACCAGCTGCTAGAGGATCAATTTGCCATCAGTTGGAAATAAACCGACTATAGTGTTCGTAGGAGGTAGAGACATACAATAATACTTCTGATTTATTTAATAAGGTCGTTTGGTAATAGGAATTAGTATAGATTCAATGGTCGTGCAGTTATCCGTTTGCCTTGGGTGCGATTGTTTACATTGTTATAACACAAAGATACTGTATACTGTAGGGTTAGAGAGGATAGTGATCTGGGTGATAGTGCATCATTACTTTAGTAGTGGTAGTGGGTATAGGGCAGATATAAGTGTACTGTGGCACATAATGGTATAACTTGAGGTATACTGTAGGGGTGGGTAGGACACTGAGCTGCATGACAGTGAACCATTACCCTATAGTAGTAGCAGTTGTAGTAGTAGTAGTAGTAGTAGTAGTGGTGGTGGTAGAGTTATAGGGTATGTATAGGCCGAGCAGGGTCACTTATTATTATAAACTCCGAGGATGGTGACATGGTAGTAAGAGGTCTTCGTCTACCTTGTCTTATTGATTTTATGTGTTAGGTTTAAGACATTATTATACAGTGTTAATTTATTCCACTCTGCAAGCCCTATGTACGTTATAAGTGAGGTAAAATGAAAATATGTACATTTGACATAATGGGCCAAAGGGCATAATCGGATTGTTCTGTTTTGCTCCTCCATGCTGGCACCATGTCCCACTTAATTAAGGGGATGGGTCGATTTCAAACACCACCAACACTGAATGTGTAAACTGTATCATAGTGAATTTTGTTTGAAACTAACACTACTGTTCGCTTCCATATATTGAAGGGGCTTAGTATTAGTGTGGCAACGAAGATAATGATAGATTGTATAATTGAAGGACTAGTTTCCAATATAGCAAAGTACGAAATTTATTGCCAGGACTATATCTAACAAAACAGCAAAGTAGACGTCGTAAACCCCCAAGAGACATGCTGGGAGGTAGGTACTGGTTGTGAGGCAGACAAATGAAGAGTGGGTCATCATTACCAAAACCCTGGAAGCAGTGGGTATGATTGTTGTAGGCTATGACCAAATGATGACGTCGTTCTATTAGGAAGTTGGAGCTGTAGACATTGATATTACACAGAATTATCAGCTAAAATACGGTTGTTTGTACATGTATCAATACATCAAACCCAATTTAACATACTTTATATACGTCAGATTTCTACATTATTATTGCCTTTCTGTTTAATATCGATGTTTATGGCTCAAACTTCCATAACATATCACATATGCAAGTGGCAAGTTAAATGGACTTGGACTAGGAAAGAAGACATAACGGGGGTACTGCATAATCATATACATTTATAACGAGATAAACATATAGACGAGAGACACACAAAGAAAAGACAAAAGAAAACAAATGAGATGTAGTGTGAGATCAGATGAAAAGGAGAGACAAAATATTAAGGGATACACAAAAACTTGGTTGATGAGAAAAGATGAAGAGAGGTCTATCATTACCTTGTTGTAAATGACCTTATGATGACATAATTAAATACATAATTCATTTAATGTGGCAGTACGCCGGGAGACACCGTGATATAAAATACTATGATATAAAACAAAACGAAATACATTGGGATAAACTAGTAGATATTCCAGAAGCAATCCAACATACAATTAGATATACTGTTAGATAAGAAAGAAGAAACAGAAAAACAGGATAGTAAGTGGAATATTACAGGAAGGAGAATGAAGAAACTTGAGTCGTCTAAAGTAAGACGGAAGGAAAGATAAAACAAAAGTTATAATCTGTGACACAGTATATATTCAACAGAGAGAGAGAGAGAGAGAGAGAGAGAGAGAGAGAGAGATAGCTGATTATCCGAGCAGAGGCTGTATGGTGGTTGTTGGTAATGAGCTCATGATGACATAATTACCAACCTCACCCTCAGCCAGACCTACCCGGGGCAGGTCTAGGTGGGGCAGAGAGGGCTAGACATAATGGGGTAAAAGCGGTACGGATCTTTATTTTATTTTTTATTTTTTATTTTTTTTTTTTTTAAGGAGACAATGAACGGAGGAAGGAAAAACACAGATAAAACAAAAAGGTCCATGTGCCTAAAGGCATCCTCCATTCATAAAATGTTTGTAACAACTGGATTTAAACATTTGTAGATTGTAAGTTTGTGGAAAGCAATTCGAGGGAAGTGAATTCCAAAGAGTAGTATTTCTAGGGATAAATGAATTTTGATAAGCAGAAGTTCTGCATTGTGGAGGAGAAAGTGTAAATTCATGGGCGCTCTCAGCTGCCCTAGTTCTACGGAGAAAGATGTGGAGAGGCGGCACAATTGAAGCAAGTTCCTCGGAACAATTGCTGTGAAAATATCTGTAGAATAATGCAAGGGATGAAACGTTTCTTCGTATGGATAATGTAGGAAGGTCCTGTGTGATTGCAGGGTTATTAATTAATCTAATAGCTTTATTTTGAATTTTGTCCAACTGCCTCAATGCAACCACTCCACTTCCACTCCACAGAGGTGAACAGTAATCCATCTGAGAACGCACATGACTTTTATATATTACGGCCAACTGCTCGTCAGTGAAGAATTCTCGAACTCTGTACAGGAGTCCCAGTTTTTTAGAGGCATTCTTAGCAATGCTTCTAACATAATGTGTCCAGCTCAAGTTAGTAGTTAATGTTACACCGAGAATGTCAATAGTGGGAATATTTACATCATTAAAAAATATATGGGAGTCAGTGAGATTCTGTCGGTTAGAAAATTGAATGTACTTGGTTTTCTGTGCATTAAAGGAAACTAGATTCTTTTGTCCCCATTCTTCAATTCTAGAAAGGTCCTGGTTCAGAGAAATTGCAGTGTTTATTTTTGAATTTATAAGATCGGGTTGGGTGAAAGAATTGGTAAATGTGAAGGAACTGTGGAGTGTTGAGTCATCTGCGTAGGAATGTATTGGATTATGAGTGGTAGATATGAGATCATTGATATGAATGAGGAACAGAGTTGGGGCCAAAACTGATCCCTGGGGAACACCAGCATTTATTGAGTGAAATTGAGAATAAAGGCCATCTACCATTACACGTATTTTTCTGTTATGAAGATAAGAAGAAATTAGTGGAACTAATGATGCAAGGCCGTAGTGTGACATCTTCGACAATAAGGATTGATGCCAGACTCTAGCAAATGCCTTTGATATATCCAGTGCTATTGTATGTGTTTCACCATGTTGATCTGTAGCTTGGTTGATTTGATGTGTAAGAAGGCAAAGAATGTCTGCAGTTGATCGACATCGTCTAAAATCATATTGCCTATCACTGATTAATTTATTATTCTCAAGATGCTTAATTATGTGATTATTTAATATAATTTCACAGACTTTACCAAGAGTGGAAGTTATAGCTATTGGTCTGTAGTTTGATGGATCTGAAGAGGCACCTTTTTTAGGAACTGGATGGATGTTTGCTTCTTTCCAGGGTACTGGGAAGCATGAGGTATGAGTACATAGACGGAAAAATTTTGCCAATACAGGAGCGAGCACCAAGGAGCAATTCTTAAGTACTATTGGAGGAATTTCATCTGGACCAGGAGCCTTATCTACTGAGAGATTCTGCAAAATAGTTTTGACATGTCAGGTGTGGATCTTAAGTGAGGGAATTTCAGGCGAATTAAAATTAAGTACAGGGACATCTTGATTTATTTCATGTAAGGTTGAGTTGGTGGAGAAAATATCCGCAAGAAGGTTAGCTTTACCTCGTGGGTCACTTACAAGATTGCCAGTCGGAGATTTTAATGGTGGAATGGATGAAGCAGTTGTGAAGTTGGATTTGAATGAGTTCAGAGTAGACCAAAATATTTTGTTATCATTTGGATTATTTAGAAGTTTATTTGCCTGCTTGTGGAGAAAGTTTGATTTAGTTAGGTTTAATACAGTTTTGGCATGATTTCTGATGTTTCTAAAGTAATTAAAGGCTTCATGTGTTTTAGATCTTGTGTATGCATTGTAGGCTATTGCTTTTTGTTCAGTTACTCTAGCACAATTATGGTCAAACCATTTAGGTGAATTAGATTTTGTAACCCCCCCTGGGGGTTAGGGAATAGAATATGCCCCACGTGCCTTCTGCGTGTCGTAAGAGGCGACTAAAGAGGTTGGGTCGGTGGGCTTGCGACCCCCACCCGGAAAAAATATCGAAGCAAGGAAAAACGAACGAACAGCCTCGGTGGGGGCGGTTCGTTCGTGGCCACCCCTTCGGGGATCACGGCGTCAGGCAATAGATAGATAGATAGATAGATTTTGTACTGTACTTTTGATGAGGAATAAAAGTTTCCATTCCAATTTTTACAAAATCTTGTATGTGGCTCAAGGTGGAGTGTGCATCATTAGAAAAGAAAGAGGTCCAGGGAATATCAATAAAGAAACCTTGAAGACCCTCCCAGTCTGCCCTATCGTAATGCCATTTAGTCACCAAAACAGGTTCAGAGTGGGAAGGTGTGGTAGGTGATAGACAGGTGGCCTGTATCAGACAGTGATCAGAAGATCCAAGCGGGGACCTCACTGTAACATCATAATTTTCTGAATTGGTTGTTAAAAATAAGTCCAGTAGGTGGGAATTATGATTAGGATTATCTGGTACACGGGTGGGTTGGTTGGTTGACTAGTTGAGTGAGATTAAATGAGTCTGCAAATAGCTCACATTCAAGACCAGCATCATCAGTCCTGGCTGAATGAGTGAGCCATTCAACATTATGGACATTAAAATCACCCAACACAGTGATTTCAGAAGAAGAATTTAAGTTGAGGACACTGAGTTGTGAGGACAGAGAATCAAAAAGACTTTGCTCTGGAGGAGTATTTGGGGAACGGTAGATGCAACATATGTATTTAAATTTACCAGCAGAAATTAATTTGTATATAGAATAATCAAAATAGGGACAATTGAAACTAGTAACCTCCTCCAGGGCAATTTCAGATTTTGCGAAGCAACATACACCTCCTTTAGGTCTGAAATTTTGGAGCAGTTGATAACCTGGAAAATTAAATCTAGATGTGTCAGATGTGGATGTTACTTGAGTCTCTGTCAAAAAAAGGAGAGTAGGGGATTCTGCATGAAGAAATTGGTGTACAGAATTGATGTTAGAGTGAAGTCCCCTTATATTGCTAAAGAAAAAGCTGCACCGACGAGCAGCTTTGGGACGTTGCAATGCTCTTGACACAGTCGCATGATGACGACCGGGAGGGCCCTGTGTCAATAACCCAACCCTGCCGGGGGTGGATATCCGAGGGACCACCAGGTTTGCTCTTAACAATTGTACTGCCATATTTATTGGGTAAGGTGTATGGTGTTACATGTATGATATGTAGTGGGAAGAGTAGTGTTTTATGGATAGAGGATAGCGATGTAGGGCAATGTCGTGAAGGTGGATGTGTATGTTATATACAGAGGGTTTTCCTGATACCCCTGATGTGTGAGGCAGAAAGATATGTATCCAGCTACCAAGGCCTGGGAGAGAAAATGGAATTCAGGCTATTCCCTGAGTCTCCCGAAACCTTGGCGGTAGTACTTCCCTGGGCGGGGCTGCCTACCCCTACTACCTAGAAATATAATATAATACAATAGCAAAGAAATGCAACATAACAAGAAAAGAACACGTATACTGTATATGTTTCTGATAAAATGGCTTAATGCGTAAGAAAGAACGAAGTGCTAAAGTTTGCTATTTCTAGCTAAGGGTAGTGACAGAGGAGAAATATGCTTGACTAAAAAAAAGGGGGGTAGGAGACACAACATAAATATAATCTATACACAATAGATACGCGTTAAACGAACACATAATAATTGAAATAGACAATTAGTGATATATTCTATTTAAGGGTAAAGCCATGTCGTAGGGAAGGAGGGAAAATACATTAAAGAAGTGGGCAGGATAGTATAATATTATAACAGTAGAGTACAATAAATAAAGGATAATGCATAAAGGTGCATGAAAACAAGCATGTCGTACTTTGCATTAAATAACATATCCTCGAGACAGAGAAAATGATGGTGGTGAGAAATGTAGCTACAAGAAAGATATGGTTAGTGCATACAGATGGAAGTAATTTTAATTTATGAATAATATTTGTTCGCATTACGATACAATCACATGCTCACACAAGAACACATCTCTCCACATTACCTGCCCACACTCACACATACACAAAAAGGATAAAATGTAATATTTCTGTGCCAAATTTCTCTCTCTCTCTCTCTCTCTCTCTCTCTCTCTCTCTCTCTCTCTCTCTCTCTTTCTTTCTCTCTCTCTCTCTCTCTCTCTCTCACTCTCTCTCTCTCTCACTCTCTCTCTCTCTCTCACACTCTCTCTCTCTCACTCTCTCTCTCTCTCTCTCTCTCTCTCTCTCTCTCTCTCTCTCTCTCTCTCTCTCTCTCTCCCTCTCTCTCTCTCTCTGTCATCAGTTGTAGGACATACAGTACCAGGATAATTGACCATTTCTGTCCTTCACTGGTGAGGGTCACAGTTGTCACCACTATTGTGGGGTATTATATATTTGTCTGGCTCTGTGTGTGTTCTTATACGTTAAACCCTTCAGGATACGGTGACGCACTTCTTCATTTTATTCTGGTTATTATTATTAAGTTTAGGAGGGATTGGTGTGAGTCAGAAATCCACTCTACCTCTTTGATTAAGCCGAAGTCACACGAGCCTTTTTTCGTTAAATTTTTACGGGCAATTATAGTCTGGCAGCTTAAAAACTTACACTTTATCAGAATTCAAATGTCTAACATAATCTACCTTCAGTCTAGTTACCGATACCAGTGCAAAAAAGTCCCGAAATATAACGAGAAAAAACTTGCTCATAGAAAAAAGACGGAAAAAGCGCTCGTGTGACAGCTGCTTTAGCAGAGGTCTTTCCTAAGGTGTATGAAACAGTTTGCTATGCTCTCTATAGACAATATAAACTTATACAATGAATCATGATCTTCAAAGGGTTAATATATATATTTATTTTTTTACATTTTATGTTTAGGCTTTTATATTATGATACTTCAGGCGCTACTTAAATTATAATTTATTTTGTTTTCTGCATCACGTGTAATTATTTTTGTTTCTACTTTCCTTATTCTCTATTTGTCAAAGTGTGTCGTTGAAGTTTACAAGCTAAATATCATCAGCCACATACTCTTCACAGTGAAAATATCCTCCTTTTCCTTAATGTGATTTCAATATTGTATTTTAAATTATATAATAAAGCACTTTACTTTGTATAGTGGAATGATTCTTTAACCCTCGTCTAGCGGGTTTTTTTGGTCTATTTTGGGCATATTCAGGCCCTCCTGAATGATAAATCAAGTATCTGCATGAAAAGAAATGTATTCAGAAAAAAACTAGGCGCTAAAAGCTTCAAAATGAGACCAGAACGAGCAACGTAGCACTCGTGGTTCTCATACAGTGGTACCAGTAACGGAGTTTAGCGTATAGCGGTATATTTTTCCCAGCTATGCTCACTACTGGCTACACTGCCGGCCTCTCGGGAACACAGGGAGGGTGAGTCAGTTGGCGGCGGTAGGTCCTGGGAGTCGGACGTGTGGCCCGCTGCGCTCCCGGCCATTTGCACTCGATTTTAACCCTTTAAAAGCCATAATAATGCTCCTAAGTTGCTGCAAATTGGCGCCCGGCCCGGGCGCCGCTCTTTAAGGGTTAAAGGCCTTCTCTATTAATACTTACGACGAGTTAATGTGTAGAGTATATACTGCGGTATTCAAGACAAGTAACTCAATTTCACTTAGAAGCGTATTTCATCTTATAATCCTGCTATGCAAGACTGATAAATAATGGTCTTAGAGAAAGAAAACAAAAAATCTTTTTGCAAATCAAAATGAAAGTTAGCGAGTTTTTGTAAAGAAAGCATCATATGAAAGATAACAGACCTTCCTCTAAGTAAGAAGAGGCGATAGCAATATTGTACTGATAAGTTAAATTTATAATAGTATTTGTTTTAGGATGAAAAACATAATGTGTATATACAGTACATTAAGTGAATAAGGGTAAACTGAATACAATATATGTGAGTAAAAGAACAGGACAAATTGATAGCATACAGATGCACAATTGACAAGAGATTAGTACATAATAAAAAGAAAATTCCCGGCGCGACCGAAGCCACTCCAAGGACCCGTGCCCCCAGGAGGGGGGCAGGGGATAGTTGTGACGGTTTGGCTCCCGAAACTGCTCCCCGCGGCCGGCATCCGGTTGTCCTCCACTGGTCGATTGATCTTGTCTCCGGCCGCGGAGGGTCGGCAGCCATCCGCGGTTGGCAGCTCCGGGAGGTGGTCCCACGGCGTAGACGCCGCCACATCAGGACCTAAATAAACAATACAGTATATAACAATAACAGTATATAACAGTATATAAACAATACATAAGATCAGTAATGGAATACGCAAGCCCAGCCTGGGCTTCTAACCTAGCTGAAACACATCATAAGACCTTACAGACTATCCAAAACAAAGCCCTGAAGATCATTACAGGCTGCACAGCTACTGCACCCACAGATCATCTACATCAAGAAACCAAAATCCTCAAAGTCAAAGACCATCTGGACATGAGAGGCACTCAATTCCTGGCAGCAGCCTCCACGAACCAAGACCACCCACTAAACTACATGGCAACACACCCACAGACACCAAGAAATATCAAAACAACACCCAGCACACGGTATCACACACAGTTATTGTCCTCTCTCCCTCCCTGCCCACCCCGAACCAACTTCCAGAAGCACATCCATACTCATATCTCTCGCCAATCCATCCACTCTCTCACAGACAACACGCAGCTGCATGCACGACCTCCCGAAATCCATCCTTCCGAATCCTCCCTCCCTCGCGAGGACAGAGTCCACCTGGCCCGGCTGAGATGCGGACACCATCCAGCTCTCCTGAGCTATCAGAAGAGACTGGATGACTCCGTTGTCGACGCCTGCCCGGGATGTAACACAGAACCCCATACCATTAAACACATCATAGAAGACTGCATTTCACACAACCACTTACGCCAACAACACAACCTACACTCAATGAGAGCCCTGTGGGAAAGCCCGATCGTGGCCATGGCCTTCCTCAGGGACTCGGGGCTGTTCGGCCAGGCAGCTTAGGGAACAACAACAACAACAACAACATAATAAAAAGAGGAACATATGAGAATATAAGGATAATACCAGGTTTTATACAAGGGAAATAATTTAAACGGTAGGCAGGGACTATAAGACCTGGTTAGACAGGACAGATGTGAAGGACTATGTAGGTAATCTTGGGCATGGTTATCGGTTAGTCCTGCAGGATAGAGGGTGATTGCTAGGTAATAAGCTAGATGTAAATACCCAGAACAAATGAGATCTACCATTTTTGGCTGCTCAGCTTAGACACGTTGCCGTATCATTTCAAAACATCGTTAGGCCTTGAAGATAGCGTCAGTGTGTCATAAGGTAAGACTCACAACCTGGCTTATATTATAGTGTAGGATGTCTGGCGAGGGTACCAGTAGTTTTGGAGTTAGCGAAGGAAGCTGTAGCGCTGCTACAATCGGGTTTAAAAAGTAAAATGCCTTCACAATTTCCATTAGATAGATATGTCTATCTGCCATTAAGAGTAGCAAACTCCATGCAGCATGTATTAATTATTTCATAGCCAAGCCATATTCAAGCATAAGAGGTGAGATCAACATTACCTGGGTGTACCTTGGTAGGAAACAAGTGCAAAGACACATGATTGTACAAACATCAGTAGCCACTAGATTCATAGGTCCAATGAAGGCAGTTGTATGTTGACCAACTTTAGACACTATTATTCAGTTTCGTAAAAAAAAAAAAAACGTTTAGGATTCAACGAATTATATAATACCTAAATAGATTTTTCAATTTGATAATGACCAAAATATCATCTGGTAACCCGAAATATATTCGAAAAACCTTCCACGTATAACTTGCTGCAAATGTGTAGGTAGATTGCAAAATTCCATCTATCTATCTATTGCCATACGTCTGACTCCCCTTTATGTGGGTGGCCATATACAAGACGCCCCCAAGCGGACCTGGCCTCTGTGAGGACAACCCGTGCCAGTTAACTATGGACTTACAGGATTGGCCACTCAACTTAACTCTCTCACATTCCTACGACGCGATCGCGTCATAACGACACCAGCCCAAGAGTGACCGTATGACGCAATCGCATCATAATGCCACCCGTAAGTTAGAAATATTCGGGAAAAATAAGTTTATGACGCAATTTTGACGCAATTTTGGCTGGTAAGTTAGGCCTCAGTAAGTTACAAAAGGAAATATCTGGCAACCCCCTAGCGTCCCTGGGAGAGGAGTGCAGGCCTTTGTTTTATCAGTAAGATCCCGGCCACCAGTCTGTGAGGTAGGACTCCCGGCCCTTTAAATCTCGTCTCGCCTCCCTTGCCCGCCATGGAGCGGCTTTCAGGCGGGCAAATCTGGATTATTTATGTACCAAGTGGCAGTGTATCATCAATTTGTGGCTATGTAATATATTTTATGCATATTACTCGTGATTTGTGACTGTTTGTGCCTCGTTGCTCACCTCTCCATAGCCAGCCATGTGCTATTTAGGCAGCCAGAATGGACCTAGTGGAAGTGTTGTGAACTGTGAATAATAATAATTATATCATATTTCGTAGGGTTAGTGTAGTAAGCATTCGTAGTCAGATTCCTAACTTATTATGTTAGGTTTGTGATTACGAATGTAAGCTAGGCTATACGTGTGTCCGTATATATATTGCCCTAAACCTTCATTTTCGCTTGAAAGACCACTATATTTATCAATAAATACTACCTACGAAGTATAATAAAGTTGTAATTACGAAATATAGTTGTGTTTTGCCAATTTTTGGCAATTTCTTATGCCCAATTTGGGCAATTTTTGAGTGAATACACAGTTTTATTTGAGTGAAGTAACTGACAGTGAAGTGTGGAAAATTATAAACTAATTTTTTATACAAAAATGTCACGGTAAGTAAAAATATGTCACAGTAAGTAAAATAAATGCTAGCCTGACAAAGAACAGACAAGCCTTTTATGGGACACTCTACACTACATACAGCTGAGTCAACCCTGGGACGACCCCACAGATGTCTGGGTAAATTACTAATCCCATAATTACTTGATCGCAGGTCGCCACTCCTTGAATGTTTCGTCCAGTGCTATGGTATATTTTATATTTTTATTTTATTTATTTTATATATATATACAGTATATACCGTATATATATATACCGGGTATATATATATATATATATATATATATATATATATATATATATATATATATTTATTTATTTTTTATTCCTGTTCCCCAGGGTGTCTAGCGGATCAGCCCCAAGGTCCCGAGCAAGGCCAAGGCCCGTAATCGAGTATTTATATCATTATGTATGAAGACAATTGCCTGGGAAATAATTTTTATTCTGGAGTCGTTTACACTTTCATATTTAGATTTATTAATTTATTTTTGTTTTTTTATCATATAGTATAGTTATTCCTCTTTCCATTGACATCACAATAAACAGCATTCTGGTGGATGGAAATACAGAAATACACAAGGTTTCGAAAACGCGCCTGGCCGGAATATTTCAGGCAAAACCAAAAATGTCTTACCATTTCTATCTTTAGAACATAGCCGGATGCGAGAGTGTTAAGGTCTGTCCGACTCCGAGGCCCTCTATGTATCTTTTTAGCACTATTATTCTACAGTGGTGTGCGGCTAGTCCATCCACAAATATAATGTATAATTTAGGCTTGAAGGGTATAGATATTCGAATCCCCAAACTCTTGCAATTCATAAATGACTTAAACAATAAAGCTGATATTTCTAACATTTCGCGAGTCAACCAGCTAAGCCAATAGAGAGGTACAACCTGTTTGCTCCAGCCCTCCATTGGGGGGTTTATTAGGCATCCGGGAACCCAGCTTGATTTAGTCATCAAGGTGAATGTCCTACTGAAATGGCTGTACATGCCAATTTTTATGGGCAACTAGATATTCCTAGAAACTGTTATTACTTGCTTCTATCCGCACGTACATTAAAACAGATAATATAATACAGTATGATAATTTATACATTTCTCGCATGCTATGAACATTGGAACCAAGTACTTTCTTTATGGGTAGTATATTCACAGTTATAATTGTTTTCCTTAATCTCAAGATAATGAAGGTAAATTTCGACTGAATCTGCGATAGGAAATGCCTTAATAATAGTAATGTACAAGACACACTTTTAAAGTGTGAGGAGTTTTAAGAAGGTATGGCAACGGTGTGTCCGTAACATTTAACCCTTATTAACCCCATGAGAATTATACACGTGTTGGCAGTTTATTGTCGTTATCATCAGACGATTGTATTTAGATTAGGAAGGGAATCAGTCAGAGGCTTAATTCCCACAGATCCATGCTAAGCTGTATGAGATCATTTATTTATATCCAACATAAACCGTAAAAACGTGTCATGATCCTCAAGGGGTTAAGGAATATTGATAGAAATAAATTCATCTAATATATGGATAGGAAGGTAAATCATGATATACAAAATGATTACTTATAATACCCAATGTGTGTATATTACTTGCTTATGTTCTTGCTATTATACTGTGTACCCGACCATATTTTGTAGTATGTAGCCCGAAAGTACCCGACTGAAACAGCCCATCTGAGTCCTTTCGGTATCCAAGGGAGTTTTCTCACGCCCTTCCTAACAAAAAGGAAACAAAGAAAAGGTTCCTGTAATTTCACACTGGCTAATTGGATTAGCACATGAATATTTTACCCTCAATCTTCGTATTTTCCGCATTTTTTGCTTCTTTTCCCTCCGAGAAAAATTAAGATATTTGTGCTGCGATTGAGTGTAGAAAGTAAAAGCGGATTCACAGGGCGAGTTTCTCGGCAACTTAAGATTAGCAACTCAATTCTCATCACATTTCAGGACTATTATACACTCTTATCGGCTTTTTATTTAGATTGAATTTATATTGGATTATTTAACAGAATGCCTGGAATATTTCTATCTATCTATCTATTGCCCGACGCCTAACTCCAGTTGAAGGTGGCCATACACAAAACGCCCCAAGTGGAGCTATTCCCCATGAGGAAAATCCGTGCCAGTTTATGAAAGACTTACAAGACTGAACACTCATCTTAGGGACCGTCCGACTCAAAAGTCTTTATGTATTTTTAGCACATTTTCTACAGTGGTGGGCGGCTAGTTCATCCACCAACCTGCCTCACCCTTAGGTAAACAGTATGGATTTATTTAAGGTTGTCTCACCTTCAGGGGAGGTGTGGCAGAGTGGTCTTGCCACTGGACTGGTAATCCAATGGACCCGGGTTCGAATCCCAATATGTCAATGGGAAGATATAATTGGGATGGAATTTGTGCTGTACCTAGTTTCAGTGCATTACCACAGCACACCGAAATGCCAAAAAAATACCCTCATTGTTCCCTGATTAAATAACATTGTATGAATTTTCCCATATTCAAAATATGTTACAGGGGGGGCAATATGCCTAGTGAGTTAATTGTTCAATTGGTGGCGTTCTGAGAATGAGGGTCCGAGTGTGGAGGATGAGACGGTGAAGTGCAGAGGCGAAGCAGCTTCAGCGATGGAGTTGCTTCGAGCCAGGGGTGCTTCGCATGTCTCACTCCCTAGACTGGAACAAGACCTCACGGGCCTCACCGTGTTCAGCGGTGTAGTGTAAAGGCTCTCAGCCTATGCCCGAGAGGGAGTAGTTGGAATATAGAAACAAACAAAAATATGGGTTGCCGACCAAGGCTGACGATTCTCATCCACCTAGATATTTATCAGGCATACTCCCCAAGACAGGTTGCCGACCAAAGCTGACGAGTCCCATCCACCCGTATTTGAATTCAGAATATGCCAAGCAGAAGTTTCCTAAATAAAAGAATTCCAGAAAAATCGCTATGGTTACTCCAGCATAAGAGAGTGTGTAGTGAGAGGTGCACAAATTAGCCATAAACTGTAGACCACCACACCGACCCGTCTTGTCATCACCATAACCGGAGGCTGAAGATCTGTCATTAGTTGGGAGGATTCAACATCACAATACCTATCAAATTCAATTGCCATCAGCAAAATTATAAGAACATTCGATGATGAAAAGTTCATAATGAATAGTGGATACGTTTAAGTGGCGTCAACATTTACTGACCATGGCGTTTACCGATTACCGTGGAAGTAGATTCATCGATGAATCCGTTCCCAAGACTGTACAGTCGTTGCCAGGATTATTGAACATTTTCTGAAGGCACAATTTATAACGCAATGGCGAACTATTTTGATAAATTGGTTGAGCCAAAAAGAACAAATTATTCTGAATCACAAGTTAATGTTAATTGTATAGGTTTTTGTTATCATTAGGTGTTCAAATAATACTGACCACGACTGTCTTCAGGTACTGAAGACAGCTTGACAGGTGGGTGTGTATCCTATCCGTCTCCTGTGACCAACGTAAGTCAGCCGCCATAACTGTTGACGGGTGGATGTGTTACCCTGGCCACAAGGACTGGTGATGCTTGAGAAGGGGGGGAGGTGGGGGGGGGGGGGGAGAGAGAGAGAGAGAGAGAGAGAGAGATTTTGATTTTGCCCCGAGGGGCGAGTTTATTGAGCAGCGCCCCCCATCCTGTGAGGGGACAACCACTAGTAAGGCGATACATACTGCTCAAAGAGCCATTATTCCACTGAAACAACAGCATCGTCGTCTGGTTACATTCATATTTGTGTTTATAAGTCAGGTT